>JBBDGP010002373.1:425000-1025000 GCA_037952835.1 Lithobates septentrionalis
ATGACTATATAAGAAATACTTGTAAAGGATTTGTCCCCCCCCCCCCCCTTCATATCCCAGATATGATAAACTCCTAAAACAAAAATGTATTACCAAATACCAATTTGGCCAAAACAGCAATATGGAGGTATAAGGTGAAGAGCCGGCAACTCGTCCATCCAAAAAAAAAAAAAGTCACTTTATTACATTGTGTGGATTGTACAAAGTACAAGGGTTTAGGAGTTTCGGCAATAAGCCTTAACTATGGCTTATTGCCAAAACACAGACCACTGTACATTTGATGTAATAAAGTGACATTTTCGGATGGAGGAGTTGCAAGCTCTTCGCCTTATACCTCCATCTTCCATTAGTGTTGAGAAGACACCGAGGAGGGGCACCATCAGTCCACCTCGGTAGGAAATCTGTCCGGGCGTCGCACTTTTCTTCTCATGGCAAACAGCAAATATATTAATCAGTATTTAAAAACAAACAATCAATCATTGGAATGTTGACATAAGCAAAAGAAAAAGGCAGCTATACTTCTAAATTGTACAAAAATAAATGGTAATACATTGAATATACATTTCGTGAATGAAAATGATAAAATCACAGGTAGAGCTGTATATACAATTATAATAAAATAATTGTTTTAGGACAAGTTGTTGGCTTGTACATTGGCCCATCTGATGCTTAGTGCACAAAATGAGAGTATGTATAGCCAATTTTGTGTATTTTTCTGTACAATTTAGTTAGCCTGGAGGGCCAGTTCACACCAGATGCAGTTCCGTGCGCTTTTTTTTCTGCACTAAAAATGCATGCACAGTGTATTCCATGTATTCCAATGGCTCTAGTTCACACCAATGCAGTCGGTTCCAGGTGCAGAAACTGATTGCATTGGTGTGAACTAGAGCCGTTGGAATACATGGAAAACACCGTGCATGCATTTTTAGTGCAAAAAAAATAAAAAAATAAAAAAAAACACACACACAGAACTGCATCTGGTGTGAACTAGCATGGAAAAAGTAAACTAATGCAGCCACTATATGTAAGCTGCAATATCTGAAATATTTCTTAGATTTAACTGGTAAGCGGCAATATATTACAGTTTCATTTTTGGGTTAAGATATACATTACCCCGTGTATTTCATGTGTTTTTGTAAAGTGCAGAAGCTACCTTTAACCACTTAAGGACCAGCGCACGACTATATACGTCAGCAGAATGGCACGGCTGGGCAAATGGGCGTATATATACGTCCATTTGAATTTCCCGCCGTGTCATTGCGTGTGCGCCGGCCGGGAGCTCCGCGAGTCGGGTCGCGGGTCTCGATCGCCGCGGGGATACCCGCGATCGTCTCACGGAGAGCAGGAACGGGGAGATGCTGATGTAAACAGCATCTCCCCGTTCTGCCTAGTGGCAGTGTCACTCGATCTCTGCTCCCTGTCATCGGAGCAGAGATCAGTGTACTGACCCACACAGCCCAACCCCCTACAGTTTGAAAACACCTCCCTAGTACTGACTTAACCCCTCCCCGCCCCCTAGTGGTTAACCCCTTCACTGCCAGTGTCATTTACACAGGAATCAATGCATTTTTATAGCACTGATTGCTGTATAAATGACAATGGTCCCAAAAATGTGTCAAAAATGTCCGCCATAATGTCGCAATCATGATAAAAATCGCTGATCGCCGCCAAAACTAGTAAAAAAAATTATTAATAAAAATGCCATAAAACTATCCCCTATTTTGTAAACGCTATAACTTTTGCGCAAACCAATCAATAAATCGCTTATTGCGATTTTTTTTACCAAAAATATGTAGAAGAATACGTATCGTCCTAAACTGAGGAAAAAAAATTTTTTATATATTTTTGGGGGATATTTATTATAGCAAAAAGTAAAAAAATTGCGTTTTTTTCAAAATTGTCGCTCTTATTTTGTTTATAGCGCAAAAAATAAAAAAAGATTGCAGAGGTAATCAAATACCACCAAAAGAAAGCTCTATTTGTGGGGAAAAAAAAAAAGGACGTCAATTTTGTTTGAGAGCCACGTCGCACGACCGCGCAATTGTCAGTTAAAGCGACACAGTCTGGAATCGCAAAAAGTGCTCTGGTCTTTAGCCAGCCAAATCCTCCGGGGCTGAAGTGGTTAAAAGATGCTATATAAAATAAACTATTAGTAATGGCCTTCTGATGTGGTACCTTACAAATGTATTCAATGGAAATCAGCTGTTTCCTTGGAGTCTGACATGTCTGCTCGAGGGGTTTTAGTTCTATGCAGGAATCCATTAGAGAGATTTCTTCTCACACTACAGTTAAACAATTTTAAGCCTGCATAACACGGTGGTGATGGCAAAAGGGAGAGGCTTTAGAAATGCACATTTGTACCACTGGGCGGTCAATGTTTCTGTGCTCCCAGTGCAGACCAAGCTGTCCAAGACATCGCTCGGTCTCCACTAATTATCAGTAGCCACTCCCAATCACATGGCCACATGATCGCTGATCCTTCCCGTCCCCCTGGACGTTTAGTTCCTATTAAAAGGAACACAGAGGCTGAGCAGGAAGGGGTTAACCAGACAGGTACATGAGACAAAAGTCCCCAACACCACCACAAAACAGAAATCAGCTCTTCTGAATTTTTTAGTGGGGGGAGGTTAGAGCCCCTGTCAACTTTTTATCACCATCTGCCTTCCCTGTTGGGAGATTTTTCTTTGTTTCCTGCTTGGTCACCGACACTCAGCGAGAGGAAATCTCTAACAGAGCCCAGGATAGCAGTACAAGTCTATCCGAACCCAAGAAAAAAACATTTTGGCTTTATATACACACCTTTTAACGTTGCAGCTCCTGTACAGGCCGAGTGCAGAAGGAGGGAAACCAGACAAGCCGTGTCCTACTCGAACACTAATAAAAAGTAAATCTGGTATCCCCCCCCCCCCCCAAAAAAAAAAAAATGTCTTCATCAGTTTAGGCCAAAATGTATTCTACAGCTTTTTTTTTTTTCTACCAAAAATAACGCAATAAGCGTATATTGATTGGTTTGCCCAAAAGTTATAGACTCTACAAAATAGGAGATAGATTTGACATTTTTATGACATAAAAAAAAAAAAAAAAAAAAAAAGCTAATTTTTCCCTCAGATTAGGTATGTATATGTATTCTTCTACATATTGTTGGTTAAAAAAAATAAATAAATAAAATTTAAAAAAAAATCACAAAGGGCATATATGGACTGGTTTACGCAAAATTATAGCGTCTACAAAATAAGGGGATAGATTTATAGCATTTTTGTTATTTTACAAGTAATGGCGGTGATCTGTGATTTTTAGTCAGGGCTGCCACATTATGGCGGACAGATCGGACACTTGACACATTTTTGGGACCATTGACAATTAAATATAAAAATACATTGATTACTGTGTGTCACTGGCAGGGAAGGGGTTAACACTAGGGGGGGGGGGGGGGGGGGCGATCAAGGGGTTAAATGTGTTCCCTAGGTGTGTGTTCTAACTATAGGGGGATGGGAGTGACTAGAGGAGATGGCAGATCGCTGCTCCTAGCTAGTAGGAACTCATGATCTGTCTCTCCTCACACAACAGGGATTTTTGTGTAAATACCCTTTCCTGTTCTGGCTCTCATGCCCACGACCGCCAGCCATATGCATCAGCACCCCCCTGCAGTGCAGCGGACGTGCGCCTCCGGCGGCGCGCTTGCACCTGCTATCCCGCTTAAAGTAGCAGACGACGGTTCGCGGGATCATGCCAGCGGCTGGTCGGCAAGCGGTTAAATCATAATTTTTAAAGAGCAACTTTCATCTTTTCCTCTGACCTGCTGTCGACTCTCCGACAGTCCCATTCACTTTAATGGGATGGCTGGTAATGTGGCAGTGACACAACAAGGTGAGGGACGTGGCAGCAGCAGGTGAGTGGATGCCGCTAACAGGCACTGCCATGATGGGTCTGAAATGACGGGTACTCTTTAAATGTAAGGACTCCTTCTTGCAAGTAGTTAGAATCTTTAAATTTCAAATTTTACTGCTTGCCCTTCCTCCTCACACTTACAGCCTAGTACAGATGCATTTCTCTTCAAACAATCAGTTTGTAGTGTACATAGATTTGCAAAAAAAAAATGGGATAAAAGGAATATTCCTGAACTTTTTATCCCATGGTTACTGTGAAATTGTGTGAATGCAGTGCATGTCATCTCCGCTTGGATTCATTGAATGAGTTTACCAAAAATGTAAATATTGCATAATATACAGCCTCATGCTACAGAACTAAGCTCCATTTCATGCTGAATAAATAGAAAACTCTTTAAAAAAAAAAAAAAAAAAATTTAAATACAATTGATTTAAAAATCTGATTTAAATCATAAAAATCTGAAAAAAGAAAAAAAATTGATTTTTATCCACCCTGTCAATGACACATCTAGATCCCAACGATCAGTAGCTGCCCATCAAGTGATCACTATGCAAGCCAGTCACATGATTGCGGATCCTTCCCACCCCCCCGGCCGCTCAGAACTATTCAAAGTGACGCTGAGATGGTGGATAGGGGTTAACACGCTCTTCTCACACCACTGTCCTCTGGTCTGCTTATTGACCAAGTCCAAGTGTTTATAAATCAAATTTCAACATTTAAAGAGCTTACCTGAATAATTCTTCACATATTTTACAGCTATCCATCCTCTAGTTGGTGGGTCATCAAAGAACTGCACATGAACATGAAGAGACTTGCCCTTTCCTCTGAAATGTGTGTCTTCGTTGGGGTGGTTGTAAACTAATGACGGCCACCAGGGGTGACCTGCCATCTTGGCCCAAACAAGGTCACCAGGTGAGAAATCGCAAACACTGCAGACAGAAAAATACATTAATTATATTAATATGCCGGGAAAATAGTCAAACTTTTTATAGCAGAACTCCAAGTATAGAAGAGAGAGAATATAAGCTAAATGCAGTTAATCATTAAGGCCCCGTTCACACCTATGCGAATTAGATGTGGCTTACATCGCATCCAATTTGCAGGACATTTTAAAATGCATTCATTTGAATGCATCTGTTTCACATATGTGCGTTGCATTCGCACTGTGCATTGCCCAAAAAACATGTGCGTTTTCTGGGGATTGTGGTGCGAATTACAAGCACATTATCTTCTATTGGAATGCATCTGATTCGCAGATTCATTCCGTTCTGAACACAAATTCTCTTCTCTATACACCTCCCCCTCTCCCTGCTCACCGCAGCTACAAAGGAGAGGAACAGCTGTTCTTGAGCTGGAATTCACACCGCACATGTGTTAATCCAGCCTAAAGTGGTTGTAAACCCTTACATATACCCAGTGAAGGGACAAGCCTTAGGCAATACACAGAGATGAAACAAAACCTCCTATATAAGTTGTACCTGTGTATCTGCAGTCTTCTCTTCAGCCAAAGTCCTGCATTTACAAAGCTTGTCTAAGAGCTTAAAAAAGAAAAAGGGGGCAGAGCTGAAGTAACATTCTGCAGAGCTCACTGAGGAGGAGAGCCCAAGAGCTGATTGGAGGGGAGGGGAAGGGGAAGGGGAGGGGACACCCCCCCCTCTTTCACACAGGGACAGAGCTGAGGGTGTCAATCAGCTGGCGCTCCCTCCTGTATCACCATTTTTCTCTTAGTGTCGGGAAAACTTGTCAGAAGTGATTCATGCTGAAAGATGAATGAAGCAGCAGACAGAAAAAGTGACATTTAGTGCTCCTAATTGAGACAAGTACACACTATAGAGGGATATGTTTTGTTCATATTTCATGTCTGAGGTCTACAACCACTTTAAACTAGTTGCATTAACAAACAAAAATTATATATTTTTTTTTATTATTATTATTATTAAAGTATAACTGTGTCCAGAAAGCTGGAGGCGATCCTCTGCAGGAGCCTGACATTGCACTAACAATCTCCGGATCATGGGTGCAATGCTCTGCAGGCTCCTGTGGAAATAAAAAAAAAAAAAAAAAATACACATAAATGCACTAAATGCACATTTTTTTACCTGCAAAAACATGTGCACTTATTTACTTAAACAGGTAAACTTAGACTTTAGAGAGCCAATCATCTCTCGGGTGGCAGCCCTGAAAGACATTGAGGAGAAAAAGAATTTTGCAAGTTTTCCTGATTGTCGGTCATAACCCGGTACCCACAACACAGGAGAGTCACATGCCAACAATCACATTCCACCACCACGCTGACATTCACTCCAGTGACTTTTCTACTGACCCTGAGAAAATCTCCCTACAAAACTAGGACAGCAACACAAGAACCAAGTGTCCTCCCTTCCCCTTCACTCACTACAGGTCATCCTATTATGTGCACAGGACAAAGCAATGGTAGAGACTGCAGACTTCTATAGAAGAGGCTTTATTTGGACAATCAGATTTAACTAAAAACAAAAAAAAAAACCCAGTAAAAATCTGAATTACAGATTAAAAATGTGAAAGTAAAAGCAGAACCAGCTGAGATTCTAACCATCTATGGCCGGCCTATAGAGGGGGGGGGAGGGGACAGATGACAGCGTCTCATCAGACGCAGAAACACCTAAACAAATGATTTGCAAATAACGAAGAATCCTTCTGCTCATACATTCTATGACAGGAAATATTTAAAGTGGTTCTAAACCCACAGCCCCGGTTCACATATATAAATTGTGAGAAACCCAGCGAATCCCGTATATGTTTCCTGCACCGCACTGAAATCACACGGCGTTCACAGCGGGTGTCAACGTCAATGACACCCCGAAACGGTTTGCAGAACACAGTGCGATTCGGATTGCATAGGCACGAACACCCATGCAATTCGATTCCAGTGCAGGGAACCTGCACCTTTTTTGTGTCGATGCGGTGCAACTTGAGCCACACAAATTAATGGCTAAAATAGCACTTCATAGACATCGCATGTGATTTAAATAGGAATGCGGTGTGAGCTCATGTAGTGTACCGCACATATGTGTACCAAGGCTTACATATACCCAGTGAAGCCTCTGGTGACACAGAGATGAAACAAATCCTCCTACATAAAGTTGTACCCGTTTATCTGCAGCCCTCGTCTGCACATCCATTCAAAGTGCTGCATTTATAAAGCTTGTCTGAGATCAGTGAGGAGAGCTCTGAGAGCTTATGGGAAACACCCCCCCCCCCCCCTTCACACAGCACACAAGATCAAAGCTGAGGCTGTCAATCACAGGCTGTGTGCTGGAGATCCCTCCCTTGTCACCATTGTTCTTTTGGTGTCAGGAAAACTTGTCAGATGTGACTCGTGCTAATAGAGGAATGAGGCAGCAGAGAGAAATTATACTTAGTGCTACTAATTGAGACAAATGCACACTATAGAGGGATACACTTTGTTCATATTTCAAGCCTGAGGTGAACAACCACTTTAAAAAGGTGTTCATACACGATACAATCCGATTGTATAATCTCTGTAAATCTCCTGTAGGCCCGGTACATACGTGTCGAAATTTGGCCTCTTTAGTAGGAGCCTCATGTGTACGCCTGACTGTTCAACAGAAACTGGTGTAATGACCGGCATTTTTTGAACAGTCAAGCTGGAAATCCAGACTTCGATCAGCGCTCACAGTCAATGGCTACAGGTGCTGATCTGTGTACTCTGATGGGGTCCCCCAATCAGAATACAATAGAACAGCGGGGGGAGATCCCTGCGCCCCCCCCCACTTGTGGGGATCTGTTAGGTTTTTGCTTAACCAGCTGCTTGACCAAAAAAAAAAAAAACTGTAAAATGTATACCCAGCCTTAGATTTACCAAAAACTACATAATAGGGGGACACGCCTGGTCTGTACCCAATCAGGCAGGCCCTTACCTTACATAGTTGGTGGTAGATCTAAATCAGATTGTATTGCGAGCTTTTCACAGATGCCACAGAAATAACACATCACTCCAAGGATCTTCCCAGTGATCACTTCTTTCAATTACAATACATTTTCCATCGTGCCGGAAAACCATTTAATCAGATATCTGACATTTTATTGGCCTTTTACAAATCAATAATTTGTATTTAAACAATTAATGAATCATTATTCATTTAAAAAAAAGAAAAAGAAATTTGTTCTACGATTAATGCTAGAGATCATGGAATTGAGATTCCAGAGACAAAAGCTGTAATCTTATTCCCAGCTAAAATACGCACCAAAAACTGGACAAGCTGCTCACAATAAGGGCGACGTACAGAAGACGGCGCAGTGGAAAAATGGAGCCGTTGCCAACAGCAACTCGTTGTTTAACACCTTCCCACCCCAGCCTATACTAAAATGACGGCCGGGCGGGAGCACTATTGTTATTGGGAGGACGTCCTCTCGGAACGCACTTTTTTACAGGGCTGTGCATCCATGCAATCTGTCACCGGACACAGCCGCTGACTGATCACTGTACCGGCCCGCTGCCAGCGTCACGTGATCGCTGTGACCAATTACAGCAGATCACGTCAATTTTAAACAATGGAGGACTTTCTTTCTTGCCATCCATTGTAAACAACTGTGCGGTTAGCTGTGATTGGTCAGTGATCACATGGTAGAGTCAGGGCCAAATCACAACAAAACAATCTGAATGAATCCATTTCATTTAGTAAAATGGTACTACAGATCCCTCCCTGTGCCCATATTTATGCTTTCACATCCCCCTCTCATGGTTTTCTCATATTGTTGCTCCACATCCCCCCCCACCCACATGGCGGTGAATAGTACCACAGGTCCTTTCCTCATACTTCTGCACCACAGCTCCCTCACATGGCAGTAGATTGTACTGCAGATCCCTTCCTCTCCCTTATTTCTGCTTCACACCCCCCTCACATGGTGGTAGATGGTACTACAGGTCCCTTCCCCTCCCATATATTTGCTCCACACCCCCCTCACATGGTGGTAGATGGTACTACAGATCCCTCCTTCCCCCATATATTTCTGCTCCACATCCCCCTCACATGGCTGTGGAAGGTACTACAGATCTACCTCCCTTTCTCATTGTTGCTCCACACCCCCCACAACAGGGCAGTGAATAGTATTACAGGTCCCTCCCTCTCCTAAATTTCTGCTCAACACACCCCCCTCACATGGCAGTAGATGGTACTACAGGTCCCTTTCTCATATTTCTGCTCCACACCCCCCTCACATGGCAATGAATGGTACTACAGATCTACCTCCCTTTCTCATTGTTGCACCACACCCCCCTCACATGGCAGTAGATGGTACTACAGATCTACCTCCTTCATTGATGCTCCACACCCCCCTCACATGGAAGTAGATGGTACTACAGATCTACCTCCTTCATTGATGCTCCACACCCCCCTCACATGGCAGTGAATGGTATTACAGGTCTCCCTCCCTCTCTCATATTTCTGCTCCACACCCCCCTTACATGGCAGTAGATGGTACTACAGATCCCTTCCCCTCCCTTATTTCTGTTCCACACCCCCCTCACATGACGATAAATGGTACTACTGATCTGCCTCCCTCATTGATGCTCCACACCCCCCTCACATGGCGGTAGATGGTACTACAGGTCCCTTCCTCTCCCATAACACACAGCCCAGACACGCTGAGATTTGTACTCCTCACACACATTGAAGAGCCCCGCTCTGTACCTGGGGGTGCTGGCCCGGGGGGTCTTCCCTCCATGTTTCGGGGCCCCCGCTGACTCCTTCGGAGGGGAGTTGTTCTTCTTCCCCCCCAGGGAGGGTAGGTCGGCCTCGGTGGGTGAGGAGGACGAGCCGCTCTTGGTCCGGCTCGTGGACAGGGTCGGGGACTTGGCGAAGAAGCTGAACAGAGTGCTCTGCTTGGCCATGGCGGCGGCTCCCCTCAGCTCTCCGGGCTGCCTCACACAGATGGCGGGAAAACTCCGATCCGAGGGAGGCACGTCACTGGACGGATGTGTGACTGGTGTGATCAGCCAATCAGAGGAGGGAAGGGGCGGAGTGCGGCATGCTGGGGGAGCACGTGGCGGGTTAGGGTGGTTGCTATGGTGACGGAGCGGATTTGTTATTGTGGGAATTGTTTTACGGCCTTTTCCGGCAGAAAGTCAGTCAGTGATGTGATTGGTCCGCCTCAGAGAGTCCAGTCACCGGAATAAAACACCCTGCATGGTGATTGGCTTCATTAAAGTGTACCAAAAGCAGCATGTTGATAAATTGCTAAGTTCCTCACACACCTATCTGTATACTATCTGTATACTTTTCTGACACGCAGAGAATCTCCCCGCCATCAACCACTTGTCCTCCGGAAGATTTACCCCCCTCCATGACCAGATCATTTTTTGCGTTACAACACTGCGTTATTTTATTACAATTGCGCGGTCGTGCGACGCTCTACCCAAATAAAATGTGTCATTTTTTTCCAACAAATAGAGCATTCTTTTGGCGCTATTTGATCACCTCTGCGGTTTTTCATTTTTGCGCTGTAAACAAAAAAACCTGAAAGTTCTTTTAAAAAAAAACAATATTTTTAGTTTCTGCTGTAAAACATATCCAATAAAAAATGTAAAACATCCAATTTCTTCATCAATTAGGCCAATATGTATTCTGCTACACATTTTTTGTAAAAATCCCAATAAGTGTATATTGATTGGTTTACGCCAACATTATAACGTCTACAAACTATGGGATATATATATATATATGTAGCGGGCACTTTTAAGTATGTGACCTTTTTGTTAGATTATAGTTTCAGGTAAATTTAGGCAGGCTTGCACCATTACAGCAGGCCTGTTTGTTCATTTGGGATTTAAGTGGCAGGTAGTTTGTATGCGAGTCTCGGCCAATCATTAATTTGTTGGGCAGTGTCCCGGTGTCTTGCCGAGAAAGTTCCCTCGGCAGATAAGGACCCCCCTGTACTGCGCAGGCGCAGCGCCTGCGCAGTACGAACTACTATCAGCTGCCGGAGATAGCTGAAGCTCAAAATCTTCAATCAGCTGTACACGGCGCCTGCGCCCTAGGTCCAGGTTCCATCCCCACCATCCAAGTGGACCTAGAGGTGGAATAAAAAAGAGCAGAGCGAAGCGAGGCCGTGCCCGAAGCATGGCGAGCGAAGCGAGCCCGCGAAGGGCCCTCTTACAGGTGCCGTGTACAGCTGATTTTCACCTATTCACTTTTGGCTATTTCCGCCGGATCCTACTGCACAGGCGCAGCGCCTGCGCAGTAGAGGGGGGTCCTTATCCGCCGAGCGGAACTTTCTCGGCAAAACACCGGGACTCTCATATAAAAGCCGGGTCACATGGTCAGTCAGGGAGTTTTCCTGTTCCAGCTTGGAGAAGCCAGCCTGGTTCCTGAAGGGGAGAGGTCACTCCTCCGGGGAGCCAACGGAGCTCCTCACTTGCGAGAAGAGTGGGGAACCAGTCTCCATAGAGGAAGAGATGACACCGTACAGCATGTAGTTGCTGGTGTCGTTGGCCGCCCCTGCGGGGAAGGGAGCGGGCCAGAAAGGAGAAAAGGGAACAAAGAAGTAGCAACAAAGCGGAAGGAAACTGGACGATCGATCGTTTATGAGTGGCACATGGACTATTGATCACGTGAGTGAAAGCCCAAGGGAAGGGTACTGCCAGAGGCTGAGGGATGTTGGTACACAAGTCAGTGAGACAGGCAGTGATGGCCTGTGACTCTGGGTTCAGCAATGCCCCGGGGATTCCAATCAGTCAAGCGGGAGGAGTTATTCAGAGTGACTTTTCTTTAGCTCAACTTGGAAGTACCATGCAGATGGGAAGTAGTGGTAAAAAGGTAGCGGTAAAGCTGCAAGCACATATATAGAGATACGGACTGTTCTTGTAAAGTTCTGCAGATGAAGAAGTTATTCAGAGTGACTTTTTATCAATTATTCGCTATCAAATCTACTTCCATCTTCCCTGATTGAAGAAATCGCACAAAGTGATTTCCTATTATCCGCAATGATTCTAGGTTCTTGCATGAGAGACAGTGAAAAGATGATAATGCAACAATAGAGCATCTCAAAAGAAACCCTTCGTCTATCCCAGTTCATGTTACTTAATAAAGCGAGAGAAAAATGCAATATGGACTGTGTTTTTGGATTTATGGGCTGCGTTGGATTAGGTGGTAAGCGTGAATTACAGATATAATAATTAAGCAGCCGCTCCTTCGGGGGTAAGCAATATATATATATATATATAAATTTTTACTAGTAATGGCAGCAATCAGTGACTTATAGCGGGACTGTGATATTGCAGCGGACAGTCGGGACACTAATACAGTGAACTGCCCTATCTCTGCCCCAATTGACAGGTAAGAGGGTAGATTTGTCTGATAAATTTGTTTATCTTTATAACCTTTAAATGATTCCTATTTATGTTCTCCATCATCACAGCATAATGTTTCCCTATAGTCTGGTCAGTAGATCGTTTTTTCTTTTCCTCCTCTCAGTAGAATGGTAAAACCAACATCTAGAGTCTGGAAACATTTCCACAGTGCAATTTCTGCTGAGCGCAAAGCTGCAATTTGCAATTATTGTGAGAAGAAATATTCTTTTCCAAATGCTACAAGGATGACAAAACGCATCCTGGCATGCCAGAGGGGCCCTAAAGACATTAAAATACTTTATGGAATGAAAGGATGAGGGCTATAAAGAAAGTGCTTTTCCCTCCAAAGTTCTCATTTAAGAAACACTCTGCTGCTTCTGGATCATCACGAGGTACGAGGAAGCAGATACACCGACAGGGTGCAGGAAAGCTGCATGGCATCAGTGATCTGCTGATTGCTGGTGCAATGCTTTCCAGGTTCCTGCAACAAAAAATAATAAATGCACACTTTTTTTACCTGAAAAAAAATGTGCATTTATTATTTTTTCTGAAAAGGTGAACTTATCCTTCAAAAGGAAGCCCTCCAGTGGCGCAATGTCACCTCTGACAAGGCTTCAATCTTCACCCTGTCTTCCTTCCGGGTCCACATCTTCAGGCCGTGGCAATAACGTCACTCCCATGCATGCGCGCGGGAGCCGCTATTAACGGCACAGGACTCTGAAGGAACAGCATGGGTATGCCATTCCTTTATTATTATTATTTAAGGTACTTATATAGCGCCGTCAGTTTTACACAGCGTTTTACATATATATTGTACATTCACATCGGTCCCTACCCTCAAAGAGCTTACAATCTAAGGTCCCTAATAGGGATGAGCTAGGAGTTCGAGTCGAGAGTGCGCCCCCCCCTCCTGAACCGTACCAGGCCACATGCCCTCAACATTGGGAGGGTGCTTTGGGGTAGCCCTCCAAAACACCTTGTCCCCATGTTGATGAGGACAAGGGCCTCATCCCCACAACCCTGGCCGGTGGTTGTGGGGGTCTGCGGGCGGGGGGCTTATCGGAATCTGGAAGCCCCCTTTAACAAGGGGACCCATAGATCCCGGCCCCCCCCTGTGTGAAATGGTAAGGGGGTACTTACCCCTACCATTTCACTAAAAAACTGTCAAAAATTTTAAAAATGACAAGAGACAGTTTTTGACAATTCCTTTATTTAAATGCTTCTTCTTTCTTCCTTCATCTTCTTCTGGTTCTTCTGGCTCTTCTGGTTCTTCCTCCGGCGTTCTCGTCCAGCATCTCCTCCGCGGCGTCTTCTATCTTCTTCTCCTCGGGCCGCTCCGCACCCATGGCAAGAGGGGAGGCTCCCGCTCTTCTCTTCAACTTCTTCTTCATCCTCTTCTCTTCTTTTTTCTTCTCTTCTTCATTTTCTTCTCCGGGCCGCTCCTCACCCATGCTGGCATGGAGGGAGGCTCCCGCTGTGTGACGGCGTCTCTTCGTCTGACGGCTCTTAAATAACGGGGGGCGGGGCCACCCGGTGACCCCGCCCCCAGTGTTTTTTTCAGTTGTTTTCTTGATTGAAGACTTTTGGTACCATTTATGCGCTACCTTTTATTTCATTTTCACATGTTTCTTTGGTTGTTGTCACCTTGTAAGTAGCTGCTCCGCACCATATTTTCTTTCAATTTAGCGCAGTGTACACTTTTAATATATATATATATATATATATATATATATATATATATATATATATACACCGTATTTATCGGCGTATAACACGCGCCGGCGTATAAAGCGCACCCCAAGTTTAGGAGAGAATTTTAAGGAAAAAAACTTTTAGGAGGGAAGTTTAAGGAAAAAAAACTTACATTTAAATGCCCATCAATGCAGCCTCATCAGTGTTCATCTGCAGCCTTGTTAGTGTCATTGCAGCCTTTTCAGTGTCAGTGCAGCCTTGTCAGTGCAGCTTTGCCCCAGTGCAGCTTTGCCCCAGTGCAGCCTTGTCAGTGCAGCTTTGCCCCAGTGCAGTCTTGTCAGTGCAGCCGACATACACAGTACAGATCGCCGCCGACAGTAGTTTGTGTTTTAAATATGGCGCCGCGGAGTTCGGAGAGACTCGGCGCCGGCGGAACTGAACGAACGCCGCTGAGATACACATAGTCGAGTGTGCGCCGCTCACAGTCCCGCCCAGTCCCGCCCTATGATGGACATAACACAGGTCCAATGGCGGGACTGTGAGCGGCGCCGGAAAGAGCCGAATACACTCGACTATGTGTATCTCGGCTCTGTGATTTCGGCGGTGCTCGTTCAGCTCCGCCGAGTCCCTCTGAACTCCGCGGCGCCATATTTAAAACTACTCGCTATGTGAATGTCGGCGGCGATCGCCGCCGATAGCTCACAATTAGCGGGTATCGGCGTATAATACGCACCCACGATTTTCCCCTGATTTTAAGGGGAAAAAATTGCGTGTCATACGTCGATAAATACGGTATCTCCTAAACTGTGCATGTTTAGAAGATATTTACTGTACCTATAGGTAAGCCTTATTATAGGCTTGTTGTTGTTCAGACATTTAGTCGTTTCCGAATCTTCGTGACCTCAAGGACCCTAGCGCGCCAGGCCTTTCTGTCCTCCACTTCCTCCCTGAGCTTGCTTAACTTCATGTTCATTGTTTCAATGATGCTATCTATCTTGTTTTCTGTCATCCTCAACTCCTTTTTTCTTCTATGCAGGGTTTTTTCCAACGAGTCCTCTCTTCCCATTAGGTGGCCAAAGTATTCGAGTTTCAGCTTCAGGATCTGTCCTTCCAGTGAATATTCAGTGTTAATTTCCTTTGGGACTGCCTGGTTTGATCTCCTTGCTGTTCAAGGGACATTCAAGTCTTCTCCAACACCATAGTTCAAAAACATTAATTCTTCGGCGTTCAGCATTTCTTATAGGCTTACCTATAGGCAGTAGCGGCTGGTGGGGTTTTTTTTGAGGGGGGGCGGCAAATACCCCCCCCCCCCTGGCGTGGCAAGGCATGTCATTTACATGTCATTTACCGTGGATGCAGGCGGTGAGAGCAGCGGTCGGAGCTGCTGTGGCTATCTCCCAGCGTGGCGGGGTCCGTTGTCCTCTCCTGGAGTCCACTCCTCTCTGCTCCTTCTGGCGCTAGGCGTCCCATAGACGCCTGACATTTTGGCCAATCGGGAAATGGGTTTCATACCTGTTTCCTGATTGGCTGGGAGGAGGATCAGTGTTGCAACAGCGAATATACATTCGCTGTTGCAACACACCTGGGTGGGCTCAGAACGCATGCTCTGTGACTTGAGTCCTTGCTATTTTCAAGCCTATTAGAGCCTATGGCTCTAATCAGGTGCTTAAAAAAACCTTTGCCGCCGTAATTTATATGCCCGGAGACCCCAAAGGGGTCGGACACATGAATAGGCGGCCGTGGCTAGGGGTGCATATAGGGGTGGAGAGGAGAGAGGAAGCGGTGCCAGGGCACCCCTAATGGATTGGACGCCACTGTCTATAGGTAAATATAAACCTTGTAGTTTACTCCCACCTCAACAGACTCTTTAACTACTGAAGAAATATAACTAGTAATTGAAATAATGGGCTCCTGATGCTTGATGTTTGTACATAAGAATATAAAGTTCATAATAATATTCAGTTTAAAAACGAATGTGTGGGGGGGGGGGCGTGTCCAAGATGGCGTTGTGAGCGGACGCTTCCTTCAAAGCTCCCCCGAGAATCAAGCCTTAATTCGGTCCTCCCCACGAGGCACAGCACACGGAGCCCAGCGTGCATGAGGCCTCACACGTGGGCTCAGAGCCACCTGAATGAGGCGCCGACAGTCGGGAGCAACGACCGGTAAGGGGAGAAAGATCAAGTTCCCTCTGATCCCAGAGACCCCCTTGTCACCCCCAGACCCTGGGCCACATGCAGCACACATAGGGCATCACAAACAGGCCCCATGGAGACAGATGAAGCAAGACCCCCCCCCCCCCCCGGCTAGCAGGTGCTGTAGCCACCTGCCAAGCCACTCTCACTGCAAAAATAGAGGCTGTGCAAATGAATGTGGGCCTTCTAAGACAGGACAAACTTAGATCCAGGGCGGCAGAAACAGAACAGAGGGTCAGTAACACTGAGGATACAGTTGCA
Organism: Lithobates septentrionalis; assembly: GCA_037952835.1. NCBI lineage: Eukaryota > Metazoa > Chordata > Amphibia > Anura > Ranidae > Lithobates > Lithobates septentrionalis. The sequence continues at coordinate 441,384 of JBBDGP010002373.1, forward strand.
GAGAATGGTGCGGCGCTTCACACACTCCGAACCAAGGTGAAAGCCCTGGAGTATAGGGCTGAAGATACTGAAAACAGAAGTAGACGCAACAATCTGCGCATAGTCGGCCTGGCAGAGGGTTCGGAGGGTAATGACCCCATGTGTTATGTGGAAGACATGCTGCGCAACCTTCTACCTGACGCCCAACTTTTTCCCATCTATGCGGTGGAAAGGGCACACAGAATTCCACCTAAACCTGGCCCTCCGGGTGCCCTTCCACGAACATTCATCCTAAGACTCCTCAACTTCCGGGACAGGGATGTGATCCTCTGTGCTTCCAGGATTGTGGGGGATCTGAGGCATCAGAATAACAAGTTGATGATTTTCCCCGATTATTCAGTAGAGACGCAGAAACTTAGGAAATCGTTTGAACTTGTGAAGGCTGCAATGAGGGCACGCAACATTCGGTACAGTGTCCTGTTTCCAGCTCGTCTGAGGGTCCAGGATGGAGAAACTACACACTTTTTTACCTCCCCCAGAGAGGTCTCCACCTGACTGGACTCGCTGCCCCAAGACCGACAACTGAGAGCCTAATATGTGAGTACCCACCAATAACATTTGTCTTATACTGGGTCCCGGGCCCAAGCTCATCAATTTGAGCGCTACACCATCCGGGAAATTCCTCATTGAAAGACGGCCTACGTTGCACCTGTTGTGCCCTGTTTCACACATAAGGCTGTCTGCACAGAGCACCCGGGAACACCCCAAAAAGATGGGACATTAAGATAGTACCCCTGGCCATGACGGGCCAGGAGATTCCTAAGGCCGATACGACACACACTTTTTCTTCTCATTCTGGGATTGTAGGGAACCTACCTGACATATATACTTACCTGATGGATCATTTTTTCCACTGACAGGACCTTTCAAGTTCTCCCTCAATTATTCCCTTCCTGAATCCTGGTTCCCGACAGCTTACTTAAACATTCCGGCAGATGTCTCGGCCGTTGAGAAGTAGTTCAGCTTACTCCTTGACCCCACAGATACTTGTTTGGGATGGAAACCTGCCTCAGTTTTAAGGGGTCGGGTGGGGGGGGGGGGGGGTTGCCCCAACATGGCTGGTTTATGGTAAATTTTTGGTTAAAAAAAAATATTGCTAATATATCTTGAAATTGCATTACGAATATCAGCATTGCATGTCTGTTTTCACTGCCCTCTCCGAGTCCTGTGAGTAGTCTCAGGGTGGTGGCGCTGCTTCAATCCTAAAACAGAAAAAAACAGAAAAGAAGGAGGGCGCACCAACCTAGTGCATTACCACTAATAAACTTTAATGCAGCAAAAAAACAGCAGAAATAATACTCACAAACGAGCTTGCAAAACCAGCTGGTTTTGCAAGCTCATTTTTTTTTTCTAGCTTGAATACCCATTGTTCAAAGGAGGGCTGCAAGACAGTAGGCATTACCTTTTTAGGCGGTTGCACCACACGTTTGGTTCATGGACACCTGAGCGCAGGAGAGATTTTTACTGTGGCTGCTTCAATCCTCCAACTGTTTTCCCGAGCCGCAAATATGCCATCCCTTAACATAATCTCATGGAACGCCAGGGGACTGAACTCCCCGGTTAAGAGATCCCTTGTATTCCAATTCTTTAAGGCCCACAACCCGCATATCTGTATCCTCCAGGAGAACCACTTGGTGGGCAGTAAAACCTTAGCCCTTAAAAAACCCTGGATTGAATACCACTACCATTCTACACACTCGAACTTTGCAAGGGGGCATCAGTATACTGGCGCACAAATCTCTACCCTTTAGACTACTAAATCTCGTACTGGACTCGGAGGGCAGATATGTACTAATCCATGCACAGATTCGCTCCATGAAGTGGGTTATAGCAGGGCTGTACTCCCCCCCCCCCCCCCCGGCATCATTGTCTTTTCTAAACCAGATTACCTATAAAAAAATCGCAGAATTTGCCAATGACAACATGGTTATTTTGGGGGACTTCAATATGGTCCCTGACCCGGTCAAGGATAGGATGTCCATGAGTGGACAACCCCACTCGGGAATAGTGGAGTGGGTGGAGATGTATGGCCTGACGGATGTGTGGCGCTGGAGAAATCCTCAATCCCGGGCCTACACCTGTCACTCCGCATCCCACCACTCCTTTTCTAGGTTCGATCTGCCATATGTGGGTGGTTCAGCATTATCTAGAGTCGCAGACATTAGGATACTTCCCAGAGGTATTTCTGACCATGCCCTGCTTCTCCTGACCATGCAACTGTCCTCGCCCCGGAGGCCACCCTGTGGAGATTATCCAGATTCTGGGTGAAAGATGAGGCGGTGGGTGATCAATATAGAGGGGCACTGCAGGAATACTGGGCAGTCAACCTGGCTCGGCCAGTGCATTGATAGTGTGGGACGCCTTTAAAGTGTATACTAGGGGGAGGTACCAGACCATTATAGTTAAGGTTCGCAGGGAGAGAAGGGCTGACTTGAGCGGTGCAGAAATGAAGGAGGACCTGCAGGAAGCAAAATTCGTTTGATCCAGAGATCCTAGGGCAGGAATCTTCAAACTACGGCTCTCCAGCTGTTGCAGAGCTACACATCCCATGAGGCATTGTAAAACTATGACATTCACAGACATGACTAGGCATGATGGGAATTGTAGTTCCTGAACTGGAGGGCCGTAGTTTGAAGACCCCTGTCCTAGGGACTACGACGAACTTCAGTCTCTGACTGGAGAGATTCTACGCATTCGCACCTCTCTCACTCAGAAACACTTGCTTGCCCAGTGGCAACGCATTTTTGAACAGGGGGAAAGGTCGGGGAAGCTGTTAGCCTGGCTATCACGTGAACAATCAGGGGAATGTGCGTGCCTTATATACAGGGCCCTAGTGGGAACCTCACATATGCCCCAGATGAGATAAACAATTGCTTTGTTTCCTTCTACAGGAACCTCTACAGTTCTAGGGCAGCATACACCCATGAGGGTCCTGAGCAAGAAATATTGCAAAGCACTTGATGTCCCCATTACCAAAGACGAAATCTTAAAAGCGCTTAAAACGCTCCAATCGCGTAAGACTCCTGGCCCAGACGGTATACCGGTTGAATTCTACAAACAGTATGCCGAAGAGTTGACGGGCAGACTACACACTATGCTAATTGAGGCGCAGAGGACGGAGGAGCTCCTGAACTCCCTGAGTGAGGCAGTGGTAGTTGTGATCCCCAAGCCAGGCAAGAACCCATCCCTGTGCTCCTCATACGTCCTATCTCGTTGATAAACGTTGATGCGAAACTCCTAGCCAAAGTGTTAGCCAATAGACTCAGCATGGTCATAACAGCATTGGTGCACCTGGATCAAACGGGGTTCATGCCGGGGAGGGGCACAGACATCAACATTAGAAGGCTTTTCACACACATGGACAGGGCACAACCAGAGTCGGCAGGAGTAGTGGCCTCATTAGACGCGGAAAAAGCCTTAGATTCGGTGGAGTGGGAGTTCCTATAGGGGGTCCTCTCGAACTTCGGATTCGGGCCAAAGTTCATGACATGGCTACGAATGCTCTATGCCAACCCAAGAGCCAGGGTCTGCACAAATGGCACTCTCTCCGATACATTCCCCTTGGGCAGGGGCACGCTTTAGGGATGCCTCCTGTCCCCGGGGCTGTTTGCCCTGGCTGTGGAACCTCTAGCCATTGCTCTGAGGGTAGAGACAGGGGTGAAGGGCATAATGGTTGGCACAATAGAACAGAAGGTGTCCTTATATGCGAACGACACTCTACTTTGTCTTGCAGGCGCCTCACAATCACTGTGGAGGGCGTTAGACCTATTTGAGGAATTTGGCCGATTCTCGGGTATCCGCATAAAGTGGGGCAAGTCGGTCTTTTTCCCACTACACCCCTCGGTCCCAAGGGGAGACACGGGCACCTCGCTTCAGTGGGTGGGGGAATTCAGCTACTTGGGCATTAGGATTAGCAATACAACACAGGAATTTATAGAGAAGAACGTGCAACCCCTCCTATCCCTTCTTACAGTTAAATGCACAGCCTGGCGCACCCTCCCGCTTACTCCAGTGGGTAGGGTCTACCTCCTCAAAATGATATTCCTCCCAAAATGTCTGTATTTCTTTCGCAACACCCCATCACACATACCTAGATCCTTTTTAGGCGCCTGGAGGGAGTATTGACCTCATTCATTTGGGCTGGGAGACCACCTAGGGTGGCAAAACGGATACTATATCTTCCCCTATCTGGGGGAGGACTGGTATTGCCCAACTTCCTACTGTATTACTGGGCAGCTGTCCTTGTCATGATACGCTGGTGGTTCTCCCAGCCCAAACAAAATCCGGAAGTGAGACAAGAGGAGGCTATTCTGGGGTCTTATGCAGCCTTGACAAACTTGGTGTACAGGGGAATGAAAGCTCCTCATCCCCTGACGGTGCCCATGAAGACAACTATCAGGGCGTGGCGGAAGTCCAGAGCTATCTACGCCAAATTGAACTGTATTTCCCCACACACTCCGCTGTGGGGGAACCCTACACTACCCCACCTTTGCGATATACCGGATCCCTCACAGTGGGCAAGACGGGGGAGCACCACCCTTAAACAAATACTTGTAAATGGGAAGATCATGCCCTTCCGGGAACTGAAAAGGCAGTACTCTCTACCCAACTCCTTTGCATTTAAATACTGGCAACTGAGACATGCGATGAGGGCCCAGTTCCCAGACACACTAACTCTTGAACCACACACAGTTGAACGATTGCTAACCTCTAGTGTAATGGGAAAACCCCTTTCCACTCTGTATCTTTACCTGACAGTAGCCCATGACGTTAAATCCACCCGTTCAATGGACAAATGGAAGAAGGACATCCCAGCTTTGGGGGAGTACAAATGGGAAGACTACATTTCCATCTACATTCCCTCTATTAGGGTTGTCCCAATACCGAGCATTTGCCCAAGTACTTGTACTCGGGCAAATGCTCCGATGCATCACCTGATACCTGGACAGTCAGGGTGATGGGTGCGGAGGGGGAGTTACAAGCCCCAATCACCCTGTATAGATTTCAATAAAGCCTGGGGGCCGTTTATCCGCTTCTCCCCCCCTCCCCCTTTCAGCTGCTATAGTGAAATCTAGACAGCGGTGATCAGTGCTTGTAACTGCCCCCAAAGCTGCACCGATCACCGCTGACTGTCCCTGTATCCTCCTCCAGTCCCCCTCTGTTCTGCTGCTGTCCCCCCTCTCTTCTCCTCTGTGTCCCCCTCCGTTCTGTCCCCCTCCGTGCTGCTGTCCCCCACCCTTCTCCTCCGTGTCCCCCTCCGTTCTGTCCCCCTTCGTTCTCCTCCGTGTCCCCCTCCATTCTGTCCCCCTTCGTTCTGTCCCCCTCCCTTCTCCTCCGTGTCCCCCTCCGTTCTCCTCCTCTGCCCCCTCGATCTTTTAGGATGGAGAGCGGAGATAGGAGCCAGTAAATCTGGCTCCTTCCTTTTGCGAATGAACAGTCAGTGATAACTGACTCTGTCCATTCACATAACGGAAACATCGGAACCTGTGTTTACGATGCTTCAGTTTATGAATGCAGAGGAGCCTCTGTCTCCTCTCCATACATTTTCAGTGCAGCTGAGGCTGCTGAGAAGGGGACTGGGAAACATGTGTCCTCAGTCCCTTTCCCTGTCTCAAAGGGGAGATGTCAGGGGTCTGTTAAGACCCCTGATATCTTACCAAAGCCCCCCAACAGGGCTAATAATAATAATAAAAAAAAAGAATTGCAATAAATAATAAAAAGAAATTAATTGTAAAAAAAAATTAAAAATAAAATTAAAAACACATTGACACTGTCCACTCCCCCCCCCCCCTTTATAAAACGAGCGCATTGTAAAAAAAACACATAACAAAATGAATTGTAAAAAATAATTAAAAAAAATAATTGTAAAAAATAAAATTGTAAAAACAAAAACAACAAACTACTGACACACGTGCCACTGTCACATGACATTAAAAAAAGTATCGGTAATCGGTATTGGCGAGTACTTGGAAAAAGTATCGGTACTTGTACTCGGTCTTAAAAAAGTGGTATCGGGACAACCCTACCCTCTATAATAGCAGCCAAAGACAGATTAATTCAGCTTAAATTTATACATAGGGCTTACTTCACCCCACATAGAATGGACAGAATTTACCCACATCCGGACCCGAATTGCCCCGGATGTGGGACTGAGGAAGGGACATTCTGGCATATGGTCTGGTCCTGCCCCAGGCTTCGAGCATATTGGGAGGAAGTAGCAGAGACACTTAGCGACATGGGGGGGACAAGGGTATCACCGGGACCCCTGGTACTTCTGCTGAGCTACCTAGGCGAGGTGGAAGGGGACAGATACACCAAGCTATGTCTTATGTTCTCACTGTTTTATGCCAGAAGGGAAATAATGTTACACTGGAAGTCAGCCAATCCACCCACCCTTGAATCCTGGGGAAGGTCGGTTGATTTAGTATTGCCCTTATATAAACTCACTTACGAAAGTAGACAATGGCCAACCAAGTTTGACAAAGTGTGGTCAGCCTGGATGGATGCCGGGGGGGAGGGAGGGGTAGCCTTTCATTGGAGACACGGTTTTACACCCGGTAAAGTGTGAGGATTAGCCACAGGGAGGGATTTTAAATGATTTTCCAGCTTCCATGGGACGAGGTAAGGACTAATGCCGCGTACACACAGTCGGACTTTTCGTCTACAAAAGTCAGACGGACGCAGACGGACTAAAGCTGGCTGACAATCCGATCGTGTGTGGGCTTCCCTGGACTTTCAACGGACTTTTCCAGCCTCAAATCTGACGGACTTTAGATTTGAAACATGCTTCAAATCTTTACGTCGTAACTACGCCGGACCCAGAAATCCGCTCGTCTGTGTGCTAGTCCGACCGACAAAAACCCACGCTAGGGCAGCTATTGGCTACTGGCTATCAACTTCCTTATTTTAGTCCGGTGTACGTCATCACGTACGAATCCGTCGGACTTTTGTGTGATCGTGTGTAGGCAAGTCCATTCGTAAGAAAGTCTGCCGCAAGTCCGCCAAAAGTCCGGCAAAAGTCCGACAAAAGTCCGTCGAAAGTCTGTCGGACAGGCTGTCATCTTTTGTAGACGAAAAGTCCGACCGTGTGTACGCGGCATTACTCACAAGCTAGGGGGAAAAAAACTATTATGTATTTAAGGATTTATAATCTCAGTTTATTGTTTTTCTTCTTAAGACAATACATGTTTGGAAACGGTATAATGTCTGGTGATGTTTGAGATGTAATGCTGATTTGTTAAATAAAAGCAATTTCTGTTAAAAAAAACAAACAAAAAAAAAAACAAATGTGTGGGATTAGTGATGTCACATATATTATAAAGAAAAAAACCCCCCTGAAAAAACAGATTTAAAGATAATTTTGCAATCATTCGGATTGTTAGGTGTCCGACCCAATGAATATAAAGGACTTATATAATGGTAATATACAGTATAGTTGTTTCTATACTCCACAGTTTATTGTGATTTGTTAGCAAAGTAACAACATGTTTCTGCTATAAAGATGCTATGTATAGAACAATATATGGTAAATGTGGGTGAGGAAGACGTTGAGCAGTGACAAAGCAGGTCGGCAGGTGTACACCGAACGATCTAAAATAAAGACTCATGTCACAGTTGATCAAACAAAGCGACATGCCACCAAAGTCACATTTGTATTAACTATTTATAGAGAAGTTCAAGCAGAAGTAAAGCCTGCATTGAATGTTGTTCTTTTTTACAAGCATATTATACATTGTTATATTATACATACATATTATCACATTATTATCACATTATATATACACTCACCGGACACTTTATTAGGCACACCTGACCTTGCTAGTACCGGGTTGGACCTCCTTTTGCCTTCAGAACTGCCTTTATTCTTCATGGCATAGATTCAACAAGGTGTTGGAAACATTCCTCAGAGATTTTGGTCCATAGTGACATGATAGCATCACGCAGTTGCTGCAGATTTGTCGGCTGCACATCCATGATGCGAATCTTCCGTTCCACTACATCCCAAAGGTGCTCTATTGGATGAGATGTGGTGAGTGTGGAGGACATTGGAGTACAGGGGACCTCATTGTCCAGTGGTGAGATGATTGGATCTTTGTGACATGGTGCATTATCCTGCTGGAAGGAGCCATCAGAAGCTGGGGACACTGTAGTCATAAAGGGATGGACATGGTCAGCAACAATACTCAGGTAGGCCGTGGTGTTTGGATGATGCTCAGTTGGTACTAAGGGGCCCAAAGTGTGCCAAGAAAATATCCCCCCCACCATTACACCACCACCAGCCTGAACCGTTGATACAAGGCAGGATGGATCCATGCTTTCATGTTGTTTACACCAAATTCTGACCCCACCATCTGAATGTTGCAGCTGAAATCGAGACTCATCAGACCAGGAAACGTTTCTCCAATCTTCTATTGTCCAATGTTGGTGATCCTGTGTGAATTGTAGCCTCAGTTTTCTGTTCTTAGCTGACAGGAGTGGCACCCGGTGTGGTCTTCTGCTGCTGTAGCCCATCTGCTTTAAGGTTTGATGTGTTGTGCGTTCAGAAATGGTATTCTGCATACCTTGGTTGTAACGAGTGGTTATTTGAGTTATGTCCCGTACACACGAGAGGAATTTGTGCACAAGCTTGGCTTGCATACACACGGTCACACAAAAGTTCTCTGAACTTTCGACCGTCCAGAATGTGACGTACAACACTACGACGAGCCAAGAAAATGAAGTTCAATGCTTCTGAGCATGCGTCGAATTGTTTCCGAGCATGCATGATTTTTTGCGCTTCGGAATTGCATACAGACGATCACATTTTCGGATAGGAACTTTCTCCATCCGAAAAATAGAGAACATGATCTCAATCTTTTGCTGGCTGGAATTCCGCCAGCCAAAGTCTGATGGAGCATACACACGGTCGCATTTTCCGACCAAAAGCCCTCATCAGAGTCTTGCTGGCGGCATTTCCCATCATGTGTACGGGGCATTACTGTTACTTTTCTATCATCTTAAACCATTCTGCCCTCCTCTGACCTCTGACATCAACAAGGCATTTTCCTCAACACAACTGCCACTCACTGGATATTTTCTCTTTTTCGGGCCATTCTCTATAAACCCGAGAGATGGTTGTGCATAAAATACCAGCCCGTCTGGCACCAACAACCATACCACATTCAAAGTCACTTAAATTCTCTTTTTTCCCCATTCTGATGCTTGGTGTGAACTTCAGCAAGTCTTCTTCACCACATCTAGGTACCTAAATGCGTTGAGTTACTGCCATATGATTGGCTGATTAGCAATTTGTGTTACAAAGCAATTGAACAGGTGTACCTAATAAAGTGGCTGGTGGATGTATATCTTCGCTTTGTTATCCCCCATCCTCCTCCTCTTTTTGTTATTGTTCGTTCACACTTGGAATGGAACATTTTTCAAAGGGTGTTTGACAGGCAGTGAAGAAGTGATATGTCACCTGCTCACCACTTACTTTAACCCTCCACATGTGGATCCACTGGGCCACGACCCCATGTATTGCACACAGCTGCAGGATAGCCGCGGTGTGGCCCCATTCACTTGAATGGGTCATGTTTATTGGCGCAACCGCCTGCTGAAAGCAACATGGCGTGTTATTTTTATACATGGTTGCAGCATGTGTACAACCCTGAGTGGCTGCATGCAGTAGTTTAGGTGGACAGTTAGGGGGTAGTAAAGCTGAAACTTAACCTCCTGCTTTTACCGCCCTTCCCCCTGGCCACCCACGTGATAGGAGCCCTTAGTGACAGGACAGTGGTAGGTCGAAGATTTGTGCTTGGAGGGGGTAATTGAGGATGGGGAAGGGGTAGTTGAAGAGGATTTCTGCTAGAAGTGTTAATGGGGGATAGGGGGCCTAGGGGGGATTTGTGCTGGGGGTGGATTTGGAGGGGAAGACAATTTGTACTCGAAAGGGGATTTTGTTGGGGGGGGGGGGGTTGTGATAGAAGTTGCATATCCCGACACCTGTAATGTGTTTATTACTCACCCTGACCCCTGCACAATGTTTATTAACCCCCCGACCTCTGAACTGTGTTTATTACACACCCCAACCTCTGCACTATGTTTTTTACATACCCTGGCCCCTAGGCCAGGTTGTGCAATTTTCTGTGTAAGGACAAAATGACATCACAGTGTTACTAGTATCTGTTAGATGTTATAGGGTGGGAATGGTGGGAGGTCCTTTTTCCTCCCAGGTTGAATCTGGCCTGGTGCACCAAGCTTGTGCCTGGTTGAAGGCAGGACTCTCCCTAAGTTCTAATGCCTTCTGATGTGCCCCCTAGGAAATGGCATCCCGGGTTGCCAGAAAGACACTTTTGGTTGCCCGCCATTGTCTCTTCACTGGCACTAGGTCAGGTCACGTTATGCTTTACTTGCTCTATGCCTCTTGGGCTTTTTGGCCAGCCAGGGCCAATTTTTTTTTCCAGCCCAAAGGACCACTGTGCAGTGCGCATGGCACTTTTTTGTTGTTTGTCACTTATTTATTCATCAGCACTTACACTGCTTGTGTGTTATTTTTTTTGTGTTTGTTTGCACAGACGGAGAGTGAAGGTCATCAGGGGCCCACTCAGATGTCAGGGGGAGGTTCTGTGGCCTTTAGGTCTTTTGCCTACCCCCATCCAGAGGGGTTTCTCTTCAGAAGGGCCCCTCACCAAGTACTCAATGAACCGGCTTCAGCTGAGTGGGGTCCACCTGGCTTTGACCTAGGCAGCCCATGGCGTACCTTGCTTCTGTCAAGAGCCTTGTACCCTGGAAGGTTCTGGGTTAAAGGCCCTTTCTCTTCATAGGATTGGCAATACTGTACCCCATGTGCACTTATTTGTGTGCTGGGATCTCATGGACTTTTGGCTGTTTGGGGCATAAAGTAATGATTTGTCTCTGCCTGATGTGCTGAAATGAGGAATAATTCTCTTATTTTTGGGATTTGTGATGGAATGAGACATGTGAATACCTCCTGTTTTAAAGTGACATCAAGTCTGGCTTAAAAATATATATATTTGTGTACTGTATATATAGTCTTAAATTTTAAAAAGTCCATTCAATTTCCCTCCGTCTCCTCCAAATTCCTTTTTTTTTTGTTGTTCTGACCTGACTTCCTGTTAGAAGGTGGCTACATTCCTTCTCCATGGTCCCACTGTATGTAGGAATGTAGCCACTCTTTCTTGTTACTCCCAAGATGGACTTCACTATGGGAAAACAATTTTATGAAAAATGGATTAAAAGGCCATAAAGTAGTGCATGTGTATGGATTATTTTTGGAGGATTTCATTTAGTGTCATTTTAAAGCAGTAGTAAAGCTCGCTTTGTGATTTTTACCTACAGGTAAGCCTTTAATAAGGCTTACCTGTAGGTTAAACGAATACCGTATTTCGGAATATAACATGCACTTTTCCCCCCTGAAAATTCAGTGCATGTTATACGCTGATACTTGCATTGAGCTGCCACGGAGGGGGTGGGGGTAACGGGGATGGGGTGGGGGCGAGACGGACACCGTCAGATTACATAGAACGAGGATCTCCTGTGTACTCAGCGGCCTCTGTAATAAGAAGTCCCGTCCCCTGGACCGGCATTGGACCAGTGTTCTGTCTATCATAGGACCCGGTCCAGGAGGTGGGACTTTTATATACATAATAAAGAGGCCTCCGAGTAAACAGGAGATCCTCGCTCTATGTAATCTGATGTGAGGCTGCAGATGGGCACGGATCAGGCTGCATTGATGGGCAATGGTGAGGCTGCGAATAGGCATGGATCAGGTTGCAATGGTGACGCTGCAGATGGGCACTGTTTAGGCTGCATTGATGGGCAATGGTGAGGCTGCAGATGGGCACTGGCAAGGCTGCAGATGGGCACTGATAAGGCTGCATTGATGGGCAATGGTGAGGCTGCGAATAGGCATGGATCAGGTTGCAATGGTGACGCTGCAGATGGCCACTGATCAGGCTGCATTGATGGGCAATGGTGAGGCTGCGAATAGGCACGATCAGGTTGCAATGGTGAGGCTGCAGATGGGCACTGATCAGGCTGCATTGATGGGCAATGGTGAGGCTGCGAATAGGCATGGATCAGGTTGCAATGGTGACGCTGCAGATGGGCACTGATCAGGCTGCATTGATGGGCAATGGTGAGGCTGCAGATGGGCACTGGCAAGGCTGCAGATGGGCACTGATAAGGCTGCATTGATGGGCAATGGTGAGGCTGCGAATAGGCATGGATCAGGTTGCAATGGTGACGCTGCACATGGGCACTGATCAGGCTGCATTGATGGGCAATGGTGAGGCTGCGAATAGGCACCGATCAGGTTGCAATGGTGAGGCTGCAGATGGGCATTGATCAGGCTGCATTGATGGGCAATGGTGAGGCTGCAGATGGGCACTGATAAGGCTGCATTGATGGGCACTGACCCTTATTTATCTTCAAAGTTCTTTATTTCAAATTTTAGTTTTTTTCCTGAAACTTCTCTCTTAAAATGAAGGTTCGTGTTATACGCCGATAAATACGGTATCTCCTAAACGTGCATCATTTGTGACATTTTTACTCTGGATGCAGCCAATGACAGCATACCGCGCAGGACCTTCAGAGCTTCATGCCGGAACTGACAGCGTCAACTCAGCTTGAGCCACTCACACACTCGGAGCAGGCGAACCCAGAAGAAAGACCAGGGGAAGAAGCCAGCCCTCCCAGCTGTGGCAGCGTGCCGCTGGAAGGCTTTACTCTAAGTATTTCATATTGTGCTAGTGTGTGATGCATACTATCACATTATGCAATTGCCTTACAGGTGTTTTTTTTTGTTTGTTTTTTGTTTTTTTTTTAGAACTGCCGCGGTTTACTACTGCTTTAAGAAGGCTTTATTGTTCTGTGACATTATATGCATCAAACTGCAGCTCATCAAAACTACCACAAGAGGTCACCCTTAAATTAAAAAGTTAAAGTGGAGTTCCACCCACTTTTACAACTCTTCAGCATCCCTCACTAAACTGTGCACTGTAAACGAATTGGATATTTTTTTTATTTTTTTTCTCAGCACTTACTGTATATCTGCTGTATTCATTTTTCACTTCCTCCTCCCTGGCCGCGGCCCATCGCATCATTTCCTGTTTGCAATGCCTTCTGGGAAGGGGCTGCAACTTGCTCTGAAACTGCCGTTGCTATGGAAACCTGACCTGAAACCTATTACACTGCTTGTGCTGCACTGAGCATGTGCGAGATCTGCAAGGATGAGATCCAGGAAGAAATGCAGTCTGGCTTCAGATGCCCACACTTAAGATGGCCACGGCCTGCTGTAAGTTTATAAAATAACAAACTACTCCTATAAACTAACAAAACAGACCTTAATTTACAGACTAACTTTACTAGAATACATTAAGCTTGTGTATTATGGGGGTATTTTTATTTAAAAAGTATAATTTCGGCCGGAACACCACTTTAAAAGAACTTTATTTTCCAAATTTTATTCATTAGTGCTCACTGAAGTTCATTTTCTAACCCGGCCTACAGGTACATAATGGTAAGGATTTCCAGCTGCTCCAATGGCCAAGTCTGTTATTTAAATAAATTCAGCTATTTTTTTTTTTTTTTTTCGAGCTGTAACACCTGTGGATATACCACATTTCAAAAGACAGTTGTAACAGAGAATTTTCTTCAGCTAAGATAAAAAAATAAATAAATAAACTGCTATTTACTGTAAAAGGTTTGCTTTAAGTTTTATTTGCTTACTGCAAACTACCGTATATATGAAGAAGAAATAAAAGCAAATTTTGTGCATCCCCAATCCCCCCCCCCCCCATTCCCATTTCGGTCCCTTGGTGTTATGTGTAAGGCTGAAAACGGGGCTGAATTACATAGAACCACAATGTCACCCACTGATATCTACTGCTGTTGCTGTTGTCTGATTTAACCACTTCCTGACCAGGCCGTTTTTTGCGATAAGGCACTGCTTCGCTTTAACTGACAATTGCGCGGTCGTGCGACGCTGTACACAAATAAAACTTTTTTCCCCACAAATAGAGCTTTCTTTTGGTGGTACAGTATTTGATCACCTCTGCCGTTTTTTTTTTTTTTTTTTTTTGCGCTATAAACAAACAAAAAAAAAAACAATTTTGAAAAAAAAAAAAAAAAAAATTTTTACTTTCTGCTTTAAAACACATCCAATAAAAAATGTTAAAAATCTAATTTCTTCATCAGTTTAGGCCAATATGTATTCTGCTACATATTTTTGGTAAAAAAAAACCAATAAGCATATATTGATTGGTTTGCACAAAATGTATCGCGTCTACAAACTATAGGATTGATTTATGGACTTTTTATTTCTTTAATTGTTTTTACTAGCAATGGCAGCGATCAGCAATTTTTTTTTTTTTTTAGTGGGACTGCGACATTGTAGCGGACAAATCTGACACTTAGTGACACTTTTTGGGGACCAGTGACACCAATACAGTGATCAGTGCTAAAAAAAATTGCATTGTCTCTGTATAAATGATACTGGCAGGGAATGGGTTAACACCAGGAGCAATCAAAGGGATAAGTGTTCTCCTAGGGCAGTGGTCTCAAACTGGCGGCCCTCCAGCTGTTGCAAAACTACAAGTCCCATCATGCCTTTGCCTGTGGGAGTCATGCTTGTAATTGTCAGCCTTGCAATGCCTCATGGAACTTGTACTTTGGCAACAGCTGGAGGGCTGCCAGTTTGAGACCTCTGTCCTAGGGAGTGCTTTCTAACTGTGGGTGGAATGCTGTGACTGGAGGAAAACAGAGATCCGCATTTCTGCTCACCATATATAGTTGAGTATAAGTCGACCCGAATATAAGCCGAGGCACCTAATTTTACCACAAAAAACTAGGAAAACTTATTGACTCGAGTATAAGCCTAGGGTGAGAAATGCGCAGCTACTGTAAGTGGAAAAGAGGGGCAACAATGCCCATTTGCAGCCTCACTGTGCCCATTTGCAGTCATAGGTCCCCCAAACTCCAAATTTGGTAGTTAAGGGTTCCTAAATGCCCCCTAGCTGCAGCCAAAATTTGGGGTCTCTGCACCCAAAGGGTCCCGAAATGACATTGCTGCAGATGGACACAGTTGACCAACTTTGGGGCCCCGTATCTCGGGGCCACTTGGTGCTAGGAACCCCAAATATGGTGTGCAAACCCAGTGGAACTAGCACCATAACATATCCAAAGCTGGGGTTTCTAGCACCAAGTGGCCCCGAGATACAGGGCCCCAAAAATCGGTTCAGAAAATGTCAAGCACTTTTCTGCAGCAGAGAATGACATTTTCCGAACCTACTTTGGGGCCCTGTATCTCGGGGCCACTTGGTCCTAGGAACCCCAGCTTACCTGTGTATTTTTCAAAATTGTCGCTCTTTTTTTTGTTTATAGCGCAAAGAATAAAAACAGCAGAGGCAATCAAATACCACCAAAAGAAAGCTCAATTTGGGGGGGGGGGGGGGCGGACACGTCAATTTTGTTTGGTTACAGCATCGCACGACTGCGCAATTGTCAGTTAAAGCGATGCAGTGCCGTAGCACAAAAAATGGCCTCGTCAATAAGGGTCCTTAAGTGGTTAAGGGAAATCCCCCCAGTGGGACACAGAGGGCAGCCTCCTCCTCCTAAAAAAAAAAAGTAATGATGTTTTTTTTCATTAGATACGGTGCGTTGATTTAACGTATAATTAAAGGCAAAATCTTTTTTTTTATAGTTTTGGATAGGGGGGAGAGAATTACAACCCTTGTCAGGTTTTTATTGCTGCCTGTGCCTCTGTTAAGGAGATTCACCCTCTTTATTTGTCTTTTGAATTATCTAAAAAGAACCATTATGGAGAGAAAACTCCATTTGTTGTTGCCACCATCCCAAATATATTGTATATGGAAAATGAGTACCATTGATATTCCCATATTTCCAGCCACATGTTGATTTACACTAGTCTGCTGCTGGGACCTACCTTTTGGGGATCCTTGTGAGGGATCTCTCGAGCCTTGAGGATTTACTTTTTACTTGGTGATTTCCTTCATTCTGGATATGTGTCCCCATTTTTGCTCAGTGCCATCCTAACAATCTTTTTAACAAATATTTGACTCCATGAATGTAGTATTGAGCACCTCCAACTATCATCTCCTTCATTTCCCTGAAGAAGGGATAAGTCTTGAATCTCCCGAAACGCGTCGGTCCATAGGAGAAGGGCTTTTTTCTCATATGCTATATATGGATATTATGTATCACTTTGTGTATGTTTTTTATCTTTGACCGTTAGACCCGGTTCACACAGGGGCGACTTGTCAGGCGACTTAGCCGTCTGACAAGTCGCGTTCCGTTCTGTACGATGGAACCGTTCTAATAGGAGCGACTCAAGTCCCTCTGACTTAGAAAAAGTTCCTGTACTACTTTTGGGGTGACTTCAGGCGACTTGCATTGACTTTTATACAGAAGTCATTTTACAAGTCACCGGGGAAGTTGTGTGCAGGTCGCCTCTGTGAGTCGCGCTGCAAGTCGTGCTGCCCCTGTGTGAACCGGCTCTTACACTGTTTTATTAAATAATACAATTTTCTATGTTTTGACAATATTGTGTCTTCAAAAGTTCGCCCTTAAAGTCTCTTATTCCCGGGGGGTACTCATTTTCCGTATACTTTATTTGTCTTAGTGACCGTTATCATTGAGTGTGAAAGTAAAAGAAAATTCCAAGTTTTGGGTTGCACCCAGAACAGGAAATAGACTGGAAATCCTAATTGGGGACACTAGTTCTGGTGACAACCAGGCATTTCTTCAATTCCTATTGAGCCTATGTGACAGGAAGTGAAGGGAAATCCCCCCCAACGGGACACAGGTGGCAAAAAAACTGACAGGAGTTATAAGCCCTCCATTACTTTATCTAAAATGAAGAAAATGTTTTGCGTTTACTTCTACTTTAAAGCCAGAAACAGCCCGACTAGATGGAGTTTAGCAAAGATATTTCTCTTACTACAGCTTTCCCTTAACAAAAGAATAAGAAAAGTCATTACAGATGGATTTTAGAAAGGCTGAGCAGTGCTGCATAGCAGAAACACAGACAATGTTTACTGCCTTCCATAAAATACAACTTTGCAACAATTACATTATTCACAGTTCCTAATCATCAGCAAAACAGCCTTGAAAGTGCTTACAAAAGCCTCTTCTCACCTTCACGTCGAGCTTCCTACTGAAAATAAAATATTGGTTATAATGAATATTTATGTACAAAATGTTGCTGTACAATGGGAAAACATCGCTAACTCCGGTTCTACAGTTTCAGAATTTGGTTCCTGAACTATGTAAGTGGCCACCTATTGCAGATCTTAAAGGGTCAGTCCACCTGTTGTAAATATTTGGGTGATGACGAATAACTGATATAATTATTACTGTTACTATGGAAAACAGGAGTATGCCAATGCAATGCAAAACTCCTATATACAGTGCCTTGAAAAAGTATTCATACCCCTTGAAATGTTCCACATTTTGTAACGTTACAACCAAAAACTTAAATGTATTTTATTGTGCTTTTATGTGATAGACCAACACAAAGTGGCACATAATTGTGAAGTGGAAGGAAAATAATAAATAGTTTTCAAAAATGTTTACATATAAATATGTGAAAAGTGTGGTGTGCATTTGTATTCAGCCCCCCTAAGTCAATACTTTGTAGAACCACCTTTCACTGCAATTACAGCTGCAAGTCTTTTTGGGGATGACTCTACCAAGTTTGCACATCTAGAGAGTGACATTTTTTGCCACAGATTCTCAATTGGATTTAGGTCTGGACTTTGACTGGGTCATTCTAATACATGAATATGCTTTGATCTAAACCATTCCATTGTAGCTCTGGCTGTATGTTTAGGGTCGTTGTCCTGCTGGAAGGTTTTCTTCTAAGATTGCCCTGTATTTGGCTCCATCCATCTTCCCATAAACTGAAGAAAAGCATCCCCACAATATGATGCTGACACCATCATGTTTCACTGTGGGGATGGTGTGTTCAGGGTGATGTGCAGTGTTAAGGCCCATACACACGATCGGATTTTCCGATGGGAAATGTTCGATGTCAGGCGGTTGGCGGTAAGTCAGACCGTGTGTATGCTCCATTGGACAATTGTTGTCGGACTTTCCGCCAACAAATGTTGGCTAGCAGGTTCTCAAATTTTACACCAACAATTGTCTGTTGTCGGATTTTATGATCGCGTGTACACAAGTCCATCGGACAAAAGTCCAAAGTACAAACACGCATGCTCGGAAGCAGAAGCGGTCGGTCTTGTAAACTAGCGTTTGTAATGGAGAATTAACATTCGTGACGTGGCAAATTATGAAATCTCCAATTCTCTTCTTCTTTAATGGGATAATAATGAAACTGCTTTGCTGGTGATACTGATGGAGTTATTGCAAACAAATTTTCAAAGGCTTTTTTTTACTAGTGATATCAAAAATAATATTATTATGTTTTTTTTATTTGGGCAAGTTACCACAACACCATTATCCCGTAGTTTTTAAGCTCAAAGATACAACTCTGTTGGTGTCCTTTTTCAATTTTACATTGTATTTTTTAAAATGTAACTGCCTACTTCCAAACTGTCAAGTAAAACACATAGCCAAGTATTATTCTCCACAATTTTTTTTATTGTGCAAAAATAAAATGAGACATGCTATCTGCCAATAAAACTTAACTAAAAAGTGCATTCTATGCATCCAAAAATATATAAAATATACAAAATCAAATCATTATTCAACCAAAAAAAAATGTCAAAGCAATAACTCCAAGGCCAATAATAAATAACACGTTATCTCCTCCGATTCCGTAACATGTCTGGTTGACGAACGGCCGTTCAGAAACAAACTGAAAAGCACGAAATGAAAAGCGTGAACTGAAAAAGGCTAAATGAAAAATGTGAAAAGAAAAGCGCGAATCAAGACTTACCAAACTTCTGCTAACACGAAATCAGCAGAAGGAGCCCAAAGGGTGGCGCAAAAGAGCTGAAAAAACACGTAGTACGTCTAATACGTCTAGTACGTCACTATGTTCGTAATTGTTGGCCAACAATTGTGAGACTGTGTGTATGCAAGACAAGTTTTGGCCAACGCCCTTCGGACAAAATTCCACGGTTTTGTTGGCCAACAATCCAGTCGTGTGTACGAGGCATGAGTTTTCTGCCACACATAGCGTTTTGCTTCTAGACCAAAAAGTTCAAATTTGGTTTCATCTAACCAGAGCACCTTCTTCCACATATTTGCTGTGTCCCCCACATGGCTTCTCACAGACTTCAAATGGGACTTCTTATGGTTTTCTTTCAACAATGGCTTTCTTCTTGCCGCTCTTCCATGCTTCCACGGGTGTTTTTTCTGTATTTTTACTGACCCCTATGCGCCCACCTACGTTGTACATGGTGGCTGCTGGGGTCTGTTTACATTGCTTACAATTTTAACTCGCCACATTGAGTTTGACAGGTGACACCACCTGCCAAACTTGCCCTTCAAAGCAGCTAAGACTGTTGCAGCATGGTAGTTAAATCAATGAAAAATCCTCAGTGGTACTGAAAGATCTACTGGAGTTCCGGAGGGGGCAGTATCGCCTTCTGAATATCTGTAAACTGGCTCTAAACTGCCTTGAACCAGCCATTCACCACTGACTGCTTTTCAGAATGGCGGTAGAGCCTGCTGCCTAAACCCTTAGAGCAGCCATTCTCTACTAGGGTTCCTTGGAAGTCTAGGGTTCCCCCAGAGGTTGCCAAGGGTTCCTTGAGCTAATTTAACACTAATTTGATGGTGCCTATATAGTTCCAGGTCCAACATCACTTGGCAGAGCCAACATCATGACATCAATGATCTTTTTAGCTGATTCTAAGGGTGGGATTCTGACAACCAATGTAAGGGGGACATTCTTCTCAATGTAAGGGGCATTTTCTTCATACCCCCTGATGGACTTTTCTTAGCAGAGGTTCCCTGAGACCTGAAACTTAAATCAAGGGTTCCTCTGGGCTAAAACGATTGAGAAAGCCTGCCTTAGAGGTTGCAATTCTCCAACATAGGAAATGTTAGTTTAGGGTGGGCTGACCTTTTAATTTTAGTGTTTAGGTTTCTCCAATAATTTTGTAAGAACCCCATACATCACCCAACCAGCCTGAAGACATCTGGAAAAAGGTAAGAAAACATGTAAAGCTACAGTATGAGAATGGAACTTGGATTTGTGCTTTAATGTTTCCTGAAGTATAAAAAAAGAGTTCCTAGTTCTTCCAGAATCTCTTGTACTCCCTTTGCATTTCTTACAGTTCTCTTGCGGAACTAGGCCATAATTGTCCATAGGTGGCCAGAGAATGGAGTCAAAAAAGAAATATCACAATTTGTGCATACAGAAGACAGCGGGACCATTCAGAAAGCGCAGCGCGACTCACGCATGTGCAGTAGGAGACAGGCTGTGAAGCCGCAAAGGCTTCACTTCTTGTTTCCCTTGGTGAAGATGCTGGTGCCTCCACCAGGAGCTGATGGACGGATTTGGCTTGGGGTGCCAACATTGCGCGATCCCTGGACAGGTGTGTGTACCTATATTGTAAGTCAGCAGCTACAGTATTTCATTTTTTTTCCCCCAGGCTGAAACTCCGCTTTAAGCAGCCTCAATCCTGTTTTGGTTTCTGGTATTAAATAAGAAAAAAAAAAAAAGAATAAATGACACCACCACGCATCTGCCATACACAGGTGTGAAAAAAGCCTAAGTAGGGATTTCCCATCACTTTTGAGAGATTAGATGAAAATGACATAGTCAGAGTGAAGTCAGAAGGTGTGAACTGTATAGTTATTCCAGGTAAGTGAAAAATATTTAAGCATTTGGATCAGAATGACAGCCAGGCAACTAACATTGTCGAAAGGAAAGGTCAGCAATAGGTGTACTATTAATAGGTTTTTATACACCTGCATGTTTTTCTCCCATACTTCCAGAAGGTGGCGCTAGTAACCTGCACTCTGTTTGCTTCCGCTCATCTCTTTCCTATGAGAAGCAGTATAGAATGACTTGTGTGCATTGTAATCCTCCAAATCCACTAAAATACATCCAGCTACTGAGAGTATGCTAACCAGCTTCAGAAATCGTTACCAACTATCCTGTGGCAATGAGGACTGAGCGTTCCCTCTGCAGACCAGGCTGTCCGATTTCCCCCTTTGGCGCAGTATTTACCAGTAATTCAGACATGAAGAAAGCCATCCTTCACAATGTTCTAGAAGAAAACACCCGATCAAGTGCATTTTTTTTTCCTGGTGCCAACATGGCAACATACTAAACCACATGTATGCTGCCATGAATTAGCGCCAGGAAAGGAAAATTACGGTAAGTATTTAATACAATTTTCCATTTTCCTGATGCCAACATGGCAGCATACATGTTAGTGTACTGCCATTGATTGGTGCCAGGAAAGGAAAAATGCGGTAAGTATTCAATCCAATTTCCCTTTTTTCGGGCCTTTTTCATAGGGCGGCCAGATGGTGGTAAAAACAGGCAGTCGAACCCCCGACCACCTAAAACCCAACATACAGGGGGCAGTATTCATGCTTTGCATAGCAGCAAATTGTCAAGTTGAACAGGACTGCATTGCTACTGCAAATAAGAAAGAATGTGAAACTTTAAATGAGGCACTTGACTTGTTGAGGTAGAGTAGTTGGTAAACATTGTTTATTTAGTAACAATAGTATGAAACAAGTAAAAAAGTATTTTCATATATATACATACACATGGCATGAGCATGATGGATACAAATGTTTCAGCTTGGCAGCACATGAGAAGTATTCAATATTGATAAAAAGGTATAAATACAAATATGTAACATGTCATAGAGACGACATTTGGCAATAAGGTGAAAAATATCAATCTTGAGCATGATTAATTGTAGATATAATACAGGATATTTCCTATTAAACGGCATTGGTACACCATATGCAACAGAGCTGCTGTAGAAACATGAAAAGATACACATAAACAGTTACATAGTACTCAATGAACTATGAATCTATAAAAGGTATATAAGGGCCAGTAACTAGATCATGAGCCAGACTTGACTGAGCACCCCATGGAAACTCGATGCGTTTCATGGCTATATGCCATTCATCAGGAGTTAGGTACAGAAATAAATGTAAATACAAATAGATATGTAGTATTAGTTAGTATATTCTACCCGTAAGGGGAGAAAGAACCTCATGGGGAGAAAGGGATCTATACTCACAGGTCGGCTAAAGCACTGTGCTTGGCTAGCATCAAGAGAGATGGGACCCCAAAATGGTTGTCTGTTCCGGGGATAAGGCAAGGGACCCCACCCCAGCCAAGAAAACATCCACGTAGCATACTCGACTGCCACAACACATTCCACATGTGTGAGGATGATTGCAAATATAGTGTTCTGAAAAAAATATATAAGGCCCCTTTCACACTTATACGACTTGTACTGCAAAATCGTATGACAAGTCATTCTCCATGATTTGCAATGACTACCATTCATATTGGCACGACTTTAAGTCGTGCCGACTTGAAAGTAGTCCCTGCACTACTTTGGTCCAACTTCTATGCGAGTTGTACTCCATAGACCTCAGTCCCGGTTCACACAGGACTTGCAGGTCGCCTCACCAAGGCGACCTGCACACGACTTCAACGGCGACTTGCAAAACGACTTCTGTATAGAAGTCTATGCAAGTCGCCCCCAAAGTAGTACAGGAACCTTTTTCTAAGTTGGAGCGACTTGCGTCGCTCCTATTAGAACGGTTCCATTGTACAGAACGGGAGGCAACTTGTCAGGCGGCTAGGTCGCCTGACAAGTCGCCCCTGTGTGAACCGGCACTCAATGTTAAACCCTGAAGTAGCATGCAAATCGTGCCTGAATAATATAGACACGACTTCAGTACGACTTTGTAAGCACAAGCCTGGCTCGCTGATCGGGAAAGGAAAACTTTTTTTTCCTTTCCCGATGAGCGACAGGCAGTGCTGACATCTGTCTGGTATGAATCCAGAGGGGGAACGCCGCGCCAAGTTTTAAATGAAAAAAACGGCGTGGGTTCCCCCCCAGGGGCATACCAGGCCCTTAGGTCTGGTATGGATCTAAGGGGAACCCCCTACGCCGAAAAATCGGCGTGGGGTCCCCCCCAAAATCCATACCAGACCCTTATCCGAGCACGCAGCCCGGCCGGTCAGGAATGGGGGTGGGGACGAGTGAGCGCCCCCTCCTGGACCGAACCAGGCCGCATGCCCTCAACATGGGGGGTGGGTGCTTTAGGGCATGGGGGGCACCCTGCCAGGCCCCCCCACCCCAAAGCACCTTGTCCCCATGTTGATGAGGACAAGGGCCTCTTCCCGACAACCCTGGCCATTGGTTGTCGGGGTCTGCGGGCGGGGGGCTTATCGGAATCCGGGAGCCCCCTTTAATAAGGGAGCCCCCAGATCCCGGTCCCCCACCCTATGTGAGTGAGTATGGGGTACATGGTACCCCTACCCATTCACCTAGGGAAAAAAGCGTCAATAAAAAACACAGTACACAGGTTTTTAAAATAATTTATTAGGCAGCTCCGGGATCTTCTTCCGACTTCGGGGGTCCTCTTCTGACTTCGGGGGTCTCTCCGGCGTCTCCTCCCGGTGTCCTGATTTTCTGCCGGCTCCTCCGCTATCTTCTGCAGCTCAATTGCTAGCGGTGGTCCGGACTTCTGCCTTCTGCCTTCTTCTTTTCTTCCAGAGATGTTGACACGACGCTCTCTCCAGCTGGAATGGTCTCTGAACGCCCCCCGCAACTGACTTATATAGGCGGTGACCCCGCCCCCTTATGAGGTCACTGTCCCGGAGCATGCTGGGACCGTGCCGTCATAAGGGGGCGTGGTCATCACCCAGTGACCATGCCTCCTAAAACGTCATAGTCCCAGCATGCCCAGGGACTGTGACGGCATAAGGGGGCGGGGTCACCGCCTATATAAGTCCATTGCGGAGCGTTCATAGACCATTCCAGCTGGAGAGAGCGTCGTGTCAACATCTCTGGAAGAAAAGAAGAAGGCAGAAGGCAGAAGTCCGGATCACCGCTAGCAATTGAGCTGCAGAAGATAACGGAGGAGCCGGCAGAAGATCAGGACACCGGGAGGAGACGCCGGAGAGACCCCCGAAGTCGGAAGAGGACCCCCGAAGTCGGAAGAAGATCCCGGAGCTGCCTAATAAATTATTTTAAAAACTTGTGTACTGTGTTTTTTATTGACGCTTTTTTCCCTAGGTGAATGGGTAGGGGTACCATGTACCCCATACTCATTCACATAGGGTGGGGGGCCGGGATATGGGGGCCCCCTTATTAAAGGGGGCTCCCGGATTCCGATAAGCCCCCCGCCCGCAGACCCCGACAACCAACGACCAGGGTTGTCGGGAAGAGGCCCTTGTCCTCATCAACATGGGGACAAGGTGCTTTGGGGTGGGGGGGACGCAGGGCGCCCCCCCATGCCCCAAAGCACCCACCCCCCATGTTGAGGGCATGCGGTCTGGTACGGTCCAGGAGGGGGGGAGGCGCTAGCTCGTCCCCACCCCCATTCCTGACCGGCCGGGCTGCGTGCTCGGATAAGGGTCTGGTATGGATTTTGGGGGGACCCCCACGCCGATTTTTCGGCGTAGGGGGGTTCCCCTTACAATCCATACCAGACCTAAGGGCCTGGTATGCCCCTGGGGGGAAACCACGCCAGTTTTTTTATTTAAAACTTGGCGTGGAGTTCCCCTTTATGATTCATACCAACTACTGTATGTTTTCATTTGTTAATGCCAAACACGTGGCAAAGTCGTACAAAGTAGTACTGCTCCCAAATCGCGGTAAAATCGCTGCAGAATCGCGGCCGCGAAATCGCGGTAAAATCGCGCGACTTTGAAGTCGTATAAGTGTGAAAGGGGCCTAAGTATGTGAAAAATATATAAAAAGGGAAAAAATGTGGAAAGTGAAAAAACATGATGAGTGTTTGGGATGAAGAAAAAAAAAAAGGTAAAAAGTGTTATGTATATATAATATCAATAGGTATGTTGCATGTGTGAAAAGAAAAAGAAAGAGGGCTAGGAAAAAAATGTGCATCGCTACTGCACGGCAAACGCTTGGCTTATGGTTGTGGCGCATTAGTTTCATTTTAGTTCACTGTTCATCAAAGGAAAAGAAAAGAAAAGAAAAAAAAAAAACACAAGCTTTCAGGAGGTGGGAAGATTGCATGCACATGGCAAGATGTTCTCTGCTGTAAATGAAGGGCATGTTACTAGGCTATTTTCTCTCAAAGGTCGAATGTTATAAACTAACAATCATAGGATATAAATACTGTGAGCGTCAGCTCCATCTAGAGGCAATAGTTTATTTTTTTATTTTTTTATTTTCTCTATTCAGAATTATAGTGGAACTAGACTTTATCTGAGCACCATAAACTGAAAACGCCATTTAACCGCTTGCCGACCGACGCACACAGATGTATGTTGGCAGAATGGCACAGGCAGGCAAATGGGCTTACCTGTACGTCCCTTTCAATTTGCCACCTGTCGGGCGCGCCCGCCGCACACCGCGGGAGCGTGCCTGCCGGTCCTCGATGTTCGCCGGCGGCCTGTGTGGAGAGGTAGAACGGGGAGATGCCTATGTAAACAAGGCATTTCCCCGTTCTGCCTTGTGACATGAGCACTGCTCTCTGTCATCGGGAGCAGTGATCGCTGTCATGTCAGTGGTAGCTCCTATCCCCACAGTTAGAATCACTCCCTAGGACACACTTAACCCCTTCATCGCCCCCTAGTGTTTAACCCCTTCCCTGCCAGTGTCATTTATACAGTAATCAGTGCATTTTTATAGCACTGATCGCTGTATAAATGACAATGGTCCCAAAATAGTGTCCGATGTGTCCACCATAATGTCACAGTCATGATAAAAATTGCAGATCGCCACCATTACTAATTTAAAAAAAAATAAAAATGCCATAAAACTATCCCCTATTTTGTAGACGCTATAACTTTTGCGCAAACCAATCAATATACGCTTATTGCGTTTTTTTTTTTTACCAAAAATATGTAGAAGAATACATATCAGCCTAAACTGAGGAAAAAATTTGTTTTTTTATATTTATATAAATAGTATATATTTTATATTTTTGGGGGGATATTTATTACAGCAAAAAGTAAAAAATATTGCTTTTTTTTCAAAATTGTCGCTCTTTTTTTGTTTATAGCGCAAAAAAATTAAAACCGCAGAGGTGATGAAATACCACCAAAAGAAAGCTCTATTTGTGGGAAAAAAAGGACGTCCATTTTGTTCGGGTACAATGTTGCACGACTGCGCAATTGTCAGCTAAAGTGGCGCAGTGCCGAATCGCAAAAAATGCTCTGGTCAGGAAGGGGGTAAAATCTTCCGGGGCTGAAGTGGTTAATACATTTTTAATATTTAAAATAATTTCACTCATCCATCCATGTCTCCATGCTTTAATTTGTTCAGAAATCACTTTTCTACATGCGGCCAACTTGAGTAAGGGCAGATGATTCATGTAGCATTTACTTCCTGGAATTCATCTGCCCTTACAGTGGATCAAGAAAGTATTCACAGCGCTTCACTTTTTCCACATTTTGTTATCTTACAGCCTTATTCCAAAATGAACTAAATTCATTTTTTTCCCTCAAAATTCTACAAACAATACCCCATAATGACAACGAGAAAAAAAGTTTGTTTGAAATCTTTGCAGATTTTTGAAAACTTTCCTGTGAATCAGGTGCCATGTTGAACTTCCAGTGACCAGTATGAGAGAGTGGGAGCGATAACACCAAATTTAACACACCTGCTCCCCATTCACACCTGAGACCTTGTAACACTAATGAGTCTCATGACACCGGGGAGGGAAAATTGGGCCCAATGTGGACATTTTCACTTAAGGGTGTACTCACTTTTGTTGCCAGCGGTTTAGACATTAATGGCTGTGTGTTGAGTTATTTTGAGGGGACATCAAATTTACACTGTTATACAAGCTGTACATTCACTACTTTACATTGTAGCAAAGTGTAATTTCTTCAGTGTTGTCACATGAAAAGATAGAATAAAATATTTACAAAAATGTGAGGGGTGTACTCACTTTTGTGAGATACTGTATATAGTATATACAGGCATACCACACTTTTTAGTACACAATGGGGTTTATTTACTAAAGCTGGAAAGTGCAAAGTCAGGCTCACTTCTGCATAGAAACCAATGAGCTTCCAGGTTTTATTACCAAAGCTTAATTGAACAAGCTGGGGTTAGAAACTCATTGGTTTCTATGCAGAAGTGAGCCTGATTTTGCATATTCCAGCTTTAGTAAATAAACCCCATTGTGTACTTAAAAGTGAAGTATGCCTGTATCTCCAAGAAAGAACCAGTGAATTTGCTGTGATGGATCGTTCATGGCAGCGGCAGAGGTTTGCTGGTATAACTGAACATTTACACAGCAATTTAGGTTGAAAAAGAAAATAAGTCTATGGAGATCAAGCCCTGGTAAATGAAAAGCTGGGAGCCCTGGGCCTTGTCTTTGTATTTCTAGTGAATCAGAGGAAAGCTGCTGCATTTACAGGACCCGACCTGCAAACACCTCATTTACCAAAGGAATTGCTACAAGAAAAACCCATTAAAATGTATTGCACACGGATGGGAACTCCCCGCTATGCTTCCCTCCGAAGACCAAGGACTCCGTATTTATACGGATTTACATACATTTATTTCATCCTGTTATAAAATAAATAGTATTATAGTGATTAGTTTTATTTAGTCAATAAATTAAATATCAGCACCTTTTCCTCATAGGATCTTGGTGCTGATAGATGGAGACTTCTGTATCTGGCATGTTTATGGCTGGGTTCACAATATCTTCGCATTCAGCTCACAGTAGGGGTCCGGCGCGTCCCCGTTCACCGTTTCAGCTCCAATTTCAGACCAAATTTTTGGCTGAATTCGGACCTGAAACAGACCAAAAGACGCACCAGAGCCGCAGCAGAGATATGTCAACCAGCTCAATAGAGAGCCGGTCATACACCTTTGAAAAGCAATCCAAAAGCAGATCACTATAGCATGATATGACACATATAGAGCAACTGCACACCCCGAATATTAATTCTAAAAAAGAGAAAAGTTTCCCATGGGGTTTTAAAGCAGCAATTGAGAGTCTCAACAAGTAGTTGTAAAAGTTTGGTAATTTTTATTATTTTAAAAAAACAAATGGAGAATACCATACAAATAGTTAAAACATGAGCTCTGGTTTACATTAGGCGAGGCTATAGGATTAGAATAGAAGGGAAAAAGAGTGACAATACCAAAGGGTACACGTTCAAAATTTTAACTTATAGTAATTAAATGGTAGTAGTACTGTCACAATTGACAGGAGAAAAAAGCCCCAATGCATTTCGACCTAACTGTATTGTGGTCTTCCTCAGGGGGTTCTGATATTTCCTCTCCATCAAATAGGCTCGCTGAACCACAGACTTCTTCTTAAAAAAACACACATAAGGATTGCAGTAGATTTCCCCATTTATGATCCTGGAAAATGCTGAAAGGTCACGTTTATCTCCACCCTGAAGGGGGCCACACCCGGTGAAGTAGAATAGTAAAGTATTGAACCAGGCAGAACTTCAGCAATGCAGGTTTATTAACAGCTGATAACATACAGGTTTATGTTCAAAGTATTACAAGATACAGGTGTAATTTTTACAGTTTCTTACAATGCAAGCATATTAGATATAGATATTCTTATCCTCTAGCCAAATTGAAAGAATTGTGAATTGTTCTCACCTTGAACCAGAATGAGTCTTTTCTGCCAATTCTTGGGAACCTGTCACCTGATAGGGACCAGTCAATCAACCAGTGGTCTGGTCCCCTCACAGAGTTCTGGCCTCCAGCTCGACCAAGTTCGTGAGGGAAATTCACCTGAGACCACACTCTGGAACAAGTTAAGAAGCCTTCTCTGACTCGTACGAGGAGACAAGTTAGGACAGATACTTGCCCATTGGTTCTGACCTCTATGACCCTTGCAATAGGGCAGCATACACAGAGTTCAGCCTTATGAGCTCCTATCTGACTTGTCTATCTAACAATTGTAGAGCATGCATTTATATACCCTTTTACAAGTCTTATCTTAACCATCTCTCTTACATATGATTGGTCGCTAAGATCTACGTCAATGTAACTAACCATAAATCTGACACCTGTTCTACAACCAGATAAACTTAATTATTCCCAAAATCCCTATATGTTCATTAAAGTGATTTATAACTGGTTTTGTCCAATTAAAAATACCTGTGTAGAGGCAGTCTGGCACCCAGCTGTGTTATCAAACTTGCCTCATCTTGATAAGATTTAACTAAGTTTAAGAATTACAGATTTATGACTTTTGGGAGAATGAACTTTCAATAACCCCACCAGATGTGTTATATGTTTCACTATATGTATGTATTTTAACAGTTTTACTGAGGGCACAAGCAGACCTTTGTTTGACCCTGTCAAACTTAATTTAATGTACTGTACATAACTTCAGTTATTTCTAAACCACCTGTTTTCTTATCTTTATCTGTCTGATTTATATGCATTTCAAAGACTTGAGACAATTCTTTATAACTTGAATCTATTCTAATGAACTTTCACCCAGTAGACTTAATACATTTTCGAGAACACCTGTGTACAAGTACTTGTCATAAAGTTCAACACTTAAAAATGAAGACTTTCTAAATCTTAGGAAAACACAGTATACATTATTAAAGATTAAGTGCTCTTTCACATGGGGCGGATCAGTGATGATCCGCCCCGTGAACATCCGCTTGCTCAGCGGGGATCGCTCCGCCGATCACCGCTGAGCAGGAAGATGACAGGTTCGTCGCTGCACACTGTGCAGTGACGGACCTGTCAGAGCGCCGCTCTCCCCTATGGGGGATCGGGTGATGACAGACCGTAGAGTCCGTCGTCACCCGATCCGAAAACGGATGGAAAAGTACCTTTTTCCTCCGTTACACTTTTTCGGATCTGAGCAGGTCGGATGTCAGCGTACATGTCACCGCTGACATCCGACGCTCCATAGACCTCCATGGAGTGTCCGTTCAGGTCCGCCTAAAAAACTGACAGGCGGACCTGAACGGACAGTCCGTGTGAAAGAGGCCTAATAATTGTTGCTTTACTTATTGAATAATAATATTGATAAAACCACCACTATATAATAATAATATGAATAATAATGTACAACACTTCACTTCTAGCCTCACTGAACTCACTGCCCCCCCTCACTACACACAGAATCAAGCCCAGACCCCTTCAACAAACAGATGATACTAGAAATCTGAAAAAACGTAGTCGTGCTCTTGAGTGCCTGTGGCATAAGACTAAGTCCCAGAGAGATTTCAACCAATATAAATCTGCCCTTCAAAAATACAATTCCAGCCTCCTCTCTGCCAAGCAGACCTATTTTACCACTCTCATTAGCAACTTATCATCCTGTCCCCGTCAACTCTTCTCCACCTTCAACTCTCTACTTTGTCCTCCACCGCCTCCACCCGCCAACTCACTCACTGCCCAAGAGATCGCCAATCACTTCAAACAGAAGATTGATACTATTCGCGCGGAGATCTCTACTGTGCCAACACCCTCCACGCTTTACACTTCATGCCCACAGGCACAATCATTATTTCCCTCTTTCAACCCGACCACTACAGACGAAGTTGCTAAACTACTTGCTAATGTCCACCTTACCACCTGCCCTCTGGATCCTGTTCCCTCACAAATGCTACGTTCACCATCTGGCCCTATGCTACACTCTCTAACCCACATCTTCAATCTCTCCCTCTCTTCTGGCATCTTCCCCAACTCTCTAAAACATGCACTTGTCAGACCCATACTTAAAAAGCCCTCACTGGACCCATCCAATCTTCACAACCTACGCCCCATCTCCTTGCTCCCCTTCTTATCCAAACTCCTGGAACGTCTGGTCTACAACCGACTGAGCGTCCACCTCGCTGACAATGGCCTTCTTGATCCCCTTCAGTCTGGATTTCGTCCTCAACACTCCACAGAAACTGCTCTCCTAAAACTAACAAACGATCTACTAATGGCCAAAACCAATCGACACAATTCTGTACTCCTGCTCCTGGACCTCTCTGCTGCCTTTGATACGGTTGACCACCCCCTCCTCCTCAAAAAACTACACGCCTTTGGTCTCCGTGACTGTACACTTCGCTGGTTCTCTTCCTACCTATCCTACCGCACCTTTAGCGTTTCTTATAACTCTACTTCCTCCTCTCCTCTTCCTTTCTCAGTTGGGGTCCCTCAGGGTTCTGTTCTTGGACCTCTACTGTTTTCCATCTACATCTCCTCACTGGGTCAACTGATAGCCTCCCATGGCTTCCAATACCACCTCTATGCTGACGACACCCAAATCTATTTCTCTACCCCTCAGCTCACTCCCTCTGTCTCCTCACGTATCACCAATTTACTCTCAGATATATCAGTCTGGATGTCACACCACTTCCTCAAACTCAATCTAGCCAAAACCAAACTTATAATTTTTCCTCCCCCATATGCCTCTTCCCCTGATCTCTCTGTCAAAATCAATGGCACAACTATAAGCCCATCCCCACATGCCAAGGTTCTAGGTGTAGTCCTAGACTCTGAACTCTCCTTCAAGCAACACATCCAATCACTGTCCAAATCCTGCCGCCTCAACCTCCGCAACATCTCCAAAATACGCCCCTTTCTAACCAATGGCACAACAAAGCTCTTAATTCACTCGCTGGTCATCTCTCGCCTCGACTACTGCAA
This sequence comes from Lithobates septentrionalis, assembly GCA_037952835.1. Classification (NCBI taxonomy): domain Eukaryota; kingdom Metazoa; phylum Chordata; class Amphibia; order Anura; family Ranidae; genus Lithobates; species Lithobates septentrionalis. The sequence goes on from JBBDGP010002373.1 coordinate 473,183, forward strand.
CTCCCTTCTCATTGGCTTACCTCTACATAGTCTATCACCTCTTCAATCCATTATGAATGCCGCTGCTAGACTCATCCACCTTACCAATCGCTCTGTGTCTGTCACTCCTCTCTGTCAATCCCTCCACTGGCTTCCGCTCGGCCAAAGAATTAAATTCAAAATTCTAACAACTACGTACAAAGCCATCCACAATTTAGCCCCCAGCTACATCACTAGCTTAGTCTCTAAATACCAACCTACTCGCTCTCTTCGTTCCTCTCAAGACCTCCTGCTCTCTAGCTCCCTTGTCACCTCCTCCCATGCTCGCCTCCAGGCCTTTTCCAAAGCCTCTCCAATCCTATGGAATGCCCTACCCCAATCTGTCCGCTTATCTCCTACTTTATTAGCTTTCAGACGATCCCTGAAAACCCTTCTCTTCAGAGAAGCCTATCCTACCCACACCTAACAACTGTATTTTAATTTTTTCCATCAGCTCATCCCCCACAGTTATTACCTTTTTGTTTCCACTTGACCCTCCCTTCTAGATTGTAAGCTCTAACGAGCAGGGCCCTCTGATCCCTCCTGTATTGATTTGTATTATAAGTGTACTGTCTGCCCCCATGTTGTAAAGCGCTGCACAAACTGTTGGCGCTATATAAATCCTGTATAATAATAATAATAATAATAATTATATTATCAATAAAACATATGAATAATATGAAATACATTGGCTAATATGAGATTTTACAACACCGGCCAAAAGGCTTACAAGTGGTCACGAATATTTAGGCACCCAGAAGGGGAGAAGCAGTGGGAAGCAGGCATACCTGATTATTATATAGAAATGTGTGGGGACACTATAGCCTCCAAATTATGAGGCAAAAGGTCCATCAAATATTGTGAGGTATGCTGCTTGAAAATTCTCAGAGAGTTGAAAGGTATAGTGGCTTCACTATTGTTTTTTGTTAATAAAAATTACCAAACTTTTACAACTACTTGTTGAGACTCTCAATTGCTGCTTTAAAACCCCATGGGGAACTTTTCTCTTTTTTAAAAGCAGATCACTTTTCAGAGGCAATTTCTTCACATGTCTGAATGTAGCCTTAGGGAGGTTCACTCACCCTACTCGTCCTGGTTACCATTGTCACCGGGACCAAAATTGGGGAAAAATCCAAATTTATGATCTGCCACCAGAAAAGGAATAGAGTGGAAATCTTCTAATGAGGGGTCTTGTTCCAGTGACCACTGACTAAGATGACATTGCCCTCACTTTGGGGAGATTTCTCCTGTTGTGTCTACAAGTCAGGGACTGAAAAGAAATCTCCCCAGTGGGACACAAATGGCAAAAAAAAAAAAAATCTTACAGGGGGTTTAACCCTTTGTAACTTTATTAAAAAATGAAAAAAAAAAAAACCCATTGCTTCAGATTTACTTTAATACTATTCCATTGTGTGGTAAATTGAGCGTTAAAGTTTGCTGTCGCTCATTCATTCAAAATGAGCCGCCAACACACAGCAGCAAACAAAAAAATATCCCTGCAGTATTATTTAATGCGGCTAATGTGAGTCATGTTTATTGAGGTGTAATACCAAAGGAATGGGACTGCAACGCATGGCATGAATCGTCATTACCGCACTTCCCCTCGGCTTCAATGAATGGCTTCGCTGTTTACCAACAAAGCCATTCAGTGTACAAAGACAAGATCCTCATTTACACTAGGTGTTTACAACAAGGAATTACTTTTTATTTATTTATTTATTCATGGTACGTTAACCACCTGACCTCCGGAGGGTTTTCCCCCTTTCATGACCAGGGCATTTTTTTGCTATTTAGCACTGACAATTGCGCGGTCACGCAACGCTGTACCCAAACGAAATTTACATAATTTTCTTCACACAAATACAGCTTTCTTTTGGGGATATTTGATCACCGCTGTGTTTTTTATTTTTTTTTAATATGAATAAAAAAAGACCGAAAAATTTGAAAAAAAACAAACAATATGTTCTACTTTCTGTTATAAAACATATCTAATCAAAAAAAAAAAATTGAATTTCTTTTTAAATGTAGGCCAAAATGTATTCTGCTACATGTCTTTGGTAAAAAGACAAATAACGATAAGTGTATTACAGTGGAACCTTGGTTTACGAGCAACGCGGTTAACGAGCGCTTTGAAAGACGAGCAACTTTTTTTTTTTAAATTCTGACTCGGTTTCTGAGTGTTGTCTGGCAAAACGAGCAGAATTCAAGCTAATTGGGTGTGCAGTACCACATTTGGCCAGAGGTGCGGGGGTGCCGGGGACACTCGGAGCGGTTCGGAGCAGTTCGGAAGTACTCAGAAATACTCGAAAAAACTCAGTTCCCGAGTGTTTCCGAGCCTTTCCGAGGCTTTACAAGTTCAGCCGAGCTGTCCCCGAGTATTTCCGAGGCTCTCCGGTGCCCCCCATCTCTGGCCACATGCGGTAGAAGTCAATGCAGAACGAATTATCTTCCATTGACTTCTATGGGGAAAACACGCTTTGATATGCGAGTTCTTTGGATTACAAGCGTTCTCCTGGAACGGATTATGCTCTTAATCCAAGGTTCCACTGTAATTGCTTTGTGCAAAAGCTATAGCGTCTACAAACTATGGTGTATATATATGTATACTGGAGTTTACGCAGTTAAGGAAGCTATGCTGTAATGGCGGTGATCAGCGACTTATAGGGTGGCGGGCAAACTGGCGCTAAAAAACTCTATCTGGGAGGGTCACTGACACTGACGTCATTAGGGACACTAATACATTGCTCAGGAATAGTACTGTACATGACACTGTACTAATAATGTTGGTAATCAGGGAGTTAACTGTGTGCGTAACAATGTGTAATGTGTACTGCTTTTACTTTTTGATCTGTCTGTTTTTTCCCCCTGCTTTTCAGGGAGAAGAAACAGCCAGATTGCTGTTCCTGTTGCACAGAACTCTGTGTGTGATTTGGACACAGCCCCTCAGCTGACTTCAGGCAAAATCATTGGTTGAAATCAGCTGGCAAACTTGTGCTGTCTCAAATCACAGCAAGGGTTGGCAGGGGGCGCCGCTGAACCCGGAAGAATGGGCCGACGTACAGGTACATGATTGTGCCTGTACCTGCTACCTGTTCACAGTCAGTGGCGGCTGGTGCTCAATCAAATTTCGTGGGGGCGGCCCCCATCCAGCCAGCTCCCCCCCTGCCAGCCATCTGACCAACACCAAATCAAACCACCCACCCCCCCATCGCTTGACCGATCGCCGCTACCCTCCCACCACCCACCCCCCATCGCTTGATCGATCGTCGCTACCCTATCACCACCCACCCCCCGTCGATTGCCGCCAACCCCACACTTACCTTCATCCCTGCGTTTCTCTCTCTCCATGTCCCAGCTCTGAGTCTCAGCAGTCTCCTCCCGGCCAATCAGGAATCCTGGAATCCGGCCAAAGGGGTCTTAGCACTCCTGGCCAAACATTCTCAGGATTCGCTTCCTGATTGGCTGGGAGGAGAAACAGGAAGACATTAGCGAATATTAATTTGCTAATGTCACACAACTGGGTGGACTCAGAGCGCAGTGCTCTGTGCCCCAAGCCCACCCTTTTTTGAAGCCTATTAGAGCCTCAGGCATTAGTCACAAGCTTCCAAAAAAGCAACAACAAAAAAACGTTTAAATCTATGTGTCCGGGCGCCCTGCATGTAGATTAGGGGGCCGGACGCATGGATAAGGGGGTGGGGGGGGCGTCGCCCATGCGCCGTGCATGAGCGGCCGTCATTGCTCATATTTACTATGAGCGGTCAGCAGGTTGTTAAAATATAAAATAACAATCAAACACCAAACAAAAGAAGGCAAAGCAAAAAAGCAACTGTGCACGCTCTTTCAACCTTTTTAGCTCGCCAATTGGACTCACCATAAATAGTAAACAAAACCTCAGAGCCAAAGGACCTGTCTACATGCGCACTGCATTTAACGCATGTGTGATAAGATGTGTTTTGCCTTAAGGCAGCCCATTCAAATGAATGCACCGAAAAAGGGATGAATGCAATATTTTTAACAGTACAGTGCACCACAATGCACAGGGGTTGATTTACTAAAACTGGATCATGCAAAATCTAGTGCAGCTTTGCGTGGTAGCCAATGAGCTTCTAACTTCAGCGTGTTCAATTAAGCTTTGACAAAAAAAAAAAAAAAAAACCTGGAAGCTGATTGGTTTCTGTGCAGAGTTGCACCAGATTTTGCATTCGCCAGCTTTAGTAAATCAACCCCACAGTGTGTTGCAAAACAGAAGCATTGGACTGAAATTCACAGGCGTAACTCTGTTAGCGTGCATCAAAATAAAAAACAAAAAATAAAACATTCAAAAACCATTTAGAGCTCTATAAAACTTTAAGGGACCATTTACACGTCTGTTCTGGTACATTGTGGTATTGCAACACAGTTCATGCGTTCAGCATGTTGTGGTGTCATTTATATTGAATGGCGTCCCATTAAGACCCCTTTCACACTGGATCGTTTTGCAGGCACTCTTGCGCTAAAAATAGCGCCTGCAAACCGACCTGAAACAGCCGCTGCTGTGTCTCCAGTGTGACAGCCCCGAGGGCTGTCACACTGGAGAGGTGCGCTTGCAGGACGGAAAAAAAACTCCTGCAAGCAGCATCTTTGGAGCAGTGAAGGAGCGGAGTATTCACCGCTCCTTCACCGCTCCTGCCCATTTAAATCAATGGGGCACCGCGGCTATACCGCCGGCAAATCGTCTCTCGGCCGCTAGCGGGGAGTAAAACCGCACCGCTAGCGGACAAATACCGCCGCTAAAACGACGGTAAAGCACCAGTAAAAATAGCGGCGCTTTACCGCCAACGCACCTCCCGCCCCAGTGTGAAAGGGGCCTAAGCCAACACATTTCTGATACACAAGTGTTGCAGTGCAGCACGATGTATAGTAACGCCATATTGTGCATTGTGATGTTTAAAAAAACTCTTTTTTTGTTCTGGCGCATTGGCAGCCCATTTATTTAAACCAGAACTCCAGGAATTATTATTGGTCCAGCTTGGCTCGATGTAAGTATCTATTATAAGCAGGGCCACTGAAGATGCTGAACAGCGTATTCCATGCTGCATACAGTGAAAGCGGCGATCTTCCAGATGCTCCTCCAGTGGCTCCCCCTCTGCACACTGAGTGACCACAAGGGGTTGCTTGCTCACTATTCAAAGAACATCTTGTATTTTTCTCAATGAATACAAGGAATTCTCGATTGGATGAGGTGGAGATTGCAACGTCATCCACAATCCACATCCTCCTCACTTCATCCAATCAGATTGGACAAGCCGACTGTCCGATGTCAGACGGAAGCAATCCAGGAGCTGTGCAGCTGCCGGATAACTTCCACACACCCCCCCCTGCCTGCACATCTTTGCCGGCCGCGCCCGTCGGCAGACCCGGGACCAGCATGGCCATTCACTGATCCCCCCCCCCCTCTTCTTGCTAATGACCAGGAAGTGATGAGTAAAACGTCACTTCTGGGTCCTGGTGTCACTTTCCCCAGCCAATATGGGCGGTACAGCTGCACGATTCTGGCCAAAATGAGAATCACGATTTTTTTGCTTAGAATAAAGATCACGATTTTCTTACAATTCTTGCGGCGTAAAATATTTCACATAATACAAAAAAATTGGGCTAACTTTACTGGTTAGTTTTTTTTTTTTTTAAATTCATTAACCTCCCTGGCGGTAATCCCGAGTGTGGCTCGGGGTGAATTTCCAGTACCAAAAGGGGTTACCCCTGAGCCATACTCGGGATCGCATCGCAGGATCCAGGCAAAGTTACTTACCTTGTCCCCAGAAATTGTTACAATGTTTAGACTTAGTTCCACTGCTAAAGAATGTGATTGTTGGCATACTGCCCGTTTTTCTTTTCTTCCTTTCTTTTGACGGCTGTGGCTTCAGCAGAGCAGAGAGAATTCTCTGCATAGAAAGAATCGGGAAATACTTTTGTCAAGATCGCAACGGGAAAAAAAATTGTGATAACGATTCTTGACGATTAATCGTGCAGCTCTAATGGGCGGGAACAAAGCTAATGCAATCTGCACTCATTTAGCTTAATTGGATGACAGGCAAGACATCAGGGGTCTCATTAAAAAGAACCTGTCACTAAAAAAAATGCATCACATAGGGGACTTTTTGTCCCCATGTGGTTAAAAATAAAGTTTAGTTAAAAAAAAAATGTAAAAAAAAATTAACGTTACACCCAAGAACTTAAATTCCCCCCTCCTCAAAAAATAATAGTTTTGAGCCCTCCCCCCACCCCCACATACACCCATGTACAAAAGTAAATGAAGGCATCAGGGGTACTTACTTGCGAAAACGTCAACTGCACTATACATGTCCCACATATCATCACACATGCCAGAGAGAGATCAATAATTTGAGGCCCATTATTCATGGTTAGCTCTGAAATGATGACCTGTAGGGGCTGTTAAAGTGTCACATATGGAAAATATAGGGTACGGGAGTCATAGCTCCCAACTGTCCCTGATTTGGAGGGACTGTCCCTGATTTGGAGGGACTGTCCCTGATTTGAAGCAATGTCCCTCTGTCCCTCATTCCACCTCATTTGTCCCTCATTTTGGTCTGATCTATATAGTTGTATATAAAATGCACCTTTTATCTTTCAAAAAGTATTTCCCAGTGTTAAACCTTTCATCCAATTTCTAAATTGCTGCATTTGTACATTTTAAAAGCCAATATAAAGGAATAGCAGTGGTGAAAAAAAAAATCCTTGTGAATTTAATTAACCTTTTTCTTTGGTTAATTCCCGTTTAAGGGGGTGTAGCAGGGGGCGTGTCTTATGCCTACATACATTTGTTATTAGGTGTCCCTCATTCCCATCTCAAAATGTTGGGAGGTATGCGGAAGTATGTTGCCATTCCATGGGCGCACGCAAATTTAAGGCGTGGCATGTTGGGTATCTATTTACTCGGTGCAACTTCATCTTTTATATTTTACCAAAGAATTGGGTAACATACTGCATTTATGTGCACTCAAACTTTAGTGTATTTTTTTTTTTTTGCTAGTAAACATGTTTTGCACATGTAAACAAGGAAGTGCCGGTAATGGGCACTCCTCGCCTCACCATGACAGAGTGTGTGGCCAGGAGAGCTGATCAGCGGCATCTCCACGCAGGGAGACATGTAGGAATGTAATCAGGGCACTGATCATCAGTGCCCTGATTACAGTATAGTGTCACCATACAGTGCCCACCAGTTCCCACCAATGCCAGCAATCAGTGCCCACCAGTGGCAGCAATCAGTGCCCACAAGTGCCTCCAATCAGTGCCCATTAGTGATGCCAGTCAGTGCTGGCAATCAGTGCCGCCTATCAGTGCTGCCCATCACTGCTGTCGATCAATGCCCATCAGTGCCACCCATCAGTGCTTATCCATGCCGCCTATCCGTGCCGCCTATCAGTGCCCACCAGTGCTGCCTATCAGTGCCCACCAGTGCCACCTATCAGTGCCCATCAGTGCCCACCAGTGCCGCTTATTAGTGCCCATCAGTGCTGCCTATCAGTGCTCATCAGTGCCACCTATCAGTGCCCATAAGTGCTGCATATTAGAGCCTTTTCATCAGAGCCACCTCATCAGTGCCCATAAGTGCCACCTCATCAATGCCCATAAGTGCCACCTCATCAATGCCCACCAGTTCAGCCTATTAGTGCCGCCTCATCAGTGCACATCAGTGAAGGTGAAAAATTACTTAGTTACAAAATTTACTGACAGAAAAAAAGTAAAAAACTTTTTTTTTTCTAAATTTTTGGTCTTTTTTTTGTAAAAAATAAAAAACCCAGCAGTGATTAAATACCACCAAAAGAAAGCTCTATTTGTGTGAAGAAAATGATAAAAAATGTGTGTTGGGTACAGTGTTGCACGACCGCGCAATTGTCACTCAAAGTGCGACAGCGCTGAAAGCTGGGCAGGAAGGGCAAAAGGTGTGGTTTACTATCTTTTTATTTTCCTGCAATTTTAAAAAGAATTAAAAAAAACTTTTTTTCCTTTGTAAATGTCAGCATTTAGCATTTAAAAAATCACTGCTCCTAGCTGAATGGAATTTTATTTTTTTTTTTTTTTTTGCACTGGTACACGTTCTTCAGGGCAGTGCCCACCCTTACACTACTTTTGACACCTCCTTACCTATTAGTCCAGGAAATTGGCATTTTTAAATCAACAGATTCAGCCCCCATTGATTTCAAGGTGATTCAGGTTCGGCAGCTGAACTTTTTTGAAGTTTACTGAACAGCATTCGAACCAAACTCAGGGCAGCTCATCCTGTCCCTAGTAAACAACAGACAGTACATATTTCAGGAACCAAACCTATGTATTTCTACGTTCCCCTGGCCTAATCGTGTCATGTGTATCGCTCCATAGCCCCTTCTAATAAAAAAATCTCAATATCATCTATGCTCTGCAAATGTCATCACACTTATTACATCTCAATGCTGACATTTCGGGTTTATCTTTTTGGTTTACAAAGCAGTGACTGGAATGTTAAACCGACATTTATTCTACGTCTGCAAAACATTTATTTCAATAGGCTATATTGAATTAAAAGCCTGCCATGATCATTGGCTTTGCTGTCTGGGCCCCCAGAGACCGTGCAACAATACAACAATATTGTGGATGCGGACGGAGACTTGGAAGAATAGATCTGGCACTATTGTTTAATATATCCAAAGGCACCCATGTTTGGATGCAATCGCTTGGTAATGAATACCGTTATTTATTCATGCTGCGTTTTCATGTTAGCCGTACACACCAGAAGATCTGTCCGGTTAAAGGTCTTGTAATACAGGCATACCCCACTTTTACGTACACAATGGGGTTTATTTACTAAAGCTGGAAAGTGCAAAATCAGGCTCACTTCTGCATAGAAACCAATGAGCTTCTAACCCCAGCTTGTTCAATTAAGCTTTGGTAATAAAACCTGGAAGCTCATTGGTTTCTATGCAGAAGTGAGCCTGACTTTGCACTTTCCAGCTTTAGTAAATAAACCCCATTGTGTACTTAAAAGTGGGGTATGCCTGTAATGATGACCATACCTCCCAACGTTTTGAAATGGGAATGAGGGACACCTATCAGCAAAAGTATGCAAGCATAGGACACGCCCCCTGCCACGCCCCCTTAAAGGAGAATTGTACTAAAAACAAGATTGGTTAAACCCACAAGGGCTTTTTTTTACCACTACTATTCCTTTATATTGGCTTTTGGAATTTACAAATGCAGCAATTTAGAAATCAGATAAAAAGTTTAACGCTGGAAAACCCTTTTTGATATATAAAAAGTACATTTTATATACATCTATATAGATCAGACCAAAATGAGGGACAAATGAGGAGGAATGAGGGACAGAGGGACATTGCTCCAAATCAGGGACAGTCCCTCGAAATCAGGGACAGTTGGGAGCTATGGATGACTATGAAAGAAGTGGAAGTACAATAATCCGTATGGAGCAGGAGAATACTCATGTGTCTGCCTGCCTATTCACTATACAGGAAAAATATGTCTTAGTCAGCGGACGGCGCTCAAAGCGCGCCAATCCAAACCTGCAAAGCCTTGCTTATTAAATCGATAGCATGGATGGCCGAGGTTATTTTTCAGAGGGTAACCTACAGTATGGTATTGATTCGATAAAGTGTGCTGATGGGCATAACAAAATCCTGTTAAAACACGCAGCAAATTAATGCTATTTATCATTCCAAACACTTGGTTATCATTTTTCATCAGAAGCACAGATCCGGGGTTTAACTGTGATTTAAGTGCAGCGAAAGAATTACGAGTCAGCATTAGGTTAACCCTGTACAAGTCTATAAATGTCTGAATTTAGGGCTCATGCACACTGGGCTTAAAAAAATAACGCAGCGTTTACAGGCATTTGATGTTTTTTGCAGCCTGTAGAAGCACCTGTATGTTAGACTATGGGGTTGATTTACTAAAACTGGAGGGTGCAAAATCTGGTGCAGCTGTGCATGAAAGCCAATCTGCTTCTAACTTCAGCTTGTTCAATTAAAGTGCTTCTAAAGTCAGAAGGTTTTTTTCTTATCTTAAAGCATTCTTTTCGTTAAGGTAAAAAAAACCTTCTGTGTGCAGCAGGCCCCCTAATACTTACCTGAGCCCCATCTCGATCCAGCGATGTTGCACAAGAGTCACAGTTATCCGAGACTCTCCCTCCTCATTGGCTGAGACCATTTGCTCCCGCTGCTGTGAATCAAAGTCAGTGAGCCAATGAGAAGAGAGAAGGGGTGGGGCTGAGCCGCGGCTCCGTGTCTGAATGGACAAACAGAGCAGCGGCTCAGCTCGGGTGCCCCCACAGCAAGCTGCTTGCTGTGGGGGCACTCGGCAGGTGGGAGGGACCAGGAGTGCCCGTGAGAGACCCCAGAAGAGGAGGATCTGGGCTTCTCTGTGAAAAACCATTGCACTGTGCAGGTGAGTATAACATGTTTGCTATTTTGAAAAGAAAAAAAAACAAAAACGAGACTTGAGTATCACTTTAGGCTGGGTTAACACCATCACCACATGGGGCTCTCAGCAGAGGTTCAGTGCGTCCCCGTTCACCGTTTCAGGTCCGATTTCAGCCCAAATTTTTGTCTGAATTCGGACCTGAAATGGACCAAAAGACTCACAGGGCTCCTGTGCAAATTCGCACCAGAGCCACAGCGGAGATATGTGAATCAGCTCCATAGAGAGACGGTCAAAATCTCCTGCTATTGCGAATTGAATGCAGGGAACCTACATCCAATTCGCAAGGTGTGAACCCAGCCTTAAGCTTTGACAAAATAACTTGGAAGCGGATTGGTTTCTATGCAGAGCTGCACCCGATGTTGCACTTTCCAGTTTTAGTACATCAATGCAATGCCGGGACAAGGTCATCTAGAGCCCAGGGCGAACGTACCAAACTGCATCCCCCTTCCCAAGATGTATAAGCATTATATGTCAGCAAACCCCCCCCCTCCCCCCCCCTCAAAAAAAATTGAGCACTAATCTGCATGCTTACCTCCCAAGCATAAATCCCCTCTCTCCCCAGTACAAATGCTGCTGCTGAAATCTCCCTCCCAGCACAAATTTTTGCCCCCATCAGCACAAATCCCCCCCCCCAAGAAAATAATCCCTCCCAAGCACAAATCCTCTACCCCTTCAAATTGTCCCTTTGAGTACACTTCCTCTCCCCCACACTTCAAATCTTCCCCCCAAATTTCTCCCCCTAGCACAATAAGCCCCAATGAGTCCCTACTAGCACAAATCCCCCCCCCCCCCCCCGCCAAAAAAAAAATTCCCTTCCTCCCTCTTTCATATCACCTCTTCAAGCACAAATCCCCCTCCAAGGACAATACTCTTCCTCCATCAGCCCTCCAAACACAAATCCCTCTAAATCCCCCTCTCCTAGCACCCCCCCAAATTTCCCCTCCTAGAACAATTCTTACTCCCTGCTGCCCCCCCAAATCCCCCCTCCCAACATAAAAATTCTCACAGTGCCCCCACACCCCACATGATGCCAATGACCAGGGCAGCCACCCAGCCTGCCCACCTCTTGTCCCAGCCCTGCATCAACCCCTATGTGTCCATGTATAGGCATATTGGAATATGAGCATTTACAGGCTGAAAAAAAAAAACAACCTACAAGGCGTGTTTAGGAGAAGAGATGAAGAGCAGAAAAAGCGCGATAAACGCGTTTAGTCATATTTGAGCATTAAAGTGGTTGTAAACTCTCCAAAAAAAAAAACAACTTGCAAGACAAAGGCATAATGAGCTAGTATGCATCGCATACTAGCTAATTATGAAATACTTACCTTAGATCGAAGCTGTTGCAGCAGTCCCCGCACACCGCTGTGACCGGCGACATGTCTCCCGGAGTTATTTCCGGGTTTGCGGCCTCCGTGGCTGTGATTGGCCGGAGCAGCGATGACGTCACTCCCGTGCATGCACGCGAGAGCCACCAGCTCCTGAAGAAATGGCACAAGCGAGCCGTTTCTTCAGTGTGCATGTGCCAATGATGTCAGCACATGTGGATACAGTAAATATCTTCACTGCAAGTTTAGAAGATATTCATGGTACCTACAGGTAAGCCTTATTATAGGCTTACCTGTTGGTAAAAGTGGTAGTACAGGGTTTACAACCACTTTAATGTATTCCAATGGCCGGGATAAATTAATATGGCCAGTGGAATCTTTTAGCCCCGTTCACACCGGTGTGACTTGTCATGTGATTTGACAGTTCAAAATTGCACCCTAATGACAAGTTGCACCCTATTTGTGCCTATGGAACTGCTCAAATCGGTGCAACTCCGGCTTGTACCAATTTGAAAAAGGTTCCTGCCCTACTTTTGCCATTTCGTGTGTGACTTGCATTGACATCTGTGCATGAAATCGCACAAATGGCGGCAAGCCACGCAAAAAAAATCGCACTGACCAGAGGATTTGAAATTGCGCTGAAGTAGTGTGATTTCAAAGCCGCATTTAGTGTGAACTGGGTCTTAATGTTCAAAGGCTTGACACACCTAAACGTCGCTAAATGCGTATGAATAACATGGCTTTTACCACACGGTGTTCAGAGATTCCATGAACATGAGAAATGTCCTGGACAGCCACACTCAAATAGAAATCGCCTTTATTCAGTAAAAACAATAAAAGTACATGTATGCCACAGCAAGAAGGGGGAAGCTGACGCGTTTCACTCTGCAGTCAGTGCTTAATCATAGCTAAAAGTTCAGAGGTTCCAAACAGATACCCTGTGTGCAGGAGGCCTTATAGAAATGAGATCATTTTTAATAAGATGCCATCATTCAGGAGCTTAAACCGGTTAGGTCTTTTTTCACACGGGTGCTGTTAAGCGTATATCCGTGCTATGAGCCATCTTTGCCGGGATGGGATGCACAGGTGTTCCATTCATCCAAGTGCAGGCAGTCCCATTCATATCTATTGGGAATTGGCACACAGCCACTGCTCCAAATTTCTCCCTTTAGTTATACTTTAACCCAATGAACTGAATGTGCATCAATCTCTGAAAATGAATATATCAATGTGTGTGTGTGTTATGGCGTAAATGGGCAGTTTTACTTGCTTTAAAAAAAAAGTAATTTCTTAAGAACATCTATTTTTTCCCAGTTTAAAAAGCCTGTAATAAGCTATTATGTGCTATTATTATTGTGAGGTTTGATGTCTGCAGGCAGAATTGGAACAATTTCCATGAGGACTTGAAACAGTAAAATATTTACTTTTGTTGCAATCTCGAAGCAATTATCATGAAATGCTCTATTAGCCGTCATACGAGCAAACAGCTGGACATTCTCCCAGCAGGAAGATGAAATAATTGCTCTGACCTTATCTCTGAAAATGAATAGATTAGCAGATTAATTTACTAAAGATGCAATAGTTTTTTTTTTTCGAGGTATAAGTGCCAGGCACCTGAGAATGTGACAGAGCCATGATCCTGTTCTGTGTAAGTGGTAATGATGAAAACTATTCAATCTCATTATGCAGCTCAGGGAGGCCTAGGCTATATACAGTGCTGTGAAAAAGTATTTGCCCCCTTCCTGATTTTTAATTTTTTTTGCATATTTCTCACACTTAAATGATTCAGATCATCAACGTAATTTTATTATTACACAAAGATAACCCGAGTAAATCCAAGATGCAGTTTTTAAATGATTATTTTATTTATTAAGGGAAAAAAGCTGTTCAAACCTGCCTGGCCCTATGTGAAAAAGTAATTGCCCTCTCCCATGCTCAATCATGAATGAACTGTGATTAACCACAATTTTTTGGAAAGCTGCGTTAAATTTCACTTGCCACACCCAGGCCTAATTACTGCCAGACCGGTTGAATCAAGAACACACATAAATATAAGCTATCTGACAAAGAGAAGCATGCTAACAGATCACAAAAAGCCACATATCATGCCACAATCTAAAAAAAATCAATAACAGATTAGAAACAAACATGTATCGATCTAGAAAGGGTTTCAAAGCCATTTTGAAGGCTTTAGAACTCCAGTGAACCACGGGGAGAGCCATTATCCACAAATGGAGATAACTTGGAACAGTGGTGAACCTTCCCAGGAGTGGCTACAAAAATTACTCCAAGAGCATGACAACGACTGATCCAGAAGGTCATAAAAGAACCCAGAACAACATCTAAAGAACTGCAGGCCTCACTTGCCTCAGGTAAGATCAGTGTTCATGATTTAACAATAAGAAAGAGACTGGGCAACAATGGCATCCATGGGAGAGTTCCAAGGCCAAAGCCACTGCTGACCAAAAAGAACACAAAGGCTCATCTCACATTTACCAAAAAACATCTTGATTATCCCCAAGACTTTTAGGCAAATATTCTGTGGGCTGATGGGGCAAAAATGTAACTTTTTGGAAGGTGTGCGTCCCGTTACATCTGGCATAAAACTAATACAGCATTTCATAACAAGAACATCATACCAACAGTCAGACATGGTGGTGGTAGCGTAATGGTCTGGGGCTGCTTTGCAGCTTAAGGACCTGGACAACTTATCATAATTGATGGAACCATAAATTCTGAGCTCTGCCAGAAAATCCTAAAGGAGAATGTCCGGCCATCAGTTTGTGACCTCAAGCTCAAGTGCACGTGGGTTATATTCAAGGACTGACCAAGTCAAAAAATTAACAGACTTTGTGGGCACATAATGAGAGAGAGAATCAGTAAAAAAAGTCTACATTTTATTACAACATAGTTAAAAAACATATAAACAACATACAGACAACACCCTGTATGGGCACAGTTACCAGTTACCCAATAATGCAGTTATAGAGGACTGGACCTACGGTACAAAGATTAATTGAATACTGTATCAAAGTAAAAGAAAAATTTCTGATCCAGTAATGCAGGGGTCGGGAACCTATGGCTCACGAGCCAGATGTGGCTCTTCTGATGGCCGCATCTGGATCTCGCCTCTCAATCCGTGGATTGAGCCCATAGGAAAGGCCGTGGCTTCGGCCTAGTTCCGGAGCGTTGGCCATCTTGGTACACCCGGCGGCGACCTAGGTGAGCGGCGCGCTGACGTCATCATCACCTGCCTCAACTGCTCGTGGATCTACCTGCTTGTGTGGTAAGCAAGCAGACAATCATAGGGGAGATGTGGATATTACAGTGGGGAGATGTGGGGGAGATGTGGATATTACAGTGGGGGAGATGTGGATATTACAGTGGGGGAGATGTGGGGGAGATGTGGATATTACAGTGGGGGAGATGTGGGGGAGATGTGGATATTACAGTGGGGAGATGTGGGGGAGATGTGGTTATTACAGTGGGGAGATGTGGGGGAGATGTGGATATTACAGTGGGGGAGATGTGGATATTACAGTGGGGGAGATGTGGATATTACAGTGGGGGAGATGTGGATATTACAGTGGGGGAGATGTGGATATTACAGTGGGGAGATGTCCTCACCACGTATCAACCAGACTACAAAGCCATCAGCAAAACCATGCAGCACCAGAAGTCGCATTAATGGTAAGAAGTACTTTATTCATCATTGGTTAGCAACAGCATAACAACGTTATTAAAAAGAATTCAGAGACTTATTGTACTTTAAAAGTGTTGGTCTTACATAAAATGCACACATTTTACTTGTATTTAGTTTTAAACATATTGTATGGCTCTCACGGAATTACATTTTAAAATATGTGGCGTTCATGGCTCTCTCAGCCAAAAAGGATCCTGACCCCTGCAGTAATGCCTCCAAAAACGTGCTCCTCGACGCGTTTCACTAAAATATTAGCTTCTTCAGGACAGATAATGGGTAGGTGCTGATAAACTTGTAGCTCAAGGTGTGGGAGAACTTGACCAAACTGACAAACAGCCGAAAAATCTAGATTGCATATGTGTGTCTAAAGTAGTGGAATACACATATATCATGTGGTCTATAGTAGATACCACTGATATATAGTAGTCATGTATAGGTATTTGAGTATAAATCACACACAGCGGTAAGTGGTCACAAATTCCCACTATAAGCGTGTTCAATAAAATATCAATAGTACCAAGAGATGGACCATGGATACCAGACTAAGTCATTAAATGGGTAAGAATACAGTCCCTTTAAGTATAGAGGTGAATGGAATATCTGAATGTGTAAAAGCTGCGCTTATCACATGGGGGGAGACCTTTTGTTGGGGCTCAAGTTGGTATTGCCGCATACATAGGGGAAAAGTGTGCCCCTTTTGGTGCTACACACCTGTGGATTGCTTTCCTTGCTGTGCACTTGGGTTATGCAGCAGGGCAATGATCCAAAACACAACAGCAAGTCCACCTCCAAATGGTTCAAACAAAGCAAAATGTAAGTTTTGAAGTGGCCTAGTCAAAGCCTGGACTTAAATCCAATTGAGATGCTATATCATGACCTTACACAAGCCGTTCATGCTGGAAAACCCTCCAATGTGGCTGAATTAAAACAATTCTGCAAAGAAGAGTGGGCCAAAATTGTTCCACATCAATGTGAAAGACTCATTTCCAATTATCGCAAACGCTTGATTGTAGTTGTTGTCGCCAAAGGTGGCACAACCAGTTATTAGGTTTAGGGGGTAATTACTTTTTCACATGAAGCCAGGCAGGTTTGGACAGCTTTTTTGCCTTAATAAATGAAGCCATCATTTAAAAACTGCATTTTGTATTTACTTGGGTTATCTTTGTGTAATGATAACATTTGTTTGATTAATAATAATAATGTGTGAACGTGGTGGTAATTGAAGAAAGAGTTAGTTTGTTACAATGATTTTGCACAGAGGAGCGCCTCCTCTTCTTTTTGGGGCTCCCGCTGGCGATCTTGGCTCCTCCTCCCTCTGGCGCCTTTTGCTATAGGGGGAATTGAGCAGGCTCGCTCCAAAGCTGCTCTTGTTGTGTCCCTTTACTTATAGAGTGGGGCTTGGCCCCAACCCCGCTCTCTATCTCCTCATTGGCTCACTGGCTGAGATTGACAACATTGGGAGCTAATGGCTCCCACTGGTGTGTGAGACAATGAGGAGAGAGTGACCCGGTAGAGCTGCTGCTCTCATGCACATTGATAGATCAAGATCGGACTCAGGTAAGTATAAGGTGGGTCTGGGGGGGGGAGCTGCACCCAGAAGTTTTTTTAACTTAATGCATAGGATGAATTAAAGTGGTTGTAAAGGCACAAGGTATTTAGATAAAGAACCTTCTGTGTGCAGCAGCCCCCCCAGCCTCACCTAATACTTACCTGAGACCCCTCTCGAACCAGCGATGTCCACGAGAGCCTTGCCTCTCCCGGGACTCGCACTCCTTATTGGCTTTTGGCAGCAGCAAGAGCCATTGTCTCCCGCTGCTGTCAATCACAGCCAGTGAGCCAATCAGGAGACAGAGGGGGCAGGGCCATGCCACATTTCCGTGTGTGAATGGACACAGAGAGCCGCTGATTGGAAGCGTGCCTGCTTGGGTTCCCCTTATTGCAAGCTGCTTGCTGTGGGGGCACCTGGCAGGAGGGAGGAGCCAGGAGTGTGTTGGACACGAGAAGAGGAGGATTCGGGCTGCTCTGTGCAAAACCACTACACAGAGCAGGTAAGTATAACATGTTTGTTATTTAAAAAAAACAAAACAAGACTTCACAATCACTTTAAGGAAAAATATCTTGAGCTTTTACAACCACTTTAACCACTTAAGGATCGCCCCAATTACATATACTGAGGCAGGGCGGGCCGTAAGTGCAAAATCAAGTACGTGATTTCTTCTTCAGGTCTCGGGCACGCGGGTGCTGCAAGAGACCCGCTCCCACTGTGATTTAACACAGTGGGAGCCAATCAGCGGGTCTGGCAGACCCGATGTCTGCCGGGACCCGCCAATCGTTCCCGAGGCAGACAGAATGGCGGTCTGCCTATGTAGATCACTGTTCTGTCAGAGGGGAAGATGGAGATCTTGTGTTTCTGCTAAGCAGGAACACAGCTCTCTGTCTTCCTCCAGTCAAAGCATCCCCCCACAATTAGAAAGCACTCCCGGGGAACACATTTAACCCTTTGATCACCCCTGATGTTAACCCCTTCCCTGCCAGTGTCATTAGTACAGTGCATTTTTTTTTAGCACTGATCACTGTATTGGTGTCACTGGTCCCCAAAAAGTGTCAGTTAGTGTCAGATTTGTCCACCGCAGTGTTGCAGTCCTGATAAAAATCATTACTAGTAAAAAAAATAAAAAGTCCATAAATCTATCCCATAGTTTGTAGACGCTATAAAATTTGCGCAAACCAATCAATACACACTTATTGTGATTTTTTTTACCAAAAATATGTAGCAGAATACATATTGGCCTAAATTGATGAAGAAATTTGATTTTTTTTTTATTGGATATGTTTTATAGCAGAAAGTAAGAAATATATATATTTTTTCAAAATTGTCGCTCTTTTTATGTTTATATCTCAAAAAAATAAAAACCGCAGAGGTGATCAAATACCACCAAAATAAATCTCTATTTGTGGGAAAAAAAAGGACATACATTTTATTTGTGTACAGCATCACACGACTGCACAATTGTCAGTTAAGTTAAAGCAGTGCGGCATCGCAAAAAATGGCCTGGTCATGAAAGGGGTAAAACCTTCCGGAGATGAAGTGGTTAAGGTAAAAGAAAATGAGCCTTTACAACCACTTTAAAGAAGAATTTCAGTTATAGGTAATTTTTTTACATACATTGTAACTATTGTATACATAGTCACAATGTAACAATTTTATACATAGTTACAATGTAACTATATACTGTGTATATCATAACTGGCTGATGCCCCTGGAGGCTGGAAATCGCTGTAGTAGGCACCACTACACCAGTAAGTAATATCTACTAGCTTCCAGAGCCCACGCTGAGCATTTGCTGACATGCTTTTTTTAGTTATTCAGGTGAAGGAGGCATGGATAGAGTACTAGAATGAGTTTAAAATGAGTGGCATGTCTTTTAAGGATTATTCCACACAATACAAATGTTTAAGTCTTGGGTTGAATCCAGTACAATGATTAATGAAGATTAGGGTCTTGCCCACTTCCATGAATCATTGCACTGTTCACTGTCTGGGGTTCCTGTGCCATCCTCTCTATTGCTGCCAGAACTAAGATTTCTGATTCATACAGGCTGTTGTAGTCAGCTTCCCATTTGTTGGCGCTATATAAATCGTTTAGAATAATAATAATTTATATATATAGTTACATAATTCAACCAATAGAAAAATAAAAGCAAATTAATAAACCTCCAAATGCACAATCCAATACCCACAGTTAACCACTTCAGCCCCGGAAGATTTGGCTGCTGAATGACCGGGCCATTTTTTTCGATTCGGCACTGCGTCGCTTTTGCTGACAATTGCGCGGTCATGTGACGCTGCACCCAAACAAAATTGACATCCTTTTTTTCCCACAAATAGAGCTTTCTTTTTGTGGTATTTGATCGCCTCTGCGTTTTTTATTTTTTGTGCTATAAAGAAAAAAAGAGCGACAATTTTGAAAAAAATGCAATATTTTGTACTTTTTGCTATAAAAAAAATATCCCCATTTTTTTTTTAAAAAGGCAAATTTTTTCTCAGTTTAGGCTGATGTATATTCTTCTACATATTTTTGGTAATAAAAATCGCAATAAGCGTATATTGATTGGTTTGTGCAAAAGTTATTCCGTCTACAAAATAGGGGATAGATTTATAGCATTTTTAATATTATTTTTTTTTTACTAGTAATGGCGGCGATCTGTGTTTTTTATCGGGACTGCGACTCTATGGCGGACACATCAGACACTTTTGACACATTTTTGGGACCATTGGCATGTATACAGCGATCAGTGCTATAAAAATGCACTGATTACTGTAAAAATGTCACTGGCAGGGAAGAGGTTAACACTAGGGGGCGATCAATGGGTTAACTGTGTTCCCTGTGTGTGTTTCTAACTGTAGGGGGAGGGGACTGACCTAGAGGAAATGACAGATCGTGGTTCCTAGCTATTCGGAACACACGATCTGTCACTCCTCACAGAACAAGGATTTGTGTGTTTAAACACACGTCCCTGTTCTGCCTCTCGTGCCCGCGATCACTCGTGGTGCGGTGGTCGTGGCGACCGTCAGCCACGAGCATCGGCACCCGCGCCTGCTATCCCGATCCCGCGAGCCTATGTATAGCTACGACGGCTCGTGGGATCGTGCCGACCTCCTGCAGTAAAATGATGGCGGCTGGTCGGCACGCTGTTAATCTAGATCAGAGGCCTCCAAACTTTCTAAATAAATAGAGCCAGTTTCAGTGTTGCCAATCTAACAGATTGAAATTTACTGACGCAACACTCAAAAATTACTGGCACAGCCAAGTTTTTACTGTCATTTCCACAAGTTACAAAATGACAGTTTTAAGTGCAAATGTCAGTATTTAGGCTACAAACAAGTACAATATGCAATTAGCAATGTGATTGAAGGTAGATATTTTTTTCTCTCGATATAGTAAGTAAGTAGCTCAGGAACAGAATTAGAATGGCCAGCACACACACATGAAATTGACTCTCACAGTGACACTGACAGCAGTGTGCAGCAGCACAGATGATGATATCACGTCACCGACAAGACACGTCCCCTCCTCAGTCACAGTGACAGTCTCTCTCCATGCCAGGTGGTCCCTTCAGTCCATTCCAGTCCAAACAGCACTGACAGTCCAACTCCCAGCTTGCCTTGCTCCCGTCCCACAGACCCGAACACGAGGCTCCGCCCGCTCCACTTGGCCCCTTTCCACCATAACATCACATGACACGCGCAGGCACCGCCTCTGTCAGGCCGCCCCCCGCCAGTGCCGCCAGAACACACTGTAGCATGCTCTCAGATGGTCTCGCCCGGCTCTGGACTGGAACTGCGCATGAGCAGTTCTGAGCCGAGCGCCACAGCCATATTTTTTTACTGGCAACCTTTTCCTGTCACTGGCATTTACTGGCAGGAGAAAAGTGCCTGTTTTTTTCTGGCTGCCAGTAAAAATATTGACAGTTGGCAACTTGGCCAGTTTACTGTCCTTCAGACTTTAGGGGGGCTGGACTGTAGCCAATGGGTGTATGTCCCTGCATCAGTGGGACTAAAAAAAAAATCCCCCATCATTGGTGTCATTGGTAGGAAGTGTGACCCATTGTTGGTATCATTGGGAGGAGGTGTGCCCGATTGTTGATATCATTGGGAGGATGTGTGCCCCATTGTTGGAGTCATTGGGGGGAGGTGTGCCCGATTGTTGGTATCATTGGGAGGAGGTGTGCCCGATTGTTGGTGTCATTGGGAGGAGGTGTGCCCCATTGTTGGTGTCATTGGGAGGAGGTGTGCCCCATTGTTGGTGTTTTTGGGAGGAGGTGTGCCCCATTGTTCATCATGTCATTGGTAGTAAATGTGCCCTAATGATCATTGGTGTCATTGGGAGGAATTGTGCCCTTTATTAGTGTCAGTAAATAAAATAGTACCCCAAGGGCCGCAACTGACCCCCAGGCCGCAGTTTGGAGACCACTGTTTTAGGCAAAAAACACCAATAAAGCATGATCCATTCTGCTCCAGTGGGCAAAATAATATTCCTTCCTGATCCCCCAGGCAATCAGATATTCCCTGTATCAACTACTCCTGGTGTTGTTACCTTTACATGTTATTATCCACTTATACTTAGTGCATTAGGAATGTATCTAGCTCTTTTTTTCTACTGAGCTGGCCAGGACCAGCTCTTGAGGGAGTCTATTCCACATTTTCACAGCTCTTACTGTGAAGAAGCCTTTCTGTATGTGGAGGTTAAATCTCTTTTCCTCCAGATATAAAGGCCTCATGCACACAGGGCATTTACTTTTCTCCTCTGAACGGCAGAAATCTTGGCAGGAGAAAAACGTATTTAGGCACATCAAGTGTTTGAGTGTTAATGGATTAAATATCAATTTAGTCTGGCCATTGGAATGCATACATGCGCAAAAGCTCAAATGTAACTAAATGCTAGACATATTTAAGCGTGTTCAGCTTTTTTCTGCTCTTCAGCTCCTCTCCTGAACACGCTTTTGATGGGGTTTTTTTCTGGCCTCTTCTAATAAGCCTGTAAAATGCCTATATGTTCATAGACACATAGAGTAGGCTAACATAGAGGTGCTTTTACAGGCAGAAAAGTAAAAGTGGCTTTTTTTTTAAGCTCAGTGTGAATGAGGCCAAAGAGCGTTCCCTTGTCCTCTGTAATGATATAAAAGCAGTAGGGGAGTTTTACTATAAGTGGTGCAAACAGAATCTGGTGCAGCTGTGCATAGTAACCAATCAGCTTCTAGGTTTTATTGTCAAAGCTTAAAGCGTTTGTAACCCTAAAAAAAATTCCGTCAACCAACGTCATTGAGGGTCGGTTCACACTGGGGCAACACGACTTCAGCGCGACTTTGCACGGCGACTTCAGCGCGACTTCAGCGCGATTTTAGCAAATTACAAGGCGACTTGAAGTCGCCTCCATGACAGGCGACTTCGGCTGTGGCCAATCACAGGGCAATCAGCTCTCTGGGAGGGAGGGGGGAGGGAGGGGTTTTCCCTGCAAAGTCCCTTGACTTTACAGAGAGATCCGACTTGGAGGCGACTTCCATTGATTTCTATGGTACAGGTCGCCTACCAAGTCGGATCAAAGTAGTACAGGGAGTACGCTCTGAAGTCGGAGTGACTTCAGTAGTGTCTATTAAGACGCTAGCGTTCACTCCCATTGAATCTATTTCTGGGGCGACTTGGGGCGACTTGAGGGCGTACAAGTCGGATCCCAAGTCGCCCCAGTGTGAACCGACCCTTAGTCAACCCGCGGAGACGACTGGAACGCCGCATGAGTGGGGTGGGCACCTCTCCCGCCACCGATAAAAGTGATCTCACGCCGAATCCACCACGGAGACCACTTTTATCCTAAAGAGGAACGCCTGCCGTTTCTTAAAATACCGGGGTTATGGCAGCTATCTGTTGCCATAACCCCAGTATCCTACGTCAAAGTACCGATGTACAATGACGGCGGTTTGCGGTAAGTAGTTTTAAAGCATGTTACACAGCACAGTGCTGTGTAATTTGACCCCTTGTATCACCTGAAATACCTGGCTGATCTTGCCTGTTTCTGCCCTCCCCCATGTAAACTGACCATGGTTTATCGTGGTTGCTGAGCCCTGACACTGTGGTCAGTTTACGTGCCTCCATCATCCGCAACTCTCCTCTGTCCTCTCTCCCCTCTCCCTCCCTGTTAGCTCTGTCTGCCCCCCGATCCTCTCTTCCTGCTGGAAAAATAACAACAGTTTGCTTTCTATAGTTCCCTCTGTTAGATAACATGATGCTCCCCAGTGTATGCGATTTATAACAATATGCTGCCTAATACCTTATTTCAGATCGCTCACGTGACTGCCCGCCAGTCTCATCTTCTCCTGGCTGACGTCAGCGGGTGATTCTCAGCCCCTCCCTCTGCAGCTGTGTCAGGCCTGGGCTCAGTCCTTCCTTCTCTGAGCTGGCCGCTCAGCTGTCGGCTAATTGCAGGCTCCTATCTCTCCACGGTTACTCAGCTGCTCATCAGTCTTGCCTACTTAAGCCGTCCAGCCCAGAGGATCTCTGCCTTTGCCTTGGTCAACATCACAGAGACTATCTCCTGTGTTCCTGTTTAAAGACTTGCTTGGCTAACATCCCTTCTGGCTCCAGATCCTGCTTGCTGTTTAACTACACTGATCCCTGACCTTCTGGCTTGGCTGACTGTCTGTTCCGGTTACCGAACTATTGGCTATGATTTGACTACATTTGTTCTATTTACTTTTATTATTAAACAAGTGTGATTGAACTGTACTTCTGTTTCGGTCTGATTTCATGGTTTCTGACAAGCTGTCAGATTGGGAGAGCAGACCAGCGGGCAGTCATGTGAGCACTGAGGCGGCGCTCTGAAATTAAGTATTAGGCAGCATATTTTTATAAATCACATACACTGGGGAACATCATGTTATCTAAAAGAGGGATCTATAAAAAGAAAAAAGTGGCTTAACAACCACTTTAATTGAATAAGCTGAAGTTAGAAGTGAGAAGCACAAATGCACCAGATTCTGTGTGCTCCAGTTTTAGTAAATATTCCCCAGTTTGTACATACTGTATATGTTTAATTATATATATATATATATATATATATATATATATATATATATTTTATATATATATATACATATACATATTACTGTCCACATTCATTAATACTGTGATTCACCTTAACAAAATTCTGGGTCATCATATTTTTTGCACTATTTATATGTGGTAGAGAATATTTATTAACCCATCGGTTTGAAACACTTACTTGTACAGTGTTTTTGTCTCAAAAATGTTACCTGCTCGATTTAATCAGCATATTCTGTTGATTATGCTATTATGCTTTTAAGGAATGTAACAATAAAAATGATCTTTTATTGAGTTTAGTTTTTTTCTGTCTGTCCTCCCATTAGTTTAGAACATTTAAAGTAGTACTAAAGCTTAATTTTTTTTTTCTAAAATAACAAAGATGCTGTACTTACCTGCTCTATGTAATGGTTTTGCACACAGCAGCCCTGAACCTCTTCTTTTTGGGTCCCTCGCCAGCGCTCCTGGCCCCCCCCCCCTCGAGCAGTGCCCCCAGAGAAAGCTGCTTGCCCAGGGGGGACCACTACATGCTCTCTCCCAAGCCACTGCTCTATGCGCCCATAAGACACATAGAGCTGCAGCTCTGCCCTTAGCTCCTCGCCTCATTGGCTCACTGGCTGTGATTGACAGCAGTGGGAGCCAATAGGCTCCCGCTCCTGTCTCATCCAATGAGGAGAAAGAGTCTCTATCCAGCCAAGGCTATCATGAGCATCGCTGGATCCGAAGGGGCTCAGGTAAGGATTGGGAGGACAGAAGGGGGGGGGGGGGGGGACGCTGTACATGCATGCTTCATGCATAGAATGCACAAAGGTAAAAAAACCTTCAGCCTTTAGAACCCCTTTTGAAGCCTCCCTCTTTTTGGTAGGTGGAGAGGATCTGCTGTTTGCCACATCTTTTACCCTTCTCTCTTCCTTCCTTTTTTTTCCTGAACAATAGAATTTAAACTCCTTTGGTGCAGAGACTGATTTTATAGGCTCCGATTTATCTGTATAGCACTGCAGAATATGTCAGAGCTATATAAATTTAAAAATAGCAAGAGTCCTTGGCGAGGTCTGGCGGAAGCGGGGACAGGGCACCTGTCAAAAATGGGTACCCGCTCCCTCCCTAAAGGTGCCTAATGTTGCACCAGAAGGGGGGGGGGGAAATCAGATCAGCTTTTGGGTGGAACTCCACTTTAAACTGCGAGTGCTGTGGTAAGAAATAGTTAACTCGGGAATGTTTATTGTATTGTGTTCAATGTGTTAAGCTATAAACCAGTGGCGGCTAGTGCACAATATTTTCTTGGGGGGGCAAACAAACCCCCACCTCATTCGCACCTCCACCACCCGCCACCGCCAACCCCCCCTCACTTGCACCGTGAGCGACGGACAGGAAGGCGGCCTTACCTTAGGAGATGAGGAGGGGTAGGGCTGCTGCTCCTCGCTCCAGCCGAGGGAAGAGCCGAGCCTTCTCCTCCCAGCCAAACAGACAGGCTTCTCCTGGCTGAACAGACAGGCTTCTCCTCCCAGCCAAACAGGAAGTGGGTTCTGAGACTCCTTGGCCAATCAGGTCTCAGGTTTCGCTTCCTGATTGGCCGGGAGGAGAATCAGGAAGACAACAGCAAATTTTAATTCGCTATTGTCACATAACTAGGTGTAAGCTAATTAGAGCCTCAGGCTCTAATCATGTGCTCCCCCCAAAAAAATTAAATCTATGCGTCTGGCGCCCTGCATGTAGATTAGGGTCTGGGCGCATGGAGTAGGGGGGGTGGGGTGGCGTGGACGGGCCACTAATGCTATAAAGTTACACTCTCACTGTTTTATACTATTTTAACCATTGAATGATAGACACTCTTTAAAAAATCCTGACATTCATCTTTTGCACCATATTGCAAATCCCTATTTTTATAATTTTCTTCACCTTCTCCATGGCACTGAATCAGACTTTTGAAAAGTGCAGTTTGGTGTGTTTTACTATTTTGATCCCTGGCCTTTCTGCAAGCCAACTCACTCCCACATATTGGAGTCATAGAGGAGGTTGCATAGTAGAGAAATGAGACAAGACTGCAGACCTTCCAAAATGCAATGTATGATGAGTTTAACTGAAAAAAATGTAAGAATCAGATTAACCCCTTTCCATCCACAACCTTTAGATTAATGTTCCCTTGCACAACGCCCCATGCAAAAGGGAATTTTAATCTTCAATTTGATTTTGAGATCATGTGATCACCATATCTACTAATCTGATATGGGATGGTGATCACATTGCTTTGTTTGTACACAGGTATCACTGACAGTGACAGCCGCCAGAGTATTCCTTTCTGTGTGAATAGAAGGCAAAACTGTTCTTAAAGCAGACAGTGCAGTTACCTAAAATCATTGTAGCACCCTCTTAGCATATGATGCTAGGCAAATTTAGTTCTTGGCTCCTTCTGTAGTCAAGGGAGCGGTGATTGTTTGTTTTGGTCTGGTCAGGGTTTCACAGGCTGGTAGTTTGACTGCTTCCCCCTGCTTCTGGAAGAAGCTTCCAAAGCATAGGGCTGGGACAGTCAAATGACCAACCTGAATATTTATCATGCCCTAGCCAATCCATAGAGGGGAGTGTCCAGAAGATGGCAGGGGAGGTGATAAATAGTTTGGGACCCTGGAGAAAGTGTTCTTTCTTCATCAGGGAGGGTTCCAATGCCTCTGGGGCTGCTGCCCCTCTGAGGCAGCCTGTGGAAAACCTGAAGCAATCTATTGAGAAGCTGGCTGTAGGACTTCACCTCATGGGCTCACGTCTGGAGAAGGATTGTCTCCCTCACTGGGAAGTGTCCGGGGGAAGCTGGAATGTGTGCAGCTGTCCTGGCGTCAGGAAATGATCCATCCGCTGGTAATATCTGTTATTTGGCACGCAGTACTGAGGTCCACCAGCAGGTGTCTCCTGGCAGTTTGGAACTGTCAGGAGAGCTTTTCCCTGTTAATGTTATATCATCTTTGGGCCGCAGTACTGGCGTCCACCAGCGGATGGATCCTGGCAGTGTGGAGCAGACAGTACCTCCTACAATCAGGTGTCACTTGAGGCCAATCACAGGCCTATAAATACCCGGCAAGCACTCACATGTTTGCCTTGATTTCTTCATTACTTCCTGACCTGCTAGCGATCTGATCCTGATCCTGATCCTGAACCTGAACCTGATCCTGATCCTGTCTCCCTGTCCAGATCCCTATCCTGCCCCACCTGTTACCTTGCATCTCTGCCTGCAGTCTGATCCATCCTCTCCCTGTCCCGTGTTCTAACCCCATCTGCTGATCTCCCTGTGTATGACCTTGGCCTGGCTTACGTTTATGTCTCTGGAACATCCCCTGTCCATCTGCTGATCTGCTGTGTATGACCCTGGTCTGGCTATTGTTTATGATCCTGGTATTTCCCATTTATTGTACTATCTGTCTGTTGTTATTTGTGGGTCTCTGTCTGTGGTTGGTTATTGCACTGTGTCATATTGGAGTTGGTTGTATTATATTACTCACTTTCCTTAATAAATTATTATATTTTCACTTATTTACGTTTGGGTGTCCTCTGTCGCAGATCACACGGTTCTGGTCACACCTGTTCATTACACCTGGGGACTTGTGAGTACTGACCATCAATTGTGATCCCTGGTGACTGTGTGCTTTTGGGATGTAAGTGCCTGAGGTAGCTTTGGACTGTGACAGCTCTCATAGTGTCTCAGCAGAATTAATTCTCCTGTTACTGTGCAGCATTTGGAGTATCCCATTCCCAGACCCTAACCCCCCTCCCTGTTCAAAGTTCTTCAAGAAAAAATATGAAAAGGACATTCCCCAGGCTGAGTTATTGAAGCCGGAGTGCATGGACTGGTGCTTGTGGTGGTGGGCAGCCTCTGTACTATTTGGGGAAGAACCAACTATTATGGGGGTAGCGCTACATGATTATTTACATTTTTTAGGTTGGCCTTAAATGCTGCCAGTGTGCCCATCAATTGCAGCCAGTGTGCCCATCAATTGCAGCCAGTGTGCCCATCAATTGCAGCCAGTGTGCCCATCATTTGCAGCCAGTGTGCCCATCAAATGCTGCCAGTGTGCCCATTAAATGCTGCCACTGAGCCATCGAATGTTGCGAGTGTGACCCCCCCTGCCCGCTCGCCGTCTGCCCGGCACTTACCCTGTCTTGATGGGGCAGGGGGTGACGGCAATGAGCGGGGTCCTTCAAGCCAGCATCTCCTGCCGTCCTCATCTCCCGATTCCTGTCCTCTCCTCCTGATAGGGTCCAAAAGCGGCACCTGTCGTTTCAGCTAATCAGGTGACAGGTAACAGACCCAAGCACCTGATTGGCAGAGAGGCGGTTCAGTGTTAGGAAGGCGAATATTCATTCGCTTTTCTAACACAGCTGAGTGAACTGGTCACCTTTTTTGACACCTATTAGAGCCTATGGCTCTAATCAGGTGCTTCAAAAACACCCCCCGCTGCTGTAATTCAGGTGCCCGGTGCCCGAAAAGGGGACGCGCGCCTGAATGGGGGGTGGCCACGGCGGCCATAGATAGATTCATGCAATGCATGAATCTATCCATAGTGCACACTGCACAGAGGGGGTGGGCGGAGAGAGGGAGTGGCGCCCTGCGCCCTTAATGCACGTGAAGCCACTGCTGGATATGCCACTGATTGCAATCTGTGGGAGCCAATGTAATGTTAATGGCACTGCAAACGCAGTGCATTTGAGGGCACCAAATTGCATGGTACCGCAATACCATGCAATTTGGTGTGGCGCGTTTTTTTAAAAGTAGCACATGCATTACTTTCAATGCATTTCTGTGCAATTTCAGTTGCAAAATCGCACGTCATGGGAAAGAGTCTCATAGGAACGTGGCATGTAGGTGTGAACCAGCCCTCAGCCTTGGTGTGTTACTGCCTGAAGGGAACCCGTACATCAGCAGCTCATTGGAGGGTAAATGTCACATTCATTTTGGATAGAGTGGGGGAGACTTAGAACCTCTTTTATGCTTTTACTGATATCTGCGCTCCATTATAGAAAAATTTCCACTTGTTTTCTTTCAATTTTCCAACAGCAACACAGACAGAAATGAAAATGTTTTTATTTAGTTTTTTATTCTTTTTAAGTATGTATTCTTAACCCAAAAAAGTCCCTTCTATTGCTCTCAGCCTTCTCTAAATCTCCAAATTCTTTTTTTTTTTTGCTGTGATCTGACTTCTTGTTAGAGAGTGGCTAAGTTTGTTCTCCATCGTTCCACTGAATGTAGTCACCTTCTTTTTCCTCCTTCCGAGATGTACTATGGACTATGGGAATTGTAGTATGCCTAGAGCAGTGCACATACACTATATTACCAAAAGTATTGGGACACCAGCTTTTACACGCAATGAACTTTAATGGCATCCAAATCTTAGTCCATAGGGCTCAATATTGAGTTCACCCTTTGCAGCTATAACAGCTTCAACTCTTCTGGGAAGGCGGTCCTTCCCAGACCATTCTTCCAGAAGCGCATTTGTGTGGTCAGGCACTGATGTGGACGAGAAGACCTGGCTCGCAGTCTCTGCTCTAATTCATCCCAAAGGTGTTCTATCAGGTTGAGGTCAGGACTCTGTGCAGGCCAGTCAAGTTCCTCCACCACAAACTCACTCATCCATGTCTTTATGGACCTTGCTTTGTGCACTGGTGCGCAGTCATGTTGGAACAGAAAGGGTGGGCCAACTCAATATTGAACCCTACAGACTTAGACCCCTTTCACACTGGGGCGGTGGTAAAGCGGCGCTTTAATGCTGTTATAGCAGCGCCGCTAGCGGGGTGATTTTAACCCCCCAAAGGGAGTTAAAATTGCCCGCTTAGCGCTGCTTTCAAAGCACTTTTAAGGCGCTTTGAAAGTGGCTCTCATTCATTTCAATGGGCAGGAGCGGTGGAGGAGCGCTGTATACAGCGCTCCTGCACCGCCCCAAAGATGCTACTTGCAGGACTTTTTTTCCCGTCCTGCAAGCGCACCGCCCCAGTGTGAAAGCACTCGGGCTTTCACACAGGGGCTGCAGAAGAGGCAGTTTACAGGCATTATTTTTAGCACAAAAATGCCTGTAAAGCACCTCAGTGTGAAAGGTGTCTAACACTGGGATGCCATTAAAGTTCATGTGTTGTAAAGGCAGACGTCCCAATACTTTTGGTAATATAGTGTATCTGCAACTAATGTATACTACGTGTTCCAAATAAACAAAAGTGAGGTTCTGGAGCTGACAGAGGATGTTAGAAGAAGGCAGAAAAACACAGTAATAAACAATTTCATGATAAATAGATTACAGATCCATTAAGTGGTGGATGTGTATGGATTATTTTTAGAGAATAAAGCCAGCCATAGACCATGGGTTGCAGGAAAAAAAATTAGCTTGATTCCCCCATTAACTCAGACAGTGTTGACAGGGGACAGTCACTAGCAATCATTGCATGTAAAATCCACCAGCCTGGTTGTACCCAAGTTGATCGATCAATCAACTTGGGTACATTCATCCTGCCCATACAGTTGTAAAGTCTTGTTTTGTTTTTTTTTGTTTAAAAATAACAAACATGTTATACTTACCCGCTCTGTGTAGTGGTTTTGCACAGAGCAGCCCAGATCCTCCTCTTCTTGGGTCCCTCGCTGGCGCTCTTGGCCCCTCCCTCCTGCCAAGTGCCCCCCCCCACAGCAGGCAACTTGCTATGGGGCCACCTGAGCCGAGCCGCTGCTCTGTGTGTCCATTCAGACATGGAGATGTAGCTCGGCTCCTCCCCCCTCTCTCCTCATTGGCTCACTGGCTTTGATTGACAGCAGCGGGAGCCAATGGCACCTGCTGCTGTGTCTCAGCCAAACAGGAGGGAGAGTTCCGGACAGCCGAGTCTCTCGTGTAACATCGCTGGATAGAGATGGGGCTCGGGTAAGTAATAGCGGGGCTGCTGCACGCAGAATGTTTTTTTTTTTTAATCTTAATGCATTAAATGCATCAAGATAAAAAAACAAAAAAACTGCTGCCATTAAAACCACTTCAATACAATTATTCTGAAAATTTCAATTTAGGACTGCTATTGGCTTTTTAGTTAGTTTACAAAACTGAAGTCTGCTTGATATTTTATGCAAATTTGCTTCTCTTCATCTTTTTTTTTTTTGGGGGGGGATGGGGGAGGGGTTGGATTTTTGCACCTGCTCAATGATCGTATTGCTGACCTGTCTCTGTGCAGTTTAAACTGATTGCAGAATACAGTGATTATTAGTAGGTGTGCGCCTGTCATTAGAACTGCTGGCTTCTTGCAGGGAACTTTGTACTTTCCGTGCCATCCTGGTAATTAAGGCAGTAAAAGTACATTTATTAACTTACAAGAGCCAAGAGTTGCTGTTAATTACAGAAGTGAAAATATTTCCTGTAAGGGATGAGTGTTTAATTTGCATTGAGGGTTTAGCAAATTAGTCACATTTATTGAAGATATTAAAAGAAACTGCGTGAGCTTCTTTTCCTGTCACCTCCAGAGACTAATTCCTGAGCTGACATGCTGATCCTTCGGCTACAGTACTACTACAGTCATTAGTGGTGAATAAGGGTACATCCATACCAAGCCACACTCTAAAGCGCTGTGGGTTGGTGATGCCTTGATACAATGCAATGCATACCTTCCAACTTTTTGAGATGGGAACAGGGGCGGACCGATCATTGAGCCACTCGGGCACTGCCCGAGGGCCCTGGGCCACTAGGGGGCCCCTTCAGGGTTGCCAGCCTCAGTAAAACCTGGGACAGTATGGGCCAGGGACAGCCAATAGACAGTATGGACCAGAGACAGCCAATAGAAACATGTCTGTGTATACTGTGTGTACATGTATGTGTATACTGTGTGTGTGTATACTATGTGGCCAAATAATCTCTGATTGCCTGGGGGCCCCATAATCTCCTAGATGAGTTAAACCCACAAGTGCGCTTTTTACCACTACTATTTCTTTATATTGGCTTTTGGAATTTACAAATGCAGCAATTTAGAAATCAGATGAAAGGTTTAGCGCTGGAAAACACTTTTTGATAGATAAAAAGTGCGTTTTTTATTCATCTATATAGATCAGACCAAAATGAGGGACAACTGAGGAGGAATGAGGGACAGAGGGACATTGCTCCAAATCAGGGACAGTCCCTCAAAATCAGGGACAGTTGGGAGCTATGCGCAATGAACTGTTTACAGTTTTTAAAAACTTTATTGTGGCGTAACAAAATGACACTTTATTCCAGTGTATTCACCGCAGCAAGCTGTTATGCACTGTCGTGACTTGGTGTGCAGTGAGTTTCGCTGTGAAATAATGTACACATGCTGCACACCCCACTGTACACATGCTGCAATTCTATGCAGCACAACACACTGCACCTCACCGCAGCATTGTGGCATGAACAAGGCAGTGGCGGCTGTTATTTTATTTTTTTTGGGGGTGGGGGTGGCAAACGATCCACCCCACCCCCCCGGTCAGTCAGGTCACGAGGGGCACCAACCACCCACCCCTCCCCCAATAGGTCAGTTCATGGGGGGGGCCACTGGCAGCACAGTAGTTGGGGTTCCCGTACTTAAACCATCTCGCGGACAGCGCTCCGGGCAGGGGCAGCTTCTCTCCGAGCTGTTCTCTCCAGCTGCTTCCTCGCTTCCTCCCTCCTCCTCCTCCTGGAGGCCAATCCGATTGGATCTCCTTTCAGCCAAACGGGAGACGGGTCTCACGACCCACTTCCTGATTGTCCGGGAGGAGAATCAGTATTACAATAGCGAATATTAATTTGCTATTGTCACACAAATGGGTGAGCTTCAGGCGCAGTGCTCTGCGCCCCGACCCCACCCTTTTTTGAAGCCTAATTGACCTCTTTCACACTGAAGGCATTTTTAGGCATTTTAGCTCTATAAAGAGCGCCTGTAAAGTGCTTAAAAAAACGCCTCCCATGCCATCCCAGTGTGAATGCCCGAGTGCTTTCACACTGGGTCAGTGAGCTTGCGGGACAGGAAGAAAAGTCCTGCAAGCAGCATCATGGAGGCGGTTTGGAAGCGCTGTATACGCCGCTCCCAAACTGCCCTGCCTATTGAAATGAATGGGCAGCGCTGCCGAAGCGCCTGTAAAGCTCTTCAGCAGCGCCGCAACACGGGCGCTTTTAACCCTTTATTTGGCCAATAGCGGTGGTTAAAAGCACCCCACCAGCGGCCGAAATGCATTGCTAAACCTACGGTAAAGCGCCGCTAAAACTAACGGCGCTTTACCGCTAACGCAGCCCCAGTGTGAAAAGGGTTTTTAAACCTCCGGCTCTAAACATGTGCTTAAAAAAACAAACCCAGATTGGAATCCATGCATCTGGCTGTAAAGAACATAGCACATATCATGAGGGACTCCATTTTAGTTAGACACCATCTTATGTTTTACAGGAAAATTGAGAAAACTCATATTTGAGTTTTCTCTGAAACCCATATTATCTTTAAGCTGTTATCTATAGAAAACCTTCTCAAGGTTGCCTATACATTTTAGCTAGAATATGGAGTTTGGCCTAGCTCATGTTTGTTCTTGATAAGATAAAGTGCGTCCTTCACCTGTTAAAGAATATTCTAATAGAAATGATGCAAGATTTTGTCTTATAACACCAGCTAATAGTTAAATATTAACTGAACCTATTTTCATTTCAATGACATGTATAAGGTTAGTAAAACTCCTCCCATCCCTCAAACAACATAAATACTGTATCATTGACCACTGCTAATTAGATGTCATTAAGTGGCTAAGCAAACCTGTCTCCTGTGTCACTTTATTGATATCTCCAGGCCTGGGGGTCAACGGAGGTCTTCCTGCATTACCTGAACCTATCTGGGTGGTCTTAGAAGCCGTAATCTCCTAACAGATCTGGGGGCTCGCCGGGAAAAAAAGCCAAAAATCATCTGAAAGGTAAGTCTTTATTTTGTCTTTATTGACGAAATATTTCTTGCCTCAGCTCTGATTAAAGCTTTTTAGACCCGTAAATTAGTAGGGGATAAGAACCACGCCAGAGGTTAATATTGGAGGGTTTTTGGGAAACCCACAAAGATAAGCAGTACTGCATACACATATATAGAGACATTCCTTTTGGGAAGGGATATGAAGTGGTTAATGAGGAAATAGACTCCGGTGACCCCAAAATCCTTTGCTTTTTCTTATCTATCGCATTAGAAGTTATAAGATAATCTGTCGTGTGTGTGTGGGTCAGAAGACTGGGTGGTAAGAACAGTCGACTCCCACTGTCAATATGGGTCAGAAACAAGGTAAAGAAGATCCTCCCCCTCTTCCCAATCCAGGAGAAACGTGTAAGGATTTTGTAGCCAGAATTTGTGGTACTAATTATGAATTCATAGTCCCATGGGTTTCAAATTTAGCGGGATGGACCGAAGCCATACACAGTGTAGACCCCTTTCCCCGGGATGGCGCTAATGATGAATTTCACATAGATATGATAAAAGGATTGTGTTTAGGAGATAAGAGAGCTTTCCCTTGGTACCCCGGGGATCCTCAATGGGATATGGATTATATGGAAAAGGGAGGAGAGAACTGGTTAAAATACGCCCCATATTGGTTTCAGAGGGATAATAAGAAACAGAAAAAGCCCACCAAATGTTTAAGTAAGGAAGATTATGACCAGAAACATAGAGAAGAAGCCGATAAAAAGAGATTTGTCCCTGACCCAATAGCCCCACCCCTGCCAATAGTCAGTCATCCTCCACCCGCATATGTACATGTCTATCCAAGTTTAAGAAAGGAAGATATTGATCTCCTGGCTGGACATTATGCAACCAGACAACGGCAGGTCCCCCTCGCTCCACAACCACAACAGCAGATCCCTCCCGCTCCACAACAAGATAGACAGCACCCACAGAGGGCCCGAGTCGAGGTAGGGGAACCAGAAGATGATCAGGGAGCTATAGGAGGGGTAGTTTCACCACCTGGCCAAGAGCAGGAGGAAGAAGACGTTAAAGGGGATAGAATACTTAGTCCCCCTAAAACAAAGAGTGGAACTGTATATAGTAACACTAACCTTCAAGCACCTTTCATGACCATTGGAAATGAATTATTAAAAAAGGTAATAGACATTGAGGACATTGATAGGATAGTAAAACATTGCCCCAAACCCACCACCTCTGCAGGTGGCACTTTAATTTACTTAAAAAAGGCCTGTAAGGGTAGAAATTACACACAGGAAGACATGCGTCTTATCATTGATGGTATCATAGGACACACCAGTTCCTGGAGCTGGGCAAATGTTCCAAGTATAAACACTATTGACACTGGAAATGCGGGAGCATATGGGTTAAACACAGTACCAGGTAGGAACACCATGTGGACAGAATTAGAGACTGAAATGATGAGAGTATTTAAAAATAAAAGTTCCCTCCCTACTGCCATAGCATGCAAACAAAAGTCAGGAGAAACTGTAGTTGAATTCTGGAAAAGGTTTCATGAAAATTGGACAACAGAAGCTGGATTAGCTACAACTACTGATGTGGGAGCTTTGTTTATTCAAACTTTTATGAATAATCTAAAACCCCAGTTCGCCTTGGTGGTAAAACAGATGATATCTGAATGGACCACACAGACGATTGACCAATTTCAGGAAACCTTAATACAGAAAGAAGCAGCAGGGTGTTTTGATGTAATAAAAGAGAAAGCAGTGAGTAGCCTTTATCAGGGTGGAGTGCAAGCTCAGCCTCCCCCAGATAATGGTGGACAATGGGGCAGTGGAAACAGAGGCAGAGGAAGAGGAAGAACAAAAGGGAGAGGGCATGGTTTTTCCAGACCACCCCAGCAGTCCCGCACATGTTGTTTTAACTGTGGACAACAGGGTCACTGGAGAAATCAATGTCCTTATGAATGGAATAACCCAAATACTCAAGATCAAGATCAAATGCATACACAGGGACCCCAATCTAGCCAACCGAATCAAGTTGCCCCAAAGCAACAGGGTCCCCGATTCCCTATACAGTGGAATCAACAGCAACTAAAATGAAGCTGCCCGGAAGGTAGTATCCCAGCATTTCCTTTGATCTCACACTCTTACAATGAACAACCAATTGTGACCCTATATGTCAAAAATATGCCTGTTCCGTTTTTAACCGATTCAGGGGCAACTCGGAGCACCCTCAGTGAGGACTACTACAGAGGTGAGACTAAAATTGCTGAACCTTCTATGGGAATTAATGGGATACTTACCAAAACATACAAAACACCACCTTTACCAGTAAGTGATGTTGAAAGGGGAGGTGCAACAGTCTTGCATCATTGTTTCAGGATTATACCAAATTGTCCTGTGAATCTCTTGGGTAGAGATCTGATGGGAAGATTGGGTATAACACTGAAAATGACTACTGAAGGAGGGGTCTTCGTACACTCCAAGGTAATACCAATATATTACATTGAGGATAGTGATCTCCCTCCACCAGATGATCCGGTATGGTCAAAAAGCTCCTTGGATGTAGGTCTTATTTCTTGTACCCCATACAAGGCAGCTTTAAAATCATGGGCACAGCCGGTTTATCACAAACAATACCCCATTTCAAAAGAAAAAGAGGAAGGAGTGGCCCCAATGGTGGAAAAATTCCTGAAGCAAGGAATTCTTAAAGAGACACTGTCACCCTACAACACCCCCATTAACCCAGTAATGAAGCCGGACGGCTCTTACAGGTTTGTACAAGACCTCA
Source organism: Lithobates septentrionalis (assembly GCA_037952835.1). Lineage (NCBI taxonomy): Eukaryota > Metazoa > Chordata > Amphibia > Anura > Ranidae > Lithobates > Lithobates septentrionalis. The sequence goes on from JBBDGP010002373.1 coordinate 509,966, forward strand.
GAGCTATAAACAACCTAGTGATACCCATTGCTCCTATAGTGCCTGATGTGCCATCACTCTTAACCTCCATACCATCCGATGCAGAGTATTTTTCGGTCATTGACCTTTGTAATGCATTTTTTTCAGTTTCTGTTGACGAAGAGACACAGCCTATCTTTGCATTCAATTTCAGAAACCGCCAGATGACGTGGTGTAGATTACCCCAGGGCTATGTAGACTCCCCTGTAGTGTACACAGTGGCCCTCCAGGCAACCCTGCGGTCTTGGACACCCCGCCATGGTTCCGTCCTACTTCAATATGTTGATGATTTGTTGTTGTGTAGTCCAAGCCAGAAAGCATGTAAAAATGATGGTTTAGATCTGTTACATTGGTTAGCAGACAATGGTCACAAGGTTTCTAAGAAAAAGCTACAATGGTGTCAGGAAACTGTTGAATACCTTGGTTTTGTACTCTCCAAAGGAGAAAGGAAAATCAGTCACAAGAGAGCTGCGGCTCTCGTGGGTCTGCCCCGCCCACTTACTAAGAAGGACATGCTATCCTTTCTTGGAATGATTGGTTACTGCCGCCAATGGATACCTGATTGTTCCTACTATGATAATCTCCTGAGGCAAGCCACAGGTACTGACATGCCAGATTGTGTGAAATGGAATGATGAAATGTACAATGCTTTTGTGTATCTTAAAACTGCAATGGTCACATCTCCTGGACTTGGACTACCTGAATATGGTAAAATGTTTCACTTGTTTGCAAGGGACAACTGTAAAACAATGGCGGGGGTCCTGGCTCAGGAGCATGGGGGGAAACTCCGCCCAATTGCGTTTTTTTCAAAAGTTGTGCCGATGCCGGTACAGGGAATGCCGGCGTGTCTCAGAGCTCTGGCATCCTGTGCGATGGTAGTGGAAATGGCTACATCATTCACTCTAGGACATGCCACCACACTACACACCACTCACAATGTATCCATTCTACTAAAGAACATCCATACCCAGCACATGTCAGCCCAGAGGCTGAGCGGTTATGAAGTAATTTTACTTTCTAACCCAAAACTTGAGATCAAATATGCCTCTCCCACTTCTGGCCCAGCTCCAATCCTGAATGCCTTGCTAGGCTTGAAAGGTGAAGAAGATGAGGTAGTGCCTCAAGATGAATGCATGGACCTCATCCACCAAGACACATCCCCGAGACCAGACATGTCTTCAACTGCTCTCCCTGGAGCACAGAATGTCTTTGTGGATGGGTCTTGTTCAAGACCAAATGATAACACATACCATGCAGGGTATGCTGTTGTTCAGCTGCCTGATAAAATACTGGAAGCAAACCCTGTCCCATTCCAATCAGCACAAGCTGCAGAACTTATAGCCCTTACTCGAGCTTGTCAGCTTTTTGAAGGGCAGGATGTAAACATTTACACAGACTCCAAGTACGCGTACGGTGTCGCGCATGATTTTGGAGTCATATGGAAAAGGCGGGGCTATATAGCAGCAGACGGTAAATCCATCTCACATTCCACGCTTGTCACAAGTCTGTTAGAAGCTATACAATTACCAAGGTCCATAGCTATACTACACTGTAGGGCACATACAGGGCAACAGGATGACATAGCCAAAGGCAACGCCTTAGCTGACAAAGCAGCAAGAGAAGCAGCATCCACACAGCCTGCAAACATACAAATGCCATTACTCTCACCAGAAATTCCTCTTTTGGATCAAAACATTGCGTGATCTCCAAGCATATGCCACAGAACAAGACATCCAGCAATGGAACTCAATAGGTGTGCAGACAAACCCAGAAACTGACCTTGTCTGCCAAGAGGGGAGACCATGTATCCCTGTAGCCAGTGCACCCATTTTTATTTCACAATACCATGGGATAGGTCACAGAGGGTGGAAAGTCACATGTGAACTTTTGGATAAGGATTTTTACATTCCAGGTCTTCCCTCTCTCGTTAAGGCATATGTTTCCAGATGCATCACATGCATTCGGAATAACCCTAGCAACCCTCACAAAGCAAAACACGAACATCTGATATATCCATCTACACCATTCACTCATCTGCAGATAGATTTTACACACATGCCCAAACTAGGTAAAAGACAGGAATATTTGCTAATAATAGTGGACATGTTCTCAAGATGGATAGAATTGTTTGTAACTACAAAGGAAGATGCACAAACAGTAGTGAGGATTCTGATACAAGAAATTATCCCAAGGTGGGGTTGCCCACTACAGATCAACTCTGACAATGGTCCTGCATTTGTGGCCAAAGTTTGTCAAGACCTGGTAAAAACACTGAAAATAGAATGGAAGTTTCATATTCCTTACCACCCCCAGAGTTCAGGTATAGTGGAAAGGATGAACAGAACCATCAAAGATAAGATCAGGAAGGCCACTGGAGGTACGTATGCAAATTGGAAGAAGGTCCTACCAGCTGTACTAGCCGAGGTAAGAATGACACCCTCTAAAAAGACAGGATACTCTCCTTTTGAAGTCTTAATGGGTAGGCCATTCCCCACCCCATGGGCCAGACAGCCACTTATGTTAGAAAGAGGGGACCTAGATCTTATTCAGGAAGAATATGTAAAAAAACTTATTGAAACTTTGGATAAAGTTGAAAGGAATGTTGCTCGCACCTCTCCTTTTTCTTCACAGGAACCTACACACCCTTTCCAGGTGGGTGACACCGTGGTGGTCCAGAGATTGAACCGCACCAAGAAACAAGAGTTTCCCTTCGGACCCCCAACCACAGTGATCGCAGTCACCCGCACAGCTATTTTGGTAGAAGGACAACAGGCCTGGATTCATGCAAGTCGCGTAAAGAAGGTCAACCAGGACCCTAAGAAGCAAGGCAAAGATAAAGCACAGAGAGGTGAAGCAAGTGATATAAATCCTCGAAAACAGAGTGAAGCAGGTGGTCAAGACTCTGAACAAGATGACGTCACTTATTTCACCACGGACTTCTGGGAAAGCCTTGTGCCTCCTATGCTGGGCTGCCCTGATTGTGTTCCTGCCAACTTGGCTGATAACTAACTGTATTTATTATTCTGAAGATTTGGGACTCATAAAGGGTATTTGTGGGGCCTCTAACACTCTACAACAGAATAATACACATGACAGACACAAGAGAAATGAAAACTCAGAAAGTTTTACAGATAAAATGTTATTGTTGAAGTTTAAATATAGCTACGCCCAGAAATCTGGATTTGAAAAATGTTGGATATGTAGTAAACTCCATCCTAGCACTGCTAGAATCCCCTTAATGGCAGTACCTCTAAACTTCACCCCACTCCTTAATGGCACACCTCCTGTCGTCCTTACAGAAGTCATAAGAACACTTTCAAATAATACCCTTACTTTCCAAATTACTGGTAGAAGTCATTCCCCAGACTGGTGTTTTAGGCTGGGAAACTCCACAAATGGAGCTGAAGTTTGCCAACAAGCTAATATTAACTTTTCAATGACTTCAATTGAAAGCCCTTTCTTTCATACTTCAGAACCTGCCCTAAACACCACTCTAATAAACTTTCTTAACTCCAGTTCCACTTCCACAGTAGGACAATTATTGTCGAGTTTAACTTTTTCCAGTTTTTCTGATGAAATGATGACAATATTCAACAAACGATCCTTAGCTCTAGGAAACAGTATTTATATTTGTTGTGGAAAAATCTGTCACCCTTGGATCCTCACCGAACCCCAAGGATGGTGTTATCTTGCATCCCTAGTCCCCATCATGGGCGTAGTAGGAGATAGCAAGGGAAGACACCTCCTTGAAGCTAGCATGCATCCTAGGTACCCCCTCAAACACCGCAATAAAAGGGAGTTATTTCTTACAAAGGATATGGCATGGGCTTGGTTCCCCTCATGGACTGGGTGGGGAATAGACTTAATGAAAAGGTTGAATAATTACACTGGAATCATTGATGAAATAATGGAAAAGAATTCTGATGATATTACTAAATTAAATATAGAAACTAGGGCAATTAGAAAACAATTAGAACTACACGAGTTAGCCATAGAAAGCATGAGTGCTGCCTTAACTGGGTTATGTGAAAACACAGAAGATTATGAGTGTTGTACCTGGTTTCATAACACAAGTATGGAAGTACCAGATTATTATGATATAATTGCACAACACCGGAAAGAAGTAAGCAAATTACAAGATGAAGCTAGAAACATTGCTAAGACATGGGATCCTTTTGCAAACCTAAGTTCTGGGATAGGAATTTTGGCATGGATAAAGAGTGCTGCCATAACTATAATTATGATTACTCTTTTTGTTTTGTTCCTATATGCCTGTTATAAGCTTATAATGTGTATAATTGTTAAGGCATCCCGAACCCCTGATCCTGCTGCTGCGAATAGAATTTATCTGAGTATGTATTATGATAGAAGAAAATTTACATAACTGTGAAAGATAGTGAGCCATATAAATAATGTCTCAAAGAGGGGATTGTAAAGAACATAGCACATATCATGAGGGACTCCATTTTAGTTCTAGGACACCATCTTATGTTTTACAGGAAAATTGAGAAAACTCATATTTGAGTTTTCTCTGAAACCCATATTATCTTTAAGCTGTTATCTATAGAAAACCTTCTCAAGGTTGCCTATACATTTTAGCTAGAATATGGAGTTTGGCCTAGCTCATGTTTGTTCTTGATAAGATAAAGTGCGTCCTTCACCTGTTAAAGAATATTCTAATAGAAATGATGCAAGATTTTGTCTTATAACACCAGCTAATAGTTAAATATTAACTGAACCTATTTTCATTTCAATGACATGTATAAGGTTAGTAAAACTCCTCCCATCCCTCAAACAACATAAATACTGTATCATTGACCACTGCTAATTAGATGTCATTAAGTGGCTAAGCAAACCTGTCTCCTGTGTCACTTTATTGATATCTCCAGGCCTGGGGGTCAACGGAGGTCTTCCTGCATTACCTGAACCTATCTGGGTGGTCTTAGAAGCCGTAATCTCCTAACACTGGCGCCCTGCATGTAGATCAGGGGGCGGGACGTATGGATGAGGGGGGGGGCAGCGCCCGTGTGCCCCTAATGCAGGGGCCGTCACTGGAACAAGGCACATGGAAAACTATTTATTTCTTTGAGCCTGATGGTGTGAACGAGCCCTAAGGGTCCTGAGACATCATATAAAAAGGGGCTCTGCGGTTTGTGATGGTGAACCTAAAAAAGGTTGCCTTTAGAATATACCCCCAGAGAAGTCTGTTCATAAATTCATACATGAAGTCTTGGCTCAGTTCTCCTATTCACTTCCCTGTGACAGTGATAAGGTTTCTTATGTATATTATAGGCTCTCTGATAATGATTATAATGTGCACATCACAGGCCAGTAATTTCCCCTGATTATACGAGTCTGCATGAGACAAAGAACATTTGTACTGTTTTGAAAGAGCGTAAAAGACATTCGGGCATATTATTACCACTACTCCCACACTGCGATAACCACAGTGACAAGTACAGCAATGAAATCGCTTTGGTTTTCGAGGAAACCTGTCATCCATCTCCCTGCAAAGTGGCTGGCATCAGACTCTTGGCCTTCTTTCCAAAAGATGATCAAGATGCCATCCTGCTGTTTTTTTTTATGGAGATCAAGAAGGTAGTTGGCTCATTTCCTAAGCAGAACTTCAGTTAAAATGGTACCAAATGCTAAAAGTACTAAAAGTTAGATGTTTTTACCTGAGGGCCTGTTCACACCACTTTCCGTGTGCGTTTCTCACGCTGTGTTCAAAACTCACTGCAGTTGGGATCTGAAGTGGATGTCAATAATATTATCAATATTATTGTTAATATTATTGACACCTCAAACAAAGGTCGCAAATGCAGTGCCTTTGCCCACACCAGATCTCATGGTACAGAAGTACCATGCAATCGGGTGGCAGTGAGTTTCCGAAAGTAGTGTATACACTACTTTTGGTATGGTGCGATTTCGGCCCATTTAAAGTGAATGGGTTAAAATCGCACTGCACAGACCTGCATGTGAATTGCACAGGAACACACTGCGCGTTCCTGTGTGATTCCTGGTGTGAACCAGCCCTTAAAGTGGTTGTAAAGTAGGGTGACCAGACATCCCCGGTTTCTGGGGACAGTCCCCGGATTGAGGACACTGTCCCCGGACCAAGTCTGTCCCCAGTTTTGTCCCCAGATTGGATTTGAACAGGGGCTGGGGCAATTTCAAAGACAGCAGAATAAAAAGAAAAAAACTGAATTTCACCCCCCCCCCCCCCCTCCCTCTGCCGCTCCTACTAGCTTATGGGGGTTTATTTTTTCCATTATCTGTGCCCCTTTCTGATGATCATGTGCTTGTCAGAGCGGAGGGACTGACAGTTTCGGGCGCATGCCCATTCAGCTCCACTCGCATGTTCTTCTGCCTTGGCTCAAGTCCCGGCCAGCCGCCTGCCTGTTTATCTCCTTGTCTTCCCTGGTGGAGTGATCTCCCTCTGCTCCCCACTAGGTAGTAGCTGGGGCCCGAAGAGTAAAGCCCCATACACACTATCATATTTTCTGCTGATTTTTGTCTTCAGACTTACCAAAACCACGTAGTACAAGGGCCTGCCTGATTGCAGACAACTTGAAACTCCTAAGGTTTGACCTCATTATATGGTTTTGGTAAATCTTATGGAAAAAATCAGCAGAAAATATGATAGTGTGTATGGGGCTTTAGACTTGACAGGCTGTGAGGCGGGCGGCGGCGGAGACGGGCAAAGAGTCGTCGATTGCTGCCATTACTAGTAAAGAAAAAATATGTCCCCGGATTTCATTTTAAAAATCTGGTCACCTTATTGTAAAGGCTAGAGGTTTTTTTACCTTCTTGCATTCCATGCATGAAGGTAAAAAACCTTCTGTGTGCTGTCCCCCCACAGCCCCCCCCCAATACTCACCTAAACCCCCTCTCAATCCATTGATGTGCATGGGAGCCTCAGCTGTCCCAGGTCTCTCTTTCCTCCCTGTCTGAGACACAGCAGTGGGAGCCCTGGCTGCTGTCAATCACAGCCAGTGAGCCAATGAGGAAACAGTTGAGCACACTAGAGCTGTGGCCCTCTTGCTAATTGGGGGCACTGGTCAAGGGGGAGGAGCCAGGAGCACTGGCGGGGACCTGAGAAGAAGAGAATCGGGGCTGCTCTGTGCAAAACAACAGAGCAGGTAAGTATGACGTGGTTGTTGTTGTTTTTTTTTTGTTTGTTTTTTTTAACCAAAGCTTTAATATCACTAAAAAGCTGAAGTTTAGTTATGGAAATTTTTGGTCCAATGGATTAAGTTTATGCAAAGAGTCAATATTTGCAGTATTGACCCTTCTTTTTCAATGCCTCTGCAATTCGCCCTGGCATGTTGTCAATCAAATTCTGGGCCACATCCTGACTGATGGCAGCCCATTCTTGCATAATCAATGCTTGGACTTTGTTAGAATTTGTGTTTTTTTTTTTATGTTTACCCGCCTCTTGAGTTCTCAATGGGATTACGGTCTGGGGAGTTTCCTGGCCATGGACCCAAAATGTCGATGTTTTGTTCTCCAAGCCACTAAGTGATCACTTTCGCCTTATGGTAAGGTGCTCCATCATGCTGGAAAAGGCATTGTTCCTCACCAAACTGTTCTTGGATGGTTGGGAGAAGTTTCTCTCGGAGGATGTTTTTGTACCATTCTTTATTTATGGCTGTGTCCTTGGGAAAAATTGTGAGAGAGCCCACTCCCTCGGTTGAGAAGCACACCTGAATGGTCTCAGGATACTTTACTGTTGGCATGACACAGGGCTGATGGTCAATAATGTATTTAGGTTTTGTGTTGCCCTAGGCCTGACTAAACTCGTGCACCCCCTAATTTAAATATGGCCCACCCCTTCCTGTCAAGGCCACACCCCTTGCTGTTTAAGACCCACCCTGAAATTTTCAAGTGAGGACACTAGTTCTGAGGGCTTGGGGGGGGGATGGATGGATCCCCTTAATTTGTATAGATTTCCTCTCACTTCCTGTTTGGCTATGGGGTAGGTAGTGAAGGGAAATCTCTGCAATGGGACAGAGATGGTAAAAAATAAACTGACAGGGGCTATAACCCTCCCTTATTCTTTCCAAAATTTAAAAAAAAGTGTTGCCTATAGTTCTACTTTAAGCACAAATTTCTGATAATTTTATGGAGAGGACTAAGAAGATATAACCATGCCAATGGTGCAGCAGAAAATATATAGCACAGTGAGGAAGGTTTGTGGTCCAGGATGATAGGACAGTCAAAATTAGAAGTGGCGCCCCCCCCCCCAGTTTCAGAATGCCGGCTGCCCGCATTCCGGAAGCAGTGCGGCCGCTTTATGGGGGCGCTAGACTAATTTGGCTCTCAGCCAAGTCCACCCCATAAGACTGGCGCTACACTAACAGTGTAGCGCAAGTCGGCGGGGACTCTTTCCGTGCTGCCCCCCTGCAAAGTGCTGCCCTAGTCCTTGTCGGCCTTGGCCAGGATACAGCGTTGCTGATGGTACCACTCACCTTCTCCTTTCTGGACAAGGTTGTCCCAAACAATCGGAAAGGGGATGCACCAAAGAAAACGAGTTTACCCCAGTCCTCAGCAGTCCAATCCCTGTACCTTTTGCAGAATGTCAGTCTGTCCCTAATGTTTTTCCTGGAGAGAAGTGGCTTCTTTACTGCCCTTCCTGATACCAGGCCATCCTCCAAAAGAATTTACATACCCCAGTTCCTAATGCCATGTATTTCCCCCTTTAACATCAATGACAGCTTGAAGTCTTTTGTGGTATTTTTGGATGAGGCTCTTTATCTTGTCAGATGTTAAAGCTGCCCATTCCTCTTGGCAAAAAGCCTCCAGTTCCTGTAAATTCCTGGGCTGTCTTGCATGAACTGCACGTCTGAGATCTCCCCAGAGTGGCTCAATGATATTGAGGTCAGAAGACTGAGATGGCCACTTTAGAACCTTCACTTTATTCTGCTGTAGCCAATGACAGGTCGACTTGGGCTTGTGTTTTGGATAATTGTCATGTTGGAATGTCCAAGTACGTCCCATGCGCAGCTTCCTGGCTGATGAATGCAAATGTTCCTCCAGTATTTTTTGATAACATACTGCATTCATCTTGCCATCAATTTTGACCAAATTTCCTGTGCCTTTGTAGCTCACACATCCCCAAAACATCAGCGATCCACCTCCGTGTTTCACAGTAGGAATGGTGTACCTTTCATCATAGGCCTTGTTGACTCCTCTCCAAACGTAGCATTTATGGTTGTGGCCAAAAAGATAAATTTTGGTCTCATCACTCCAAATGACTTCGTGCCAGAAGGTTTGGGGCTTGTCTCTGTGCTGTTTGGCGTATTATAAGCGGGATACTTTGTAGCATTTGCGTAGCATAGGCTTTCTTCTGGTGACTCAACCATGCAGCTCATCTATGTAAACTTTTGATCAGGGTCATTTGGGTAGTTTCTGTTGTGATTATGATTTTAAAATAGTAAACAAAGTTGATTGATAATAAATGGCTTCAGCCAAACACTAACCATGAGTGAAATACATGTTTTGGTGTTATCATTCATATTCTCTGAAAAAAGGCCAAGAAATCATAAATTCTGCCAGGGTATGTAAACTTATGAGCACAACTGTAGGTGTGACTGAACACTGGCATGCTGGTGTCCACACTGTACTCTGTGGTGTCCTCTGCTGTCACTACAATACACAGGGCCTGGCTGAGGAAATCAGAGAGCTCACCGGTGACTTCAGCCTCTGACATTCCCGGAAGTGTCAAATGAGGAAGTTGCTTGAGTAAGCTTCTTTTTTGTTCGGCATGGGCAGCAGGTTAGGTAAGGTTAGGGTTTTGCAACCAGCACTGCTTTTCACATTTCAAAAGTAGCCACAGAGTCACATTAATCACAACATATAAAGATTTTATTACATTCTAATATTCATGAGTAATTCTATGAATGGAACATTGGATTTTAGTCAACACAATTTACAGCCATTGATTCCGCACGGCATCTTCCTAATAAGTCGTTCTCTATACTTTACAAAGCCAAAATATATTATATGAAAAGAAGGTTGGAAGCTGTGATATTCCAACCCAGTTGAAATCAAGAGAGGACCCATTCATCACTCCAGCCGCCAGACAGGTGATTATTAACATATTGACTTTGTGAAGTGGATATTTCATGCAGCCAGAATACAAAACTTCTCAGCCCTGAAGGTCAGAAATTTTTACCACAACAATAGCTATTTAATTTAGCTTAACAGACCTAGTATAAATACTACATGGTGGACTGAAAAAGATATAATTTAGGATTTAAAGGGATGTATATATTTTGTAGGTATTTTATTTTTTATGCTCCTACTGAAATATTCTGTTTTATTTTTAAGAAGAATTTAAAACTTGGCATATGAATATTGAAGGTGGCATGATCCAAAGAAGTGCACCAGTTTCTTGGAGGCCCAGATACAGGTGTGTTGGTAAATAGACATAGAGATCAGGCTATACAGACTAATGAAAGACTAAGGCCGACCATAGACGGTTCAAATCTTTGCCGGTTCAACAGGAACCGTGTGTGGGCAGGCTGAATGTACCAAGTTGTAGTGTTGAGTTGCTCTCAACCAAACTTTTTTTTTTTTTTTTTAAATCATAAAAGGTTTTATTGCTCATATGAAAAAACATATATTACATTACATTGATATTTGCACCGTAATCAGCATTTCTTTTTCCCACATAGTAACATATCCATCGATAAGGTGTCATAGTTTGCATTTTGGATCTTTCAGCATTCGGACTCTATGTCCCATCTAATCAAATCGAAAACATATTCTCCATTGTCCCCATACCCTCCTCCTCCGTTCTCCAATACCCACTCTCGGCGTCTATCTGTCGTATCTTTAAACACCCCTTAGCAACCTCATCTGTACCAATTCCATGGGGCTTATACCTGGCACATCCAACCATGGGTCCCACAATCTGTCAAACTTTCCAGGACTGCCCCTGTGCTGGTAAATATATTTTTCCATTATAAGCGTTTTTCCCATATTTAGTATCCATGTTTTGCTATTAGGTGGCGTAGCAGACTTCCATCCCATCAGTATTACCTTTCTAGCCTGGAATAGCGCCCGTGCAAAAGCGACTCTCGTCACCTCCTCCGTAATCACCCCCTCCAGAACTCCCAGTAAGCAACATAATGGATCTAATGGGACAGTGACCTGGAACACCTGATTTAGCGTAGCCAGGACCTCTGTCCAATACCTATGGAGTTTGGGGCAGCGCCAGAGGAGGTGAATCAAGTCCCCAGACGCCGCCCTGCATCTGCCACACAATGAGTCAGGCGCCTTGCCCATTCTGTACAACTTAACAGGAGTATAATGTACTCTCAACAAGATGTAAAGTTGGGATACCTTCTGTGCCACGTTTAGTGAGCAGGAGTTAACTGCTTGCAGAGCTTCTTCCCATACCTCCCCCGATAGGGGGCCTAAGTCCGCCTCCCACTGAGCAGCCGCCTTTGTGGGATACCCCTCTAACAGTGACGCTAATAACATGTTATAGCATTGTGAAATCATGCCCTTAGTCTCCAATGCCTCCTGCATTATATGAAAAACCGGTGTGGGGGATTGGGACCAGTCAGTTGCATCCCCTTGTGCTTTAATTGCATGCTTCAGTTGTAGATAGTAAAACAGCATACTGGCAGGCAGTGAGTATTTATCTTGTAGATCTTTAAACGATAATAATGTTCCGTTACTGAAAATCTGGTGCAAATGTGTGATACCCTTGCAGCGCCATCTGTGCCCCTGTTGGATCTTAGCCAGCTCAACATATGTTTTATTTTCCCATATCGGGCTATACTTAGTAAAGCCCAAAACGTTTTGTAGTTGTTTAGCTTTGTTCCATACTTTCTGCAACAGTGTATATGTAGGCATTTGTTTATTGGGTTTTTGGAAAAGGTGGGCCTCCAATCCCTCAGGTATTGACTCCGCCCCTGTGCCCACCAGCATAAGCTTAGCCGACGAGCCCAGTGGCAGAGGGGCCATGGCACCTATCAGTTGCTGCAGCTGCGCCGCTAGATAGTATATCCATGGGTTGGGTAGGGCTAGGCCTCCCCCCTCCTTAGAGCGCTGCAGCTGTTCCAACTTGATTCTGGGGGGTTTGGTATGCCACAGCAACAGCCGGAATAAGGAGTTAACCACTCTGAATATCTTCAGCGTGATAACTACAGGCGTGTTGTGTAGCATGTATAGAAATTGTGGCATCAGAATCATTTTTATGAGATTCACTTTTCCTGCCAGGGACATCCTAAGTTTATTCCAAACATTTATCTTATCTCTAAACCGTGACAGCAGGGGGTAGACATTTAGACTACAAAAGTCTGTAAGTGTAGGCGAGATGTGTATACCCAAATATTTAAATGTAGAAACCACCTGTATCTGGGTCGGGGGTCTCATGTTGGTCATCGGGGAACCGTCTATAAACATTAAGGCAGATTTAGTCCAGTTGATAGTGAGGCCTGAATAACGGCCGAATTCAGTTATAAGTGACATTGCCTGTTCCAGGGATCCCTCTGCGTCTTCTAAAAACAAAAGCATGTCATCGGCGTAGAGCATGATTTTTTCATGCAATTCACCATATTGGAAACCTTTAATCTGTGGGCAATCTCTCACCTGTGCCGCCAGGGGCTCTATAGCCAGTGCGAAGAGCAGGGGGGACAGAGGGCATCCCTGTCTGGTCCCCCTGCCCAGCCCAAAGGCATGGGACATTCGATCCGCCACACGTATAGCCACCCGGGGTGTATCATACAGCAGCCTAACCCACCTGATGAACCTGGGCCCAAACCCAAACTTGGCCAGAACCGCCCACAGATATCTCCAGCACACGCTGTCAAATGCCTTATTGGCATCAAGAGACAGCAAGGCTCTACAGCCCACAGACTCCGAGGGGGTCTGCATGTTTAGGTATAAGCGTCTAAGGTTGGTCGCCGTAGATGTTCGAGGCATAAATCCTGCTTGATCTAAGTGAACTATTGTTCTAACAATCTTATTAACCCGCATGGCCAGTACTTTTGCTAGTAATTTAATGTCGCTCTGAAGGAGCGATATAGGCCTATAGGAGCCCGGGTCTAAGGGGTCCTTACCCATTTTCAACAATAATATAATGTTAGCTCTAGTCATAGTGGTTGGTAGCCTTGCCAATTTAAAGGATGCATTTAATACTTCGAGCAGTTTAGGTAGGATTGTTTCGCCATATTGGGTGTATACCTCCATGGGGAGCCCGTCGTCCCCGGGGGCCTTGCATGTAGGAAAAGAGGCAGCCGCCTCCCTCAGTTCATCCAGCGAAATTGGTGCCTCCAGCTCCCCCCTAGCCTGGTGGGTCAGAGCTGGAAGCGTTATAGTGCTCATGTATGTCTGCAGTTCTTCGTCTGTATAGTTGTCGCACGGTTTGTATAACTCTGCGTAGAAAGATGCTAGCTCCTCTATAATTTTCTCCGGATCATTCACCAGACGTCCCGAGGAGCTACGTATCGCTCCTATAGCAGGGGACGACTGTTGAGATCTGGCTATCCTAGCCAACAGTCTACCAGTTTTTTCACCCTCTTCGTAAAAAGCTTGTTTAGTAAAGAACCGTTTACGTTCCGCGGCGAAGGACCTCAACCGATCCAGGGACTCCTGGGCCGATATCCATGCCTCCCTCGCGGACTCTGATGAGTCTAAAATAAAAGCGAGCTCCAATTGCTTTACCCGGTCTTCCACCTGTATCAGTACGGTTGCGGAATTGTGTTTTACATCAGCAATTTCAGCTATAAATGTGCCTCTCAGGCATGCTTTAAAGGCATCCCATCTTACTAATAAATCAGTTTGTCTCCGGTTGTCTAGAAAGTATTGTTCTATCTGTTTCGCTACTCTGTCGTGAGAGGTGAAAAGCTTTAGCCAAAAAGCGTTCAGCTTCCACGGTGCTCTAGGCAGTGTGGTCGCCGGTCTAGTAACAAGATAAGCAACTAGAGGAGAGTGGTCAGAGACCCCTCGGGGTAAATATTCTACCTTGTGTATAACACTTAGGAGTTGGGGGGACCCCACACACAGGTCAATACGGGAAAGTGACCCATGGGTTTTGGAGAAGCAGGAAAATTGTTTTGTGTTAGGGTATTTAGCTCTCCATAAGTCTATCCAACCCACCTCTATCAGTAGTCTGCTCAGAATAGTGCCCCTGTTTCCCGAGGGTGGCTGTGCCGGGGGGTGCCTGTCTAGTCTGGGATCCAAGTAGCCATTAAAGTCACCCATGATCATTATTGGGACATCAGGTTTGTCAACCAGGTAAGTCAAGAGGAGCTGTAGAATTTCCCTGGAGAACGGAGGAGGTACGTACACAAACACCAATATCAATGTCAAGGTATACAACCTGCAATGTAAAAACACAAATCTACCCGTGGAATCAATCACAGCGTCTAATTCCTGGTAAGCCAAGGATTTATGTACCAAAACACTCACCCCGCGAGAGAATGCAGTGTGAGTGGAATGGTAGGCCTTGCCCACCCAGGAATACTGCAGAAAACTGACTGTTTCCTTCGTTAGGTGAGTCTCCTGGAGGCCCACTATTGCTGGGTGAAATTTTCTCAGACATGTGCTTATCATGGTACGTTTCAAGGGATCAAGGACACCTCGGACGTTCCATGTCACAACTGGGGTGTTTGCCATGATTGGTATTGTAGATTGAAAAGTCCTGGGTGAGCCTGTTTCTTCGCCTCATCTTCTGGCCGTAAAGTATCAATGCATGTCTCGATGACCCAAACTGTCCCGGTACAGCATTCAGCGTTGTTTTGCAATGACGATCCGAGGCATCTGTGGAAGAAAGTGCGTGGTGTCTTCATATGCAAAAGTGTCCCTCCCATCTGTAGCAGTGTGCTCCACGGTGTAGATCTCGCTTTGTGGATGTGAGCAATTTTCCCACAGTGGTCAGGGGGAAATTCCCCTGTTCCGACTGTGCACCTTGAGTTGTGCTTCAAACTGGTGCCAACCGGGCACATTTTAACTGGCCCCTGCAACTGGGCCAAAACTTGAGTATTCAAAAAGAAAGGGTTTCCTGTGGGTACAACTGTCCCACCTTGGCTTTTGACTTTTCTTGGTATTTTTCTTATAAACAAAGCTCTTGTCTCGCGTTAACTTTATAGATTAATGATATTGTCCCGCAAAATATGTTGTAGACTATAAAACGTCTAATAATGACTGACCAATTTCCCAGCTTCGCGTAGTGTCATTCATTCTCCCATATCAGCCTCTCTCCTCCTCCTTAGATCCTCTCCGTTGCGGTCCAACCAGGCGGATGCTTCGGCTGCAGATTCAAAGAATGTGGACTGACCTCTTGCCGTAATACGTAACTTAGCCGGGTATAATATGGCGTATGCGACTTGGATCTTCTGCAATCTTTTCTTTACTTCTGCAAACTTGGCCCTTTTGCGCTGTACCTCTGACGAGAAGTCAGGGTAAAAGGAGATTTTGGTTCCATTATAGTGCACTGCTCCTTTCTCCCTGGCCAATCGAAGTATTATTTCTCTGTCCTTATAGTTCAGGAGTCTGGCCAGCATTGATCTAGGTGGATTGCCTGGGGGGAGGGGTCTCAATGGTGTACGGTGAGCTCGCTCCACCGCAAAAAGCGCGGTAAAAACATCTTTGCCGAATATGTCTTGTAACCACATTTCTGTAAATGCTGTGGGGTCCCTCCCCTCCACCTTCTCTGGGAGCCCCACTATGCGTACATTATTCCTCCTGAGACGGTTCTCGATGTCGTCATTTTTGGCATTGGCCTGAGCCACTTGCTGTAATGCACTTCTAGTATCTCTAGTGAGGGGGGGTAGTATATCCTCCACCTCGCTGATCCTTCCCTCCACTGCTGTGGTCCTCTCCCTGATCTTTTGAATGTCATGGCGCAATAGTGAAACAGTCTCAGTAAGGCTCCCAAATTGTACTTTCAGTCCGTTTACAGACGCTGTGCAGCTCTGTACCGCCCGCAGAATATCACTTAGCGTGGGCTGCTGTCCCTCATCATGCATGGGGTCAGAGCCGTCTGTATTAAGGATCAGGGAGCCCTCTAATGGCAGCGTATCATCCAGCGCCATGGCGCCTTCATGTCCCTCAGTGTCCATTGCCAATGACTGCTGATTCAGGGGGGAAGCACCGCTCTGTCCCTGCATCTTTTGGGCATAGTATACCATGTCCCTGGGCTGCTCTTTCCCCCACTGTTTGCCAGACTTTGCTGTCTTACCGCTCGGATCCTGTGTCCTGTCTGTGCTGCGGGCCGCACGCTGTGGTAAAGGAGAGCCGGCGCCATCTTGGCTTTCCATGGCCGCCGCTGCTGCTGCTTCTTTCTCCCCTTTTCTGGTCATTCTGGACCTCCGGCACCTTTCGGGAATGTTGTGATGTGTCCTGTAGGGTCGCGGCGTACTGATGGGTCAGTTCTGAGTTCGGATCGGTGGCGGGTTCAGGATATTAAAAGGATCAGTGGCGGGAGCTCCGTGCAGTGCGTCCGCTCACATGCCCGTCCAGGCCACGCCCCCCCAACCAAACTTAATTCATCAAAATACCATCACAATGACTGTACAGATGTCCTTAGTTAACTGACTAAAACGTATAAATCATGTCAGGTAACAGTGCAAGTGCTAAAAATATATATATATATATATATATATATATATATATACAGTGGGGAAAATAAATATTTGATCCTTGCAGATTTTGTAAGTTTGCCCACTTACAAAGAAATGAAGGACCTATAATTGTTATCAAAGGTGTATTTTAAATTATAGAGACAGAATATCAACCAAAAATCCAAAAAAAAAACAACACATTATATAAATGTTATAAATTGAGTTGCAGGTCAGTGAGTCAAATAAGTATAAGGTCAGACGTTTCTTGTAGTTGGTTACCAGGTTTGCACACATCTCAGGAGGGATTTTGGTCCACTCTTCTTTACAGATCTTCTTTAAATCCTTAAGGTTTCTTGGCTGATACTTGGCAATTCCTTTGGCTCCTTCAGTGTCACTTACAACTCTACTTCCTCCTCTCCTCTTCCTTTCTCCGTTGGGGTCCCCCAAGGTTCTGTTCTTGGACCTCTCCTTTTCTCAATCTACACCACCTCCTTGGGTCAGTTGATTGCCTCCCATGGCTTTAAATATCATCTCTACGCTGATGACACCCAAATCTATCTCTCCACCCCCCAGCTCTCTCCATCTGTCTCCTCACGCATTACCAACTTACTAGCAGACATATCAGCCTGGATGTCACATCACTTCCTCAAACTCATCCTATCCAAAACCGAGCTCCTGATATTTCCTCCCTCGGGTGCCACTTCCCCTGATTTCTCTGTCAATATCAACGGCTCAACAATCAACCCATCTCCCCACGCCAAGGTCCTAGGTGTAATCCTGGACTCTGAACTAACCTTTCGACCCCACATTCTATCACTATCCAAAACTTGCCGCCTCAATCTCCGCAACATCTCCAAGATACGCCCCTTCCTAACCAATGACACCACAAAGCTTCTAATCCACTCCCTGGTCATCTCCCACCTCGACTACTGCAACTCCCTCCTCATTGGTTTACCTCTAAATAGGCTATCCCCACTTCAGTCCATCATGAACGCTGCTGCCAGGCTCATCTACCTCACAAACCGCTCAGCGTCTGCTACACCCCTCTGCCAATCCCTCCATTGGCTGCCACTCAGTCGCCAAATTAAATTCAAAATAATAACTATAACTTACAAAGCCATCCACAACCTGGCCCTCAGCTACATCTCTAACCTAGTCACAAAATACCAACCTAATCGTTCTCTTCGCTCCTCCCAAGACCTCCTGCTCTCAAACTCCCTTGTCACCTCATCCCATGCTCGCCTTCAGGACTTCTCCAGAGCCTCTCCCATCCTCTGGAATGCTCTACCCCAATCCGTCCGATTTTCTCCTACTTTATCCACTTTCAGATGATCCCTGAAAACTCATCTCTTCAGAGAAGCCTATCTGGCCCCCACCTAACAACTGTA
The DNA here is from genome assembly GCA_037952835.1 of Lithobates septentrionalis. Lineage (NCBI taxonomy): Eukaryota > Metazoa > Chordata > Amphibia > Anura > Ranidae > Lithobates > Lithobates septentrionalis. The sequence goes on from JBBDGP010002373.1 coordinate 527,952, forward strand.
CATTTATCTTCTCCATCAGCACATCACCCACAGTTATTACCTCTTGTATCTCTTGACCTTCCCTCTTGGATTGTAAGCTCTAAGGAGCAGGGCCCTCTGATTCCTACTGTATTAAAGGGTATTGTATTTGTACTGTCTACCCTCAAGTTGTAAAGCGCTACGTAAACTGTTGGTGCTATATAAATCCTTTATAATAATAATAATAATAATAATTCCAAGTTTCCGCTCCCTCCATACATTTTCTATAGGATTAAGGTCTGGAGACTGGCTAGGCCACTCCATGACTTTAATATGCTTTTTCTTGAGCCACTCCTTTGTTGCCTTAGCAGTATGTTTTGGGTTATTGTAATGTTGAAAGACCCATCTTCAGTGTTCTGGCTGAGGGAAGAAGATTCTCATTAAATGGCCCCGTTCATTGGCCCCTCAATGCGGAAAAGTCGGCTTGCTCCTTTAGCAGAGAAACAGCCCCAAAGCATAATGTTTCCACCTCAGTGATTCACTGTAGGGATGGTGTTCTTAGGGTCATAGTCAGCATTTTTCTTCCTCCAAACATGGTGAGTCGAGTTAATGCCAAAGAGCTCAATTTTGATCTCATCTGACCACAGCACTTTCTCCTAATCCTTCTCTGAATCATTTAGATGTTCATTGGCAAGCTTCAGACAGGTCTGCACATGTGCCTTCTTGAAGAGGGGGACTTTGTGGGCGCTGCAGAATTTCAGTCCATGGCGGCGTATTGTGTTACCAATGGTTTGTTTGGTGACTGTGGTCCCAACTGCCTTGAGATCATTCACAAGCTCCTCCCGTGTAGTTCTGGGCTGATCCCTCACTTTTCTCATAATCCTCATTCCCCCATGAGGCGAAATCGTAAATGGAGCTCCAGACCGAGGGCGATTGATGGCTATTTTGTATTTCTTCCATTTGCAAATAATCGCTCCAACAGTTGTCTCCTTCTAACCAAGCTTCTTGCTGATGGTCTTGTAGCCCATTCCAGCCTTGTGCAGGTCTACAATCTTGTCCCTGATGTCATTTGACAGCTCTTTGGTCTTGCCCATGATGGTGAGGTTTGAATGGAAGAAAGAGATTCTATGAACAGGTGTCTTTTATACACATAATGAGTTGCCATTAGGAGAACCTTCTTAAATTGACAGGACTGGTTGGTAGGGGATCAAATACTTATTTTACTCACTGTACTGCAACTCAATGTATAACATTTGTATCATGTGTTTTTTCTGGATTTTTTTAAATTGATATTCTGTCTCTATCATTTAATATACACATATGATAAAATATTATAGACCCTTTATTTCTTTTTTTAAGTGGCCAAACTTACAAAATCTGCAGGGGATCAAATATTTATTTTCCCCCCTGTACAAAAGGGAGAAAAAAATCTCCTCACACCGTGAAGCCAAAATGGAAAACATAAACAAATCCAAATCCAATCCAAGTTTGTGACGTGAAGATAATCAGAGGTGAAATGTGGTTTACAGTCCCACGGATTATATGATGACATTTACTGACACCTTTACCCAAACTGATAGATGAAATGGTCGCTTACCAACTCCACATGACCCCCCTTTTTTTGGGCGTTAAGGGTGGATCCCAAATCTTCACTGTGGACACTCCTCAATAAAACAGGGATATCAATATATACATATGGCTGCAATGTTCTATATCCAGTTGGTCATGTAAATTAAACAGATAGATGCCTTTATTTTAGGTAATACACTCACATGTAAGCAGAAACAACAATGCCTATATCCATAGATTTAAAGCCGGCATGTATCTTGTAATCCGCGACGGCGTCAGATCGAAGCTCTGCCCGACTGGTTTCGTCATTTAAAGATGTCTTCCATGGCTAAACCAGCTTGGGTACAACCAGTCTGCCAGATTCACTTGCGATTATTGCTAGCGGATGCTATAACCATTTTTTTTACTAGTAAAATTGCTTTAACAACTTAACCAAGTTTTTGCACACATGTTAAAATCTGCATTTTTTGTTGCTAGAAATTACAGTCAATGCCCCAAAACATATAGTGTCTGAAAGCAGAGACCCTGGAAAATAAAAGGGTGGTAGCTGCAAATTTTTTTTATGTCATACGATATTTGTTCAGCTGTTTATCATATTTTCAGGAAAAAATACACTAAAATGAATCTTAGTGCATGCAATATTATATCAAATTGTTTGATATATTGTTTGATCTTCATTTACAGATCAAAGGGATAAACTTTTTTTCTGCAAGTGAAGTCAGTTTAAAGCAACCTTGTCAAGTAAAAAGATATTTATTTATGAAATTGTTCCTCTGTTTAACCCCTTATTAACCCTTAGTTTACTCTAATCAGTCTTGTTAACTCCTTATTCTCATTCTCTGTTTAACCACTTGACAACTGGGCACTTAAACCCCCTTCCTAACCAGACCAATTTTCAACTTTCGGTGCTCTCACACTTTGAATGACAATTACTCAGTCATGCAACACTGTACCCATATGAAATTTATGTCCTTTTTTTCCCACAAATAGAGCTTTCTTTTGGTGGTATTTAATCACTGCTGGGTTTTTTATTTTTTGCGCTATAAATCAAAAAAGACTGAAAATTCGATAAAAAAAAAAAAAAAAAAAAATTCCTTGTTTCTGTTAAAATTTATTGCAGAGTATTGGCGAGTATTGGCATAGTATTGGCAGAGTATTGGCGAGTATTGGCATAGTATTGGCAGAGTATTGGCAGAGTATTGGCAGAGTATTGGCGAGTATTGGCAGAGTTTTGCACAGTGTTGCAGAGTATAGCGCAGTGATGCAGAGTATTGGCTAGTATTGGCTAGTATTGGCTAGTATTGGCGAGTATTGGCTAGTATTGGTGAGTATTGGCGAGTATTGGTGAAGTATTGGCAGAGTATTGGCGAGTATTGGCGAGTATTGGCAGAGTATTGGCAGAGTATTGGTGAGTATTGGCAGAGTATTGGCAGAGTATTGGCGAGTATTGGCGAGTATTGGCAAGTATTGGCGAGTATTGGCAGAGTATTGGCAGAGTATTGGCAGAGTATTGGCGAGTATTGCAGAGTATAGCGCAGTGATGCAGAGTATTGGCTAGTATTGGCGAGTATTGGCAGAGTATTGGCGAGTATTGGCAGAGTATTGGCAGAGTATTGGCGAGTATTGGCGAGTATTGGCGAGTATTGGCAGAGTATTGGCAGAGTATTGGCGAGTATTGGCAGAGTATTGGCGAGTATTGGCAGAGTATTGGCGAGTATTGGCAGAGTATAGCACAGTGATGCAGAGTATTGCACAGTGATGCAGAGTATTGCACAGTGATGCAGAGTATTGCACAGTGTTGCAGAGTATTGCACAGTGTTGCAGAGTATTGCACAGTGTTGCAGAGTATTGCACAGTGATGCAGAGTATTGCACAGTGTTGCAGAGTATTGCACAGTGATGCAGAGTATTGCACAGTGATGCAGAGTATTGCACAGTGTTGCAGAGTATTGCACAGTGTTGCAGAGTATTGCACAGTGATGCAGAGTATTGCACAGTGATGCAGAGTATTGCACAGTGATGCAGAGTATTGCACAGTGTTGCCATTATGTATATTGAACAGCGCTGTGGGCACTAAACATCCAGCCCACAGCGCTGCCATCTCTTCCCCTCTCCCTCCGCACTGTACCGATCGGTATAGAGAGGGGAGGGAGGAACCAGCGTCATGACGTGACGCTGGTTTGTTTACATGTGATCGCTCCGTCATTTGACGGAACGATCACGTGGTAAACGGCCGCGATCAGCGGCTATTTACCGTAATCCGTGATGCGCCGGGTCCGGTCACGGATGTTCCCGAGTGCGCGCCCCAGGGGGCGCGCGGGAGCATCATTCTGGAATCACGTCCGTGGACGTCCACCCAGAACTAGCCGACCGCGCTGTTGCCGTCTTTCGGCAATGGCCCGGTCGGCAAGTGGTTAATTAGTATTTTCCTGCTTCTATTTTATAAACTATTAATATCAAAACGTTTTTTTGTTATCTTTGTTCATATTTACACGTTTCACATTGAAAAAAGCGCAAAATTAAAAAAAAAAAAATTATTTCATTTGTAAAATACATTTTCAATGCTTTGTACCATTGCTGACAGCTGAAGTGTAAACAAAAAAGTTGCAGTAGGTATCGGTGAGTACAAAAAAAAAAAGACCCTAATATAACTTGCAAATCACAAGTGCAAATCACATGCGATGTCTGTGCGATGCAAATTCAGTCATCCGGATTGTATGGCTGAATTTGCATCACATTGGGACCAAAGTCGTGCAGGACCCTTTTTTTGGTCTGCACCAGAATCACACCCATGCAATTCGATTCATGTCCGAACTGACAATTCACACTGTGATTTGCGAACCGATCTGGGGGTGTCATTAACTTTCTATTGACACTCGCAGCGGTTCGGCAAGCAGTATGCCACCCTTCCCTGTCGGTCGGTAGCACCTACCCCATCACCGGCGACTTCCCCTGCTCAGCGGCGCCGGCCTGCCATTCTCCTACTCTCCACGGGTCATCACGGCGGCGGCGGCTTTGGTTTCCTTCCTCCTCCATAGTGGCCAATCAGGAGTCTTCTCTTTTCGCCCAATTGGAAAACGGGTCTCACACTGGCTGGATTGAGGATCAGTGTTTGAACAGCGAATCAGCAAATATTCATTCACTGTTGTAACACACCTGGGTGGGATCGGAGCGCATCCTCTGCCACCTGAGCCCATCTGATTTTGAAGCCTATTAGAGCCTTGGGCTCTAATCAGGTGCTTCAGAAAAAAACCCCGGCCACTGTAATTCATGCTCCCGGTGCCCTGAAAGGGGCCAGACGTATGAATAGGGGGTGGCAGCGGCGGCCGTGCATAGATTCATTGCATAAAGGGGGTGGCGTGGAGAGAGAGGGTGGTGCCCAGGCGCCCCTAATGGACGGACCGCCACTACTGCCTAGTTAAAGTTATTACTGTTTGTTTGCTGCAAAAGTCTTTCAGTAAAATACTTTTGATATACTACAGTTTGGTGTCCTTTTACCACTGTGTTTGCTGTGACAATTGCTAAACCAGATGTGCCAGAGGGGCCAAGGATGTTCTTGGGGATCAGGTGCAGAATGGAGAACTCAAAAATACAAGTGGCTCCTATGAGGGTAGCGCTACATATTAAAATGAACATTTTTGTGCCCGGAGTTCAGCGTTAAATCCTAAGGATACTACATGCTGCAGACTGAAGTCCTTAACTGCTTCTGCACCACCCCACATACATTTACTGCAGCAGGGCCACCTCTCTGCGCTGCGCGTCAACCAGCTCTCGCTGTGTTTGGACACAGTGGGAGCCAATCAGCGGGTCCGGTGGACCCAAACTCTGCTGGGACCCACCGATCGCTCCCGAGGCAGACAGAACGGCGGTCTACCTATGTAAACAAGGCAGATCACCATTCTATGACAGGAGAAGACAGAGATCTTGTGTTTCTGCTAAGCAAGAACACGGACCTCTGTCTTCCTACAAGCACCTCCCCCACAGTTAGAAAGCACTCCCTAGGAGCACATTTAACCCTTTGATTGCCCCTGATGTTAACCTCTTCCCTGCCAGTGTCATTAGTACAGTTATAGTGCATATGATTTAGCACTGATCACTGTATTAGTGTCACTGGTCCCCAAAAAAAGTGTCAAAAGTGTCCGATTTGTCTGCCGCAATGTCACAGTCCCGCTATAAGTCGCTGATCGCCGCCATTACAGTGGAACCTTGGTTAACGAGTAACGCAGTTAACGAGCGTTTTGAAAGACGAGCAACTTTTTTAAAAAATTCTGACTCAGTTTGTGAGTGTTGTCTCCCAAAATGAGCAGAATTCAAGCTAATGGGGTGTGCAGTACCACATTTGGTCAGAGGTGCGGGGGGGGGGGGGGGGGGCAGTGACACTCGGAACGGTTCGAGAGCCATTCGGAGCGGTTAGGAAATACTCTGAATCACTCGGAAATACTTGGAAACACTTGGAAATACTCAGTTCCCGAGTGTTTCCGAGCATTTCCGAGGTTCTTTGAGTTCAGCCGAGCTGTCCCCGAGTATTTCCAAGGCTCTCCGGAGCCTCCCCCACCTCTGGCCACATGCGGTATTGCATGCAATAGAAGTCAAAGCGGAACGAGTTATCTTCGTTTCCATTGACTTCTATGGGGAAACTCGCTTTGATATGCGAGTACTTCGGATTACAGGCATTTTCCTGGAACGGATTATGCTCGTAATCCAAGGATCCACTGTACTAGTAAAAAAGTAAAAATTCCATAAAAACATCCCATGACCTAAACTAAAGAAGAAATTTGAGTTTTTACATCTTTTTATTGGATATGTATTATAGCAGAAAGTAAAAAATATTGTTTTTTTTTTCAAAATTGTCGGTCTTTTATTTTATAGCGCAAAAAATAAAAAACGCAGAGGTGATCAATTACCACCAAAAGAAAGCTCTATTTGTGGGAAAAAAAGGACATCAATTGTATTTGTGTACAGTGTCGCACGACCACACAATTGTTAGTTAAAGTAATGCAGTGCTGTATCGGGGGGGGGGGGGGGGTGTTAAACCTTCCGGGGCTGAAGTGGTTAATTGAAACACTTACCGCAGATTTTTAGTGGACTTGACTGGCTATGCTATTTTTACCATTTTGTTTCTAATCGGCATGACATGGAGCTTGTAAATGTTGTGGCTCCTTTTTTGCTCTTTGGAAATTTACTGGTTTAGAATGACTGTTTTTTTCTACAAACCTGACTTTTTTTATTTATAGCCATTCTAGGGCTCAGGAACTGACCGCCGGCTGTCCTCAATTCTTCCTCTGTCCTGCGATGAACATTTTTCACTTATTGGATGGGAGCCAGACTCCTCTCAATGTGCACCCAAACCTTTGGCAAGCATCCAGATTCCCGGAGAAGCTTTCAAGGTGTTATTCGTCATCTCCGCACGGAGAAATAAAATCCTTTGTCGCTGCGAATGTCTTCTTAGTTGTAATTACCTGTGACAAGGTTCTTTTTACCCACCTCTGGTAAGATGGTGAAAAACTGTAGGTGTCAGCATGGACAGATCCAGAACAAAGAATAGAAACATACACAGCATATAAAACAGACACATATTCAGAACAGGAAAATTTCAATTACTAATTGTTTGCTTTTTGACTAAAACTTCTTTAAAGGGTAACTCCACTTTCGTGGCAAAACACTATAGCACATAAAAAAAAAGAACATGGCATATACAATTGCAACACCAGTCATATTGTAATTGAAAAAGAATAAAAAATAAAAAGAATAAAAAAAAAAAAGAATAAAAAACACCAAAAGAGCAGGAGTCCAGAAAATCAATGAAGGCAATAAGCTGATGGCAAGATGGATATAAAAGCCAAAACAGTTCCACAATAATCCGTCACTAGAGTATATGTACGAAAAGGAGCTGTTTAGATCCTAATAGTAGGGGTTAAATCAGTGGGGTGTATTGTAATTGAATGCTATTAAAAACGACCTTTCCTTTTCAATCTGTTTTTTTTTTTCTGTAAAATGTAATATGGCAACCTAGAGGTGTTCTGTACACAGATCATGTACGGAAGATACCCCAGAAATGTCCTGCTTGTGTGATTGGCTCACTGATTTTCCCAGAAGTCTGCACTAAGATAAGATAAGTCAGATTTTGGGCATCCCCTGCAACAAAAATGTTATATGTTATGTTACGTTAGGCATAACACCATCTTTTGTATTTCACAAAACAAGTGGGTATTATATTGTGTTTGTGTGCATTAAAATTTAATAAAGTGTATTTTTTGCAAACAATTTGCATTGGAAAACCCACTGCGTAAACACCGTGTGGCATAAAAAATGGCAAAACCCACCATTTTATTCTCTATGGCCTCTGCTAAATATATATATATATATATATATATATATATATATATATATATATATATATATATATATATAGTCGCTGGTTCAAATCCCAACCATGACACTACCTGCCTGGAGTTTGCATGTTCTCCCTGTGCCTGCGTGGGTTTCCTCCGGGTACTCCGGTTTCCTCCCACACTCCAAAGGCATGCTGGTAGGTTAATTGGATCCTGTTTAAATTGCCCCTAGAATGTATGAATTTGAGTTAGGGACCTTAGATTTTAAGCTCCTTGAGGGTAGGGACTGATGTGAATGTACAATGTATAGCGCTGCGTAAATTGATGGCGCTATATAAGTACCTGAAATAAATAAATAAATAAATATAAAATATATAATATAATATAATGTTTTATATATATATATATATATATATATATATATATATATATATATATATATATATATATATATATATATATATATATAATATTTGTGGATTCTAAGTAATTTTCTAGCAAAAAAAGCTGATTTTTACATGTAACCAAAAAGTGTCAGAAGAAGGACAGCTTAGCAGACATGTATAGGTATAAGGAGATTAGTAAAGAGTCTAGTTGTGTGACACTCAGCTAGCTGGAATTAGCTTGAATTTAAAAAAAAATGGTTTTACAGAACTTTCCATACATACTGCTTAAAGAGTTTTCTATATGTCTGATATCTTCTATCTTGTGGTTGTGTCCTGGATCACCTGTGACCTGGATCACCTGTTAGTGGCACTGTGGTTCCCCAGGTGGAAGGCTGTAATTCCAGTGTTCAACAGCTGATGTCTCCCAGAAGCCAGCTGAGCCTAGTAATCATTTTCCACCTGATGCTGGCTGCTGGGAGGGTATTTAGGCTCCCCCCCATTAGTGCCTCTTGCTTCAGTGTTTGCTTGCTGCCAGATAGCTGCTAGCTTTTATCCTGTTCCTGCTCCTATCCTGTACACTGTATCCTGCTGCCTTATACCGACTCTCTCTTGTTTTGCTAGTTACTTGCTGGAGATTCAGATTTTTACAGTGCCGCAGATGTGTTTTTTTACACACTCCTGGCCGCTATAACGACTGAGAGTGTGTGTACTTAAGTAAAGTCGATCACTTCCACCCCTTCCGCAATGTGCCCCCCCCCCATCCGCTCAGCCATCCTCCTGTACACAACCGGGAAGTGACATGTATGACATCACTTCCTGGACTGGAGCTGTCATTCTCCAAGATCAGTGCTAGGGGAAGCAACTGATGGAACACGGTCTGTGTTCCATCAACTGCAGTGGATTACAAAGGAGACATCCAGGGTCTAAGAGACCCCGGGTCTCTCCATAAAGAGAACCTGTCACCTATGTGCTATCGCATAGGGGGCTATTGGTCCCCTATGTGATAGCAATAAAAGTTATGTAAAAGTAAATAAATTAATAAAAATTCAACCAAAAATGTTTTAAGCATATAAGGTGACATAAAAAATGTACAAAAAAAAAATTGTAGAAAACCCCCACACACACACCTACAAACAAAATGCGTGCGTTGGGGCATCTACGGCGATTGTCCTACATATGTTAAATATAAGCATGCTCGCCAGAGTGAGAGCAATAATTTTAGCACCAGTGCCCCTGCGTAACTCTAAACTGATGACCTGTAGGAGCTTTTAAAGCATTGCGGGCGCACGCAATTTTAAGGTTTGATATGGGCATCTATTTACTCGGTACAACCTCATCTTTTATATTTTACTGATAAAATAGGTAATAAATTGTATTTATGTTCCCAGAAATTAACCCCTTCATGCCAACGTAAAAAACAAATATATATGCGGCTCACTGCCCTGGGCTTTTTTACGTGGGGCCGCCTATATGTGTCTCCTTTTGTGTTAGGAGCACGCCGCATGGCGCGCTCCCAGCACAGAGACAGTGGTCTCACTGAGAACTTCGGGCCCTGTACTTACAATCGATGGATCGATGACCAATCCTGGGTTACCTGATCACTGCGGTAGCCTCTGATTGGCTACCACAGTAATCAGTCACTGTGAAGTCCACCCCTGTGTTTTATTTCTTTCTGTGAATGGAGAAGAAGAATACAATGTATGTTTCTCGTTCCCTGCAGAAAGAAAAAAAAAGTGTTTGTAAAATAAATTTAAATAAATAAATAAATAATAATAGAAAAAACAAAATAAAGAAAAATACCTAGATCAAGATTTGATCTAGGTCAGTGCCATGGTTAGTGTTTGGGTCAAGTAAGGGTCAAAGGTCAGGGTCAGTATATTTTGGACACGCTTTTTTTTAATTCGCATCAATGTCAGTGTGTTTTAGGTAGGACAAAAAAACAAAACAAAATTGCGCACTGTTGCTTCTGGGTTGTACTACGGGTACAAACATCAAATAACATACACATATGTGGTATCTCTGCGACCGTCAGGAGTAGGGGAATTTATTTTCAGTTGTTCTTTGGTGGTAGGTTATGGTATTAACAAGAAATATACAGCTAAATTTAAAAAAAAATATTTTTTTTATGATTTTGGGCCAGTTTTCCTTTGATAATAAAAATATCAGGAGATATCCACAACTATTTACCACCAAATGAAAGCCCAATTTGTCCTGGAAAAAAGATAGGTAAAATCCACCTGGATGCACAAAGTAGTTGTGATAATATGTACGGTTTTACTAACACATGTCAAAATTGCACACTTGTGCTTAGGCATTTCGATTTGTTTTACCCTTATGCCGCGTACACACGATTGGGATTTTGATCGGAAAAAGACTTTTCCGATGGGATTCCACTCAAGCCTGCTTTGCATACACACGGTCACACAAAAGTTCGCTGACCGTCAAGAACGCGGTGACGTACAACACTAGGACGAGCCGGGAAAATTAAGTTCACTGCTTCCGAGCATGTGTCGAATTGTTTCCGAGCATGCGTAGGAATTTTGCGTGTCGGAATTGCTACAGACGATCGCATTTTCAGATAGGAACTTTTTCCGACCGAAAAATTGCGAACATGCTTTCAATCTTTTGCTGGCTGGAATTCGGCGAGCAAAAGTCAGATGGAGCTTGAACAGGGTCGCATTTTACGACCAAAAGCTCTCATCGGTCTTTTGCTGGCTGAATTTCCGATCGTGTGTACGCGGCATTAAGTGTGAAGGGGTTAATTTTAATGTATTTTTTACTGAATTATTGCCTTTCATAAACAGTTGCACAAATGTTGTGTAACATAAAAATTAGAACTACTAACATTTTTTCTCTAGGGTGTCTGCTTTCAAAAAATAAAATAATATTTCGGGGTGGTTAAGTAATCTTCAGGCCTAAAATGATTTTTTAAACATATAAACAAAATATTTTAAAATGTAAAAAATGCCTCCAGGACTGCCGTGGAGGGGGTGGCAAGAGGACAGTGGGGGGCGGCAAAATGCGCCTTTGCCTACGTAGACAAAAATCTTTGCACTGGCCCTTAGCGTAGCCAATCAGATCTGGTCATTCATGCTGAACTGTGAGAATGTTTCTTATTGAAGTGACACAAAATGAGCTGCGGTGCACATCACTGATGCATTATGGTGTGAGTGGGACACATTTGTTTTCTGTGTTCCCCAACGATGATCTGCTTTGTTCTTGTGCAAAAAAATTGCTGGTCACCACATATAGGGGTTGATTTACTAAAGGCCAATAGACTGTGCACCTTGGAAAGTGCAATTGCACTCTGCAAGTGCAGTTGCTCCAGAGCTTAGTAAATGAGGTAAAGCTTCACTTTGCAAAGAATACCCAATCACATGCAAGGAAAAAAAAAAAACAGCATTTTTGCTTGCACATGATTGGTTGATGAAAGTCAGCAGAGCTTCTGCTCATTTACTAAACTCTGGAGCAACTGCTTTTGCCGTGTGCAACTGCACTTTCCAAAGTGCACAGTCTTTTTGCCTTTAGTAAATCAACCCCATAATGTCTACAAGCCCTAATTCCAGAAAGGGTGTACCGAGCCACATAGCAACCAACACCGCTGATGCAGTGTGGGAGACGGTGGGGGGGTTACTTACTAAAGTGCACTTGGAAGTGCAGTCACTGTAGATCCGAGGGGGACACGCAAGGAAAATAAAAAGTAGCATTTTTGCTTGTACATGATTGGATGATAAAATCAGCAGAGCTTCCCCTCATTTCAGATCTTCCCGTCAGATCTACAGCGACTGCACTTCCAAGTGTACTTCCAAGTGTACTTGCAGTGCACTGGTAGTGCAGAGTGGATTTGCCTTTAGTAAATCAACCCCTTGGACCTGTAGAAGGAATGTAAGCTCCATGAGCAGGGCCCTCCTGTCCCTTCTGTATTGAATTGTATTGTAATTGTGCTGTCGAAAACTGTTGGCGCTAATTTGTGTATAATAATTACAGCCTCAGGTCAATTAGATAGCAGTGTGTTTTCCTTTTTTTTTTATTTTGGGACATAGCATTGTCTTATGTACCTTCTTTCATTTTGTTCAATAATGTATAAAACCAAACAAATTGCTGTAGATAGCAGTGTCCATAATGATGCCCAGGCTAAAGAACTGCTAAATCTGAAAAAAAGAAATCAGAACTACTTAGAACACTTACCACTACATATATTCACTACATATGTACAATATCTATAGCTGTGCAGGGATGTAGCTAATTGGCATATATAAGCTGACAAAATATTGACAGTAGCTTGTGCGCAATAAAGACACCAAAATGACAGCTGGTATTTTTGCTTTGCGTTCTGCGAAATATCATCCCCCCCCCACTATTCTCACTCCCCATAATGCAAGATACATTTTCTGTGTCTTCTGTTGTGATATCCTCCTCCGACTATTATATAGTCACTCACAAATCTAAAAAGAAATCAGGATAACAAAATTCAAATAATGAAAATGATACAATGTAGATTTTTTGACTGTTATGGGTTCTTTTAGAGTTTTTATTTCTACCAGTGTTTGCATATCAAATGTATATACAGTATTACATAGACTACTAAAGGAGCAATTTATTTCTGGAAGTGGAAGAGGCAGCATAACATCTGTTTTGTAGCGTATACAATATTTTCAAAAAGTTACATATCTTCACCATGTTCACCATCTTTCCTAACTTTAAAGTGTTAATCTAAGCTTCTGTGATTATTATCAGTGATGATAATGAATAAAAGCTATAGAGGTCACTTATATTTGTGGTTCGGGGGGGGGGGGGGGGGGTGTTAAAGACACACTGTTGAGCTTGGTTTCCAGAGCCTCCCTCCAACTTGCCCCTCTCTTAACCGCTTCCCGACCGCCTCACGCAGATATACTGCGGCAGAAGAGCACGTACAGGCACATTAACGTACCTGTACGTTGCCCTTTAAGAGGTGGCTTGCGGGCGGCACGCGCCCGCCGGGAGCTCCATGACCATGATCGCAGGTCCTGCGGACTCGATGTCCGCGGGGATACCCACGATTGTCTCACAGTGAGGAAGAACGGGGAGATGCTAATGTAAACAAGCATCTCCCCGTTCTGCCTAAAGACACTCTCACTGATCACAGCTCCCTTTAATCTGGAGCGGTGATCAGTGTTGTGTCACACACAGCCCCTCCCCCCCACAGTTAGAATCACTCCCTAGGACACACTTAACCTCTACAGCACCCCCTAGTGGTTAACCCCTTCACTGCCAGTCACATTTACACAGTAATCAATGCATTTTTAATTGCACTGGTCGCTGTATAAATGTGAATGGTCCCAAAATCGCGCCAAAATTGTCCGACATGTCCGCCATAATGTCGCAGTCACGATAAAAATCGCTGATCGCTGCCAATACTAGTAAAAAAAAAAGAGGTCAATAAAAATGCCATAAAAGTGTCCCTTATTTTGTTTGTTAATTGCTTATTGCGATTTTTTTTTTTTTTTTTACCAAAAATATGTAGAAGAATATGTATTGGCTTAAACTGAGGAAAAAAATTTTTTTTTATATATTTTTTGGGGATATTTATTATAGCAAAAAGTAAGAAATAATGCATTTTTTTCAAAATTGTAGCTATTTTTTTGTTTATAGAGCAAAAAAAAAGCGCAGAGGTGATCAAATACCACCAAAAGAAAGCTCTATTTGTGGGAAAAAAAGGATGTAAATTTTTTTTTTGGGAGCCACTTCGCACGACAGAGCAATTGTCAGTTAAAGTGACGCAGTGCCGAATCGCAAAAAGTGCTCTGGTCTTTGGCCAGCCAAATGGCCTGGGGCTTAAGTGGTTAACCTGCAAAGGTAGCGGATGGGGGTGTTCACATGCTGTGGTGGTCGCGATGCTTTGATTCGCTCCCAGACAAAAATTGATGCATTGATGTGGCATTTATAGGGTACATTTTGCAGGAGAGCTTGGATTTTAAAAAAGCAGACTCACTGGCTGGATCACCAGATGAAGATAGAAGAAAGTAAGCCTAAAAAAGTAAACTAATACAGCCATCGCATTTAAGATATGCTAAGCTGCAATATAATGATGTGAATGTACAATAGACAGTATATGTAAAGCGCTGCGTAAATTGACGACACTATATAAGTACCTGTAATAATAATAATAAATAAACTTTCTTTTACAAGAATTTTATTATTTTTGAAGAGTGATGATAACAGATATTTAAAGGAGAAGTACAGCCAAAGCTTGTTTGGCTGTACTCCTGTAGATCAAAGGAGTGCAATTCGTTTTGCACTCCTGTGACCTGTTTTACAGTGATTTTGCCACAATTTGCGGTTTCCTGCGGCCGGCGGTCAAAACGTTCCTATTCTGAGCATGATTCTTCCGCGTTCTGGAGAGGGACCTCACCTAAACGCGGCAGCTCCTAAACTCTGATAAAAGCCTGTGGACACATAGGGGTTGATTTACTAAAGGGAAATAGACTGTGCACTTTGCAGATGCTTCAGAGCTTAGTAAAGCTTCACTTTGCAAAGAATACCCAATCACGTGCAAGGAAAAATTAACCACTTGACGACCGCCTCACGCCGATGTACGTCGGCAAGGTGGCACGGACAGGCAAAATCACAAACATGTACGTGATTTGCCTTCCGCGGGTGGGGGGTCCGATCGGACCCCCCCCCCCCCCGGTGCCCGAGGCGGTCGTGTTTTGTCCAGCGGCGATCAGAGGTGAGGGGGAGACCATTCGTTCGTGGCCCCCCCCTCGCGATCGCCGCCGGCCAATCGAATCATTCCTTTGCTGCTGTATGCTAAACAGCAGCAAAGGAAATGATGTCATCTCTCCTCGGCTCGGTAATTTCCGTTCCGGCCCGAGGAGAGAAGACATCACTGTGAGTGCACCAACACACTACACACTCAGTAGAACATGCCAGGCACACTAAACACCCCGATCCCCCCCCCCCCGATTGCCCCCCGATCGCCCCCCCGATCACCCCCCCCCCCGTCACAAACTGACACCAGCAGTTTTTTTTTTTCTGATTACTGCATAGTGTCAGTTTGTGACAGTTACAGTGTTGAGACAGTTACTGTTACCCCCCTTTAGGTCTAGGGTACCCCCCTAACCCCCCCTAATAAAGTTTTCCTTGTCAAAAGAAGTTTATTGAGTATACAATATTATAAAGATACATAAAGTAAGTTTACAAGGATCTATAAAGTAAGCTCATTGTTTTACAGTAGGGTTTATATAGGTAAATATCATGAAATTTCAAATATTAAACCTTGGGTTCACGTAAACCTAAATTAAAGATATATATCATTTCCTTAGTTACTTTTGTAGGTATTTAAATGATTTATACCTACTATACATATTGTTTACAAGTAGAGTGTATATAGGTCAAATAAATTCTGATAATGAGCTTTAATCGTAAGGTGGAGAAAAGGAAAGAGAAAGAAGAAAAAGGGTTGAAAGGTAGAGGTATGGTCCACAAGGTTGTCCTGCTCGTCAGTTTATTATTCTTTTTAGTTCTCTTTGAAGCCTTATGCCGCGTACACACGGTCGGACTTTTCGTCTACAAAAGTCCAACGGACGCTGACGGACTAAAGCTGGCTGGTAATCCGATCGTGTGTGGGCTTCTCCGGACTTTCAACGTACTTTTTTAGCCTCAAATCCGACGTACTTTAGATTTGAAACATGCTTCAAATCTTTACGTCGTAACTACGACGGACCCCGAAATCCGCTCGTCTGTGTGCTAGTCCGACGGACAAAAAGCCACGCTAGGGCACCTATTGGCTACTGGCTATGAACTTCCTTATTTTAGTCCAGTGTACGTCATCACGTACGAATCCGTCGGACTTTTGTGTGGTCGTGTGTAGGCAAGTCCGTTCGTTAGAAAGTATGCCGCAAGTCCGCCGCAAGTCCGCCGAAAGTCTGCCGGAAGTCTGTCGGACAGGCTGTCTGACTTTTGTAGACGAAAAGTCCGACCGTGTGTACGCGGCATTAGAATGGGTGTCTCTGTAAGTCATTTAATCTGTTACCATGGCAACAGGACAGAGTCATTGAAATTTGACAGGAACTGTTGTTTTATCCAAGGATGCCAAAGTTTTTCAAATTTTGGAATTTGATTTTGATCGATGGCTACCATCTTAGCATGGGACATTGTATTATTCATTCTGTGATATGTTTCTGCTAGTACCAATGTAGGAGATTTCCATGCCTTGGCCACTGTTTGTTTTGCAGCCGTTATTAGTTGGATCATAAGTTTGAATTGAGAGAGTGTTAACCATTCCGGTTTTAGATTAAGTAAAGTTATATATGGATCTGGTTGTATTATTTTTTTAAATATTTTAGATGCAATCACGAAGACTTCCTTCCAGAAGGTTTGGATTACTGGGCACGTCCACCATATGTGTAAATGTGTGCCTATTTCTGGGCATCCTCGAAAACAAAGAGCTGAGGTATTAGGTGAATATTTTGCCACTCTAGCAGGTACAAGGTCCCTAATAAAGTTTTAACCCCTTGATTACCCCCTGTCACCAGTGTCGCTAAGCGATCATTTTTCTGATCGCTGTATTAGTGTCGCTGGTGACGCTAGTTAGGGAGGTAAATATTTAGGTTCGCCGTCAGCGTTTTATAGCGTCAGGGACCCCCATATACTACCTAATAAATGTTTTAACCCCTTGATGGCCCCCTAGTTAACCCTTTCACCACTGATCACCGTATAAGTGTTACGGGTGACGCTGGTTAGTTCGTTTATTTTTTATAGTGTCAGGGCACCCGCCGTTTATTACCGAATAAAGGTTTAGCCCCCTGATCGCCCGGCGGTGATATGCGTCGCCCCAGGCAGCGTCAGATTAGTGCCAGTACCGCTAACACCCACGCACGCAGCATACACCTCCCTTAGTGGTATAGTATCTGTACGGATCAATATCTGATCCGATCAGATCTATACTAGCGTCCCCAGCAGTTTAGGGTTCCCAAAAACGCAGTGTTAGCGGAATCAGCCCAGATACCTGCTAGCACCTGCGTTTTGCCCCTCCGCCCAGCCCACCCAAGTGCAGTATCGATCGATCACTGTCACTTACAAAAGACTAAACGCATAACTGCAGCGTTCGCAGAGTCAGGCCTGATCCCTGCGATCGCTATCAGTTTTTTTGGTAGTATTTTGGTGAACTGGCAAGCACCAGCCCCAGGCAGCGTCAGGTTAGCGCCAGTAGTGCTAACACCCACGCACGCAGCATACGCCTCCCTTAGTGGTATAGTATCTGTACGGATCAATATCTGATCCGATCAGATCTATACTAGCGTCCCCAGCAGTTTAGGGTTCCCAAAAACGCAGTGTTAGCGGAATCAGCCCAGATACCTGCTAGCACCTGCGTTTTGCCCCTCCGCCCGGCCCAGCCCAGCCCACCCAAGTGCAGTATCGATCGATCACTGACACTTACAAAACACTAAATGCATAACTGCAGCGTTCGCAGAGTCAGGCCTGATCCCTGCGATCGCTAACAGTTTTTTTGGCAGTATTTTGGTGAACTGGCAAGCACCAGCCCCAGGCAGCGCCAGGTTAGCGCCAGTACCGCTAACACCCACGCACGCACCGTACACCACCCTTAGTGGTATAGTATCTGAACGGATCAATATCTGATCCGATCAGATCTATACTAGCGTCCCCAGCAGTTTAGGGTTCCCAAAAACGCAGTGTTAGCGGGATCAGCCCAGATACCTGCTAGCACCTGCATTTTGCCCCTCCGCCCGGCCCAGCCCAGCCCACCCAAGTGCAGTATCGATCGATCACTGTCACTTACAAAAGACTAAAACACATAACTGCAGCGTTCGCAGAGTCAGGCCTGATCCCTGCGATCGCCAACAGATTTTTTGGTAGCGTTTTGGTGAACTGGCAAGCGCCAGCGGCCTAGTACACCCCGGTCGTAGTCAAACCAGCACTGCAGTAACACTTGGTGACGTGGCGAGTCCCATAAGTGCAGTTCAAGCTGGTGAGGTGGCAAGCACAAGTAGTGTCCCGCTGCCACCAAAAAGACAAACACAGGCCCGTCGTGCCCATAATGCCCTTCCTGCTGCATTCGCCAATCCTAATTGGGAACCCACCGCTTCTGCAGCGCCCGTACTTCCCCCATTCACATCCCCAACCAAATGCAGTCGGCTGCATGAGAGGCATTTTCTTTATGTCCTCCCGAGTACCCCTACCCAACAAACCCCCCCAAAAAAGATGTCGTGTCTGCAGCAAGTGCGGATATAGGCGTGACACCCACTATTATTGTCCCTCCTGTCCTGACAATCCTGGTCTTTGCATTGGTGAATGTTTTGAACGCTACTATGCACTAGTTGAGTATTAGCGTAGGGTACAGCATTGCACAGACTAGGCACACTTTCACAGGGTCTCCCAAGATGCCATTGCATTTTGTGAGACCCGAACCTGGAACCGGTTACAGTTACAAAAGTTAGTTACAAAAAAAGTGTAAAAAAAAAAAAATATATATAAAATAAAAAAAAATAGTTGTCGTTTTATTGTTCTCTCTCTCTCTATTCTCTCTATTGTTCTGCTCTTTTTTACTGTATTCTATTTTGCAATGTTTTATTGTTATTATGTTTTATCATGTTTGCTTTTCAGGTATGCAATTTTTTGTACTTTACCGTTTACTGTGCTTTATTGTTAACCATTTTTTTGTCTTCAGGTACGCCATTCACAACTTTGAGTGGTTATACCAGAATGATGCCTGCAGGTTTAGGTATCATCTTGGTATCATTCTTTTCAGCCAGCGGTCTGCTTTCATGTAAAAGCAATCCTAGCGGCTAATTAGCCTCTAGACTGCTTTTACAAGCCGTGGGAGGGAATGCCCCCCCCCCACACCGTCTTCTGTGGTTTTCTCTGGCTCTCCTGTCTCAACAGGGAACCTGAAAATGCAGCCGGTGATTCAGCCAGCTGACCATAGAGCTGATCAGAGACCAGAGTGGCTCCAAACATCTCTATGGCCTAAGAAACCGGAAGCTACGAGCATTTTATGACTTAGATTTCGCCGGATGTAAATAGCGCCATTGGGAAATTGGGGAAGCATTTTATCACACCGATCTTGGTGTGGTCAGATGCTTTGAGGGCAGAGGAGAGATCTAGGGTCTAATAGACCCCATTTTTTTCAAAAAAGAGTACCTGTCACTACCTATTGCTATCATAGGGGATATTTACATTCCCCGAGATAACAATAAAAATGATTTAAAAAAAATAAAAATGAAAGGAACAGTTTAAAAATAGGATAAAAAAGCAAAAAAATAATAAAAAAAAATAAAAAAAAGCACCCCTGTCGCCCCCTGCTCTCGCGCTAAGGCGAACACAAGCGGCGGCCTGTCGTCAAACGTAAACAGCAATTGCACCATGCATGTGAGGTATCACCGCGAAGGTTAGATCGAGGGCAGTAATTTTAGCAGTAGACCTCCTCTGTAAATCTAAAGTGGTAACCTGTAAAGGCTTTTAAAGGCTTTTAAAAATGTATTTATTTTGTTGCCACTGCACGTTTGTGCGCAATTGTAAAGCATGTCATGTTTGGTATCCATGTACTCGGCCTAAGATCATCTTTTTTATTTCATCAAACATTTGGGCAATATAGTGTGTTTTAGTGCATTAAAATTTAAAAAAGTGTGTTTTTTCCCCAAAAAATGCGTTTGAAAAATCGCTGCGCAAATACTGTGTGAAAAAAAAAATGAAACACGCACCATTTTAATCTGTATGGCATTTGCTTTAAAAAAATATATAATGTTTGGGGGTTCAAAGTAATTTTCATGCCAAAAAAAAATTACTTTTTCATGTAAACAATAAGTGTCAGAAAGGGCTTTGTCTTCAAGTGGTTAGAAGAGTGGGTGATGTGTGACATAAGCTTCTAAATGTTGTGCATAAAATGCCAGGACAGTTCAAAACCCCCCCAAATTGGAAAGTAGACACCCCAAGCTATTTGCTGAGAGGCATGTCGAGTCCATGGAATATTTTATATTGCGACACAAGTTGCGGGAAAGAGACAATTTTTTTTTGCACAAAATTGTCACTAAATGATATATTGCTCAAACATGCCATGGGAATATGTGAAATTACACCCCAAAATACATTCTGCTGCTTCTCCTGAGTACGGGGATACCACATGTGTGAGACTTTTTGGGAGCCTAGCCGCGTACGGAACCCCGAAAACCAAGCACCGCCTTCAGGCTTTCTAAGGGTGTGAATTTTTGATTTCTCTCTTGACTGCCTATCACAGTTTCGGAGGCCATGGAATGCCCAGGTGGCACAAAACCCCCCCCCCAATGACCCCATTTTGGAAAGTAGACACCCAAAGCTATTTGCTGAGAGGTATAGTGAGTATTTTGCAGACCTCAATTTTTGTCACAAAGTTTTGAAAATTGAAAAAAGAAAAAAAAAAAAGTTTTTTCTTGTCTTTCTTCATTTTCAAAATCAAATGAGAGCTGCAAAATACTCACCATGCCTCTCAGCAAATAGCTTGGGGTGTCTACTTTCCAAAATGGGGTCATTTGGGGTGGTTTTGTGCCACCTGGGCATTCCATGGCCTCCGAAACTGTGATAGGCAGTGAAGAGTGAAATCAAAAATTTTCACCCTTAGAAATCCTGAAGGCGGTGATTGGTTTTCGGGGTCCCGTGCACGGCTAGGCTCCCAAAAAGTCCCACACATGTGGTATCCCCGTACTCAGGAGAAGTAGCTAAATGTATTTTGGGGTGCAATTCCACATATGCCCATGGCCTGTGTGAGCAATATATCATTTAGTGACAACTTTGTGCAAAAAAAAAAAAAAAAATGTGTCACTTTCCCGCAACTTGTGTCAAAATATAAAATATTCCATGGACTCAATATGCCTCTCTGGAAATAGCTTGGGGTGTCTACTTTCCAAAATGGGGTCATTTGGGGGGGTTTTGTGCCACCTGGGCATTCCATGGCCTCCGAAACTGTGATAGGCAGTAAAGAGTGAAATCATAAATTTACACCCTTAGAAATCCTGAAGGCGGTGATTGGTTTTCGGGGCCCCGTACGCGGCTAGGCTCCCAAAAAGTCCCACACATGTGGTATCCCCATACTCAGGAGAAGCAGCAGAATGTATTTTGGGGTGCAATTCCACATAGGCCCATGGCCTGTGTGAGCAATATATCATTTAGTGACAACTTTTTGTAAATATATATTTTTTTTTTTGTCATTATTCAATCACTTGGGACAAAAAAAAAAAAAAATATTCAATGGGTTCAACATGCCTCTCAGCAATTTCCTTGGGGTGTCTACTTTCCAAAATGGGGTCATTTGGGGGGGTTTTGTACTGCCCTGCCATTTTAGCACCTCAAGAAATGACATAGGCAGTCATAAACTAAAAGCTGTGTAAATTACAGAAAATGTACCCTAGTTTGTAGACGCTATAACTTTTGCGCAAACCAATAAATATACGCTTATTGACATTTTTTTTACCAAAGACATGTGGCCGAATACATTTTGGCCTAAATGTATGACTAAAATTGAGTTTATTGGATTTTTTTTATAACAAAAAGTAGAAAATATCATTTTTTTTAAAAATTTTCGGTCTTTTTCCATTTATAGCGCAAAAAATAAAAACCGCAGAGGTGATCAAATACCATCAAAAGAAAGCTCTATTTGTGGGAAGAAAAGGACGCAAATTTAGTTTGGGTACAGCATTGCATGACCGCGCAATTAGCAGTTAAAGTGACGCAGTGCCAAATTGGAAAAAGACCTCTGGTCCTTAGGCAGCATAATGGTCCGGGGCTCAAGTGGTTAAAAAAAACAGCATTTTTACTTGCACACAATTGGAAGATGGAAGTCAGCAGAGCTTCTGCTCATTTACTAAGCTCTGGAGCAACTGCTCTTGCAAAGTGCACAGTCCATTTGCCATTAGTAAATCAACCCCACCGCTTTTATGGAGTTGAATTTAGGAGGAGATTGCAAAGTTCAAATTGTACTTTTCCTAGGCATATTACACCGTCCACATCAGTCTACCCAACTAAAAGGAAGAATGCTTAAAGTGGTTGTAAAAGTGAACGTTTTTTTTAAAAAAACCTTCTGCATGTGCCCCCCCCCCAATACTTACCTAAGCCTGATCTCGATCCAGCAATGTGCACGAGAGCAGCAGCTCTCTTTTTTATCCTTATTGAACAGAGAGGCAGCAGTGGTAGCCATTGGCTCCTGCTGCTGTCATTTACAGCCAGTGAGGAGAGAGCAGGAAGGGGGGGGGGGGGGTGGTCAGGAGCCACACTCTGTGTGTCAATGGGCACAGAGGGCCAGTTTAGGAGCGAGCACACACAAGAGTGCCCAATGCAAGTGGCTGGCTAAGGGGGCACTCAGCAGGGGGGAGGGGCCAGGATAGCTATTGCACAGAGCAGGTAAGTATAACACTTTTTTTTTTGTTTAATTGCCTTTAATGTCCTTTTAAAATGGAACTCAAAATGTAATTCCACTTTTGCAATCTCCTTTTTAGGTTGAGGCCTGTGGCTTTACCGCACCATTCTTTCCTTTAATCCTTTGCTGTAGTTTAACATGCAACCGATATTGTTAGAAAACGGACCCCTTATATCGACCACATAAAAAAAGCAGCAAAAGAATCCCTGCAAGAGAAGAGGTCTTATACTCATCTCTCCGATGGCCAGTGTCTCCTATCCTTGCCTTGTTTAATGTGGCAGTCTCTGCCAGGCCCTTCAGCATTCAACATTTCTAGAAGTGTTGGATGCCTGTGTCCCCTGCCTTGCACCGTGGTTCCATCCTCTAATCACTCCCAGACACAGCAAAGAGGTTGACGCATGGATGAAGAACACAGACTTTTGACACTCCCGGAAATGTTGAATGCCAAAGAGGCTGATGGAAGTTGCAGCACTGGAGCCAAGTAAAAGAGTATAAAAGCTTCTATTGCAGTATACCTTTCTTTGGATTTTTTTCTTTCTGGCAGGATCACTTTAAAGTTCATGCTAGCCATGAGCATTCGTGATAGAAAATAGTATTTGGCTTCCAAAAAATATAAGTTTTCTTGTGTTCCAGACTTTTTACCAGACTGTAAAAAGAAGGAAGTGTTGGGGCTGGGCTCCTGCTACTTAACGAGCAGCTCTTTTCTTTCAGTGCTCAGAAGCTGCTCATCTGTTGGTGCCCGCCCCCCCATCAAATGTGGGAGCAGCGGTGCGTAGGGCCGTCTTTAATATTAATTGGACCCTGGGCAAACATTTTCTTGGGCTCCCCACCATGCAATTTCACTCTCCACCTCTGAGACATACAATAAATGGCAGATACTCAAAACACTTTTTTTTTGCAGCAGCAGCAGATCAGGCAGCGACTGCGATTGGTTGCCAGAGGTTACAGCATATTATTTCCGCTCACAGACTGGTTGCTAGAGGTTACAGCATATCATTACCGCTTGCTGACCAGTTGCAAGAGGTTACAGCACATCATTACTGCTTGCTGATTGGTTGTTAGTGATTACAGCACACAATACAGCTCACTAATTAGTTGCTAGGGGTTATAGCACATCATTACTGCTAACTGATTGGTTGCTAAAGGTTACAGCATATCATTACTGATAACTGATTGGTTGCTAGAGTTTAGAGCACCTCATTACTTCTTACTGATGGTTGCTAGAGGTTAAAGTATATAATTAAAGCTCACTGACTGGTTGCTAGAGTTTACAGCACACATTAAGGTTCACGGATTGGTTGCTAGAGTTTACTGCGCATCATTACTGCTACCTGAATGGTTGCTGGAGGTTACAGCAAATCATTACTGCTCACTGCTTGGTTCCTAGAGGTTACAGCAGATCATTACTGATAACTGATTGGTTGCTAGAGGTTACAGCACATAATTTCTGCTTGCTGGTTGGCTTGTAGAGGTTATAGCACACATTACACCTCACTGATTAGTTGCTAGAGGTTACAGAACCTCATTACTGCTAACTGGTGGTTGCTAGAGGTTAAAGTATATCATTACAGCTCACTGACTGGTTGCTAGAGCTTACAGCACACATTAAGGCTCACTGATTAGTTGCTAGAGGTTACTGCACGTCATTTCTGCTTGCTGACTGGTTGCTAAAGGTTACAGCATATCATTACTGCTCACTGACTGGTTGCCAGAGGTTACAGCATATCATTATTGCTCACTGACTGGTTGCCAAAGGTTACAGCATATAATTAATGCTCACTGATTGGTTGCCAGAGGTTACATCATATCATTACCACTCAATAACTGTTTGCTAAAGGTCACATTACATAATTTCTGCTTGCTAATTGGTTGCGAGAGGTTACTGCACATAAGTACTGCTAACTGATTAGTTGCTAGAGGTTACAGCAAATCATTACTGCTAACTAATCGGTTGCTAGATAGAATATGCTAAAACTCACACAGCAGTCCTCTTGCCAGAGTAGAAGTGTTGTCTTGCATTGCAGCAGAATGTAACGTGTGGCAGAAAAGATGGGGTTAATGAAGCCGACCAGGATTACCTTCAAAACAGTATTGTCAGTGATCATAGCAAGCAGAGAGGCAGAGAGGAGTGATAGCACAGTGGCTAAAGCAGTGAAAGAGTTCAGGTTGTTGAACATTCCAGCTGTCTGCTCGCCCATGCCAACCAGTATGCACAGTCAGCGTTGGTAGTGTTAATAGTAAGCAGAGAAGAGCAATAATAGTCTAGCAGCTAAAACAGTGGAAAACATCACCTCAACTAAGCACACCTGTGCCTCATTCAGCGTCAGAACTCTCCTTGTCAACCGGCTTTCCACTCATCCATGCTGCCTGAGGAATGTCATTGCCTCCTTTCTGTGATACTTCCTCACTCCTCCGGGCCCCTGCAACTGCTTGTCGGTGTGTTTCTCCACTCGGCCATCTCCGCTGTCAGTCCTGGTGCCGCCTACTGCTTCCCCTTCTCTTCAGCTACAGCTGCACGTGGCTAGATGTTGGGCCCCACAACAATGTTTGGGCCCAGGGCAGCTGCACCGTTTGCCCCACCTTAAAGACGGCCCTGGCGGTGCAGCTCTTATTCTGGTAGGGCGTCATATGATGGGGCCCCAGAACGGCCGCTCTCATGCACCCAAAGGGGGCACGCAGTGCGGCGATCGTGGCCCCGCCGTGTTTCTAGGACATGGCGCGACCCAGATCTCTGTAAAGAGCCGATGACACGGCTCTTTAACCATGTGATCGACTGTGTCCAATTACAGCCGGTCACATGTAAATGCAGAAGTGCCGTTAATCGTCTCTCCTCACCTCACACTGACAGAGTGTGTGGCAAGGAGTGCCGATTAGCTATATCTCCTCGCAGGGGAGACCAGGGCAGGTAATCAGGGCACTGATCATCAGTGCCCTTATTACAGAAAAAGCCCCAGCAGTGCCAATTAGTGCCACCAATCAGTGACACCAATCAGTGCCCATCAGTGACACCAATCAGTGCCCATTAGTGATGCTAGTCAGTGCAGCTTTTCAGTGTCCATCAGTGCTGCCCATCAATCCCCTTCAGTGCCTTCCATCAGTACCCATCAGTGCCGCCCATCAGTGCTCATCTGTGCCATTCAGCAGTGCCCATCAGTGCTGCCTATCCATACCACATATTGGTGCCCACCAGTGTCACCTATCAGTGCCCACCAGTGCCACCTATCAGTGCCAACCAGTGCCACAGCGCTAAAAGCTGAAAAATGGCCTGGGCAGGAAGTGGGTGAAAGTGTCCTGTATTGAAGTGGTTAAACAGCTTAGCTCATTTCCCCCTTGCCTTTATGTGGTCTATTATCTCTAAGTGCTTCCTTCCTGTGCGCCTATATATGACTTGGCCTTCGATTCCTGTTCCTGATTTTTACTCCTGACTACGCTGACTTCTGGTTTCCTGACCCCGACTCATCTGATTACCCGCTCTGGCATCCAAACCCTGGCTTCTGTTTTTTGACTATGTTCCTGAACAGTGTTATTTTTGCCATTTCATTAAAGGTGTTATTTTAACTGCACTTTCTGTCACCGTCTGGTTTATGGTTCCTGACAGGAAGAAGGCAAAGAAAAAGTATAAGAAGAGATGCTATCTATAGAACGTTTTGAGCTCTCTTGAAGAATAGGCAGTCATCAAACTTTTTGTTATTTTATAGTTAGCAGCTCTGTACCCTTTGTGCCTTGTTGCAGATCACAGATCAGTTCTTATGTAATATGTCACATACTGTTTTTCAACACATTTTTCATGCTTTACAGCAAAGACACATCAGAATGATTAGAAGCCTTTGGCCAGCAGAAGCACAGAATTATCCAGCCTACGGTGGTAAAGTTTTATAGAGGGCAGCTGGCTGTTCCTTGTTTAATTACTTTAAACACATTTATATAAACTCTAAAGCATCCAAACCGAAATCAACTCGCTTATAATAAAAAGTATTGGAAAATATATTTACCTTATAAAATTGTAGAGAACCGTAAAGTCTCAAAGCTGTTAGTTCTTAGAAAAGTGACCTTGAAGTTGGCCAAGGGGTGCACGCAATTGAAATCCAGCCCGTGATACAGGATAGTTTTGATCAGATATAATTGGAACTTGATACATGGTTAGCATAGTGGCTTAGTGAAAGGTTATCTTTGAAAGTGGTGAACAGCATTTTCTTGAACACATTGGCAGGCCACCAAAGGGCATGAATTTGAAGAATGTTTTTCATCATATAGTCATCGTGTCAAACGGACAACCTAGGATTCCCTATTAGCTCTTTAAAAAAAGTATTGTAGCTTTTAAGAGGAAATTGGAATTTTCTGAATAATCAGCTTTCCAATGGTTGTTACATCGTTACAATGTTTTTTTAATTATTACAGCCTAAAAGAAAGCATGAAGGATAATGTGCTAAGTGCAGTTACCCATATTTACTGATCAATAAGAGGAATAAAAGTTGGTCACGGATAGGTTGCCATGGGTTATATAGCATTTTGCAGTAGGCACATGATTTTTCCACTCTCTAGCCATTCGGCAAACAAACTGCCTCCTGCTACAGCCAAATATTTTACACTTTGATTCATCAGTCCACAGAACCTGCTGACATTTTTCTGCAGCTCAGTCTCTATATTCTCATACAGAGCTGAGTCGCTTAGACTTGTCTTCATGTTGGAGGTATGGCTTTTTGGCCACAATACTTCAATGAAGACCACTTCTGGCCAGACTCCTTGGACAGTAGATGGGTGTACCTGGGTCCCACTGGTTTCCACCAGTTCTGTGCTGATGGCACTGCTGGACATCTTCTGATGTTGAATGGAAGTAAGCATGATGTGTCTTTCATCTGCTGCAGTAAGTTTCCTTGGACAACAATTATGTCCTCAAAGTTGCTCATTTCTTTGTGCTTCTTCAAAAGAGCTTGAACAGCACATCTTGAAACCCCAGTCTGCTTTGAAATCTTTGCCTGGGAGAGTCCTTGCTAATGCAGTATAGCCACCTTGTGTGTGCTATTGCTGTGCTCAGTCTTGCAAAACTAATTTGGAATGAAATGAATTGCACATGTCTAGTTTCACCCTATATATTAAATTGAGGGGTGTATGTAAACTCTAACAACAAATTTCTCCTATTTGCCCCCCTTTTGGTCTGTTAAAGCCATTGATTTAAAGGTTTCCCAAATGTGTTACATTTACGACATGCTGTGATTCTGTGAATGATAACTGTCACAGTTACTTGAGCTCTCAACCGAACTGGCAAACCATCACCTGGCTGGTGTCATAACTGATCAGTGTACACTGTACAGCCCCCTGGAAACTGCAGATCAAACAGAGGCAAAGATGACAGCTTCCTTGGCTGTACATGATAGGAGGATTTAGTTCTGCTTTAAAGGATAACTCCACTTTCGTGGGAAAAAAATTGCAAATAAAAAAAGAATAAGGGGGGCGTGACCAGGGCATGGGCAAGATGGCTGCATAAGGGAGCAGCTCTTCAAACCAGACTGCGATAGTCAGCATCTGCCCACTTCCCACTGAATTCTTCAGCTCACCCGAGCTCTACTATCACTTCCGCTACTCCCGGCAATGATGCCGAAATGAAAAGACGATCGGCTTCCCCGCAAGCTGACAGCTTACATCTTTCAACGGCTGGCTCAATTAATGCAGAGCCCGCAGCTCTCCCCTCTCTGCAGCCTACACAGTCTGCTTTTCACCAAGAAGGCCAGGAGGACTCTACACGCTCCAGGATGGACTGCCTGCTGTCTCCTCCAGGCACCCCTGTCTCCAGCAGCCCGGTCAAATCGAAAATGCATCTAGACCCCTCTGCAGCCAGCAATGAGGTGAGCCATATCCCTCCATTATCCCCTGCACTGACACTGCCAAGCTCCCAACCTGACTCTATAGCTGCCTTTCCCACTATGGGACAGGCTGTGATGGATACTACACTGAAGGACATGAAGTTCTCTACAATCTGCTATGCTCTCTCTCATGCATAATTTTGGCCACAGCATAAATGTGCTAGAGGATAGAGTCTCTCACATTAAAGCTTACATTGGAGACATCACTACTACTATAAATGATATTATTGACACTCAGGAAGATCACGCACAGGACACTAAGTAGATAAAAGACAAACTAGCGGACATAGAGGATAGATCACGCAACAACATTAAAATCAGTGGAATACCGGAGTTGGTGCAACCTTCTGATCTATCCCCTTATGTTCGTGGCCGATTTAAAGCTATACTACCTGACCTGAAAAATATTAAGCTGGTAATTGACTGGATTCACAGATTACCTAAGCCCAATTTCTTTGCGAAAAGGTATCTAGAGATGTGATTATTCGGATTCACTTCTAACACCTAAAGGAGCAGTCTCTGCAGAAAACAAGAGCATTAGGTACCTTACCTGACCCCTATGGCCAGCTGCAATTTTTTGCGGATTTATCCCAGCACACTCTAAGTCGCCTCAGACAACTTAATTCCCATCACCAAGGCGCTCCACAATAACCATATCCAATATCAATGTATAGCACCGGCTGAGATTTAGCTTACCTACAAAGGCTCAAAATACATAGTGTCCTCAGTTCAAGAAGGGCTACATCTCCTACAGGGCTGGGACATTATCCCTAAATCCACTGCCACAGACCCCATGGATCAGAGAAGGGATGGTAACCAACTAGCTCCTCCTTTACCTCAAAGATCCAATAGACATCGCTCTTACTAATTAGCAGATGCAGGAAAGTCCGGATCAAGGCGGCCCGGTCTGATGTAAACCCACACTCGGTCTCAAACACTCTCTACCCCACTCTCGCATTCCTTGGCACCGGTTGTGCCTGTTCTCAGGAAGCGTTTGCTAGGTGTTGACCTAGCGCAAGTTTTCTTTGTCCTATCTTTTTGTCCTTTCATTGCATATTTTTGGCTACTCACGTGATTCTACACTCACATCTTGCACCCCACTAACCTGGGGTATTTATTTTGCTCAAGAGGCAAGAACAACAACAGACTTCAAGTCATATTCTTTATCCCCATTGTCATTACTACATCTACATGACCATCAAGATCTTGTCAATTAACGCTAACAGTCTCAATCCTCCTGACTTCTTCAGGGATCATCCCCTGAAGAAGTCACGTGACCCGTGACGTCACGCGTAGGGACGGGATAGGCACTCTCTGTTGATTTGGGATACGAGCTTGCTGCTCGTCGGAGTTAGGAACCGTATATGTGTTTTTAATGTGAATACCTGTTTTTCAATAAACCCAGCTTATTGCCTTAAACTTTACTACACTATGGTGGGACTTTCCTTTGTTCTTTCTCATTGGTGGCCCCCTTCATAATTGTGGAGGGACGGAGTTCCTGAATGAGGTTAGCACGTAAGGACTAAAGGTTATCGCCCCCACTACTGGTCTTTCGTTGGTACCCCGCCATCTAGAAGGATTTAACCCTTGCACCATGGGAAAAGGCCGCCATGCCCAAAATTGGTCCATGCTGTCACCCAATTACCTGCAGGTAAGGGGCCACTACTTACAAAAGTGTGTTGTGTTGCACGAAGAGGATTAATATCACCGTATTATATTTGCTTCAGTCACCCCACCCCTCCTAAGAGGACCACTATATATGCATTTTAATCTTGGGACATTGTAGTCATTTGTCACTTATATGTTACATCACATTTTTATGCTGTATACTGTTTACGTTCACACTAGCACAGTCACTTTATAGTATCTGAGGATATTGTGATTTGCAGAATAATAGCACTGTCACTTGGGTTTTAAATTTACATTTCTATATTTTTTTTTTTTCCAAATAACGTTTTTATTATTATTTCGTTTTTGCAGTACATTATGCATTAACAAGTGGTGAATGTAACAGTAGTACAAAAGTGCAGGTTTTCTGTATAGAGTGCTGGTATTCAATTGCTATGTTCCAATATTTAAACTTTGCAAAGTGCCAACTGAGCGTCATCTTCTGTCATTTAATATGTCTATTGGCAAGTTTATAACTTTAACGTGGTTGCAGAATCACAACAACCTAGTTCTCTGTAACTTATAGAAATCACAGGTGTACATGGTATAGAAGAGTAGAAGGGGATAGTAGGAAAAGAGGAAAGTAGAAGGGGGGGGTATAGTAGGTATATCAACGGTGGTGTTACCTGGTCATGGTGGGTCCTCCCGGAGGTGCCATAGCTCCCAGACCTTGTTATGTGCTTCCAGTCTATCTTGTAGTCTGGCCGTCATCTTCTCCATCACCTCTATATCCTTTATTCTAGCATATAGATCCTCAGCAGAGGGGGGGGGAAGGAACGTTTCCAGTGTAGTGCTATAAGGCATCTTGCCGCCGTTAGTATGTGGCGTACCAGTTTTTTATATGGAGTGGGAAGTTTAAGTGGTGATAGGCCTAATAGGAAGAATTTTGGGGACGCCTGGACTTGCGTGTCCAGGAGGCGTGCTAGTAATTGTTCGACTGTGGACCAGTAGGGAGTTAACAGTGGGCAGCTCCAGTATATATGTATGAAGGTGCCCCTTGCTCCCTGACATCTCCAACATCTATCGGAACTACATTTCTATATTTTAATATCAGTTTTTAAATCTGGTAAATTGCTAGCCCAACAAATCAAAGGGTTGCAAACGAAAAATCATATTTCCTTCATCTATCACCCTACCTCTAAACAAAATCTATCTGACCCACTTGCTATTACAAATGCATTTAGTGCATTCTACAACAATCTGTACATCTTAAATCTCTAGCCCAGGGAGATGATGCCGCCATCCAGGCATTCCTAGACTCTGTTCACCTCCCCAAACTATATACCAACCAACTAGCTAACCTTAACGCTCCATTCACAAATCTGGAAATAGGAAAAGTTATTGATTCTCTACCAAAGAGCAAAGCTCCTGGACCAGACAGCTTTGTGGGAGAGTATTACAAACAGTTCAAAGGCCTACTTGTTGACCACATCACTCCCATGTTTAATGCTGCTGCCTCCTCAACCTCGCTTCCCCAAGAATTGTTAAAAGCCTTGATCATCACCAGCCAGGTAAAGAACCCACCTCCCCCCAAAACTTTTGCCCAATTTCCCTGCTTAACCACGATACGAAATTATATGCCAAGGTGATAGTGAATGGATTGTTTGACTTACTTCCAAACCTTATCCACCCTGACCAATCAGGCTTTACAAAAGGGCATCAAACAGCCAGTGCCATCCGAAGAATGATAAACATCATACACAATGCCAAGGCCTGGGGAGTGCCTTCTCTGCTTCTATCCCCAGATGCAGAGAAGGCATTCGATAGAGTCCACTGGAGATACCTAGAACAGACATTGCATAAATTTGGTTTTCAGAGCCACATCCTTTTAGCAATCTTGGCACTATACTCACGCCCCTCGGCCCAAGTTTATCATTCATCTTCGCTATCTACCCCCTGCCAAATGACGAATAGTACAAGACAAGGGTGCCCCCTTTCATCCTTGATCTTTAACTTAATAATGGAACCACTAGCAGAAAATGTTAGATCCTAGGAGTAGATTAAGGGCCTCTCAATCGGTTCTCAAGATCACAAAATAAAGTTATTTGCAGATGATGTAATTCTCATTATGTCAAACCCTGAATCCTCCCTGGGTTCGGTCAGGACAACTATTGATACTTTTAGCTATGTGTCTTATTATAAGGTTAACACTTCTAAGTCCCTTATACTTCCCCTGGGAATCTCTTCAGAGCAACTATCTTCACTGAGTAAACAGTATCCATATATATGGGCTGAGGATTTCATATTCTATCTAGCAATCAAATTAACCAAGTCAGTGTTCTCTCTAGTCCAGGCTAATTACATCCCCTTTCTAACCAGCCTCCCCAAGGACCTTGAAAATCTCTCCAAATTTCATCTTACATGGTCTGGGAGGCTTGTTGCATTCAAGATGCTTAAATTGCCTCAACCCCTCTACCCTTTTAGACCCCTACGTATTCCTGTGCCTACATACTTTTTCACATCTCTACGAAAAATGGTAAGTTCATATGGCAAGAATCCAAAGCTAGAAGTTCCCAACCTAATTTAACAAAACGTAGATCTGTGGGCGGAGCAGGGTACATACATTTTAGAGACTACTACTTTGCATCCATTCTGGCGCAACTTAAATCCTGGTTTACGAGCAGCGTAGTGTGCCCTTGGAGAGATATGGAATATCTACAGGTCCCAGGCCATGATCTAAGTGTTTGGCTTATTAGTAATCTCCACCTAAAACGAAACAAATCATCCATCTCCCTTTCTGCTTCAGTGACAACCTTCACTTACCTTATCTCCAAGGGGCTAAGGTAGCTAAATTCCTGTCCTATCTCTGTCATATCTCTACTAATCGGGTTTTTCAACACAAAACTGGCAAAGGCTAGGTATAACGCATCTCTCAGATTTATACTCCAGTAATTTTCTCAAATCCTTTGCAACGATATGCGGGGAGTTCTCCATTCCTACAACAGATTACTTTAAATATATTCAGATAGCATACTGTCCAATACATAACCCCCGCCTCCATATTTTTGTACACAGAAAAGTTTGGACGTACCTATCTAACTCTGCCACCTGTTTCAAAGGTATGTCATTATTTTATTTACTAGATGCAAAAACTAAATTTACTAAACTACCGCCGATGCTTAAGTGGGAAAAAGACATAGGTGGATATTTTAGCCCATCTCAATGGTCCATAGTGTTAACGTCAAGTTACAAAGCAACCCGAGCCTCCAATCTTTGAGAACTGATCCTTAAAGTGGAGTTCCACCCAATTTTACAACTCTTCAGCATCCCTCACTAAACTGTGCACTGTAAACGAATTGGATATATTTTTATTTTTTTTCTCAGCACTTACTGTATATCTGCTATATTCATTTTTCACTTCCTCCTCCCTGGCCGCGGCCCATCGCATCATTTCCTGTTTGCAATGCCTTCTGGGAAGGGGCGGCAACTTCCTCTGACACTGCCGTTGCTATGGAAACCTGACCTGAAGCCTATTACACTGCTTGTGCTGCACTGAGCATGTGCGAGATCTGCAAGGATGAGATCCAGGAAGAAATACAGTCTGGCTTCAGATGCCCAGACTTAAGATGGCCACGGCCTGCTGTAACTTTATAAAATAACAAACTACTGCTATAAACTAACAAAACAGACCTTAGTTTACAGACTAACTTTACTAGAATACATTAAGCTTGTGTATTTTAGGGGTATTTTTATTTACAAAGTATAATTTCGGCCGGAACACCACTTTAAGATTAACCTCCGCTGGTATATTACCCCAACTGAAATGCATATCTATGCCCCATATGTAGCATCCACTTTTTTGAGGAACTGTGGGGAACCAGGCAACCTTCTGCACATTCTCTGGGACTGCAAGAAACTTTTGAAGTTCTGGGTAGATGTTCTCGCTCTCATCTGCAAAATCACCAAAGTTCCAGTAGTCCCATTCCCAGAATTTGCCCTACTAAGCATAGGTATTGACATTTTCCCCTCCCATTTCGAATATGTAACCTTACACATCCTTCTAGCTGCAAGACTAACCATTACCCATCATTGGAAAACTGCTGACCCAATCCGATTAGACAAAGTAATCTCCTTGGTGCATACCCATGGTTCTTATGAACGCATGTTCGCATCCTCGAAAGGTAGACTAGCTAATATAGGCAAATTGTGGACCCAATGACTCAAATAGTTTCAAAATAATTTCTATAATCCATTATAACTGCATTAGCACTCATGTATTGTTCTGTATGATTA
The DNA here is from genome assembly GCA_037952835.1 of Lithobates septentrionalis. NCBI lineage: Eukaryota > Metazoa > Chordata > Amphibia > Anura > Ranidae > Lithobates > Lithobates septentrionalis. Next base: position 562,344 of record JBBDGP010002373.1, read on the forward strand.
CCATGTCCTAACTAGGTTCTTCTCTTTGAGCAATCTCCATAGTTTGGTATACCTGCTTATTTTGGAAAATGTTACGAATAATAAGTGTACTTATATGGCAACCAACTTTACTTTGCCTTACTTTGTATTCCCATTTATCTCTGTATATTGACTTAAAGTGGTGTTCCGGCCGAAATTATACTTTTTAAATAAAAATACCCCTATAATACACAAGCTTAATGTATTCTAGTAAAGTTAGTCTCTAAACTACGGTCTGTTTTGTTAGTTTATAGCAGTAGTTTGTTATTTTATAAACTTACAGCAGGCCGTGGCCATCTTAAGTGTGGGCATCTGAAGCCAGACTGTATTTCTTCCTGGATCTCATCCTTGTAGATCTCGCACATGCTCAGTGCAGCACAAGCAGTGTAATAGGTTTCAGGTCAGGTTTCCATAGCAACGGCAGTTTCAGAGGAAGTTGCCGCCCCTTCCCAGAAGGCATTGTAAACAGGAAATGATGCGATGGGCCACGGCCAATGGAGGAGGAAGTGAAAAATGAATACAGCAGATATACAGTAGGTGCTGAGAAAAAAAATATCCAATTTGTTTACAGTGCACAGTTTAGTGAGGGATGCTGAAGAGTTGTAAAAGAGGGTGGAACTCCACTTTAATTCAATAAAAATGATTGAACGTAAAAATAAAATAATATAGCATATACAATTACGACACAAGTTATATTGTGATTGAATGTTATTAAAAATTATAGTTTTAGTGTTAAATGTATTAACAGATTTCAATACACTAACAAATTAAAGCCAAACTCCAACTCGTGCTTTATAATTAGTTAGAGCAAACAATGTTTTCCTTTTTGGGATAAAGGTTTTACACGAATAAATAAAAGCTGATCATTTTAAGCACCCCCACCAGTGTTAAATGGTTTACCTCATCCATGAAAACTGATACATTCTGCTGCAGAGACTGTGCTTTTGAAAAACAACAGACTTGCTGGCTGGATCACCAGATGGAAATAGAAGAAAGATAACTTCAAAAGGCAAACAAATGCAGCCATCACATCTAAGAGATGGTAAGCTGCAATATAATAAATGTTTGCTTTTGGGCTTAATACCGCTTTCTATTGAGGTTTACAGAAAAGTAATGATCCAAGATAAAATGCTGGTTCCTAAAAAATAGTGGCATCTGATAGTTAAACGTTCATTGCACACGATAAACCAATGAATCCACACCAATGCGATATTTATGTTTGTGAATTGAACATTTTGAGCAGAAAATTATCATGAAATAAAATAATGAACACATGTAGAATAAATCACCAGGATTTTATGGATTGAGTGTATGATGATTTTAAGAATATGTAAACCCAACATTTATATGATATGTACCTGCTGTACCATGTACTTGTATGAGAAAGTATCCTGGTCTCTTTGTATTGCTTCCTTTGTGTGAAATCCCTGGTGATCCTGCCAGTCCCTTTGCTTTCCTATTAAAAACTGATCACACTAGGCATGTGAGCACATACATCCCAGCGTGGTCAGTTTTCTGGCTGTGCTGGAAACTCAGCCTGCTTGTCCGCCAATGATCAGACACCCACCCCAGGACAACCATTCATTGAGGAGATCAGTGTGCTGCTGTTTTTCCTCCCCCAGCTCTCTGAGCTCCCTATGCAGCTGAGAACAGAGGGTAATCAGCTATAAAAAAGGGGAAAAAGTATTTATAATGTTATTTTTATTTATATCTATACACAAATGTTTTGCCTTTCATTTCTATTTTAAACTGAATGGGTTGTTTTACAAGGTGAAGGTTTACATATACTTTAACCAAATGGTATCTCTGTATTGAAAAAAAAACACAACATCATTACTATAACATTCATTTTTACTATAGCTTACTGGATATAACTTTTATCACTGTGTGAATTGGCTATATCATCTAGTCTAGCAAAGTTTTATCATGATAAACAATTCTATGTATTAGCAAGAAAGGCTTAAAATCCTCTCTCCTCTCTGTACAAACGGATGGAGGTTTTTTTTTAATTACTGCTACATGTCAAGAGTAACGCCTCTTACACACGATCGGATTTTCCGCAGACAAAGCGCCAGACTTTTGTCCGAAGGGCGCATGCCGTGAACTTGTCTTGCATACTAACGGCACACAATTGTCGGCCAACAAACACGAACGTAGTGACGTACTACATGGAATTTCAGCTCTTGAGCACCACCCTTTGGGCACCTTCTGCTAATGCCGTGTTTGGTGAGCATTGATTCGGAACATGCGTGTTTGTACTTTGGACTTTTGTGTGACGGACTTGTGTACACACGATAGGAAGATCTAAAAACAGACCGTTGTCCGCCGAAAATTTACTAGCCTGCCATCCAACATTTGTTGGCGGAAAGTTGGCCAACAATTGTCTGATGGAGCGTACGAACGGTCGGATTTTAGGCAAACAGTCTGTCATCACACAATTCTCGGACGAAAACCCGATTGTGTGTACGAGGCTTAAGTCAAGATACTAAATGAATGGATAACACAATGAATGCATTAATTAGTTCTCAAACTTGAAATTTAAATGTTAAAGATTTTTATTTTATTGGGTACTTCAAAATAACCCCCCACAATTTTTTTTCTCTGAGAGCAGAATGTGATATAGAGTGTAAAGAAATGGAACAATTTATATAACAGGTTATCGCTGTAAAGTTTAAAGTGATAATAATGTGCTTCTAAGGTCTAAATATTTTTTTACATTAAAGCATTTGTTACCCCAGCATGTCATATTCCTGATATGTGGCTGCTGTACCATGTACTTGTATGAGAAAGTATCCTGTTCTCTTTGTTTTACTTCCTTTATCTGAAATTCCTGGTGTCCCTGCCAGTCCCCTTGCTTTCCTATTAAAAACTGACCACACTAAGCAGGAGAGCACAGCATGGTCAGTTCTCTAGCTGTGCTGGGAGCACAGTCTGTTCTCCTCCAATGATCAGACTTGTCCTGACACACCCCACCTACACAGCCTGTCACTTGGAAGATCAGTGTGCTCCTATTTCTCCCCCCCCCCCCCCAACTCTTATTCAGCTGAGAACAGAGGGAATGTGATCACTTATAAAAAAGGGGAAAAGGTATTTAGTTTGTTTTTTTATATATATCTATACAAAAACGTTTTGCCTTTCATTTTAAACTGAATGGGTTGTTTTACAAGGGAATCGTTTACACTACTTCTCCTCCCCCCACATCCCTAAACACAGTGGCGGCTGGTGCTTTTTTTTTTTTTTGGGGGGGTGGGGCGTCAAACAACCAAAGGTTGCAGGTTGCAGCACCGCTCTCCTCTCTTCCTGGTCTTACAGGAGACACTAAGGGCAGTTTCTCATAGTGCTGACAGTCAAACTCCTGTGAGAAGGGAGTGGGGGGCGTGGCTTACTGGCGTTGTGTGTGTCTATGGACCCACACACTGCCTGGCTCAGGACAGGTGCACCCTTAGCACTTGAAGGAGTGGACAGGGCACTGCCAAGGAAGGAGGTAAGGGACTGCTCTGTGCAAAATTGGATATTTTATACATACTTACATTGGTCCAGCTTGGACCAGTATATACCATAACTGGGGAATGCCCCTGGAAAGAGAAAATCACTGAAATAGACACCAATACTCCAGTTATCTCCCCTTGCTTCCGTGTTCCATGCTGAGCATCTGGTCTGCTGCAGCTTTGAGTGTAAAGTGTTCTCTGATTGATGGAGAGGTGAAGAAGGAGACATTATACTCTCCATCTCGTCCAATCAGAGAATGCTTTGCATTCATTCTGAAAAATGCTAAGCATACTCTCAATGATGCTCATGCTGAGCGGCTGAACTCTTGTGTTCACAATGCAACAGGCCAGCCGCTCAGTGCAGGGCCCAGAAGCCAGTGGTGATCACAGCGGTGTCTAACATTTAGGAGATGTACATGTAAATGCATGTAATAACTTGCATTGAATAACTTGTCCTATATACAGTTTATTACATATTCACACATTGCGTGTACTCCTTCCATAAACCCTATATTGTCAAAAGTATTGGGACGCCTGCCTTTACACGCACATGAACTTTAATGACATCCCAGTCTTAGTCCGTAGGGTTGAATATTGAGTTGGCCCACCCTTTGCAGCTATAACAGCTTCAACTCTTCTGGGAAGGCCGTCCACAAGACTTAGGAGTGTGTCTATGGGAATGTTTGACCATTCTTCCAGAAGCGCATTTGTGAGGTCAGGTGCTCATGTTGGATGAGAAGGCCTGGCTCGTGGTCTCTGCTCTAACTCATCCCAGGTTGAGGTCAGGACTCTGTGCAAGCCAGTCAAGTTCCTCCACCTCAAACTCGCTCACCCATGTGTTTATGGACCTTGCTTTGTGCACTGGTGCGCAGTCATGTTGGAACAGGAAGGAGTCATCCCCAAACTGTTCCCACAAAGTTGGGATCATGAAATTGTCCAAAATGTCTTGGTATGCTGACGCCTTAAGAGTTCCCTTCACTGGAACAAAGGGGCCAAGCACAACCCCTGAAAAACAACCCCACACCATACTCCCCCTTCCAACAGATGATTTGGACCAGTACACAAAGCAAGGTCCAAAAAAACATGGATGAGCAAGTTTGTGGTGGAGAAACTTGACTGGCCCGCACAGAGTCCTGACCACAAGACATTTTGGACAGTTTCATCTGGGAGGTGTTATGGGCTGCCTGGCACTGCTCTGAATGCTGGATGCAGGATACCTGAGCAGAGATTAATTATGGTTTTCCGGTAGCCACTTAGGATACGGCGTGAATACACAGACAATTCCAGGGGGATTTTATAGCTCAGATAAACGTGTAATGTAATTGTTGCTTACAGTTTAAATTGCTCTTTTAATTTCTTGTGAAAATGAAACAGTTCTTTGGGATTTTGACCTCTGTGATTATTATTACGGTTGAATGTCATGTTTGTGTAATATTCATATGCACAGACAATTCCTTCTTTTGCTGGATTACTAATATAATTAGTTTTGAATTATAGTTACACTTCACCTTAATCCTTTCACTGCAAGAGACTTTTTTTTTTTTCTTTAAATTTTTGCACACATCATACAAAACCTCCAAAATAGTATAAACATTTCTGAAAGCAGAGACCCTGGAGAATAAGATGGTGGCAGTTGCATTTTTTTCATATCACGTTAAATTAACCCAACTGTTTATCTATAAACAAGGCTTTAAAGTGATTCTAAATGTACATTTTTTTTCTTTAACCACTTCAACTCCGGAAGGTTTATCCCCCCTTCATGTCCAGGCCATTTATTACGATACGGCACTGCGTTACCTCAACTGACAATTGCGAGGTCGTTCGATGCTGTACCCAGATAAAATGTTTGTCTTTTTTTTCCCCACAAATAAAGCTTTCTTTTGGTAGTATTTGATCACCTCTGCGGTTTTAATTTTTTGGACTATAATCAAAAATAGCAATGATTTTGAAAAAAACAAACATTATTTTTTACTTTATTCTATAAAACATATCCAATAAAAAAATGTTAAAAATCTAATTTCTTCATCAGTTTAGCCCAATATGTATTCTGCTACATATTTTTGGTTAAAAAAATCCCAATAAGCGTATATTGATTAGTTTGCACAAAATGTATTGCGTCTGTAAACTATGGGATATATTTATGGGACTTTTATTTATTTATTTACTTTTACTAATAATGGCGGTGATCAGTGGGAATGTGACATTGCGGCGGACAAATTGAACACTAAGTGACACTTTTGACACCTTTTGGGGGACCAGTGACACTAATACAGTGATCAGTGCGAAAAATATGTACTGTCACTGTACTAATGACACTGGCAGGAAAGGGGTTAACATCAGGGGCGATCAAAGGGTTAGAGGTGTACCTAAAATGTGCTTATTTACTGTGTGGGAGGTGTTTGTACTGTGGGAAGGCAGGGATCTGTGTTCCTGCTTTGCAGAAACACATGATCACTACCTTCCCTACCGACAGAACGGCAATCTGCCTTGTTAACATAAGCAGACCGCCGTTCTGCTTTAGTCCTGAACGATCGTTGGGTTCCGGTGGACATCGAGTCTGCCGGACAAACTGATTGGCTCCTGCCGTGTCCAACAGGGACGTGCAGTGAGGTCAGTGGCTGGTGAGGCACTGGCTAGTATCAGAGCCAGATACACACAGGTTACATAGGCCGCGATCGTTAGAGCGAGAGCAATAATTCTAGTACTAGACCTCCTCTGTAACTCTAAACATGTAACCTGTAAAAAAAATTGAAAGCGTTACCTATGGAGATTTTTAAGTGCTGAAGTTTGGCGCCATTCCACAAGTGTGCCCAATTTTAAAGCGTGGCATGTTAGGTATCTGTTTTCTTGGTGTAACATCATCTTTCACATTATACAAAAAATCGGGTTATCGTTAGTGTTTTCTTTTTTTTTTTTATATATTCATGATTGAAAAATTGTTGCGCAAATACCGTGTAACATAAAAAGTTGCAACGACCACCATTTTATTCCCTAGGGTGTCTGCTAAAACAATATATATAATGTTTGGGGGTTCTGAGTAATTTTCTAGCAGAAAAATGATGATTATTACATGTAGGAGAGAAGTGTCAGACTTGGGTGGCAAGTGGTTAATTACCATAAGTAATATACAAATAATTATTATATATTGTTTTGAAGGTAATTTACTATATTTTCAAAAACTACTCAAGCAGGAGGCTTAATGGACAAATTACTGAAGTTTGAAGTTATAACTTCCAACCAGTAATTTCCTAGTAAATAGCTAAATAATAAATGATTATGTTATAACATATTGTCATGATCACTTAGTGCCCCCGTTCCTTATTCCAGCACCCGGGGTGTTGGCTGTTGCTTTTCCCCTGTCTCTGTTCACCTGCAAGATGATTGATCTGATCAGTCACCTGTAGAGTTGCCACCTCATTCCTTTAAACCCGAACACATATGAATTACACAGGTTCTGAGGCTTATTTTATTGCACATAAGGCACCAAGTGAGTTTAATTGCCACCTTAATCAGCCACAGAACCTGTGTAATCAATATGTGTTCAAGTTTAAAGGAATGAGGTGGCAACTCTAGTCACCTGATATAAGCAAACCGAACACTCTATCCATTGCTTGTGATAGAGACAGTTACCTGCATTGTTACTGTTTCAAGCCTCCTGTTTGTGTGCATTGCTTTGCTGTTGGATTTCCCTGTGTATGACCCAGATTGGATATTGGACTATTCCCTGAACTCAGCCTGCCTTATTACCTGGACCGTCTTAGAACCATGCTATCTGTCTGCTAAACTGCAAGTAGTCTGTTGTTTGCTCTGGTCGCGTCTGCCCTAGGGGGGTGGCCAGGCACTATACTATTGTATATAAGTCCTGGGGGCAGCCAAGTACCGCTAGGCCTGCTTGTCTTAAAGGAAAGGGGGCTGCTATAGGTGAAGGACACAGTAGCTAGCTATAGTGTCTGACCACCTGCATTGAGGTAGACGTTACATGTGTGACACATATAGCATATTAATATATGATTTAGCTTGATAATAACAGTAACTTTTTAACAGCAGTAGATTCTCATTCTCCCTCTTAACTGTGTGAGAAAAACATGGGATTATGGGTAAATCTTATACACATAAACCCATGTTTTTTTCCTAGTAGTAAAGAGGACTGCGCTGGAACGGAGCATTTGTCTTTTAGACACATTCCCCCTTCTATGACACTGCAGTGAGAGGCGTGCCTCCACTGCAGCATTTTTATTGGACAGCTGGGCTAATGGTACTTTACCATTGGTCCAAGACTCCAAGCTGTCCATTGAGCTCAGTGCCTCTGACAAGAAGTGAGGAGAGGCACAGTGAGCTCATCCTCTCAGTCTGCTGCAAACAGAGTGTGCCAGCTTGTATTTAAACTGGCCGCTCTGTATGTAGCTTCTGACAGGCTGCGCAAAGAGCCCCGTATCTATGGAACCATAGGTCGTAAGAGCCTCAAATTTACCAGTGGTGGGGTAGGACTTAGGCTACCTACACCCCCCCCCCCCCCAATTTGGGGTCTCTGTGACCTCAGGTCGCCGAGCTACGACCATCTAAGCTTGATTTAAAAAAAATGTTTTAATGTTCATGGCAGGAGAGACCTGCCTCCCCTGACTGTACGTCCCTGGTGTCCAATCACAGTGGGAGTGGGTTGCCGCCTAGTGGGAGTGCCTCTTTCTATGGGGGCACTCTTGCGCGCTCGCTACTGAGCCTCACTGTCTGCATCTATTGACAGCAGTACTTGGCCCAGCTCCCTTGTAACCGGATGTTATTGACAGCAGCTTAAGCCAATGGTTCCCACTGCTGTCTCTGAGCAAATGAGGAGGGAAAGAGCTGAGAGAACCTTTGATCTAATGCACATGGCTGGATCGAGATCGGACTCAGGTAAGTATAAGAAGGGGCTGGGGGGGAGCAGCATGCAGAAGGTTTTTTTCCCTTAATGCATAGAATGCATTGAGGGAAAAAAACCTTCTGCCTTTATAACCACTTTAAAAGCCTTTACTGGTTGTCAGTTTAGAGGTAGCCATGATTGATTGCCCTGGAATTATTTCTCTCACTCAGCCATAGCTAATATGTGTGGCGCAATTGTCATTTTCATATGCAGGTGCAGCCGACATATCTGTTTGCATTTTTATGTATGTAAATGTGGGGGAGAGGGGGGGCTTTAAAAAATGGGAGTGACGTGTTTTATATTTATTTTGATAATTCGTTTTTTTATTTTTTTTTTCCCTTAGCTTTATTGCTATTTCAAGGAGGCTGATAAGCCCCCTATGTGATAGCACAGTGCAGAGGGAAGAGGGGCAGATGATGTCACAATCTCCATCTCATCCAACCAGAGAATACCTGAAAAAAACACGGGGTGTTCTCTGATGGCTGCAGTGCAGCGCAAGCAACGCCCTGTGTTGAGGAGAAGCCGCTGGAGCAGCACCTGGATGATCAGGGCTATCACTGAATGTAGCTTTGACTATTTCAGTGATTTTCACCATCCCCATTGGCTCTTTAAATATCAGATATGAATACTTGCATCGAGGTAGACTAATGTAAGTTTGCAAAAAGATCATTTCTGGAGTTCCGCTTTAACATTAGTAATAACACTAAATATTGTTGATTCAGAAAATATCTGACTTCCTTAGGGGATCAGTAAGGAATTTTTTTCCCTTGGTGGAGTAAATTGGACCATACTGTATAAAGTTTTTTTGCCTTCCTCTGGATCAACTGTGGTATAGGGTTCTGTTTATGGAGCTTTTGTTTTATTGGTTGAACTCAATGGACTTTTGTCTTTTTTTTTCTTAACCTGCCTATGTTAGTGTGGTGGGTGGGCTTGAGCAATTACCTGCCAAAGCACCCCCTTCAGGTAGGCACCGTCCACGCTTCTTTCCGTCACTGGCGCTGACATCTTTGCCCAGCTTTCTTCCATGTTTGGCATCATTGGCCATTTTGATTTGCTGGCCTGGAATGATGTAACTACCATACATACACATGTATGAGTTTATTCATCCTGGCACCCAAGGCAAGCCAAGATTTTTTACTGAGCTGTGCATGTAGGGCTCATTGTACAATTAAAAGAATATAGCTGGCAGACAGAAAATGAACTTTTATTTCAAAAGAGGTACACAGAGGGGTTAATTTACTAAAGGCAAATCCACTCTGCACTACAAGTGCACTGCAAGCAGGGCCGGCACTACTGCTAGGCGAATTAGGCAGCCGCCTAGGGCGCAGCCACGGCCTCTGGCTCTCTATTTTGTTGTGTGACAGCAGTGATGCTGCTGCTAATGCTTTCAGGGCGCAAGGCACGGTGCAGTCCTGTTGAGGAGGAAGCGCTGGAACGGAGCTTGTCAGAACCCCGCTCTCTATCCCGCTGTCAGGGGAGTGGTGCCGCTGTCACTTCTTTCATTCGAGTAGCTGGAACTGGGCACAGAGCAGGAAATGCAACAGCTGCTGGATCAGTGGGTGGTTCCATGTGCGCTCCTCCCCTGCCCCCGCGCTCTGCAGGTCTCCTGCTATGAGTGCAGAGCCCAGATAATGCCACGGCTGAGCAGCTCCCTGATCTCCTCTCCAGGATGGACATCTGTGACTGTGGACTGTGGTGGAGGACCTGGCGATCATCATTCTTCTGGAGTCTCAAGGTACTGCATGAGTCATGAAGGTCCTGCCCGACACTGACAGCATCCGTGACTTCACTCCTTGACGGAGGGAGCCCTGCAAATCACTGCTAGCAGCCACCCCACACACACAGCCCTGACAATACATATGATGCTGTCACCATCTTTATCCTCCTCATCATCTCCCTGTTTCCCCAATAACCTACCTCCTGTCATATACTTCTTATCATCCCCCTGTTCCCCACGGTCAGCTTCCTACCACCCACCCCTGTCATCTTCATCCCCTTGTAGTGTATAAAACCACAAAAATTGTTGCTGGACTGGGGGGGGTTGGTTCATATCTGAAATACACTATATTACCAAAAGTATTGGGGCGCTTGCCTTTTTACGCACACTTTAATGGCATCCCAGTCTTAGTCCATAAGGTTCAATATTGAGTTGGCCCACCCTTTGCAGCTATGACAGCTTCAACTCTTCTGGGAAGGCTGTCTACAAGGTTTAGGAGTGTGTCTATGGGAATGTTTGACCATTCTTCCAGAAGTGCATTTGTGAGGACTATGCAGGCCAGTCAAGTTCCTCCACCCCAAACTTGCTCATCCATGTCTTTGTGGACCTCCCAGAAGAGTTGAAGCTGTTTTTGCTGCAAAGGGAGGACCAACTCAATATTAAACCCTATAGACTAATGCCCCGTACACACGGTCGGATTTTCCGATGGAAAATGTCCGATCGGAGCGTGTTGTCGGAAATTCCGACCGTGTGTGGGCTCCATCGGACATTTTCCATCGGATTTTCCGACACACAAAGTTGGAGAGCAGGAGATAAAATTTTCCGACAACAAAATCCGTTGTCGGAAATTCCGATCGTGTGTACACAAATCCGACGGACAAAGTGCCACGCATGCTCAGAATAAATAAAGAGATGAAAGCTATTGGCCACTGCCCCGTTTATAGTCCCGACGTACGAGTTTTACGTCACCGCGTTTAGAACGATCGGATTTTCCGACAACTTTGTGTGACCGTGTGTAGACAAAACAAGTTTGAGCCAACATCCGTTGGAAAAAATCCTAGGATTTTGTTGTCGGAATGTCCGAACAAAGTCCGACCGTGTGTACGCCCTATAAGACTGGGATGCCATTAAAGTTCACGTGCATGTAAAGGCAGGTGTCCCAAAAATTTTGGTCTGCAATCTGACCACATTGGAGTGTATTTGTTCACTTCCATCAAACACCTCAACTATAATGATAGTAATTGGCATCAGCACTTTCAGAAAGTATTAGTTAACAAATCTTATCTTACATCCATTTCCAATGCAATTTAAACATGTTTCTCCTGCTTCTAGATGTCAAGAAGATTGATAGTATCTCTTTCTATGTGCTCCTTTTCCTACTGAAAGTACATTTATCTTGTTACTTGCTGGTTTAGAACAATTTAATGGAGTGCTGAAGTTCGCTAATGATTTCAAAAGAAACGGCTTGCATTAATCAAAGCGTCATTACCCGTTACTACCCGAAATGTGATGCCGGCTGACTTTGATACCAATTACACTAATCCAGGAGGAACAGCAGATACAATGCTCATTGGACATTTCCTTTGTGTAACGGGCAACATGTCTTTCAGGTATTCATTAGCTGCCACCCTGTGATTTCCATTTCATAATATGGTGTCAGATGTTCCCTATTTCATGTGTAGGAGGAATGATGATAGACTTCACCTTGGCAAGACAGTCAGTACTCTTACATGATGAGCAGTCATAGAGACAAGATGGTAGATGTTTGTTCTCCAGCCATCATTAAATATCAAACCTTGCTACATTTCGGGGTTTTCAGTCCTACTGACTTTTAATTACTTCAGGGACTGGCGTCTGTGTATAGAAGAAGTGAGATGGAGTCAGTAGGCATTGTGGTTGAGAAGAGAGAAGAGGAATGAGAATTGTTTTTTTTTTAATTGCATAGCTAACGCCCCAGAGAATCAGAGAGTGAATTTTACTTGCCAAATGGTGGTAGCAGTTCACATCGGTGTAATTAATAACAAACATACACTGAATTATTTATAAAGTTAAACTCCAAAGTTAAAAAATAAAACCACTAAACAATATCCTTAGTGCCCAAAATGAATCCATATACATCCGCTGCCTAAAAAGGAACTAAACTTTCCCAGTCAACACAAACTTTTATTAATCCTTATACTGCTGGCATTAGTAAATCGATTGGAAGGTATATTATATTTACTTGTTTTAATCTTATTTTATGTTACTTCAGTTGCTTCTTGGTTTCTGGCCTAGGCCAAAATGATGAAATACATCCGAGAAGTCTTTACGGCATTTTTTTTTCTTTCATCGAGAGGAGGAGGGGCTTACTCAGCTAAACACGCCCTCCCGCCTGCATGCCTGAGCTAAGTGCATAGCTCCCAACTGTCCCTGATTTGGAGCAATGTCCCTCATTCCTCCTCATTTGTCCCTCATTTTGGTCTGATCTATATAGTTGTATTTAAAATGCACTTTTTATCTATCAAAAAATGTTTTCCAACACTAAACCTTTCATCTGATTTCTAAATTCTAAACAGTGCTAAATGACAGCCCACTCCCCCCTTCCTCCATGCACACACAAGGAATGTACACACAGAGAAATGTACACACAGGCATGTACACAGACACACACACAGCCCCCCCCTGCACAACAGCCCTTACTTCTAAGGTGGTCCTAGTCCCTGCTATTGTTTCCACATGCAGAGGGGTGCACATGCAGGGAGTGGCCAGAGGTGGCAGCAAAGAGCCCAATGTCAGCTCAATGACAGAGCAGCAGCCTGCCGACTCACACACATACAGGAGCATCCACGGAGCTGCTCTGCACCCGCCCCTGCCTTCTCACATCCCTGACAGTCAGCCAGGCCCATGCAGACGCTGGGGCCCCTTACAAGTGTATGGGCTGTACCCAGGGACGTAGCTATAGAAGGTGCAAGAATCGCCATTGCGACTCAGCCCCAGGCTGCGGGGGGCCCGTGCGGCTCCCCTGTCAGTTTTGTAAACACTTGTGTGAACCTTAGTCGGGGGCGGAGCTGGCGGTCCTAGGTACGGAAGACTTCTTGCCTCTTGACTTTACACTCTGGATGCAGCTAGCCCCAGGCTGGATAGGAGGGCCGGCGGGGCGGCATATAGGAGAACCGATCTCCTATGTTCTCCTCCTGTCTCCTGCAGGTCTGTCAACGGCTGCAGCAGCAGGATCGGTTCTCCTATATGCCGCCCCGCCCGCCCTCCTATCCAGCCAAGAGGCAAGCAGTCATCCGTACCCAAGACCGCCAACTCTGCCCCCCCCCCCACCCTGGCTCCCACTTCCTGTCTCAAGGCTGTTCCTGCCGCCGGAATGGTAGGAGAAAAGCTCCCTGCCCGAGGCCGCCCCTGGTAAGGCACAAACTCTCTGTCACAGCAGAGAGTAAAAGAATGCACTGCTCAGCGAGTATAGTGTTCCAGGTGTGCTGCTATCACTCTGCTCCCTCCCATACTACCCCCCCCCCATTATGCTGTCCCCCCACACTGCCTTCCACTGCCTCCTTCCCATCAAAAACTGTAAAAAAAAAAACTATAAAAAATAAAATTATAAAATAAAATGTTAAAAAATAATAAAAAAAATAAAAAAAAAACTACTGACCCCGTCCACTGCCCTACAGACTCCTCTCCACTGCCCTACGGACCCCTCTCCACTGCCCTACGGACCCCTCTCCACTGCCCTATGGACCCCTCTCCACTGCCCTACGGACCCCTCTCCACTGCCCTACTGACCCCTCTCCACTGCCTTACTGACCCCTCTCCACTGCCCTACTGACCCCTCTCCACTGCCCTACTGACCCCTCTCCACTGCCTTACTGACCCCTCTCCACTGCCCTACTGACCCCTCTCCACTGTCTTACTGACCCCTCTCCACTGCCCTACGGACCCCTCTCCACTGCCCTACGGACCCCTCTCCACTGCCCTACTGACCCCTCTCCACCGCCCTACTGACCCCGTCCACCGCCCTACTGTCTGACATCATTTCCAGTCCACACTGACACCACTGGCCGAACTAGGGTTGCAAAGGTAGCACTTGTGACTGGGCCCTGGCCCTCCGCCACCATGGCGAAGCCCAAGACTGAAGGACTGCACAACATGTGAAAGGGATCCGCTGTGGGCCGTAAATGGGTCATGGGATCAGTTGGAAGGGCTTTGGGCTCGGAGGGAATGGCTCAGGTTGGAGGTCAAGGGGGGCCCTTCATGATTTCTTGCACCAGGGCCCTGAAGGTTCTAGCTACACCTCTGGCTTTACCCCCTGGTGGCGGCCCTGGTTGTACTGCATAGCAGAGCTGTGTAAATCTCATAACTGGATGGAAATACAAATCCTTTGGTTGGTAAAACAGCTAGCTCCCTTATGTATATTTCATCTGCATATTTAGTTCTTTCAAACTTGTCTGGTCACATTAGATTTAAATGTATTGATGCTTCAGAAGTAATTTACCCTTGGCATAACTTGCCATTTTTTTTAGATTATGGACTCTTAACAATGCCCTGAAAGACTGCTTCACTTCTTTATGATAAGTCTGTTTTAATTGAGGAATTCTAAACAATTAATTGCAAGCTGCATAGACTTCATTGCTTGTGTCGCCTGTTTACTGTGGATTGTAAAAACATTTGCCGACATCTCCCGTAAACTCATTAGCCGCTTCTTCAGATGTTGTGATTTTTCTTTTATTAGATGCATAGCGGGAGCAATAAAACACCTTCCTCACCTAGCCGGCTTTCTTCCATTTATCTACATGAATAATGCCTCCAGCACAGTGTCATGCACTCCACATAATAGTAAGATACTAGAAAACACCATGAATAATCTCAATACATTATCTCACACTTTTTCCCTTTCACTGTAGCATCAGATGAAGGATATTTATGTGCTTTAAATGATGTTAAAATAAATTAGAAATTTCTTTTGTTTTGGAAAATGTATTTGGCTTCCTTGTAAGCCATGATTTTTGTTGGCAGGGGATGATTCACAACTATAGGAATCAGTCTAGCCAAGATTGGATTATATTATGAGTCAGTGACACGGTGACAAAAAGGGGAAGTTTACCAGTTCTGTAGAAATATGAATGTCCAGGGGTGGCACAGTGGCTAAGTGGTTAGCACTTCTGACTGGCAGCACTAGGATCATTGGTTCAAATCTTAACCACAGCGCTACCTACCTCGAGTTTGCATGTTCTCCAGGTGGCGACCCGTCCATTAAGTGCGCAGGGCAACGCCCCCCATCTCCCCCTCCTCTATCCATGCATCCGGCCCCCTTCAGGACACCGGCACATGGATTCCAATGCGGAGGGGCTGTTTTGTTAAAGCTCCGATTAGATCCAGAGGCTCTAATAGGCATCAATCTAGGCTGGGCTCGGGTCGCAGAGAGTGTGCTACGAGCCCACCCAGGTGTGTTACAACAGCAAATCAATATTCGCTGTTGTAACACTGATCCTCCTCCCAGCCAATCAGGAAGCTGGTTTTGACACCGGTTACCCGATTAGCTGAAGGGACAGGTGATCCCTTTTGGACACCTAGGAGGAGGGGAGCAGCTGGAAGTCACCATGGAGGAGAGGACACTGCACCACGCTGCCTGCCACCCACCACAATGGGGTAAGTTTTGGACCGACCGGCAAACAGCGTGTTGGGTGGTTGCCGCCCTTGTTTGCAGCCCCCCCCCCCCCAAAAAAAAACACTGGCCGCCACTGATGTTCTCCCTGTGTCTGTGTACAATTCCTCCGGGTACTCCGGTTTCCTCCCAAACTCCAAAGACATGCTGGTAGGTTAATTGGCTCCTGTCTAAATTGGCCCTAGTATGTATGTATGAATGTGAGTTAGGGACCTTAGATTGTAAGCTCCTTGAGGGCAGGGATTAATGTGAATGTACAATGTACATTCACCGGCCCCTTTATTAGATACACCTTGCTAGTACCGGGTTGGACCCCCTTTCGCCTTCAGAACTGCCTTCATTCTTCGTGGCATTGATTCAACAAGGTGTTGGAAACATTCCTCAGAGATTTTGCTCCATAGTGACATGATAGCATCACACAGTTGCTGCAGATTTGTCGGCTGCACATCCATAATGCGAATCTCCCATTTCACCACATCCCAAAGGTGCTCTATTGGATTGAGATCTGGTGACTGTGGAGACCATTGGAGTACAGTGACCTCATTTTCCAGTGGTGAGATGATTGGATCTTTGTGACATGGTGTATTATCCTGCTGGAAGGAGCCATCAGAAGATGGGGACACTGTAGTCATAAAGGGATGGACATGGTCAGCAACAATACTCAGGTAGGCCGTGGTGTTTAAACGATGCTCAGTTGGTACTAAGGGGCCCAAAGTGTGCCAAGAAAATATCTCCCACAACAATACACCACCACCAGCCTGAACCGTTGATAGAAGGAAGGATGGATCCATGTTTTCATGTTGTTTAAGCCAAATTCTGACCCCACCATCTGAACATCGCAGCTGAAATCGAAACTCATCAGATCAGGCAACGTTTTTCCAATCTTCTATTGTCCAATGTTGGTGATCCTGTGTGAACTGTAGCCTCAGTTTCCTGTTCTTACCTGACAGAAGTGGCACCCGGTGTGGTCATCTGCTGCTGTAGCCCATCTGGTTCAATGTTTTGTGCATTCATAGATGGTATTCTGCATACCTTGGATGTAACGAGGGGTTATTTGGGTTACTGTTGCCTTTCTATCATTTGGAATCAGTCTGCCCATTCTCCTCTGACCCCTGACATCAACAAGGTATTTTTCCTCCACACAACTGCCGCTCACTGGATATTTTCTTTTTTGGACCATTCTCTGTAAACCTGAGAGTTGGTTGTGCGTGAAAATCCAAGTAGATCAGCAGTTTTTGAAATACCAACCCCTCTACTACCAACAACCATGCCACGGTGTAATAAATAATATATATATCTATAGTATGGGAAAAGGGACATAACTTTTTTAATTAATGTATGTACCGTATTTATCGGCGTATAACACGCACTTTTTTCCCCTGAAGATCAGGGGAAAATCGTGCGTGCGTGTTATACGCCGATCCCCCGCCAATTGTGAGCTTTTCGTCCGCTCTCAGCGGCTTTCGGCTTTTCTCGGCGGCTTTCGGCCATTCTCGGTGGCTCTCGGTGGCTTTCGGCCATTCTCTGTGGCTCTCGGCCGCTTTCGGCCATTCTCGGTGGCTCTCGGCCGCTTTCGGCCATTCTCGGTGGCTCTCGGTGGCTTTCGGCCATTCTCTGTGGCTCTCGGCCGCTTTCGGCCATTCTCGGTGGCTCTCGGCCGCTTTCGGCCATTCTCGGTGGCTCTCGGCCACTTTCGGCCATTCTCGGCGCCTCTCGCAGTCCCACGGGAGCCGCCGAAAGCCGAGAGCCGCCGAGAATGGCCGAAAGCGGCCGAGAACGGCGGCGCTATTTTCAAAGATGCAAACGACACAGGGCAAGGCTACAGAGGGACACTGACAAGGCTGCAATCGGGTACAAGACTACAGATGGACACTAACAAGGCTGCAATGGGGGACAAGGCTGCAATGGGGGACAAGGCTGCAATGGGGGACAAGGCTGCAATGGGGACAAGGCTGCAATGGGGACAAGGCTGCAATGGGGGACAAGGCTGCAATGGGGACAAGGCTGCAATGGGGACAAGGCTGCAATGGGGGACAAGGCTGCAATGGGGGACAAGGCTGCAATGGGGGACAATGCTGCAATGGGGACAAGGCTGCAATGGGGGACAATGCTGCAATGGGGACAAGGCTGCAATGGGGGACAAGGCTGCAATCAGGGACAACACTACAGATGGACACTGACAAGGCTGCAGATGGACACTGATGAGGCTGCATTGATGGGCATTTAAATGTACCGTAAGTTTTTTTCCTTAAACTTTCCTCCTAAAAGTTTTTTTCCTTAAAATTCCCTCCTAAACTTGGGGTGCGTGTTATATGCCGATAAATACGGTATATAAAGTATCCGCGCTACAGATATATTATAAAAGCAGCAGGTACTACAGTTTATGTATATATATATATAATGTGTGTGTACACCATCAAACTTGGAGTAATGAATGTGTTGTGAAACTTGAATTTACCTAATGGATTTATATAAGACCTTCAAACTTAAATAAAGTGACAGTGCAACCACATAAACCAATGACTCTCAATTATAATGTGAACCTGTCACAGAACAAAATTAAACCTTCTTGAAATCAATATGTGCATAAGGATTCCCAAAAGTATATAAATCTGCTGAATTATCAGTCCTATATGGACCTTCTAAGTGAATAAAGTGGCAGTGCAGAAAAAAATATACAGTGCATTGAAAAAGTATTCATACTCCTTGAAATTTACCACATTTTGCCATTGTTACAAAAAAAACATAAATATATTTTATTGGGATTTTATGTGATAGACCAACACAAAGTGGCACATAATTGTGAAGTAGAAGGAAAATTATAAATGGTCTTTACATTTTTTTTACAAATAAATATCTGAAAAGTGTGGCGTACATTTGTATTCAGCTCCCTTTACTCTGATATCCCTAACTAAAATCTAGTGGAACCAACTGCCTTCAGAAGTCACCTAATTAGTAAATAGAGTCCACATGTGTGTGATTTAATCTCAGTATAAATACAGCTGTTCTGTGAAGCCCTCAGAGGTTTGTTAGAGAACCTTAGTGAACAAACAGCGTCATGAAGGCCAAGGAACACATCAGACAGGTCAGGGATAAAGTTGTGGAGAAGTTTAAAGCAGGGTTAGGTTATAAAAAAATAGCCCAAGCTTGGAACATCTCATGGAGCACTGTTCAATCCATTATCCGAAAATGGAGAGAGAAGCAGCCAAGAGGCCCATGGTAACTCTGGAGGAGCTGCAGAGATCCACAGCTCAGGTGGAAGAATCTGTCCACAGGACAACTAATAGTCGTGCTCTCCACAAATCTGACCTTTATGGATAGGTGTGAACCCAGCCTAATAGTATTCAGCTGAAAGATCTACACATCTGTTGTACTACTGTCAAAAGTGTCATCTCTGTAATCATTCTGTAGCCTTCTGTGGATATCAGAAAGCTTGCACCCCCTCCTTCATCAAGAACTCGATCAGGGCATATTGCTTTTGCTTGGAGTCTATTGGAGTTATTTACCTGCAATGAAAAAGAAGACGATTTACCGTAGAGGAAGAGTTATTTTACCAACATGTAAAACAACATTCTTTCGGCACAGAACTTATACACATATTTGTGTTGTGCACCCAAGCATTTGCCATGTGCAGGATTGGCTCATATCCTTTTACATAGATAAATAGATAAACAGACAGATAATGTTGAGGGTTTTGATGACCCCAAGAGTCTTGTATAAAGCTGGCCATAGAATGGTGAAAGCTTGTTTAAGAAAAAATATTTTTGAATGTTTGTTGGACTTTCTAATGGCGCGTACACACGGGCGGACTTTTCAGCAGACTAGGTCTGGCGGACTTTTCTACGGACTTTCCGATGGACTTTCCGAATGAACGGACTTGCCTACACACGATCAACCAGAGTCCGAAGGATTCGTACGTGATGACGTACAACCGGACTAAAACAAGGAAGTTGATAGCCAGTAGCCAATAGCTGCCCTAGCGTCGTTTTTTTGTCCGTCGGACTAGCACAGAGACAAGCGGACTTTTCGACCGGACTCGAGTCTGTCGGAAAGATTTGAAACATGTTTCATTTCTAGGTCCGTCAAACTTTTGGGAAAAAAAAGTCAGCTGGAGCCCACACACGATTGAAATATCCGTCGGACTCCGGTCCTCTGGACCAAGTCTGCCGTAAAGTCCGCTCGTGTGTACGCGGCATAAGGGTTACCGTCCAATCAAACAGTCAAATTGACAATCGTTTTTGCCCATAGTGACAAACTAAATGGGGCAGCAGGTCGGAAATGTTTCTCAAACTAATGAAATGCTAACAGTGTATGTGCTTTCATTTGTGATATTCAATTCATTGCAAAACTGAATGTTAAAAGCAAGTGAAATTCTGAAGTACCAGCTTAAGAAGCCAACTTAGGCGTCTCTGTTAATCTTGAGAAGAAACTTTCCAATGCAGTATAGATAAGAATAGAAGATGCCTCAAGACAGTTCCTTTGTGATTCAGTTCTGAAGAGTATGATGTTGCTTGAGGGTTTTTTTTTTATTCAGTAATTAGAATTGAACATCAGAGGCTCCTCCGATCTCCCATGTTTTGGGTGTTTAACACTTCCACACGAAGAAGAGTGGTTGAAGATGGGGAAAGTGTGCTGTAGCTGAGCGTTGGACCAAAGCCTCCTGAGATGTAATGATACAAGGCTGTAGCTAAGTTGTTGGATTGCAGCAGCCATGATAACAAATACTCTTGTACTAGCATACCATGAATAATATCATATGCCATAGAGCAATGTGTCTCAGAGAGAGAACAGCACAATGTGGAAGTTGAAGGTTCAATTTTGATGAAGAAGCATCTATTCATGGCTCCATGAAACTCTTGTTTTAAAAAGGGCCACTTTGCACATCCAAAGGACCACTGTACAAGGTCCTTGGTCACAAGGGGCCAGGCTTGATGAGCATAGACAAAGCACAACTGCTAAAGGAGTATATGTTGTGGTTAGATGTAAAATAGTAAAGATGAGACCTGTACAGGGATGAGCCCTAGGATAAAATAAGCTACATTTCAAAACTTTGACACATGCATAAGGATCTTTTTCAGCCATGTGACTATAATTTTTAAATCTTATTTTACTGAAAATACTGTTACCTTATATTGGTGTGTCAGCTTTATGAGTTGAGTCTAACACATGTACATAGATAAACCTCTTTGCTTGACTACTTCATGCTAAAATGGGTGCACAGATTTGTGATTTGGGTCACTAGAACCACTAACGATTGGGTCAGCTTAGATGACATTCATCTTTGGCTCTAGCTGCATATTTTTAGCATATAGGCAAAAAATGACAGTAAAACATGTCATGCCTTTGGGGAAAATAATTTTCCTGGTGCCTCCATGGCAGCATACTAGTGATAGAGCTCCGCCTCGACTCCTCCCTCAGGACCAGTGAATAGCATAAATTAAAGACGTAGTCCCTCCCCCAACATTCTCCTTTTTTTTCCTCATACCTCTTGTGCTGGTGAAGAGTAGCAGTATGTCCATACCTCGGCAGTCGGCAGCATCCGCCGGGTTTAGCCTTTCCCGTGCGCAGTCCCTGTTCTTGGGCCGCTCACAGCGCTGATAAGACTGGGAACCCCTCTGTGGATCTGTTGGGGTCTTCTTGCAGAGTTTCCTCAGGAACGCAGTCTGCCACCATAGCCTATGATGAAGCCAAAAGGAGTCGCATAAGGATCAGCTCCATTCTGCCAGACTTGTGATTTTACATTCTTTTTGTTTCCTTTAAAAAAAAAAAAAAAAAGAGAGTTGCATTTGTATTTTCCCCCCTCTTTTTCTCTTCTGCATCATTTCCTTTTTGTTTTCCTCCCTTGGAAAGAAACATTAATGCCGCGTACACACGGTCGGACTTTTCGTCTACAAAAGTCAGACAGCCTGTCCGACAGACTTCCGGCAGACTTTCGGCGGACTTGCGGCGGACTTGCGGCATACTTTCTAACGAACGGACTTGCCTACACACGACCACACAAAAGTCCGACGGATTCGTACGTGATGACGTACACTGGACTAAAATAAGGAAGTTCATAGCCAGTAGCCAATAGGTGCCCTAGCGTGGCTTTTTGTCCGTCGGACTAGCACACAGACGAGCGGATTTCGGGGTCCGTCGTAGTTACGACGTAAAGATTTGAAGCATGTTTCAAATCTAAAGTACGTCGGATTTGAGGCTAAAAAAGTACGTTGAAAGTCCGGAGAAGCCCACACACGATCGGATTACCAGCCAGCTTTAGTCCGTCAGCGTCCGTTGGACTTTTGTAGACGAAAAGTCCGACCGTGTGTACGCGGCATAACAGCTGTAAGATACTTGTTACCTTTAGGTGTGCAGACAAATGTTTTTTTTTTAGGAGCGGCAGCCATTCCCCTGTTTCTGTGGGGGATCGTGTTTATTTGGTTTTGCTGTCCTTGATTGCAGCGTGGCTCGGCGTCCCCTACGCCCTACTGCGCAGGCGCGATCCGGGAAGCTAAAACAGCCGTCGCTCGACGAGTGTTTTTCTCGGCTTCCCGGCGTCGGCTCTACTGCGCATGCGCGGGCGCATGCACGGTCTCTCGACGCTGCGGCGGCCATCTTGCTTTCTGGAAAAAGGGCCAGTTTTTGCCCTTTTCTTCCTAAAAAAAAAAAAAAAAAAAAAAAAGAGAGAAGAGAGAGAGACTGGGGGTTCATGGGACTGCCCCACCCACCCCTAGGGTATTTAAGGTCAGCTTTGAGGGCTATCAGTCAGAGTCTCCTCGGCTGTGCCCTGCTAGGTTTCTCTAAAGCTGCTCTGTGGTAAGTATTTTAAAAAAAAAAAAAAAGGGGAAAGAACAAAATGGGTAATGTGTCTCTAAAAAAAAACAAAAAAAAACAAAAAAAAAAACTTATTTTTCTTTCCTTACCTTTCTTGCTATTTTCCGCAGCTGATCCTTATGCCCAACTCTGCAATGAGCAATTCATCCCGCAACAAAGATCCTCACACTTCCGTTAGGTATGGGACCACCTATACGTGAGTATAAAAAAAAAAAAAAAAGTGCGCTCGCTGGCCTGACATGATTTTTTTCTTAAAATCATAGCCCTGCCCACTCCAAGAGGACCGAAAAATCCTCAAGGCACCACGATGACGACAGCCCAAGTCGCAGATCTCGTTCTTCACGCCACCGGTCCCGCTCGTCAAGACGTGAGTCCCATTCTTCGCGACAGAGGTCAAGATCCAGAAGACGGGACCGGTCCCCCTCTCCTAGATCCTACAAGAAGAAGAAGTGCTGGACCTGTGGGGCTAGTCCGCTGCCGAATAAAGTAGTCTGCAAGGACTGTTTTGCGGACTATGCATCCAGCCGCGAGTTAGAAAACCAGCAGGTGGTGGACCTGCTCAAAAGGACTATGAAGGACTCCTTCTCTGAGCTTGCGGCCTTGGTTCCTGCCCAGCCAGTCCCGCAGACGTCACAGGCACAGGATGTTGAGCTTGTTCTTCCTGGTCCTTCCGCGGCCAGTACGCCTCTACCTACATCAGGCCGACTGGCCAGAGATTCCCCACCCGAAGACCTCTCGGGCGATTCGTCAGATGAGTCAGATCCTTCCGGCTTCAGCCATTCATTGGTAAAGCCATTCATCCAGGCAGTAAGAGCCGCAATAGCTTGGGAGGATACTGAAGAACCTCCCCAGGAAGCAAAAAGCTACTTCCCATTCCTTAAAAGGAAACAGGCTTTCTTCCCTTTGATGGGAGAAATTACGCAAATCATTCAAAATGAATGGTCTAGGACTGATAAAAAGCTGTCGTTGGGCCGTTTCAATAAGTTGAATCCCTTACCGGAGGTGGGAACAAAGTCACTAAACTCCATACCTGTGGTAGATGCATCAGTGGTGCGACTCGCAAAGAATATTAACCTGCCTATGGAAGATTCCGCTTCTTTCAAGGATCCTCTTGACAGAAGAATCGATCTGGATCTCAAGAGGAGCTATTTAGCTGCAGGAGCGGCATGTAAGCCAGCGATCGCCCTCACCTCTGTATCTAATGCCATTAGAGCTTGGACGGATAACATTGAAACAGCTCTACACCAGGATGTCCCCAAGGAAGACATAATTAAAGCCTTGGAAGAAATTAGATTGTCAGCAGACTTCGTTGGAGTAGCAGCTATAGACACGATTAGGTGTTCAGCAAGATCTATGCTGCACTCAGTAATGGCGAAAAGGGCCTTGTGGTTAAAACCCTGGACGGCGGACTTGGCTTCCAAGCAAAATTGGTGCAAAATCCCTTTTGACGGGAAGGCATTATTTGGAGACAAAATGGATAAAGCCATATCTAGGCTGTCAGGAGGAAAGTCAGGTATGCTTCCCCAAGACAGAAGGATGCGAAGATCCAGAGGGGGTTCTTCCAGGTTCCGCCAGTCAAACCCTAGAGATTTCAGACAATCAAGGCAGTTCAGAGACGGCAGAAGACCCTGGAGGGGCACTCAGGCATCCTTCTTGGGCAGAAAGTCGAAGGCCCCTCAGACTCCACATGAACAGAAGCAGTCCTTTTGACGCCAGATTAGCCCAGACACTCCCGGTGGGAGCCAGACTAAAATTCTTTCTTCCAGTCTGGGCCAGCAAATGTCAGGATCCCTGGGTTCTCTCAACAATCCAATGGGGACACTTTTGGAGTTTCTCTCATCCTCCACCTCAAAATTCGTTCACAAGAATGGAAATTCCATCCTCTCTGCTGAAGGCTCAAGCCCTAAGACAATTCGTATTGTCACTCCAACTTCAGGGAGCAGCTGTGCCGGTTCCTTTGGCGGAGCGCTTCGCAGGCTTTTATTCCACTCTATTTCTGGTTCCAAAGAGAACGGGTGGATGGAGGCCTGTGATCGATCTAAAAAGACTCAACAGGCACATACACCCAGAAAGCTTCAAGATGGAGTCTCTACAAACAATTATTCAGGCAGTACAGCCGGCAGATTGGATGATATCAATCGATCTGTAGGATGCGTACTTACATGTGCCAATTCTACCTGCCTTTCAGAAGTATCTCAGATTTGCAGTAGGTCGGATCCAACTGGAGTTCCAAGCCCTGCCCTTCGGTCTGTGCACCTCCCCCAGGGTGTTCACCAAAATTCTAATATCCGCTTTGGTTCCCCTGTGGGAGAGGGGTTTGAGGATATACCACTATTTGGACGACATCCTCCTCCTAGCAAGCAGTCCGGGTCAGTTGGTGTATCACCGAGACATTCTTCTCCAGTCCCTGAGAGAACTAGGATGGTTGATAAACTCAGAGAAGAGTCAGCTTGCACCTACACAGCGGATGATCTATCTAGGTGCGATGTTCAACACCCGGGAGGGGACAGTGTCATTACCATCCCTGAAGATGAGGATTATTATCCAAAAGATGGTCAAAACCATCGCGAGCCGGTATCTAACGGCATCGCAATGCCTGAGCCTCATTGGCACAATGTCTGCCTGTATACCGATGATTCCTTGGGCCCATTGGCATTTGAGGTATTTTCAGACGGGTTTCTTGGCGCAGTGGAAGAAGCAGCGACTCTCTCAGACAATTCTGCTGACGGGAGCAATGCGCAGGAGCCTTCATTGGTGGACTCTGCCGGAAAACCTCTCCAAACCTCGCTATCTGGGTTCCCTCTTCTGGATCACAGTTACGTCCGACGCGAGTGGACAGGGCTGGGGAGCCCATTGCGGGGAAACCAGGATACAGGGGAGATGGTCCTGTTCCACCCAGGGAGTAGTATCCAACATACTGGAGATGAGAGCAGCGTTCTTGGCACTAACTTCATTGGCTTCTCAGATCAGGGGCCAGAGAGTACTTTTACGCTTGGACAACAGGGCAGCTGTCGCATACCTGCAGAGACAGGGGGGCACTCGCAGCACATCACTCCTCAGGGAAGTGGAGCCGATTATGCTCTGGGCAGAGAAGAACGTCCTAGACCTCAGGACGATGTATCTCCCGGGAAGGTTGAACACGGAAGCAGACACGTTGTCGAGGAAATTCTTGGACAACAACGAGTGGGCTCTTCATCCCCAGGTCTTCCATCAGATTGCCAACCTCTGGGATCCCCCTCAAGTAGACCTATTTGCCACCCCGGGGAATGCCAAACTGATCAGGTTCGTCTCTCGCCTTCCGTATACGCAAGCGGAGGAAGTAGATGCCCTGTCATGCCCCTGGAGGTTCACCACCGCATATGCCTTCCCCCCCGGCCATTAATATTCAAGTTCCTCCTGAGACTTCTCAGAGAAGCAGTCCAGGTACTGGCAGTACTCCCATATTGGCCGAAGAGACCCTGGTTTCCTCTAGCTATCCGCCTCAGTGTGAGCTCTCCAATCAGGATCCATCCTTTCCCTCAACTTCTGACGCAGGGCAGCTTAGTTCATCCAGACCCTCAGAAGCTGAACCTTCGAATCTGGAGGTTGAGAGGCGAAGGTTCAAGTCCCTAGGATGCTCCCCAGGGGTCATAACAACCCTCCTAGGAGCCAGGAAACCAGCAACCAATGCTATATATTCAAGAATATGGGACAAGTTCTTGTCATTTGCTGCCTCGAATGAGTTTAATCCAATCTCTCCTTCTACATCAGGTGTTCTCGGCTTCCTCCAATCAGGACTTGATCTGGGTCTTGGCCTAAGTTCTCTCAAAGTGCAAGTAGCAGCAATTTCTGCCGCAACAAATAAAAGATGGGCGGAAGAGCCCTTAGTAGTCACTTTCCTCAGAGGAGTGTTAAAGATCCGGCCACCTGCCAGACGGTCTTTTCCCAAGTGGGATTTATCCCTGGTCCTTGAAGTTCTCTCTGACCATCCATTTGCCCCAGTGGAACAACTGACAATACGGAACATAACACTAAAAACGGTTTTTCTGCTAGCCATTACATCTGGTAGAAGGATCTCAGAACTCCACTCGTTGGGAATAGGTGATGACCACATCTCTTTTTTCCACGATAGAGTAGAGCTTCGTCCCCTTCGGGGGTTCACACCTAAGGTCACTACTCCAAGCCACCTTTTGGAACTCTGGGCACTACCAGTATTTGCTGAAGCAGATTCAGGATCATGTCACGAGCTGGACATA
The DNA here is from genome assembly GCA_037952835.1 of Lithobates septentrionalis. Taxonomy (NCBI): domain Eukaryota; kingdom Metazoa; phylum Chordata; class Amphibia; order Anura; family Ranidae; genus Lithobates; species Lithobates septentrionalis. Next base: position 589,159 of record JBBDGP010002373.1, read on the forward strand.
TCCAGAGTGCTCAGAGCCTACCTAGAGGCCACTAGATCCTTCAGGAACTTGGAAAGACTCTTGATTGTACCATTCGGTAAATACAGGGGCAAAGAAGCTTCCATCAGAACTCTGGCATCTTGGGTGGTAAAGTTAATCCAGAAGGCTTACAGGATAAGGAATATGGAACCTCCATCCCGAGTGAGTGCTCATTCTACAAGGGCAGTCTCAACCTCCTGGGCAGCAAGGGCTAACGTGTCATTAGAGACGGTGTGCAGGGCCGCCACCTGGTCTTCTCGCAATACTTTTCTCAGACACTACCGTATCGACCCAGGAGCTCTCACAACGGTTGAGTTCGGGAGAAGGGCAGTTCAGGCTGCAATGTCCCATTCTAATTAAACATTTATTGTTAAGCATTATCCCACCCGTGTCAGCTAGTTATTTATCACTAGTATGCTGCCATGGAGGCACCAGGAAAACGGAAAATTGTATCATACTTACCGTAATTTTCCTTTCCTGGTGCCTATCCATGGCAGCATACGCTCCCACCCTCGGTATTCTATTTTACGGAGAATGTTGGGGGAGGGACTACGTCTTTAATTTCTGCTATTCACTGGTCCTGAGGGAGGAGTCGTCGCGGAGCTCTATCACTAGTATGCTGCCATGGATAGGCACCAGGAAAGGAAAATTACGGTAAGTATGATACAATTTTCCGTTATTCGAGCCCCTGCAAATTTTGTAAGTTTGCCCACTTACAAAGAAATGAAGGGTCTATAATTTTTATCATGGGTGTATTTTAAATGATAAAGACAGACTACCAACCAAAAATCCAGAAAAAAACACATGATACAGATGTTATAAATTGAATTGAATTTCAGTGAGTAAAATAAGTATTTGATCCCCTAACAAAACGTGACTTAGTAGTTGGTGGAGAAACCCTTTTTGGAAAACACAGATGTAAGACGTTTCTTGTAGTTAGTGACCAGGTTTGCACACATCTGAGGAGGGATTTTGGTCCACTCTTCTTTACAGATCTTCTCTAAATCCTTAAGGTTTCGAAGTTTCAGCTCCCTCCATAAATTTTCTAAAGGATTAAGGTCTGGAGACTGGCTAGCCCACTCCATGACCTTATTGTGCTTCTACTTGAGCCACTCCTTTGTTGCCTTGGTGTTATGTTTTGGGTCATTGTCATGCTGAAAGGCCCATCCATGGCCCATCTTCAGTGTTCTGGCTGAGGGAAGAAGGATCTCATCCAAGATTTTACAATACATGGCCCTGTCCATTCGCCCCTCAATGCGGCAAAGCCGGTCTGTACCTTTAGCAGAGAAACAGCCCCAAAGCATAATGTTTCCACCTATGTGTGTGACTGTAGGGATGCTGTTCTTAGGGTCATAGCTAAGCTAATCTATGATTAAGTACCGCTTTTAGATGTGAAACGCGTCAGTTGATCTTTGTAGTTCACCACCATTGCTGTATGGTCTATGTTTTTATCTACCAATAAAAGAGATTGCATTGATTTGCGGCCATCCAGCCCCTTTTTCTTCCTATGTTTTTGTTTGCAGCAGGACCTGCACCCATTTAGATGTAGAGGTTTCAGAGCAGCAGGGCAGGTGATGTAGTCCTTGAGCAGTGATATATACGTTTATGTGTCTGGACTTCTTTAGCAAGGCAGTGGTCGTCTTGGAGGTGTGTTTGGGGTCGTTATGTTGGAATACTGCCCTGCGGGCCCAGTCTCGGAAGGGAGGGGATCATGCTCGGCTTCAGTATGTCACAATATATGTTGGCATTCATGGTTTCCTCAATGAACTGTAGCTCCCCAGTGCCGGCAGCACTCATGCAGCCCCAGACCATGACACTCCCACCACCATGCTTGACTGTAGGCAAGACACACTTGTCTTTGTACTCCTCACCTGGTTGCCGCCACACACGCCTGACACCATCTGAACCAAATAAGTTTATCTTGGTCTAATCAGACCACAGAACATGGTTCCAGTAATCCATGTCCTTAGTCTGCTTGTCTTCAGCAAACTGTTTGCGGGCTTTCTTGTGCATCATCTTTAGAAGAGGCTTCCTTCTAGGGCGACAGCCATGCAGACCAATTTGATGCAGTGCGGTGTATGGTCTGAGCACGAACATGCTGATCCCCCCACCCCTTCAACCTCTGCAGCAATGCCGGCAGCACTCATACGTCTATTTCCCAAAGACAACCTCTGAATATGACACTGAGCACATGCACTCATCTTTGGTCAACCATGGCGAGGCCTGTTCTGTATGGAACCTGTCATGTTAAACCACTGTATGGTCTTGGCCATCATGCTGCAGCTCAGTTTCAGGGTCTTGGCAATCTTTTTATAGCCTAGGCCAGTGATGGCGAACGCGTGGCATGACAAATGAGAAAACAAAGTGAAAAAATCGAATCGTCCACACTGCACCCGCGAACTACATCTCCCACAGTATCTAGGCTAGCGGTGATGTGTCCAAGTGAGCGTGACAAAGAATAAGCGCCGGGAGGTGACGTGTGTGCGTGCGAACGCTAATCCGATTAAACAAGCTGTCTCATCCACACTGCCCCCACCATCAATCAGCGTTGACGTGCTGGGCGTGACTGGGAGAACACACGGAGGAGACGTGCAGGAATGAGCTGCTGGAGCAAGGTGAGGCACTGGGAGACAGGAGTTATCTAGGCAAAAAAGGCCTCATTTAGTGTCATTGGAAAACATTGTGCCCCATCATTGGTGTTATTCGGCCTCATTATTAGCGTCATTGGGAAACATTTCCCCCCCCCCCTCATTGGTGTCATTTTGCTTCATTATTGGTGTCATTGGGAAACATTGTGCCCCATCATTGGTGTCATCATTGGTGTGATTGTGCCTCATTATTGGTGTCATTGGGAAACATTGTGCCCCATCATTGGTGTCATTGTGTCTCATTATTGGTGTCATTGGGAAACATTGTGCCTCATCACGGGGGGCAATAGTGCCCCATCTTTGGTGTCATTGGAAGGAATGTGTGCCCCTTCATTGGTATGAGTGGGGGGACTATAACCTATTGTTGGTATCAGTGGATAAATCAGTGCCCCATGGGCCTAATAAAAGCAAGCAAAGGGCCACATCCGGCCCCCGTCCACAGTTTGGAGACCAATGGCCTAAAGTCCAATTCACCTTAAGGTGGCGCTATATATAAAATATGGTAGTTATTTGAACCTGTGTCCTGGCCTATGGACAACAATGACAGAATTTTTTTTCATTCCAGCCCTCTGGATTCTTCTTTGCAGTTCTTGTATCTACAGCGGCTTTCAGACCCAGCAGAGCGGTGTCAGCAGCGGCACAGCGCCTTGTTGTTTCACAGGACGTTGGCCGATTTGAGCTTTTATCTGTCTACATTACATCTGGCCCCTGGGCTATTATAGTTTCCTGTGTCCCTATGGACAACAATGACAAAAAATGTTTTTTTCATTCCAGCCCTCTCTCCTGGATTCTTCTCTGCAGTTCTTGTAGAATCTACAGCAGCTTCCAGACCAGGGGTCTTCAAACTACGGCCCTCCAGTTGTTCAGGAACTACAATTCCCATCATGCCTAGTCATGTCCGTGAATCTCAGTGTTTTAAAATGTCTCATGGGATGTGTAGTTCTGTAACAGCTGGAGGGCCGTAGTTTGAGGATCCCTGTTCCAGACCCAGCAGAGCGGTGTCAGCAGCGGCACAAGACATTGGACGATTTGTATCTGTTTATAAAACCGTGAGTTGCTCTTCTACAACTCTGTGTTTATTACATACTTTTTTGTGTGAAATGTTGCAATAATATTTTTGGTATAGGTAGGTAGGGATAGATTTGTATTGGGTGATTCATCTGTCTTTATTTTATAAATTTTGTGTTTTTTGTAGACTTGAACACCCAAAAATTATTACATCAAAAAAAACAAAATAAAAACAGATAGTGGAAGATCATTCCAAGAGGCCTGGACACAGCCATTTGGAGTGATTGAACGTAATGGGAAAGCATTATGTGTTCTGTGTAGTGAAAGTGTTGTATCTCGCACATCAAGCGCCAGACGTCATTTTGATACCAACTACAAAAGTGTTGCCGAACTTGGTAAAGCTGAAAGAAAAGAGTTTCTTGATGGGAAATTAAGGAAATATGACTGGTATCTAGTATCTGGTATCTAAACTAGTATCGTAGTTTTTGCAACTAAAGTTCTAAAACAAATTATCTGGCAACTGCCAGCTTTGAAATTTCACTGTGCATAGCAAAACATGGTAAGCCCCTCTCTGATGGGGATTTTATCAAAACGGCCATGTTGGCTGTGAGTAATTCCCTTTTTCATGATTTCCCAAACAAGGACAAAATTAAGCAACAAATCTCTGAAATGCCACTTAGCAGAAATACAGTTAACCACTAAGCCACCGCCCACCGTCATATGACGGCGGGACGAGGCTTCTGTTGTTCTGGGCGGGCGTCATATGACGTCCTCGCCCTCCCGAGCCACTAGGGGGCGCGCGCGCTGCGTCGCTCGGGACCCGGTGCGCGTGCCCGGCGGCCGCGATGTCCGCCGGGCACCCGCGATTGCCGGGTAACAGAGCAGGACTGTGGATCTGTGCATGTAAACACAGATCCACGTCCTGTCAGAGAGGAGACCGATGGCGTGTCCCTTGTACATAGGGACACCGATCGGTCACCTCCCCCAGTCAGTCCCCTCCCCCCACAGTTAGAATCACCTCCTTAGGTCATACATTAACCCCTCGATCGCCCCCTAGTGTTAACCCCTTCCCTGCCAGTCACATTTACACAGTAATCAATGCAATTTTATAACATTGATCGCTGTATAAATGTGAATGGTCCCAAAAATGTATCAAAAGTGTCCGATGTGTCCGCCGCAATATCGCAGTCACAATAAAAATCGCAGATCGCCGCCATTACTAGTAAAATATAAATAAATAATAAAAATGCTATAAATCTATCCCCTATTTTGTAGACGCTATAACTTTTGCGCAAACCAATTAATATACGCTTATCGCAATTTTTTTTTACCAAAAATATGTAGAAGAATACATAATGGCCTAAACTGAGTAAAAAATTTGTTAAAAAAAAAAAAAAAAATTGGATATTTATTATAGCAAAAAGTAAAAAATATTGTGTTTTTTCAAAATTGTCCCTCTTCTTTTGTTTATAGCGCAAAAAGTAAAAACCGCAGAGGTGATCAAATACCACCAAAAGAAAGCTCTATTTGTGGGGAAAAAATGATAAAAATTTCATTAGGGTACAGTGTAACATGACCGCGCAATTGTCATTCAAAGTGCGGCAACGCTGAAAACTGAAAAATGGCTTGGGCAGGAAGGGGGTGAAAGTGCCCTGTATTGAGGTGGTTAAAGACAGTTTCAAGCACTTCTTGATGAGTTACAGGCACAGTATAATACTACACTTATGTACAATAATGTACGGTGGCTGAGCAGAGGACGGGTCCTGGAGAGATTTGTAGCCTGCTTGGATGAAATTAGGCTGTTTATGAATGAAAAGGGGCAGGAATATCCACAGCTCACTGATATGACCTGGCTTACCAACCTCATGTTTTTTTTTACTGATTTTACAATACCCTTCAATGTACTGAGCAAAAAACTGCAAGGTTTAGGGAAAACAGCAGAAACAGAAAGGATGTTTTGTGATATCAGAACATTTGAACGAAAACTGCAGGTTTTTGAAAGAGACCTTGAAAGTGGGCAGCTGAAATATTTTCCAAATCTAAAAATGCATTTGGAAAATTCTACAATATTTACAGACAATCAAACCATCACGAAATCTACAAGGAATTCTCTAGCCTTATAGCAGTTGCAAAGGAGAATTTTAGTAACAGATTTGTACAGTTCAGTAAGATGGAGACAACCCTGTGTTTTCTTACTTCTCCAGATAAAGCCAAATGTGAGGAACTTGATCTTTCCTGCTTGCACTGGTTAGATTTAGGAAATCTGGAAATGGAGCTACTGGAATTTCAAGAAAGCTCTATCTGGAAAAATAAATTCAATGACCTGCGTGCAACACTTGAGAAGATAGAGTGTGAAGGGATGACAAAGGACAGCACAGTTGCTAGTTCGGAAAATGAAATCCTTATGCCGCGTACACACGCTCGGAACTTCCGACAACAAATGTTTGATGGGAGCTTGTCAATTCCGAGTAGGCTCCATTGGACATTTGATGTACCGTATATACTCGAGTATAAGTCGAATTTTTCAGCACATTTTTTTGTGCTGAAAGTGCCCCCCTCGACTTATACTCGAGTCAAGCACTTTTCTGCAGCAAAAAATTTCATTTTCCGAACCGACTTTGGGGCCCCGTATCTCAGGGCCACTTAGTGCTAGGAACCCCAAATTTGGTGTGCAAACCCAGTGGAACTGGTACCACAACATATCCAAAGCTAAAGTTCCTAGCACTAAGTGACCCCGAGATATGGGGCCCCAAAATCAGTTTGGAAAATGTCATTCTCTGCTGCAGAAAAGTGCTTGACATTTTCTGAACTGATTTTTGGGGCACTGTATCTCGGGGTCACTTGGTGCTAGAAACCCCAGCTTTGGAAATTTTATGCTGCTAGTTCCACTGGGTTTGCACACCAAATTTGGGGTGCTTAGCACTAAGTGACCCCGAGATACGGGGCCCCAAATTCGGTCAACTGTGTCCATCTGCAGCAATGTCATTTCGGGACCCTTTGGGTTCAGAGACCCCAATTTTTTGCTGCAGCCAGGGGGCATCTAGGAACCCTTAATTACCGAGTTTGAAGTTTAGGGGACCTATGCCTGCAAATGGGCACAGTGAGGCATGCAAATGGGCACAGTGATGCTGCAAATGGGCATTGTTGACCCTCTTTTCCACTTACAGTAGCTGTGCATTTCTCATCCTCGTCTTATACTCGGGTCAATAAGTTTTTCCCATTTTTTTGTGGTAAATTAGGGCCTCGACTTATACTCGGAACGACTTATACTCAAGTATATACGGTAATTAGAGAGCTGGATCTCAAATTTTCCGACAACAAAATCCATTGTCGGAAATTCCGATCGTGTGTACACAATTCCGATGCACAAAATTCCACGCATGCTCGGAAACAAGAAGAAGAGCCGCACTGGCTATTGAACTTTGTTTTTCTCGGCTCGTCGTACTTGTTGTAGGTCACCGCGTTCTTGACGTTCGGAATTTCCAACAACATTTGTGTGACCGGGTGTATGCGAGACAAGTTTGAGGCAACATCCGTCGGAAATAAATCCAGGATTTTGTTGTCGGAATGTGCGATCGTGTGTACGGGGCATTACAATGTGAAATTCTCTGTCAAATAATTTTAAGTCAATGAAAGCACTTGGGATTGCTTTTCTTACTTTGTTTGGGTCATCCTATGCCTGTGAGCAGCTGTTTTCAGCATTGAATTATATCAAATGTGATGCCAGAAACAGACTAATGCCCCGTACACACGGTCGGATTTTCCGACGGAAAATGTTCGATGGGAGCTTGTTGTCGGAAATTCCGACCGTGTGTAGGCTCCATTGGACAATTTCGATCGGAATTTCCGTCACACAAAATTTGAGATCTGGATCTCAAATTTTCCGACAGCAAAATCCGTTGTCGTAAATTCCGATTGTGTGTACACAATTCCGACGCACAAAGTTTCACGCATGCTCGGAATCAAGCAGTGGCTATTGAACTTCATTTTTCTCGGCTCATCGTACGTGTTGTACGTCACCGCGTTCTTGACGTTCGGAATTTCCGACAAGATTTGTGTGACCGTGTGTATGCAAGACAAGTTTGAGCCAACATCCGTCTGAAAAAATCCATGGATTTTGTTGTCAGAATGTCCGATCATGTGTACGGGCATAACAGATGAACTGAGTGCTGTATGTGTTGCTCTCAAACTAACGGAATATGAGCCAAGGTTTGACAAGTTATCAGCATGCATACAACAGCAAGAATTAATTGTGCAAAAGCATACCAAAAGCATTTTTCTTGCAAGGTAAAAATGCAGGAAAAAATGTATCAGTGTGAAAGAGGTCCTACTCTATCCAAAATGAAAAAAAAAAAATTAGCCTATAGTTCTTCTTTAAGAGAATGATAGAGCCTACCTCTGCATATCGATTCATTTCTTTCAGGGTGGAACGACACTTCACAAATTGATTTAATAATAAACTCTGATACATAGTCTATTAAGCATTAATAGCGTGTTTAAAATGAAAAATTATTTTGCAAGTGTGCTCTCATAGGACGAATTACGCACGCCTGTTTGCAAACACTTTTTTTTCCTGCTAAGTAAATAAGACACATTGATGAAACTGAAGGGATAGCTAGGGTTTGAAGGTGAATAAAATCAGACCTGTGCTATTTCATTGCACTATTAATTATTTTGCATAATACATGTTGTTTTCTTCCTTTGGGGCATTATCTGTTTGCTTTGAAGTCATTAGAATTGCAGCATCGTGGCATACAAATAACCCTTACTAAAGAAAAGAAATCATATTTTCATATTTTTTCAAGTTTTGTATAAAAACATGTAATTAAACGTACGCCTGCACTGTGGCTTAATTAGCTACGAATTTCAGCCTGCCGGATTTATTAATAGAAATTATGGCCCCGAGTATGCCTTCGTTAACATGTTGGTACTTATTACATTTTTCTTTTAAGATCATTACGGTGAAGAAGTGGAATGACTTTATCCACTATTGGCACCGCACCATAGTTTCAGTTTATTTTTAACAGGGATTCACCAACTTAAAGTAGACATGTGCATTCATTTTATTCCGAATTTAAATTGGGACAAATTTTTTGTTTTCATTACATCCCAATTTCTGAATTACAATAGTAACGAATTTAAACGAATCTGAAATAATGGGAAAAAAAATTTGGTCGAAATTCAAATAGATTGGAATAGTTTTCAAAACAATTTTGAATAGTTATCGAATTGGAATAGTTTTCAAATTCTAATAGTTTGCGATTTTTTTTTTCCAATTTCCAAAGAGAATAAAATAGAATAGAAAATAAAGGAATGGAATAGAAAAAAATAGAATACAATAAAAACATAAGATAACAAAATATAGTATAATAGAGTAAAACAGAACAAAATAGAATAGAAAATAAAAGAGCAGAATAGAATAGAAATGCATACAATGGAATAAAAAAATAATGGAATAAAGTTAAAAGAATATAACTATCTTCTGAAATTCGAATTTCAAATATAATAAATTTGAATTTGAATACATAAGAAAAGAATAGATTAGAAAAAAACAGAATAGGAAAAAATAGAATGGAATTAAAAAAACACAATAGAATAGAAAGAAATAACCATTTCCCAAAATTCAAATAGAATAGTTTAGAATGGAATTAAAATAACAGAATAGTATAGAAAAAAAAGAATACAATCATCTTCCGAAATTCAAATTTTGAATAGAATACATTTGAATAAAATACATTTGAATAGGATAGAAAAGAATAGAATAGGAAATAAAAGAATAGAATATAAAAACAATAGAATAGCATGAAATAGAAAGAATATAACCATCATCCAAAATTCGAATTATAAATGCAATTTGAATGGAATTCAAATCGATTCGAATTCGGAAAATTTGAATAGATTGAAATTTGGAAAATAGTTTCGAATACGAACGAATTCCGAAAACCAATTAAACTAATTTAACCGCTTGACGCACGCCGGCTGTCATATGACGGCCAAACAGCGTGGCTCTCATTCTGGGAGGGCGTCATATGACGGCTCTCCATTTAAACATGGAATGCGCGCATCCCTGTTCCTTCAGGCGTGATGGCGTGTCACGGAGACACCGCTCGCCACCGAGGGGGGTGAACAGCCATTGGGCATGGCTGTTTACCGCATGCCTTCATCACGGCCGATCACAGGTGGTACTGCCCCACTTGCACGGCGCATGCTCGCGATCTTAAGCGCGCTGCGCGTGCACGTCGGTGGTGGCGTGTTCCCGGGAACACTGCTCGTCCCTGACGCTGGTAAACAACCATTGGCCAGCGGCTGTTTACCACGTGATCGGCTGTGATCCTTTCACAGCCGATCACTAAATGTCAACAAACCGCGGTAATGAGATGTTACCGAGTTCTCCTCCTCACACCGATCTAGAGGTCGACCGATATGGGTTTTTCACTGGCCGATGCCGATATTTAGAAATCGCGGTGGCCGATGGACGATATGTGATGCCGATTTTTTTGGGCCGATATATTAGGCCGATTTTTTTTTTTTCTTTTTTTTTTTTCCCTTCATCTCATAAAATGTAACAGTTAGACCCCTTCTACACAGGGGCGTTTTTCAGGCGCTTTTGGGCTAAAAATAGCGCTTGTAAAGTGCCTGTAAAACGGCTCCCCTGCAGTCTCAGTGTGAAAGCCCGAGTGCTTTCACACTGAGGCGATGCGCTGGCAGGATGTTAAAAAAAAAGTCCTGCAAGCAGCATCTTTGGAGTGGTGTATACCGCTCCTCCACCACTCCTGCCCATTGAAATGAATGTGCACCGCTGCCAAAGCGCCTGCAAAGCGTTTCGGCAGCGGCACTTCAGGGGTGCATTTAACCCCTTCCTCGGCTGCTAGCTGGGTTATAAGCGCCCCGCTAGCAGCTGAATAGCGCCGCTAAAATGACGGTAAAGCGCCGCTAAAATTAGCAGCGTTTTACCGTCAACACATGCCCGCTGCAGTGTGAAAGCAACCTTAAGTGATACAGAAAATTTTTTACATTTAAACATTTATTAAACAAAACAAACCTCCAAGCAGTTCACTTGTATGTAGAATTTAGATTAAAAAAAAAATAAAAAAAACTATATCTTGGAAATAAATACACAAAAACAGGTAATCAAAACTTTTGGACGAAAAAAAATGGGCTAACTTTACTGCTTATTTTTTTTTTTAAATTTATTAGTGTATTTTTTTTAAAAAAAATTGCGTTTGAAAGACCGCTGCGCAAATACCGTGTGACATAAAATATTGCAACAACCGCTATTTTATTCCCTAGGGTCTCTGCTAAAAAATATATACGGTATATAATGTTTGGGGGTTCTAAGTGATTTTCTAGCAGAAAATACAGGATTTTTACTTGTAAGCAACAAATGTCAGAAAAGATTTAGTCTTTAAATGGTTAAACTGAGAACTTCTACACACAGAGCTCAGTTCATTCATAAGTGTAAACATTGTATCAATTCAGGTTCTTTTTATCAGATTTGGCAGGCTGCCCAGAGAGGGGAGAAGTCGCTTCACATTAGAATACAGGCAACTTGTATTGACTTCTATTACGGAAGTCATTTGCAAGTCGCGCTGAAGTTATATCGGCCTTTTTTATCAGCACAATCGGCCGATGCCGATTAAGTAAAAAACACCAAATATCGGCCGATATATCGGCCGACCGATATATCGGTCGACCTCTACACCGATCGTGTGTGAGAAGGAGATTGCGGTAACATCTCGTTACCGCTTACAGTGTACACCAATCACACTGATTGCCCCCCCCCCAATAAAGAGGACCTGTCACCAGCCATCAAAGTACCTGTCACAGTTCATCGGAGTACCTGTCAGTCCATATGAGTATCTGTCACAGTTCATCTCAGTACCCGAGTACCTGTCACAGTCCATCTGAGTACCTGAGTACCTGTCACAGTTCATCTGAGTACCCGAGTGCCTGTCACAATCTATATGAGTACCTGTCACAGTCCATATGAGTACCTGTCACAGTCCATATGAGTACCCGAGTACCTGTCACAGTCCATATGAGTACCTGAGTACCTGTCACAGTCCATATGAGTACTGAGTACCTGTCACAGTCCATATGAGTACCTGTCACAGTCCATATGAGTACCTGTCACAGTCCATATGAGTACCCGAGTACCTGTCACAGTCCATATGAGTACCCGAGTACCTGTCACAGTCCATATGAATACCTGAGTACCTGTCACAGTCCATATGAGTACTGAGTACCTGTCACTGCCCTTCAGAGTACCAGAGTACCTATCTGTAACCCATCAGGTTACCCGAGGACCTGTCTCCAGCCCATCAGAGTACCCAAGTACCTATTTGCAGCCCATGCCTCATAGAATATACGTTGGGGTGTTTGCTTTCCAAAATGGGGTCATTTTGTGGGTAATTCCATTGTCCTGGTGCTCAAAGACCTTCAAAAGTGTGATAGGTAGGAATGAAATGAGATGTGTAATTTATGCTCCCAGAATGCCTGAAGGTACTACTTCAATGTTGGGCCTCTGTATGTGGCCAGGCTGTGTACACATGTGGTATCGCCATACTCAGGAAGAGTCACAGAATGTATTTTGGGGTGTAATTTTTGCTATATACATGCTATGTGTAAGAAATATCTTATAAATTGACAACTTTGTGTAAAAAAAAAAAAATGCGTTTTCATTTTTTTTCCACATTTTCCAAAAACTTCTGGAAAAAAATGCACCGTTCAAAAGACTCATTATGCCTCATAGATTATACGTTGGGGTGTTTTCTTTCCAAAATGGGGTCATTTTGTGGGCAATTCCATTGTCCTGGTGCTCCAGGGCCTTCAAAAGTGTAATAGGTGGTTGAGAAATTAGATGTGTAATTTATGCTCGTAGAACGCCTGAAGGTGCTACTTCAATGTTGGTCCTTTGTATGTGGCCAGTCTGTGTAAAAGTCTCACACATGTGGTATCGCCATACTCGGGAAGAGTAGCAGAATGTATTTTGGGGTGTAATTTGTTGTATGTATATGCTGTGTGTGAAAAATAACCTGATAATTTGACAATTTTGTAAAAAAAAATAAAAAAAAACTTCATTTTGCAAAGAATTGTGGGAGAAAATTACAAACTTAAAAAACTCATCATGCTACTTACTTAATACCTTGGAATGTCTACTTTCTAAAAAGGGGTCATTTGGGGGGTATTTTTACTTTCCTGACTTGTTAGTGTCTAAAGAAATTAGATTCAACTGATGTACTGAAGGCCTGATCAGATGTGATCAATTTTCAGTGATTGGCACCATAGTTTGTAGACTCTATAACTTTCACAAAGACCAAATAATATACACTGATTTGGGTTATTTTTACCAAAGATATGTAGCAGTATAAATTTTGGCCAAAATTTATGAAGAAAAATTACTAATTAGCAAAATTTTGTCACAGAAACTAAGAAACAGACTTTTTTTTCACAAAATTTACAGGCTTTTTTTATTTATAGTACAAAAAATAAAAAACCCATTAGTGATTAAATACCACCAAAAGAAAGGTCTATTTGTGTGAAAAATAGGATGCAAGTTTCATATGGGTACAGTGTTGATTGACTGAGTAATTGTCATTCAAAGTGTGAGAGCGCTGAAAGCTGAAAATTGGTCTGGGCAGGAAGGGGGTGTAAGTGCACTGTATTGAGGTGGTTAACTAAACTATGTAAATAACGAATTGAAACGAAACAAAACATTTTTTTTTATTCTGCACATGTCTAACCCACTTAAGGACTGGGCCTATTTTTCAGACTCTGGGTTTACAAGTTAAAATCATTTTTTTTTTTGCTAGAAAATTACTTAGAACCCCCAAATATTATATATATAATTTTTTTTTCTAACACCCTAGAGAATAAAATGGTGGTCGTTGCAATACTTTCTGTCACACCGTATTTGCGCAGCAGTTTTACAAGCGCACTTTTTTGGGAAAAAATACATTTTTGGAATTTAAAAATAAGACACTAGTAAAGTTAACCCAAATTTTGTTTATATTGTGAAAGATAATGTTATGTTGAGTCAATTGATACCCAACATATCATGCTTTAAAATTGCGCCCGCTCGTTGAATGGCAACAAATTTTTACCCTTAAAAATCTCCATAGGCGACGTATAAAAATTTCTACAGGTTACCAGTTTTGAGTTACAGAGGAGGTGCTACAATTATTGCTCTCGCTCTAACGATCGCGGAGATACCTCACATGTGTGGTTTGAATACTGTTTTTGTTCATATGCGTGCGCTGCTCACGTAAGCGTTCGCTTCTGCGCGCAAGCTCGTCGGGACAGGGGGCTTTCCATTTTTTTTTTTTTACTTGTTATCTTTTATTTTGACACTGTCCTTTTAAAAAAAAAAAATGGGTCACTTTTATTTCTATTACAAGGAATGTAACCATCCCTTGTAATAGACAAAAAGCATGACAGGGCCTCTTAAATATGAGATCTGGGGTCAAAAAGACCTCAGATCTTATATTTACACTAAAATGCAATAGAAATAAAAAATGTCATTAAAAAAAAAAAATTCTCCTTTAAGAACATTGGGCGGAAGCGACGTTTGACTCGCTTCCCCCAGTCAATGCTATAGAGCCGAGTGGGGGCTATTTTCCCCTCACTCAACAGCCAGCCAAAGGGGAGAGGACGCGAATGTCTCCGCCGCTACCGGCGGCTCAGGTATCTCCTGCCATAACCACGGTATTCCTCTTCAAACAGCCGGCGTATAACGGGCGGTCCGTAAGTGGTTAAAGATTACTTTTACAGGCAGCAGAAGGGGCCCCCCGGGGAGCTCGGTGAGGAAACGGCCGGCAGCATCTGGCTCCAGGCGCACAGTGGGAGAACTTGATGTTGTTCCTCCCACTGTGTGATGTCAGAGACCAGAATGCGACAAGGATTTTGTCACTTCAGGTTTCAGTTCTTTGTTTACCTAGCCGTTACCAGCCAGGGAAGCAGCTGATAACACTGATCTGTATCAGATCGGCTGCATTGGAGGCCAGAGGAGAGGTCTGGGGTCTAATAGATCCAGATCTTTACATAAAGAGGACCTGTCACAGCCCATGCTGTCACAAGGGATTTTAGCAATAAAGTTGCTAAAAAAAAATTAAAAAGACAGTGTAAAGTTTTATTTATTTTTGTAAAATAAAATGTTAAAACACCTCCGTTCGCCTGTGCTTGCACAGAAATGTGAACGCATGCGCCAGACATGCATGTATATGTAAACAGCGATCGTACCACACATGTGAGGCATCGCTGTGAATGTCAGAGTGAGAGCAATAATTCTAGCACCAGACCTCCTGTGTAACCCCTAACTGGTAACATATAAAGGCTTTTAAAGTGTCGTCTTTGGGGATTTTTAGGTACCATCGTTTGGCAAACACAATTTTAAAGTGTGACGTGTTTGGTATCTATTTACTCAGAGTATCATCATCTTTTATATTTTACCAACAAATTGGATATTATATTGTGATTTTGTGCAATTAAATCCATTAAAGTGTATTTTTTCCCAAAAATTTGTGTTTGAAAAAACGCTACGCAAATGCCGTCTTACATAAATATATCCAACACCCACCATTTTATTCTCTAGGGCCTCTGCTTAAACAATATTTAATTTTGGGGGGTTCTAATTAGTTTTCTACAGAAAAATAATAATAAGTGGTAGGTGGTATGTCCTAATAGATACGGCACCTCATCCCTAAATGATAGTATATAGGAGGGGCAAGGAAAGTGGGATTATTGCGGTGCCACAAATGGATTAGAACACGTTTTCATAAAATTATATTTTTATTAATATATAAATCTAAAAAGTATACACAATTAATACATGTACATTCTGAACAGGTGAATTCAATCATATACAAATAACCATCGAAATATTTGACCGACACCAGAGATGATAAAAGGTAGTCGATAGTTAATTCATCCCAACTAGTTTCGCCAATACATTGGCTTCATCAGGGAAATAAACAGTTAATACAAACGAATAAAAATGACACTAGAAGAAAAGAAAAAAATACATTGAATATGATAACAAGATTCAAGTGAGCGTCATGTTACAAAAAATCACACTATTGTCCAACCTAGACCCCCAACACCCGAGTCCCAAATCACAGACGTACCATGCCAGACTCACTGGACCCAGAGTAAGTACCATCAAGCAAGCGGGGACAATAGTCGAACCCAACCCTGTAATTGGCTACAGGCGGCCCAGGAGGTGCCTAGAAAGACTAATGCCACGTACACACAAGCGGACTTTACGGCAGACTTTGCCCGGCGGACGGGATTTGGTCGAACAATTCGATCGTGTGTGGGCTCCAGCGGACTTTGTTTGCTCAAAAGTTGGACGGACTTAGATTTGAAACATGTTTTAAATCTATCCGTGGAACTCGAGTCCGGTCGAAAAAGTCCGCTCGTCTGTATGCTAGTTCGACGGACAAAAAGCCACGCTAGGGCAGCTATTGGCTACTGGCTATGAACTTCCTTGTTTTAGTCCGATCGTACGTCATCACATAGGAATTCGACAGACTTTGGTGGATTGTGTGTAGGCAAGTCCGTTCATTCAGAAAGTCTGTCGTAAAGTACGTCGAAAAGTCCGCCGGGCAAAGTGTGCTGTAAAGTCCGACCGTGTGTACGCGGCATAAGAATAGCAACATAGTGATTATACTAAGCTGAAATTAATTATTGGTTCATTATGTGGGCTAATAAGCCTCAATTACGTACCCTATTTACACACATAAAAGGCACAGGGAAATGCGCTGGGTGGATAACGATGCAGTGATCAAATGGGTAAATCAAGAAATATCCGTAATGGCCTGGGAAGCTAAAACGGCAATATAATGCATAAGAATAGTGTTAATGAGGTATTCATGATGCTATAAATGGGGAGAAAGTAGTTGAGTAATAAATAGTGCAATATACTCTAACCATATATATAGAAGCACTTACCAAACAAAAGCAAAGGCTAATGTTAATAGTAAGGTGCACAGTGCACTTGGGGTGCAGCCATCAGAGAAATTGGACAAGGGAACCCCTCACAACAAGCCAAGCCTCCAGATGCATCCAAGGGATATTATTGTCTAGATACAAATTTAATGTATTTATAATCGAAACACAAGTTAACAGATATATCGTGAGGCTAGAAATAGGCTCATTTCTATATTTGTAGCAGAGTTAGTTTTACCTATATATATGTAGAAGCGGAATGTCAGAATTGGCCCTGGAAGTGGTTGGGGTGCCGCTTTGTGTGGCTAGGCTGTGAAAAGACTTTCACATGTGGTATCCCCTTACTCGGAAGGGGTAGCAGAATGTGTTTTGGGGTGTAATTCTAAGTATGCCCATGCTATGTGTGAGAAATATCTTATTAATTGACAACTTTGTAAAAAAACAATTTTCATTAAAAAAAAGGTACTCAAAAGACTCCCCATGCCTCTTAAAAAACCTTAGGTTGTTTACTTTCCAAAATGGGGTCATTTTATGGGTGTTTCTTCTGTCCTGGTGCTCCAGGGTCTCAAAATAAGTGATAGGTAGTCAGGAAATTAGTAGCGTAATTTATGCCCCTAGAAAGCCTGAAGGCGCTCTCTGCATTTTGGGTCCCTCTGCGTGCCTAGGCTGTAAAAGTCTCACATGTGGTATCGCCACACTTGGGCGAAGTAGCAGAAAGTGTTTTGGGGTGTATTTCCAAGCATGTCCATGCTGTTTGTTAGAAATATCCTAATAATTGACAAATTTGTGTAAAAAAATAGATTTGTATTTTCTTTCCTACATTTTTCATAAAGTTGTGGCAAAAAATTTACATTTCCAAAAGACTCATTATGTCTTTCAGAAAATACCTTGGAATGTTTGCTTTCCAAAAATTGGGTCATTTTGTGGGTATTCCCACTGTCCTGCTGCTCCAGGGTCTCCAAAAATGTGATAGATAGTCAGGAAATTAGATGCGTAATTTATGCTGCTGAAACACCTGAAGGTGCTCCTTGGATTTCGAACCCTTCTATGCATATAGGCTGTAAAACAGTCTCACACATGTGGTATTCCCCCAGAAAAAAGAAAACAAAACTCGACCCTCGACAGAGGTTAACCACCATCTGCTC
This sequence comes from Lithobates septentrionalis, assembly GCA_037952835.1. Lineage (NCBI taxonomy): Eukaryota > Metazoa > Chordata > Amphibia > Anura > Ranidae > Lithobates > Lithobates septentrionalis. Next base: position 606,923 of record JBBDGP010002373.1, read on the forward strand.
TGCCATCTGACAGTTCTAAAATAGGTAAGGGGCAGAGCCACCTGGGAACGTCACCTGGTGGCACTGCCCCCGTGTGATGTCACCGATCGGCGCATGATGGGTTGGTGACATCCATTGGGGGGCGATGCCAACAGGTGGCCCACCCCTTACCTATTTAAAAGCTGTCAGATGGCAGAGCATTTGCCGGTTAGTTTTCGTCACAGGCGGAGCATTTTTTCCCTTTTTTCGGTCCAGCGGTGGTGGTGGGCGTCGTGATTGACGATGAATGTATATTGGGGGACATTGACTTTTTATATTTAATAAAGGATTTGTCAAAAACTGTGCGTGTTTTTATTTATTTTTGACACTTTTTTTTGGTATATGGGTAGAGGTACTGTGTACTTCATACTCATTCACACTGGGGGGGGGGCTGGGATCTGGGGGCCCCCTTGTTAAACATGGGGACAAAGTGCTTTGGTGTGGAGAGGGGGGCAGAGCATTCCTGTCCCAAGGCACCCCCCCCATGTTGAGGACATGTGGCCTGGTATGATTCAGGAGGGGGGCCGCTCACTCACCCCCCCTTTTCCTGGCCTGCCGGGCTGCATGCTTGGATAAGAGTCTGGTATGGATTTTGGCGTGGGGTTCTTCTTAAAATTCATACCATACCCAACGGGCCTAGTATGGATTGGGGGGGAGGGACGGGGGAATCCCACAGTGTTTATTTTCAAATGTTTCTATTTCCGGCAATGTTTTTTTTTTCATTCAGCTCTCAGCGGGGAAGCCCATTGACAGCTGATGACTCATCCGTTGTTAAGGATGCAGCAGCCGGCTTCCCGGCCTGCTCCTTAACATCCAGCTATTCACTATGCTTTAGCCATTTAGGGCTTAGACTGCACTTTGCAGCACGCAGTGCATTGTGGGGGCGAACATCCCACCGAGCGCCTCGCAAATTTGGGTGTTTGCCGAACGGTAAGGGGGGCAGAAACTGCCCACAATGGAAGAGGACCCACACATTGACCGGCAAGGTAAGGGGGACAGACACTGACCACCAATGTATGAGGGACACAGACTCTGACCACCAATGTATGGGGGACACAGACTCTGACAGCCAATCGAATGGGGTGCAGAGCACCAATGTAATGGTGCACAGACACTGACCATCAATGTATGGGGGGCACAGACACTGACCACCAATGTAATGGTGCACAGACACTGACCACCAATGTAATGGTGCACAGACACTGACCACCAATGTAATGGTGCACAGACACTGACCACCAATGTAATAGTGCACAGACACTGACCACCAATGTAATAGTGCACAGACACTGACCATCAATGTATGAGGGCACAGACACTGACCATCAATGTATGGGGGCACAGACACTGACCACCGACTCGCTGAGTATTTTTTACTTCTGTCAACCCCAAATGCCAGGCATTTTTCCCTCCCACTGACCACTGACACTAACCTTTTTTTTATACTTGCCCCGACCACCAATACTGAGTATTTTGCGTTATTTTTTTAACCACTTCCAGCCCAAGCCAATTCTGGCAGTTCTCTCCAACATGTAAAAGCCATCATTTTTTTTCTAGAAAATTACTAAGAAAGCCCAAACATTATATATGTTTTTTTTTTTTTTTTAGCAGAGACCCTAGTGAATAAAATGGCGGTCAATTCCACTTTCTATGTCACACGGTATTTGCGCAGCAATTTTTCAAACACGTTTTTTTGGAGAAAAAAAATCATAAGTAAAAAAAATTAAAAAAAACGCAAAGTTAGCCCAATTTTTTTGTATAATGTGAAAGACGATATTACGCAGAGTAAATAGATACCTAACATGTCACACTTTAAAATTGCGCACACTCCTGGAATGGCGCCAAGCTTTGGTACTTAAAAATCTCCATAGGCAACGCTTTAAAAATATTTACAGGTTGCCTGTCTAGAGCTACAGAGGAGGTCTTGGGCTAGAATTAATGCTCTTCCTCTAATGCACGGGATGATACCTCACATGTGTGATTTGAATGCCGTTTACATATGTGGGTGCGACTTCACTTCTGTGCACGCGGGGACGGGGGGACACTTAGATTTTTTTTTATTATTATTCTTTGTTTTACTTTTCTTTTTTTCTTTTTACACTTTCTATTTACATTTATTTTTTTGATCACTTTCCATTTCTATTAGAAGGAATGTAAACATCCCTTGTAATAGGAATAGTGCGTGACATGTCCTCTTTATGGAGAGATATGGGGTCTATATATATATAATAAACTGTCTTTCCGGCTGAGTCCCCGACATTGTTTACATCTGCCGGCCTGGACATGAGGTCATAACGTCGCGCCCAGGCCTCCGAGGGGTCATTGAAATGACTGGGGACCACCTGGTCCCCAGGAATCTCCATGCTCAACTTTCGGCGGTGAGCGATTCGTTCCCCGGCTCGCCGATCGCGCGGGCGAGCCCATAGAACCACAGAATTTTCTTTCTGAAAATGCCAGCACCATGGCTCTATTCCAATATTTATATTCATTAACCCAGAGGAGGTATGCACATAAGAATTTTTAATATTGCTTAAACTTTTCTGATGTGCATACAGGCTCTGGAATAGAAAGCATTCAGACCCACGGGTGAGCAATACAGCCAGGTAAAGAGCATTTTTTGAAGGTTAGCAATGATATCTCCCGCATATCTATCACAAAATAATGAATTTAACACCTTGACCGCAATTATACAAGTAGTGCTGTTAGATGAGCTCAGAACATGGACACAGGCTGCCTCACCTCGGGCAGGTGCTGGTGCGGGTGGACAGCTCACACTCAGCTCTTCAGGTGTGCTCCCTTCCTTCCCTCAGGCTCTGAGCCGTGCTGCCCGGAGAAGATGGAGGAGGTGGGTGGAGCCAAAATTCACCAGGCACGAAGGAGAAAGAGGTTCCTTCTCCGCTCTGAATGCTGGGGCTTCGCCTGGGCCTCATGACGTGATGTCATCGGTTGCTAGAAATAAGTGACTGCCACAGCTTTGGCGCCCCTCCCCTTTGAGTGCAGCTTGCGGAGCCTAGGCGCGGTGCACCCTGGGCACCCGCCCAGGATCGGCCCTGAGTCTCAGTGTGCGGACACCTTGCTCCAGGGGACACCCATGCATGTCATTGATATGGATTTAAAGCAGCTGTGCAAAGTAAAGGAAAACCTGAAAACATGGCCCGTTGAGGGTACTTGAGGACTATGGTTGAGAACCACTGCTGTAGAGAGCATACGTCAGCAGAGAAATAGAAGCTCCTCCCAAAGATCATTCCCTGCAGATGCCAAAGAACAGGAAAAGATCATGTGACCACACAACAGTGCTGTAGAAAAAAGGTAGAGAATTAAAAAAAAAAAAATTCAGTTCCATGATATAAATGATTTTTCAGAATGAATTATGAATTATGAAAGTGTGGAAAGTTTCTGTTTTTTTTTTAGATTTTCACCTAGAGAAGAAAACATTGATTATTCTTTATTGATTATTAATTACATTTGTTGCAAAAATATTATCCCTGATGCCTTTAAAGTGTTACTAAACCCATAGCTTCTAATTGTCCCTGATTTTGAGGGACTGTCCCTGATTTGGAGCAATGTCCCTCTGTCCCTCCTTCCTCCTCATTTGTCCCTCATTTTGGTCTGATCTATATAGTTGTATATAAAATGCACTTTTTATCTATCATAAAGTGTTTTCAGTGCTAAAACTTTCAGCTGATTTCTAAATTGCTGCATTTGTAAATTCCAAAAGCCAATATAAAGGAATAGTAGTGGTAAAAAAGCACTTGTGGGTTTAACCAATCTTGGTTTTTTTGTACAATTCACCTTTAAGGGGGCGTGGCAAGGGGTGTGTCCTATGCCTGCATATTTTTGCTGATAGGTGTCCCTCATTCCCATCTCAAAAAGTTGGGAGGTATGACTAAACCCACAACAGTAAAATCAGTCTATATATGCAGCATAGCATGCTTGTTATACTCACTGTGGAACTTAAGGGGTTAATCCTCAGCATTGTGTAAAAAGGCTGTTTGATCCTGTATGCATAGATCCTTCCCTCCTGCACTGTCTATCTGGGGAAGGCCAGCTAACACAGGCAGAGTAGCAAACCTGCACATGCTCAGTTGTGTCTATTATGCTGTAGAGAATATTTCCTTGAGCTGAACTAGCCAGGGCACATGATATTGACATCACACATGTGGACATGTATACAGGCTGTAGTGAAAATCTCCTCCTTCCTGACCTCTCAGCACTGAAGAAACTATGTAGTTCATCACTGACCGTGGTATACAGATCAGCCAAAAAGGTATATAGTGGCAATATTTTAATGTAAAAAGAAGATTTATAAGCTGTGGGAACTATGTGGGGGGCAGATGAACTATTTTTTTTCATATTACTGGGTTTAGTAACACTTTAATTAACTGTTAATAATCACAAAGTGATTTTATTATATAAGTCCATGCATTTGCTATGTAGAAAGTTATGATAAATCTAATAAATTCAATTGTTTGGCAAGCATTACGTGCTGGTATATATTCATAGAATAGGCGGTAATCTTGCAATAGTAACCAATTCTACAATCATCAGAGTTTAGACTTGTAGAAGTCAGGTTGATGGTATATGATTAACAAGTTTTTAATTGGGATACACACCTTTCATCTTTTTTTTCTGCTACTGACACCAAAAGGAAGCGTGTTGTGACAATAATAGACTGAAAGTCCTTGTTTGCTTCTGCAGAAGAATTTTCCTACTTGGAATATTTAGGAGTCTCACCATGATCAAACAGGAAATTGGGACTACGGTGTGACCATGGGCATCCGCAGGTGGGGGCAAGGGGGTGCAAGTGCCCCCCGGAATCAGGGATCGGATCGTGGGTTCCCCACTCCATCCTTATCCTAGCACCGGCGGCCGGCCTTGCTTGCACCTGTACACAGTTTAGCAGGGCCGGTGACAACTGGTGCAAGGAGTAGGACAACGAAGGCCTCAAGGGGTGGGCAGGATGACATCACCCGTTCTATATAGTGCGAGCAAGCGGCCCAGGAGACGGAGGCCGTGGGAAAGTAGAGCAGCAAGACGCCAGGAACAGCGGGAGCAGCCTCCCCGGTGCCTCCCAGAGCCTGGAACCCCTGGACTCCTTAAACCTCCTTGCTGCTCCCAGGCCTGGAGGACAGACTGACCTGGGATTCAGAGAATAAGGACGGGCAGGAAATGCAAGCAGCCAGGGACCGCTCCATGTCACATCACATCACATCTGAAACCCGTGCAATCACTTATGGAGTCCCTCAAGGTTCACCTTTGTCACCCATGCTCTTCAACATCTACATCCATCCACTCCTCAAAATCATCAGAAAATCAGACCTCTGCTTTCATTCATACGCTGACAACCCTAAACTCTACTTTCGCATCACCGGACAAAAAGACCAATAACCGTGACTAGAAAAATTCCTCTCACTGATAGACAACTGGATGACCACCAGCTCTCTCAAACTCAACAGATCCAAAACAAAGCTTCTGCTCCTCCATGCAAACCGTAATACAAAAACTAAGACCCCATGGACATCACCCACCATCCTTGGACAGACCATCTCCCCAAGCACCAAAGCCAAAAGTCTCGGGGTCATCTTTGACGCAGAGATGTCAATGGATGCACAAATAGGTTCAGTAGTCAGCGGCTCTCACCATCTTCTCCGCCTACTATGTAGACTCATCCCGTTCATTCCAGAAGAGGAAAAAGCAGCAGTAGTCGGAACAATCATCAATTCCCGACTCGACTACGCAAACTCCCTCTACATAGGACTACCTAAATACCAGATTGCTCACTTATAAGTCATCAAACACGGAAGCAAGACTAGTAACGGGAAAAAAACCCTGGGGGAATCCATCTCCGCATCCCTGAGGACCCTACACTGGCTAACCGTAAAGGATCGGATCACATTCAAGACCCTCTACCTCACGCACAAATGCACACAAGGAAACGCTCCACAATACCAATGCGAGAAAATAAAACACTACACACCTAATCGCAGTCTATGATCAATGAACCAAAACCTCCTTCTCATTCCCATGTCCGGGTACAAATCAAAGGGAACGAAGATTCGCAGTCCAAGGACACGGCTATGGAATGCTCTACCTACTAACATCCGCATGGAAGAAAACCATCGGGCCTTCAGAAAAAAACTCAAGACTCCCCTCTTCTAAGAAGCAGGACAAATCAGGATGGATCAAGTGCCTTGAAGCGATTCAGTTCGCATTTGTAGCGCTATACAAATTCTTCATTCATTCATTCATCATAGATCCAATGGAAGAAACAGAGCACCTCCTGTCCTCACCCAGAATGAAAACGGATCTTGCCAGCTGCTGGCCATCATGGACATCCTACTGGTATGCAAGGTACCGTACTGAGCATTACACACACCACTGGAACATAGGGGCAGTAGAGGGAGTGCAGAGAGGGCTAGGGGTCTCTCTCTCTGACCACTCTCTCTCTCTCTCTCTCTCTCTCTCTCACACCCCCTCTCTCTCTCTGTCACCCCTCTGTCTTTCTCGCCCCCCTCTGTCTCTCTCTGTTACCCACATCTGTCTCTCTGTCACCCCTGTCTCTTTCTGTCCCCCCCCTTTGTCTCTCTGTTATCCCCTCTGTCTCTCTCTGTCACCCTCTCTGTCTTTCTCTATCACTCCCTCTCTCTCTCTGTCACCCCTCTGTCTTTCTCGTCCCCCTCTGTCTCTCTCTATCACCCCCCTTTTCTCTCTGTCACCCCCTCTCTCTCTCATCCACATCTGTCTCTGTCACCCTGTCTCTTTCTGTCAACTCCCCTTTGTCTCTCTCTGTCACCCCCCTTTGTCTCTCTCTGTTACCCCCCACATGTATGCGGTCTCTTATAGTCTCTTGTGCCATGTATGCGGTCTCTTATAGTCTCTTGTGCCATGTATGCGGTCTCTTATAGTCTCTTGTGCCATGTATGCGGTCTCTTATAGTCTCTTGTGCCATGTATGCGGTCTCTTATAGTCTCTTGTGCCATGTATGCGGTCTCTGACCATTTCCTGTATCATGTCTGCAGTTGCTGACCATGATAATGTGATAATGACATTGTCGAAAAGGGTCAGAGCATGGGTGACCTTAAAATGTTGCCCCCCCCCCGAAAAAAGTTCTGCTGACTCCCATATGGTGTGACATAAAGAAATGCTATATTTTGTTTGTCTTTTTCCTCTTTTTAGGTTGCGTGTCAGGCAAGCTGTTGAATATATACACTATATTGTCAAAAGTAGTCCATAGGGTTCAATATTGAGTTGGTCCACCCTTTGCAGCTATAACAGCTTCAACTCTTCTGGGAAGGCTGTCCACAAGGTTTTAGGAGTGTCTATGGGAATGTTTGACCATTCTTCCAGAAGCTCATTTGTGAGTTTAGACACTGATGTTGGACGAGAAGGCCTGGCTCACAGTCTCCACTTTAATTCATCCCAAAGGAGTTCTATTGGGTTGCGGTCAGGACTCTGTGCAGGCCAGTCAAGTTCCTCCACCCCAAACTCGCTCATCCATGTCTTTATTGACTTTCACACAGACTAAATTAATATACACTGATTTAGGTTATTATTACGAAAGAAATGTAGTAGGGCCTAAATTTTTGAAGAAAGATTATTTATTTTAAAGTTGTATCCCAGAAACTGAGAAAACCTTTTTTTTCATAATGTTTGGTCTTCTTTCCTTTATATAGCAAAAAAAACCCAGTGGTGATTAAATACCACCCAAAAAAAGCTCTATCTGTTTCAAAAATGTGATACGATAATTATTTGGGTGACAGTGCTAAAATCTGAAAAATGGCCTGGGCAGGAAGGGGAAGAAACAGTCTGGTTTTGAAGTGGTTAATGAATACATGTTTGTATTCATTTCTGTTTTTATTGACCTGCCTTGAGCTCAGCTTTAAGTGCAAAATGTGGTAACTCAATTGTACCTCCATTAACCAAATGATCCAATTGTAATAACAGGGAATATTTTATTCTCTATTATGGATTATAGGGACAAAGGGGGCACAGAAGACAAGGAGCAGAATATCTATGAAGACACTTAACAATATATATGCAATTGATATTTTTTCTGCCTTGGACTTTTTAAAATTAAAAAATCAGCATTTACTTCAATGCTCACATTAGTTCCTTATGCCGTTGGATGGGAGCAGTTCAGGTGGATGACGCATCTGTGTCTGCTCTGTGTCTGCAGAGAGGACATGGCCAGAGCCCGTCCTGCTCTATGGGTGGCCGGGAGTAAACAGACTTCAGTCCATTTACATCCAACTACCCTTTAATCCATCTGAATGGAAGAGGATGGATCCCTTTCCACATTTTTTTTTTTTAAAGGTCCGGATCGGCCCCCGGAAGTAGGTGGGTATAAGTGAAGTCTGTTTACACTTGCCTGTCCATAGGGATGAATCACTCCTGTGAAAGTGGCCTTAGGGTTAAGCTACGCCAGTGTTCTGCCAAAGACTCCAACTCGCCAAAATCTCCAACCACTTCCGGTGACTCTCCAGCAGCAATACGGTGCCTTGAAAAAGTATTCATACCCCTTGAAATTTTCCACATTTTGTCATGTTACAACCAAAACGCAAATGTATTTTACTGAGATTTTATGTGATAGACCACTTGACATTTTCCACATTTTGTCATGTTACAAACAAAAAACGTAAATGTATTATATTGGGACTTTATGTGATGGACCAACGCAAAATGGCACATAATTGTGAAGTGGAAGGAAAATGATATATGGTTTTCAAAATTTTTTACAGATAAATATCTGAAAAGTGTGGCGTGTAATTGTATTCAGCCCCCTTTGCTCTGATACCCCTAGCTAAAATCTAGTAGAACCATTTGCCTTCAGAAGTCACCTAATTAGTAAATAGAGTCCACCTGTGTGTAATTTAATCTCAGTATAAATACAGCTGTTCTGTGAAGCCATCCAGAGGTTTGTTTGGTTTGAGAACCATAGTGAAAAAACAGCACCATGAAGGCCAAGGAACACACCAGACAGGTCAGGGATAAAGTTGTGGAGAAGTTTAAAGCAGGGTTAGGTTATAAAAAAATATCCCAAGCTTCAAACATCTCACGGAGCACTGTTCAATCCATCATCCGAAAATGGAAAGAGTGTGGCACAACTGCAAACCTACCAAGACATAACCGTCCACCTAAACTGACAGGTCGGGCAAGGAGAGCATTAATCAGAGAAACAGCCAAGAGGTCCATGGTAACTCTGGAGGACCTGCAGAGATCCACAGCTTAGGTGGGAGAATCTGTCCACAGGACAACTATTAGTCGTGCTCTCCACAAATCTGGCCTTTATGGAAGAGTGACAAGAAGAAAGCCATTGTTGAAAGAAAGCCTTAAGCAGTCCCATTTGCAGTTTGTGAGAAGCTATGTGGGGGACACAGCAAACATTTGGAAGAAGGTGCTTTGGTCAGATGAGACCAAAATTTAAATTTTTGGCCTAAAATCAAAACGCTATGTGTGGTGGAAAACTAACACTGCACATGACCCTGAACACACCATCCCCACCATGAAACATGGTGGTGGTAGCATCATGTTGTGGGGATGCTTTTCTTCAGCAGGGACAGGGAAGCTGGTCAGAGTTGATGGGAAGATGGATGGAGCCAAATACAGGGCAATCTTAGAAGAAAACTTGTTAGAGTCTGCAAATCACTTGAGACCGGGGTGGAGGTTCACCTTCCAGCAGGACAATGATCCTAAACATACAGCCAGAGCTACAATGGAATGGTTTAGATCAAAGCGTATTCATGTGTTATGCCGCGTACACACGGTCAGACTTTTTGGCTACAAAAGTCCGACAGCCCATCCGACAAACTTTTGACGGACTTTTGGCGGACTTGCGGCGGACTTTCTAACGAACAAACTTGCCTACATATGATCACACAAAAGTCCGACCGATTCGTACGTGATGACGTACACCGGACTAAAATAAGGAAGTTGATAGCCAGTAGCCAATAGCTGCCCTAGCGTGGGTTTTTGTCCGTCGGACTAGCATACAGACGAGCGGATTTCTGGGTCCGGCAGAGTTACGACGTAAAGATTTGAAGCATGTTCCAAATCTAAAGTCCGTCAGATTTTCGACTGGAAAAATCCGCTGAAAGTCCGGGGAACGATCGGATTGTCCGCCGGATTTGGTCCGTCGGCGTCCGTCTGACTTTTGTAGCCGAAAAGTCTGACCGTGTGTACGCGGCATTAGAGTGGCCCAGTCAAAGTTCAGACCTAAATTCAATTGAGAATCTGTGGGAAGACTTGAAAATTGCTGTTCACAGACTCTCTCCATCCAATCTGACAGAGCTTGAGCTATTTGGCAAAGAAGAATGGGCAAAAATATCACTCTCTAGATGTGTAAAGCTGGTAGAGACATCCCCAAAAAGACTTGCAGCTGTAATTGCACCAAAAGGTGGTTCTACAAAGTATTGACTCAGGGGGGCTAAATACAAATGCACGCCACACTTTTTTATTTCTAAAAAATTTTCAAAAACCATTTATCATTTTCCTTCCACTTTACAATTATGTGTGGCTTTGTGTTGGTCTATCACATAAAATCCCAATAAAAGACATTTACGTTTTTAGTTGTAACATGACAATATGTGGAAAATTTCAATGGGTATGAATACTTTTTCAAGGCACTGTAATTAGAGATTTTGACGAGTTGCCTGTTTTCACAGAACAACGGTAGTGTTTCCTCTATGGTACACAACGAGTTGGCTGTTTTAACAGAACACCGGGTAAGGGGGAAAAAAGTTGACGCCGCCTTGGAGGTGGCCTTGTTGTTGGTTAGTAGCGGGAGACTAACAAAGTCCACTTAATATATGGTGTACCGTATTGTATAAGCTGCCACTGTTCTGTGAAAACAACCAAATCGTCCCATTCTCCAATTATTAGTGCTGTAGAGACAGCAGAAGTGGCGTGGTTGACGATTTTGGCAGAACACTAGCAATTTTAATTAATGGCGACTGAGAGATTTAACCAATTGACCTCCAACCTCATTAGGCTGGAGGTCCCTAGTAGATTTTTAGAATCTCGGTCATCCTGCCAAAGATGCTAGCAATGTTTTGCTAGGAGTAGCAATTGATCATGAAGCAGATAGAACAAATGTCTTTCTGTGGAATAAGCTATACAAGTAGCATGCAGAAGAATCTTTTATCGCACATAAGTGCAGAATTGTATTCATGCAAGGTTGGTTGCTTTTATATTCTATTGCATGCTTCCTGTGTAGTTTACGCCATAGGAAGCCATTAGTATCGTATGCTTAACAATAAGTTGCCACTAATGGACAGACTAAGCATTTACAACATCCATTGAGAGTGCTGCTGCAGCTCACAGAACGAAAAACAGGTTTACTGGTAATTATTATTTTTTTAATCCTGAATTGAGTGCTTCTTTAAAAATTATAGTTTTGTTTATCACATTCACCCATACTATGTTCCAATGCCAGGTCTTTATGCCTGTACAAGGTAGAAAAACTAACCAGCAGCAACAGCACAATCCGTGGCCAGGCTCTGCCTTAAAGGCCAGCGTATGTGGTGTTTGACTACGTTTAAGCAACGTGTCACCATGCTGGCTCCTGTGTCTTCTATGGATATCTCCAGTGATCCCCTGGGATTCCTGCATGTCCCAGTGTCCTCAGTGTTCCTGATCCTGACCCCAGCGATCCTCTGTGACTCCCTGTGTATTTCAGTCTGCAACTAGCACCCGTCTGATTTCCTGTATGTTCCAGCCAACAGCTTGCCTCCCAGCACTTGTGTAATTCTCTATGCACTCCAGCTTGTAGCCAGCGAACCTGTACCTGTGACTTATATTTCCCAGCCAACAGCTTCCTTTATCTCTTTGACTCTCTGTGTATTCCAGCCAGCATCCCAACACCTGTGTGATTCCCTATCTTCTCCAGATTTTCCCTCTGAGCCCTGTATCCCAGTACTACTAGTGACTTGTTACTCCTAGTGAGCCCAAAGCCAAACCATGGCGTTGTCAGTAACAAACCTCATTACCCCTTATGGAGTAATCTGGTGAAAACCAGGCAGTTCCGGTTCCTTAGACCCTGAAACTTTGCTCTCCTAAGGGCTCTCACTTTCGCTGAACCAACTGGCTTGCTGACCCCATTCCATTCAGTGCCATTGGGTATCAAAACTCTGTAGTATCCTTTGCCTCTCTGTGACTTTGTCAAGCCTTCTGTTTCTCCTCTGTGGCCTATGCCATCGGTAGCTCCAGCTGTTACTACTAAGTCCTGGCCAGCTAGTCTTCCCCTAATGGGAACAGACTCCCAATTGGGATACCACATGCACAATCCCAGTTTAGCACTGATCTTACTTTTCCCAAGTTATGCCAACCTGCTGAGTTATCAATATGGCTTTTATCAAGGGAATAGAAAATGTGCATAAACCAGGCATGTCCAAAGTGCGGCCGGTTTTGAATGGCCCGCCTGGTTATTTGGACATATATATCTTTTGTGGCCCCCAATGATCTCCCAGCGCCAGGGCCACAAAAGATATATATGCCGGCTGCCTTGAAGGGGACAGGGAGGGGGCGGGACAAGTGCTGTACATACAGGAGAATTTCCTGTTTACACAGCAGCCTCTGTAATAGGAAGTCCCGTCTCCTGCGCTGCCATTGGAGGACTGTTCTGTCTATCATAGGAGGCGGGACTTTCTATTAAAGTGGCCGCCAAGAAAACAGGAGTTTTTCCTGTATGTAATCTTTTGGTGCTCATCCCGCCCCCCTCCCTGTCCCCTCCAAGGCTGCAGATGGATGGGCAGCAATCAGGCTGCACCGAAGACAATGGTGAGTCTGCATTCCAGGCAATGGTGGGTGCTGCATTCCTGGCAATGGTGGGTGCTGCATTCCTGGCAATTGTGGGTGCTGCATTCATGGCAATTGTGGGTGCTGCATTCATGGCAATTGTGGGTGCTGCATTCATGGTAATGGTGGATGCTGCATTCCTGGCAATGATGGGTGCTGCATTCCTGGCAATGGGGGTGCTGCATTCCTGGCAATGGGGGTGCTGCACTGATAGCAATGGGGGTGCTGCATTCATGGCAATGGGGGTGCTGCATTCATGGCAATAGTGGGGCTGCATTCATGACAATGGGGGTGCTGCATTCATGGCACTTGTGAGGCTGCAGATGGGTACTGACCCTTATTTTGCTTCACAGTTCTTTATTTATTTAAAATTTACGTTCTTTTTCCTGAAACTTCCCTCTTAAATTGAAGGTGCGTGTTATACACCAATAAATACGGTCTATCCAAATAACACGCCCAAGCTCATCTCTTATCCACACAAAGCCACAAAGGCAGGAGAATTCTTGTTGGGCAGTGTATTAGTGCTCGGAAGAACACACTTAGACCGAATTTTAATGGTTCAAAGAATGTCAGGCAAAATGGTCGGCCCTCACGCATGTTCACTTCATCAAATCTGGCCCTCTTTGAAAAAAGTTTGGACACCCCTGGCAAAAACATACACTTAACATATGGTCTATGTTTTGAAGAAGTCTAAGAAATTTAGTACAGAACTCTGCTATATAGATTGTGAAAAGCCAATAATCAGGTTTGGTTTCTTCTAGATTCATTAAAAGTCAGGATGACATGCCACAGCTGAAGTGACCTTCCTGTAGCAGTAGCCTGTTAGTATACTCCATGGAACTCATATAAGCTTTTATCTTCTGGCTAAACAGAGCTGACCCTAATCCATCTTCATAATTGGATTTTCTTCTAATTGTACATTTGAGATTGAATTAGCTTACATTTTTTACCAACGGCCTGTGAAAGCCCTTCAGATGAGCTAGTCAAATTCAAACAAATACAGCAGATTGCTAAAGAATATTTGGTACACAAGGAATAAACTGTAGCTACTTGAGAGAAGCATCAGACCCTCTAGGCCATGGTTGCTCGACCTTTTGAAGAGCGAGGGCCACTAAGGCTCCATGCACACTAGCGTTTTTTTAAGCTCCTAGAAGCCGTTATTAGCAATTTTTTTTTCTGCTCCTAGAAGCTAAATAGTGTTATCCTATGTGTCCATGCACACTACTTTAGGCTATTAGTATTTTTTGAGCTTCAGCGTCTAGGACAGTGGTTCTCAACCTGGGGGTCGAATGATGTTTTGCCAGGGGTCACCGAATCCTGGGCTGTTCCTGAAGCCCGCACCACTTTCCCGGCCTTTTTGTGGCCACCCCAGCTGGGCTGTTCCTGGAGCCTGCGGCCACCCACTAAGCCTCTTCACAGTCGCCCATTCAGTTCACGGCATGGATGGGTGGCAGAGGCTAGGGTCAGCTGTCTGGTGAGGAATGAGAAGTGGGAGGGGCTAGAGGAGACCCTATCTCCTGATTAAGGAATAGGTGTCACTGCTACGAGACAACACAAAGTCGGAGACAGTGAAGCCAGAGACACAGTGAGTAGCACCAGAGGCGGCTCTAGGCTTTGTGAGGCCTTAGGCAAAACTTACACATGAGGCCCCACGGACTGGGACACTCCGTGATGAGGCCGCTATTCCTCAGGCTGCGGGCAGTATCTGATTTGTCCATCAGCTCCTAAGCCCCAGAGTCCCAGTGGGGGTAGGCGGAGCCGCCGGCGTCATCTTCAGTGATTGAGAACAGGCAAATTAGGAGGCCGCGAGGCCCCTGTGAGTGCGAGGCCTTAGGCGACCGCCTAATTTGCCTAATTAGAGAGCCGCCTCTGAGGAGCACTACCTGTGATTAGAGTTGCCATTAAAAGTCCCCACTACAGTTCTCAGATCAGCAGATGACCTTGATCAAGAGCACCTAAGTTGGCTGATCAGAACTCCCTGCCAGCACTGCCACTCATCCCAACTTTCCGTCCAGCACTGCCACTCATCCCAACTTCCCGTCCAGCACTGCCACTCATCCCACCCCCCCCCCCCCCCCCCACCACCACCAAGAAGTAAGAGAAGGAATAAAAATAAAGAATACATGGAAGGGAGAGGAAAAGATGAAGAGGAACAAAGAAAAAGGGAGAGAAAGAATAAGAGAACAATAAAGACGGCGGCTAGAGAAAGGGATGGGGGAAAAAAAACAAGAAATTAGGATAGAGAGAGATAAAAGGGAAAGAAAGGAGAACAAAGAGAGAGAGGTAGATCCTAAAATGTACCATAAGGGGTTTTACTACTGTATGAGTGGAAGGAATTCAGGGAGCGCTAAATGTGCATGGGTTGGGGACGCAAATTACTTGTCTTGCCTTGGGTGCTGACACCCCACGCTACGAAAATAATTTTACTGTTAAGGGTCCCCACAACTTGGGAAATTTTATCAAGGGGTCACGGCACCAGAAGGGTTGAGAACCACTGGTCTAGGAGCAGAAAAAAAATGTTTTTGTAGAGTTTCTTGGAGAGTTATTCCAGCAAAAAAAATATTTTTAAATGCTCCTAACCGCTTCTAAAAGCTACTAAACTGCTACTAACAGGTTTTTTTTTACTTTTCTTTTTTCTTCATGTACTACAAAAACGCTAATAAAATGCTAATGCTCATAGGCATGCGCAGCCTATTGCATTAGGGTGTGCACCCGAAAGCTCAAGCACACACATATATATATATATATATATATATATATATATATATATATATATAGTCAAAAGTATTGGGACACCTGCCTTTACACGTACATGAACTTTAATGCCGTCTTAGTCCATAGGGTTCAATATTGAGTTGGCTCCGCAATTTGCAGCTATAAAAGCTTCAACTCTTCTAGGAAGGCTGCCCACAAGGTTTAGGAGGGTGTCTATGGGAATGTTTGACCATTCTTCCAGAAGGGCATTTGTGAGGTCAGGCACTGATGTTGGGTGAGAAGGCCTGGCTCGCAGTCTCCACTCGAATTCATCCCAAAGGTGTTCTATCGGGTTGAGGTCAGGACTCTTTGCAGGTCAGTCAAGTTCCTCCACCCCAAACTCGCTCATCCATGTCTTTATGGACCTTGCTTTGTGCACTGGTCCAAATCATTTGGTGGAGGTGGGATTATGGTGTGGGGGGGAGGGGGGATTATGGTGTGGGGGTTGTTTTTCAGGGGTTGGGTTTGGCCTCTTAGTTCCAGTAAAGGGAGCTCTTAAGGCGTCAGCATACCAAGACATTTTGGACAATTTCATGCTCTCAACTTTGAGGGAACAGTTTGGGGACGGCCCCTTCCAACATGATGGCGCACCAGTGCACAAAGCAAGGTCCATAAAGATGTGGACTTAGCAGGGCTGGTGGGAAATTAACTTCAAGTGCAATAATTCACATTATAACTGTAACTAAAACATATACAATTAAGTGTAACACTCTAAAAAAGAAAAAATCCAAAGTGCTATAATGGTGTGAACCTCCCAACTGAAAAGTTGTTGCACTCGAACGTAATTTGTATTGCAATTATCTGTAGAGGGGTTTCCACCATCCCTGCTAAGGCAGCACTGATGGGCACTGATAGGCAGCACTGATGGGCACTAATAGGCTGCACTGATAGGCAGCACTGATTGGCACTAATGGGCACTGATTGGCACTGATAGGTGGCACTGATATGCATCACTGATGGGCTCTTATTGGTAGCACTTATGGGCACTGATAGGCTCTGATTGGCAGCACTGATTGGCAGCACTGATGGACACTGATTGGCACTGATAGGCAGCACTGATTGGAAGCACTGATGGGCACTGATAGGCAGCACTGATAGGCAGCACTGATGGGCACTGGTAGGTGGCACTGATAGGCAGCACTGATGGGCACTAATTGTGAGCACTGATTGGCACTGAAAGGCTGCACTGATGGGCACTGATATGCAGCACTGATAGGCACTTATATGCAGCACTGATGGGCACTGATAGGCAGCACCGATGGGCACTGATATGCAGCACTGATAGGCAGCATTGGTTGGCACTGATTTACAGCATTGGTTGGCACTGATAGGCAGCATTAGTTGGCACTGATAGGCAGCACTGTTTTGCACTGATAGGCAGCACTGGTTGGCACTGATAGGCAGAATTGGTTGGCACTGATAAGCAGCACTGGCACAGATAGGCAGTAATGGTTGGCACTAATAGGCAGCATTGGTTGGCACTGATAAGCAGCACTGGCACTGATAGGCAGCATTGGTTGGCACTGATAGGCAGCACTGGTTTGCACTGATAGGCAGCACTGGTTTGCAATGGTTGGCACTGATAGGCAGAATTGGTTGGCACTGATAAGCAGCACTGGCATGGATAGGCAGTACTGGTTGGCACTGATAGGCAGCATTGGTTGGCACTGATTGGCAGCATTGGTTGGCACTGATTGGCAGCATTCGTTGGCACTGATAGGCAGCATTGGTTGGCACTGATTGGCAGCACTGATGGGCACTGACTGGCAGCACTGATGGGCACTAATTGTCAGCACTGATTGGCACTGATAGGCAGCACTGATGGGCACTGATATGCAGCACTGATGGGCACTGATATGCAGCACTGATGGGCACTGATTGGCAGCACTGATGGGCAGCACTTATGGGCACTGATAGGCAGCATTGGTTGGCACTGATTGACAGCATTGGTTGGCACTGATAGGCAGCACTGGTTTGCACTGATAGGCAGCACTGGTTGGCACTGATAGGCAGAATTGGTTGGCACTGATAAGCAGCACTGGCACATATAGGCAGTACTGGTTGGCATTCATAGGCAACATTGTTTGGCACTGATAAGCAGCACTGGCACTGATAGGCAGCATTGGTTGGCACTGATAAGCAGCACTGGCACTGATAGGCAGCATTGGTTGGCACTGATAGGTGGCACTGGTTTGCACTGATAGACAGCACTGGTTTACAATGGTTGGCACTGATAGGCAGAATTGGTTGGCACTGATAAGCAGCACTGGCACAGATAGGCAGTACTGGTTGGCACTGATAGGCAGCATTGGTTGGCACTGATTGGCAGCATTGGTTGGCACTGATTGGCAGCATTGGTTGGCACTGATAGGCAGCATTGGTTGGCACTGATTGGCATCATTGGTTGGCACTGATTGGCATCATTGGTTGGCACTGATTTGCAGCATTGGTTTGCACTGATTGGCATCATTGGTTGGCACTGGCAGCATTGGTTGGCACTGATTGGCAGCATTGGGTGGCACAGATAGTAGAGAGGGGGAGTTTCACATTCAGGAGATGGTGAGAATTGCCAGAGCTGTTCAGTGTATGAAACTGTCAGATAATGACACTGCATGCAGGGAGAGACACCAGCTGGTAGCCTCCCTGGCGGTTTTCCCGAGTGTGGCTTAGGGTTACATTTCAGGACCATTAGCGGTAACCCCGAGCCACACTCGGGATTACATCGCAGGATCCTGGTGCCTCCTTACTTACCTTGTCCCCGGGATCCTGCGATGTCCCCCGCAGTGTCCGTGGGCTCCGTCCTCCTCCGAAGCCTCTCCGTGCCAGGCTCCGTTCCCTGCGAGCGTCGCGACGCACGGGGGCGGAGCCTGGCGGCAAATTCAAAAAAATGTAAAAATCATAACACATACAGTACTGTAATCTTACAGATTACAGTACTGTATGAAATCATTTCACATCCCATTTGTCCCCAGTGCTCTGGTCCATGCCCTGCATGCAGTTTTATATTGCATATACTGTTCTTTCTGCCTGGAAACTGGAGATTGTCCATAGCAACCAAAAAGTGTCCCTTTACGTCAAAAATGGCTTTAGACCAGCTAGAAAACTGCGATAGTAAATTAGAACACTTGCAGAATTGAGCGATAGTGAATCGTGTGGAAATTTATTTTATTACTATTTATTTTTATTTTTTTTAATTATTATTTTTTTTTTTATTATATTATAATTTATGTTTTTGTGTTTCAAACTTTATCATACCCGGGATATCTACTAGACTCTTGTTTGGACAGATTTAAGTGTGTTATTGTTAATAATTAAATACCTACAATATAAAACGCCAAATTTCATTGCAAAATAATTGTACCGCTTTCAGCACCTAAAATCAGAAAGAATCATACCGCCAGGGAGGTTAAAAGTCAGCGGTGATGCTGGTGGTGGGTGGGACTGAACAGTTACCAAACACCAGCCAATAGGATGGGTCTGGGCGGGCCGCTACATTTCTCTGGTTCCGCCCTCTCTCTGAAGCAGCCCAATCATTGGCTGGTGTTGGCGCTTGATCCGCCCACCCCCGACATCGCGGCTGAGTTGTGATGACTTACAACTCAGCCGCGATGTCGGGAGTGGGCGGGACCAAGCGCTATAAACACCAGCCAATGTTTGAGCTGCTTCAGAGAGGGGGCGGGGCCACATAAATGTAGCGGCCCGCCCAGACCCCATCCCATTGGCTGGTGTTTGATGACCGTTCTGTCCCGCCCACCCCCGACATCACCCTGACATTTTGACAGCTGGTGTCTCTCCCTGCATGCAGTGTCATTATCTGACAGTTTCATACACTGAACAGCTCTGGCAATTCTCACGCTCTGCTGCCTGTGAAACTGTTTCACAGGCAGCGCGCGCCACACACTCTTGGATGCAGCATTTTGGGGCAAATCTCTGGACACAGCACGGGGTGATTAAGGTGTGCCCAGGCACACCCGGCACACCCCGTGCGCACGCCTATGCTAATGCTCCTAACTGCTCCTGAGGCTGGCTTCACACTTCAGGCGTTTTAGTGCTAGAAATAGCCTCTAAATAACGCCTGAAAACCACCTCCCATTCATTTCGGTGTGACTTTTCACACTGGGGCGGTGGACTTGTGGGACGTTCTGCAGCATCTTTGCAAGCAGCATCTTTGGGGCAGTTTGGGAGTGCTGTATACAGCGCTCCCAAACACCCTGCCCATTGAAATGAATGAAAGTAGCCTAAAAGCTACTAAATGCTTCTGAAAGCTACTAGAAACTAGCTTTTTTGAGCTTATGAAGAACGCTAGTGTGCATGGAGCCTTACAGAGATTGTAAAGGTAAAAAAATAAATAAAACATCTCTATACTTACCTGCTCAGTGCAATTGAATTACACAGAGTGACCCCGAACCTCCTCATCTCAGGTCTCTTCGCTGGCGCTCCTGGCTCCTCCTCTCGGTCCAGTGCCCCCATGGGAAGCCACTTCCCATTGGGACACTTGCGTACTCGCTCCTGAGCCCTGCTGCTGCGTCCATTGACACCGACAGTGGGACTCGCCCCCGCCCCCCACTCCCTTACCACTGGCTTTGATTGAGAGCCCTGGGAGCCAGTGGCGGAGGTGGATGCTGACACCTAAACATTTTTTACCTTAACCACTTCAGCCCCCGGAAGATTTGGCTGCTCAAATGACCAAGCCATTTTTTGCGATACAGTACTGCGTCGCTTTAACTGACAATTGCGCGGTCGTGCAACGCTTTACCCAAACAAAATTGGCATCCTTATTTCCCCACAAATAGAGCTTTCTTTTGGTGGTATTTGATCACCTCTATGGTTTTTATTTTTTGCACTATAAACAAAAGAAGAGTGACAATTTTGAAAAATACACAATGGGGGTTATTTACGAAACGCAAATCCACTTTACACTACAAGTGCAAACTACAAGTGCAAGGTGCACTTGAAATTGAACTGAAAGTGCACTTGGAAGTGCAGTCGATGTAGATCCGAGGGGGACATGCAAGGAAAATAAAAAACATCATTTTAGCTTGCACATGATTGGATAATAAAATCAGCAGAGCTTCCCCTTATTTCACCTACCCCTCAGATCTACAGCAACTGCACTTCCAAGTGCACTTTCAGTGCAAATTCAAGTGCCCTTCGCACTTGTAGTTTGCACTTGTAGTGCAAAGTGGATTTGCCTTTAGTAAATAACCGCCCTTGTCACCACCACAGGGCACTCGCATCGGCTCCAGGCACACGCTCGCTCCTATTGGCCAAAAGGCGAAGCGACGTAAGGTAACGTCGTTTCGCCCAGCCGTGTCATTCTGTAGCAGTAAAACTGTGGCGGCTGCTCGGCAAGCAGATAAAGTGGTTGTAAACCCAGGCATAAAAAAAAAAACCTGCAAGACAAAGGCATAATGCTTTGTAGCGCAAAGTGGATTTGCCTTTAGTAAATTAACCCCAGAGATCTGTGTTCCTGCTTAGCAGAAACACAAGATCTCTGTCTTCCCTACTAGCAGAATGGTGATCTGCCTTGTTTACATAGGCAGACGGCCGTTCTGCCTCTCGCGTGAACTGCTCCTAAATGCCTGATATGCATGGATGCAATAGGAAATTCATCCAGATTAGTATTATCCTGCATGACCATGTGTGACGAAAGCGGGTATTAGATCCCTGTCCTCCTCACTAACATCGTGACAGGGACTGGCCAATCTCACATCGTGCTGTCACTTGTGGAACAATGCCACTCTCGGCGGCACCCTGCTTGCGGGATCACAATCTAGGTGCCAGCAACCTGAGAGCGATTGTCACTGGGCTACGTTAATTAACAATTAACCCTTTTGTTACCACTACCCCCTTTGGACCGAGCAGGAGGAGACAAGTAATTTTAATAATACCAATTCTGATTTTAGAATAAACATCTAACACACACTGGGGGTTATTTACGAAAGGCAAATCCGCTTTGCACTACAAGTGCAAACTACAAGTGCAAAGTGTACTTGAAATTGCACTGAAAGTGTACTTGGAAGTGCAGTCGCTGTAGATCCGAGGGGGACATGCGAGGAAAATAAAAACTTAAAAAAGAAGAAAATAAAAATCAGCAGAGCTTCCCCTCATTTCAGATCTACCCCTCAGATTTACAGCGACTGCACTTCCAAGTGCACTTTCAGTGCAATTTCAAGTGCACTTTGCACTTGTAGTTTGCACTTGTAGTGCAAAGTGGATTTGCCTTTAGTAAATAACCCCCTCTGTCACCACCGACAGGTATATTCAGAGATTTACTGTTCAGTAACACTCTTCAAGAGACCATGGGAGTTATTTACGAAAAGGCAAATCCATTCTGCACTACAAGTGCACTTGGAAGTGCAGTCGCTGAAGATCTGAGGGATAGATCTGCAATGAGGGGAAGAGCTGCTGATTTTATCATCCAGTCATGTGCAAGCTAAAATGCTGTTTTTTATTTTCCTTGCATGTCCCCCTCGGATCTACAGAGACTGCACTTCCAAGTGCACTTGTAGTGCAAAGTGGATTTGCCTTTAGTAAATAACCCCCAGAGATTTGTTTAGTATGCATAGCACAGTTAGCAACAAAGTTAACACTTTTCAAAATAAGGTTTTAATCATTTAAAGGTCAAAATGGGTGAAAATAAAATGTTTACAGAAAAGGGGTGTTTCAAAGAAATAAAGACATAATACAGCAACAGAGAAATAAGGCAGAGTTGAGAAGGGAGGATACTTGTAGTTGTCTTGGGTGTTATCGGAGTTCAGTCGATGAGCCAGGTATTATCGGTTCTGAAACTTGACAGAGGTTCCTGATTTATTTTTACATGAGAACTGTCAAACTGTCATGGCATGCCCCTTTTCTCTGGGATCAAAGGGGTGTTGGCAGAGGCCATCTGACCAATAAAATGTCTGAGAAGTGGCCATCATGCTTATCACAGTATCAAGGCCCTCCCTTACACACAGTTTTATACCACTATTGATATCTTCCAATATGTACTGGTTACATTCTTAAAACTGATAGATTATTGTTCAGCATTGAATTTCGTGTCCAGGGATACTAAACACAGGGACATATCTCAGATAAACCTGCCACCCAGGAGATATCTGATTGCCATCTTCCCTTCTGTAGGTGCTAGCTTAGTCATGTATGACCTTGGATTTGTATGATGTCTTCTATTCAAAAATATATACGTATTATTAATGTGTCATGTTCCTGTCTGATGTTATGAATCATGTTAAGTTTTGAATTGAGATCTCTGAAGGGTCACCTTTCGTCCCTGAATGCCTTTTACGATCCCTATTAGTTATAGGTATCCTTTTGTGGCATGCTGAGTATTCTTAATGGATTTGGTCATAGTTTTACGATAGGCCTGGACAGAGGAAACAGACAATGCCAGAACTTAATTAGTGTGTTAAAGTTAAGCCTATGAATTCCATAAAGGGGGGGGGGGGTAAGAGCAACAACGAGGAAAATGTGGCTGAGATTTGAACAAAATGGATGTCGCCTACAGGTTTTAATGGGCTCAATGCGCACGACCATTACAACAGGATCCTTAAATTAGACTCTTAGGCCACGTGAAGTGACTTATTTGTGGAATATCTTTAGTGTATCAAGACAACTAGTCTGTCTGTTCCAGTTATAAATAAAGTAAAAAGTCGCGCTATTAAATGAATGATGCAAGATGAAAAGCAAAAATTTTAAATCGTGAATATCAAACAACCCATACCATGAATTGATAATAATACAAATAAACATCCAAAAATGAAATGAGGTGCATCTAACAACACATATCGTGGTTGTGCACCAGATGTGCAAGCGTAAATAAAGGTAAAAAAATTTTTGGAACAAATTGTGACATAATGGAAAATCAAAATAACAAAAGCCAGTGAAAATCAATCCATGAGTGAACAAAGTCTATATGAATAAACATCAGAAAATCCAATAGTGAAGGTAAATCCACAGTGATGAATAGTAAAGGTCCACACCGGAGTGACAAGTGCAATATATAAATCTCCTCCACCACTGAAAAATACTGCCGCTTACCAGAAAGCGATGGTCCCTTATTACAGGGGACCTCACTAGGCGGGTGGCTGCAACCCCAGCACGGGATCACACTGGCAAGCACTGGTCTCCAAAGTGGTCAGCAGACAGGATCGATAATTTGCCAGTATTAAACCAAAAAAACAAGAAAACTCCACATAGTGTAAATCCTAATACATTTATTCAGGTAAAAAGACAAGTGGTAACTTACATCAAGATGAATAAAATGCGCATAATACAAGATAACGAGCCGGCCGGCTTACACAAAGCCCGTATGCTTCCGGGACTACAGCAGTGACGTCAGGGCGTAGTTCCTCCTCCCTTCGTCGTATATTGTATTGTATATTGCAATACATGTGCTTCCATTGTGGAGTCACTCATAAGCTAGCGATAGGACTACAGATACCAGGGTGCCTTGACGGGGCTCTGTGGCTTACGCGAGTATTTGCAAATGTGTGTAGACTAAACCCCTATTTTAACGCAAACTGTTAGATAGGTTGATTTGGTTGTCAGCAGGCTGGTCGGTGAGTAAGCTTGGATTTATCCTTGGTCTTGTTTATATCATATGTTGCCTTCCAATGCTGCTTGCTGCAATGGCCAGTTATAGGTGAGGGCAGTGGACACCTTTTTGTATTCCTGTTATATTAGTCAGGCAACGCATTGACACCTTTGCAGCCATTGTGCGATTTGCTGGGTGTTCAGTGTGCCTCTGTACCTTTAAGAAGGGGTGGGCTCCCATCAGTCCACCTGCCCTCCGTCTATCCATCAGAATGCATGTGCTTCCATTGTGGAGTCACTCATAAACTAGTGATAGGACCACTGGTACCAGGGTGCCTTGACGGGGCATTGGGGCTTACGCATGTATTTGCAAATGTGTGCAAACTAAACCCTTGTTTTAACGCATACTGTTAGGTTGATTCAGTTGTCAGCAGGCTGGTCGGTGAGTAAGCTTGGATTTTTCATTGGATTTATCCTTGGTCTTGTTTATAACATTGCCAATAGCTGGCCACCGGCCAGCTGGGTCAAAGTGATCCCTCTCTAGACAGTTCCTACTAGGGGTGCAACGGATCAAAAATCTCACGGATCGGATCGATCCTCGGATCAGAGTCACGGATCGGATCGATCCTCGGATCAGCATAAAAAAACAAAAAAAAACTAAACACACAAATCTTGTTACACCCACCGGAGTTTTAGATTTAAAAGCTATTTTCAACACAAAACCGAGCTTATATGCATAAATACAGTATTTGTGCATATAATCTCAGTTTTGTGTTGAAAATGGCTTTTAAATTTAAAACTCCGGTGGGTGTAACAAGATGTCCGCTTGCCCCCTTCTCACTCTATCATTATTGTACTGTGCAGGAGTGTGGGGTGTAGCAAGATGGCGTCACTTCCTGTCGAGACAGCGGCCACTTCCGGGTGTACCAAGATGGCCGCCACTCCGGAGCTAGGCCGAAGCCGGGGCCTTTCCTATGGCTGAGACCGAAAAGTGCTCCGCGGATCGCGGGTGTGCCGATCCGTGGAGGGTGATCCGTACGGATCACGGATCGGCAACGATCCGTTGCACCCCTAGTTCCTACTCTATTTAGCAAAAATACCAAATACTTGGTCTTAGTATACCCTAAGGCAATGTTTCTCAACTCCAGTCCTCAAGTACCCTCCAACAGGTCCTGTTTTCAGGCTTTCCATTATTTTGCACAGGTGATTCGATCGTTTCACTGCCTTAGTAATTACCACAGCCATTTCATCTGAGGGAAATCCTGAAAACATGACCTGTTGGGGATACTTGAGGACTGGAGTTGAGAATTGTTGCCTAAGGGACACACACTGCCAATATGGGGTAAACAGACACAGTTGGGAAAAAAGCTACAGAAGCAACTCTGGTCACTGACCTATATTATGCAATAGACCTGAAAAATGTGCTCAAAATCAAATAGCTTACATATATAGTATATAAAACATATGAGGTGCTAGAGGGGTTTGACCTTTTGACTTGAAGACTTAAAACTCTCTACACACCGCAATATACTCATATAACCCCTTGAAAATGCATCTTCTTAGTTGCTGTGATGTACATGAAAGACATAGCTTTGTATTTCCCTTGCTGCTTGGTAATATGCACAAGTAGAATTTTGATGTTATTCTCTAAGTAGCTTTTATTTCCTCTTATTTTCCTGTGTAAATGAGATGGGCCATGTCTTTTGACACCCATATTTCTTACAGTATATTTCCATGTAGTTACACTGATAGTATCCTTGTTCTTGGAAGATAAAATGAAGCAGCGCTTGAACGGTAGTGAACAGTGCCCTCGGTGGCCCAGTTATTACGGAGAGTGGCAGGGTGCGTGGATTTACTGCACAATTACTCTGAATTGAAGCAGCTCTGAGACGCACAGTGTCTTTTCTTTATCCAGATAGATGTAACCCAACATATCACATCTACACTTTCAGTATGGTGTTATTTTTCATTTTAGGCTAATCTTTAAATAGAGCTCCAAATCTTTTTTTATAGTTTTGAAGTGGGGCTTACTTTGATCTTTTGATGAGCGCTCACTGCTAGAGCTAGATAATTTAGTTATTTGCCCTGATTTTTTTTTCAACCTCTGAGCACTAAATGTAAGAATCAGAAAGGAGTGGGAGCAGAGCCATGGTCAAAGACAACAGTAAAGGTTGGCTGAGGTTTTTTTTTAAAGCCCAACACAAGGATATTAGGATATTAGCATACAACTAAACCCCATTGTGTACTTCCTGTATAAGCACTAGGGATTTGCTTTCTGTTTGGGTCGAACATGAGTTCGACTCGAACATTGGCTGTTCGCCCGTTCGTCGAAAACCGAACATTATAGGCTGTTCGCGCCAAATTCGAGCGGCGCGTAATGGCCCATAATGCACTGCGGGATCGCAGTGCATTGCTGTATGATGATTGGCCAAAGCATGCACCATGACCTGCATGCTTTGGACAATCCCAGCGCCCTCAGCTAAGAGAGCCATAATTGGCCAAAGGCAGGGTGCCTTTCACCAATCATGGCTCAGGGGGACTAAGTCCACGCCCCACACTATTTAAGGCTGCCTGCACGTTGGCCCCATGTAGTGTGTTGTTGGCATGGACGGAGAGAGAGTGTCATTTAGATTGAGCAGGCAGGCAGGTTATTCAGTTAGCTGCAGTGTATTTAATATATATATATATATATATATATATATATATATATATATATATATATATGACAGTCTCGTGTATATATATATTTATATATATATCCACTGTATCCAGTTTAGCTATATCTGACTGCAGGCCGTTCCTGGTGTACTTTTTCTAATATACTTCAGGCGGTGTACACAGTACTGTGCACCCATAGTGCAGTTGCTACTACTTTTCTGGTGGTTTACACAGTACACAATACATACAGTACACCCATAGTTGTTATTACACTTCTGTTGGTGTACACAGTACCCTGCACCCCTAGTGCAGTTGCTACTACTTTCCTGGTGGTGTACACAATACATACAGTGCACCCATAGTTGTTATTACACTTCTGTTGGTTAACACAGTACTGTGCACCCCTATTGCAGTTGCTACTACTTTTCTGGTGGTGTACACAGTACACAATACATACAGTACTCCCATAGTTTTTGTTACACTTCTGTTGGTGTACACAGTACCGTGGACCCGTAGTGCAGTTGCTAGTGCTACTACTTTTCTGGTGGTGTACACAGTACACAATACATACAGTGCACCCATAGTTGCTGTTAGACTGCTGGTGGTGTACTCAATACCGTTCACCCCTAGTGCAGTTGCTACTACTTTTCTGGTGGTGTACACAATACAGTACACCCATAGTTGTTATTAGACTTCTGTTAGTGTACACTGTACCGTGCACCCCTAGTGCAGTTGCTACTACTTTTCTGGTGGTGTACACAATACATACAGTACACCCATAGTTATTATTACACTTCTGTTGGTGTACACAGTACTGTGCACCCCTAGTGCAGTTGCTACTACTTTTCTGGTGGTGTACACAGTACACAATACATACAGTGCACCCATAGATGTTGTTAAACTTCTGTTGGTGCACACAGTACCGCGCACCCCTAGTGCACTTGCTACTACTTTTCTGGTGGTGTACACAGTACACAATATGGTGTAGTGTGGTTTTGCTAAACAAAATTTACAGCATGTCCGGATGGCCACCAAGGAGAGGCAGACGCTCACAGGCCAATAAAAGAGGCTCTGTGTCTACAGTCGACAGTGCTGGTCATGGACACAGTGCATCCTCAGCACGTGGCCGTGGGGCACGCTTGTCCTTTTTTTTTCTGCAGCTGGCCGTGTTATTCGAGCCACAGCATGCAGAAGAGTTGGTGGAATGGATAACAAAGCCGTCCTCATCCTCCTCATCTTCTGTCACCCAGGCTTCAAGTAGTTTGCCTGCCAATGCAGCTGCCAAAGCGGCCTATTCCATCGGCTCCATGTCAACAATCACTCCTTCCCTAGCCCCACCATCATGGATGGAGCCCAAACTATTCGACCACAGTGTCGGGTACATGCTGCAGGAGGATGCGCAGTGATTGGAAGGCTCCGATGATGGTACCCAGGTTGAGGAAGGCAGTAACGTCAGCCTAGAGAGAGGGGGTGCCCAAGAAGGTCAAGAAACTGGCAGTCATGTTCCCCGAGCTGCAGCACACTGCCAAGTTTACTCCAGTGATGGGAAGGGAGGGGATGATGAGGTCACTTACTCTACTTGGGTGCCTGATAGAAGACACGTGTGCAGCAGATCGCACCGTTGCTGTTTGCAACATATGTCTGAAGCGCATCAAGCATGGCCAAAACAGCAGCCGCTTGGGCACCACATGCTTGACCAGACATATGACGACCTCCCATGCAGTCCGTTGGCAACAGCACTTAAAAGACCCACATCAAAGAACAAGGCGGACCTCTCCTTGCTCCTCATCAGCTGGGATCTCCAACCCCACTATACCTCCAGTCCTCTCAGAAACCTGCACTGAGAGGAATGAAGGTATAGAAATAGGTGTCCCAAGTACTTGCGACCAATCTTCTAACGGTACCCCAACATCAGATTTTAGCAGGCAAATTTAACTACCCTAATTGCTAAAACGCCAAAAGAAATTTGGTTCCAGCCATCCACATGCTCAGCTTCTGAATGCTAGCTTGGCCAAATTGCTAGCACTGCAACTGCTGCCTTTTTATCTGGTAGACTCTGCCCCCTTTCGTGAATTTGTAGAATGTGCGGTACCTCAGTGGCAGGTTCCCAAATGCCATTTCTTTTCACGGAAGGCCGTTCCAGCTTTCTACCAGCATGTGGAAAGCATTGTCTTGGCCTCGTTGGACAGGGTGGTCAGCAGTAAGGTGCATATTACTGCTGACTCGTGGTCCAGCATGCATGGAAGGGACATTACCTTTCTTTCACAGCGCACTGGGTAACTCTGCTGGCAGCTGGGAAGGATGCAGGACAAGGTTCAGTGTTGTTGGAGCTTGTTCCACCACCACGCCTCCAAAATGCTAGTGGTAATTCTGCCACAGCTCTCTCCTCCACCCCCTCCTCCTCTTCTTCCTCTGCTGATTTCTCCTCTGAACCAGCGGTGCTCCGTAAGCGTTCAAAGGTCTACGCAAGCACTCAGGCAAAAAGATGCCATGCGGTGCTTGAGTTGGTCTGCTTAGGGGACAGGCACCACACTGGGGCAGAGATTCTGTCAGCTCTGCAGGGGCAGGCTCAGAGGTGGTTGACGCCATGCCAGCTTCAGCCAGGAATGGTTGTATGCAACAATGGCACCAACCTCCTCTCTGCCCTCTGACAGGGACACTTGAGCCATGTTCCCTGTTTGGCTCACGTCCTGAATTTTGTGGTGCAGCGGTTCTTGAGCAGGTACCCTGGCTTACAGGATCTCCTGAGGCAGGCCAGGAAAGTCTGTGGTCATTTCTGCCAGGTCATAATGCCAGTGCTCTGCTGGCTGACATTCAAAGAGAATGCAACCTGCCCAAGAACCGCCTCATTTGTGACATGCCCACCAGGTGGAACTCAATGTTGGCAATGCTGCAGCGGCTGCACATGCAGCAGAGGGCCATCAATGAGTACTTGTGTGAGTTTGGCACCAGGACAGGGTTCAGGGGAGCTTGGCTTTTTTTCGCCACACCAGTGGCTACTAATCAAGGATGCATGCACTGTCCTGTCACCATTTGAGGAGGCCACGAGGATGGTGAGCAGTGACAGTGCATGCATCAATAATACTGTCCATTTTGTCTTCCTGTTGGAGCACTCGCTTCGTGGAATAATGGACAGGGCACTTGAGGCAGAACAGTGGGAGGAAAAGGAGGACTTCCTTACCTCTCAAGGCCCCCTTTATCCAGATATTAGTATTCCTGCAGGCCCGCCGATCACACAGGAAGAAGAAGAGGAGGATTGTGTCCCCAGAAACCCATGGAATTGTACATGGCTGGGAGAAGGTGGTTGAGGATGTGATCCTTAGTGACCCAGAGGACTCAGGATCGAATGCCTCTGCAAACTTACGCTGCATGGCCTCCCTCATCCTGCAAAGCCTGCAAAAGGACCCTAGGATTCGTGGTATCAAGGAGAAGGATCATTACTGGATGGCAACCCTTCTTGATCCACGTTACAAGGGTAAGGTTTCAGAACTTATCCAGCCTTCACAGAGGGAGCAGAGGATGAAACATCTTCGGGAGGCCTTGCAGAAAGGTTTGTGCAATGCGTTTCCAGAGCCTGGGAGGTTACAATTTCCTGGTGCTGGACATTGTGTTGCTGAGGCCTCGTTCATTCACAGAAAGAGCGGTGGAGAAGGTGGCCGGCTGACGGACCCCTGTAGACAATTCTTCAGTCCTCAGCGGTTCCAGCAACCATCGCCAGTGTCTGAATTACATGGTGCAGGAATATCTAGGGGCAAGATCAGACTTGGAGACCTTTCCACCAGAACATCCACTGGGTTACTGGGTCTTGAGGATGGACCACTGGCTAGAGCTTGCTCAATATGCAATTGAGCTACTGGCCTGTCCTGCATCCAGCATTCTTTCTGAACGCACATTCAGTGCTGCTGGAGGCTTTGTAACCGATCACAGAGTGCGCCTGTCCACAGACTCTGTTGATCGGTTCACATTCATAAAAATGAATCAGTCTTGGATCACCAGCTACCAAGCACCTGATGCTGATGTAACCAATTGATTTTTCTATGGATGTGGGATCCCTTGAAGACTGCATATGCTGAGTGACTATCCCATTATGCTGAGTGACTATCCTATTCCCCCTTAATCTTCATGATGATAGCTTCTAGGAATATTTTTTGGTTCAGGGCACCACCACCACTGAAAGACCCAATTACAATTTTTGATCTAATATTTCACAGCAGGGCCTGTTCCTGCGTTCAACAAAAGTATCTATGAGACTTTACAGTGTTGTGCCACCACCACCACCACAGACGCCTAAGGGCCTATTTTTATGCCCCTGTTTAACAGGGGCGCGTAATTACAATTTTTGATCTAATATTTCACAGCAGGGCGTGTTCCTGCGCTCAACTAAAGTATCTGTGAGGCTTTACAGTGTTGTGCCACCACCACCACCACCGTCTAAAGCCCAATTTTTATGCCCCTGTTTAACAGGGGCGCGTAATTATAATTCTTGATATAATATTTCACAGCAGGGCCCATTCCAGCGTCCACTAAGAGTAACTTTGAGGGTACAACATAAGGTAGTACTAAGTATTACCAGGGAGGCAGATGAGACAGAGAAGGGAATATGTCTCTCTATCCAAAATGAGATATAATGTCATTAGACACACACAACTAACACATAAACAAACTGTTAACGATAAAAATCATGCGCTAAGCAAATGCAAGCATAGGAAAGAACACCAAGCTGGTACCTAAAATTGAAATGCAATATCATGCAAGTCACGGTAGGATGAGAAAGTTCAATCAACAGTTAGAAAGCTGAAATTAAAGCAAATGCAACCAGCGTCAACAACGAGCATCCACCCACTTCTAATGATGGGCATACATGCACCATTTATATATGCCGAAGCATGGGGGCATCCGCCCCAAAAGTTAGGAGCAAATCGCTCCTCCGCCCCTGCTGCCCCCATGCTTCGGCATATATCACTTCCGCTGGAGTCACGGCTTTATGTATCGTGGGAGCAAACGCTGTTGCTGTCAAGATAAATAAATCCGCGCTGCAGCTGAATGGCGTACCTGAAAACAAAAAAATGGTTAACAATAAAACAGAGTAAACAGTAAAGTATAAAAAATTGCATACCTAAAAAGCAAACATGATAAAACATAATAACAATAAAACATTGCAGAATAGAATACAGTAAAAAAGAGCAGAACAATAGAGAGAGAATAGAGAGAGAGAGAACAATAAAACGAAAACTATTTTTGTTTTTTTATTTAATATATTTTTTTGTGGGGTTTTTTTTACACTTTTTTTTGTAACTGCAACATTTATAACTGTAACCGGTTCCAGGTTCGGGTCTCTCAAAATGCGATGGCATCTTGGGAGACCCTGTGAAAGTGTGCCTAGTCTGTGCAATGCTTTACCCTACACTAATACTCAACTAGTGAATGGTAGCGTTCAAAACATTCACCAATGCAAAGACCAGGATTGTCAGGACAGGAGGGACAATAATAGCGGGTGTCACGCCTATATCCACGCTTGATGCAGACACAACATCTTTTTTGGGGGGGTTCATTGGGTAGAGGTATGGGAGGACACGAAGAAAATGCCTCTCATGCAGCCGACTGCATTTGGTTGGGGATGTGAATGGGGGAAGTACGGGTGCTGCAGAAGTGGTGTGTCCCCAATTAGGATTGGTGAATGCAGCAGGAAGGGCATTATGGGCACGACGGGCCTGTGTTTGTCTTCTTCTTGGTGGCAGCGGGACACTACTTGTGCTTGCCACCTCACCAGCTTGAACTGCACTTATGGGACTCGCCACATCACCAAGTGTTACTGCAGTGCTAGTTTGACTACGACCGGGGTGTACTAGGACGCTGGTGCTTGCCAGTTCACCAAAACCCTACCAAAAAAAACTGTTAGCGATCGCAGGGATCAGGCCTGACTCTGCGAACGCTGCAGGTATGCGTTTAGTGTTTTGTAAGTGACAGTGATCGATCGATACTGCATTTGGGTGGGCTGGGCCGGGCGGAGGGGCAAAACGCAGGTGCTAGCAGGTATCTGGGCTGATCCCGCTAACACTGCGTTTTTTGGGAGCCCGAAGGGGACGCTAGTATAGATCTGATCGGATCAGATATTGATCCGTACTATACCACTAAGGGAGGTGTATGCTGCGTGCGTGGGTGTTAGCGGTACTGGCGATAACCTGGCGCTGCCTGGGGCGACGCAGACCCTATCTGACCCTAAAACCTAAGTTATATCACCGCCGGGCGAATAGGGGGCTAAACCTTTATTAGGTAATAAACGGCGGATGCCCTGACACTTTAAAAGATAAACTAACTAACCAGCGTCACCCGTAACAGTTATACAGTGATCACTGGTGAAAGGGTTAACTGGGGGCAATCAAGGGGTTAAAACCTTTATTAGGTAGTATATGGGGGTCCCTGACGCTATAAAAAGCTGACGGCGAACCTACAGTGGGGCAAAAAAGTATTTAGTCTGCCACCAATTGTGCAAGTTCTCCCACTTAAAAAGATGAGAGAAGCCTGTAATTGTCATCATAGGTATACCTCAACTATGAGAGACAAAATGTGGAAACAAATCCAGACAATCACATTGTCTGGTTTTTGAAAGAATTTATTTGCAAATTATGGTGGAAAATAAGTATTTGGTAAATATCAAAAGTTCATCTCAATACTTTGTTATATATCCTTTGTTGGCAATGACAGAGGTCAAACGTTTTCTGTAAGTCTTCACAAGGTTGTCACACACTGTTGCTGGTATGTTGGCCCATTCCTCCATGCAGATCTCCTCTAGAGCAGTGATGTTTTGGGGCTGTTGCTGGGCAACACAGACTTTCAACTCCCTCCAAAGGTTTTCTATGGGGTTGAGATCTGGAGACTGGCTAAGCCACTCCAGGACCTTGAAATGCTTCTTATGAAGCCACTCCTTTGTTGCCAGGGCGGTGTGTTTGGGATCATTGTCATGCTGAAAGACCCAGCCACATGTCATCTTCAATGCCCTTGCTGATGGGAGGAGGTTTGCACTCAAAATCTCATGATACATGACCCCATTCATTCTTTCATGTACACGGATCAGTCATCCTGTTCCCTTTGCAGAGAAACAACCCCAAAGCATGATGTTGCCACCCCCATGCTTCACAGTAGGTATGGTGTTCTTTGGTTGCAACTCAGCATTCTCTCCATTCCTCCAAACACGACAAATTGTGTTTCTACCAAACAGTTCTACTTTGGTTTCATCTGATCATATGACATTCTCCCAATCCTCTTCTGGATCATCCAAATGCTCTCTAGCAAACTTCAGACGGGCCCGGACATGTACTGGCTTAAGCAGGGGGACACGTCTGGCACTGCAGGATCTGAGTCCCTGGCGGCATAGTGTGTTACTGATGGTAGCCTTTGTTACGTTGGTCCCAGCTCTCTGCAGGTGATTCACTAGGTCCCCCGTGTGGTTCTGGGATTTTTGCTCTCCGTTCTTGTGATCATTTTGACCCCACGAGGTGAGATCTTGCGTGGAGCCCCAGATCGAGGGAGATTATCAGTGGTCTTGTATGTCTTCCATTTTGTAATTATTGCTCCCACAGTTGATTTCTTCACACCAAGCTACTTGCCTATTGCAGATTCAGTCTTCCCAGCCTGGTGCAGGTATACAATTTTGTTTCTGGTGTCCTTTGACAGCTCTTTGGTCTTCACCATAGTAGAGTTTGGAGTGTGACTGTTTGAGGTTCTGGACAGGTGTCTTTTATACTGATAACAAATTCCAACAGGTGCCATTAATACAGGTAACGAATGGAGGACAGAGGAGTCTCTTAAAGAAGAAGATACAGGTCTGTGAGAGCCAGAAATCTTGCTTGTTTGTAGCTGACAAAATACGTATTTTCCACCATAATTTGCAAATAGACTCTTTCAAAAATCAGACAATGTGATTGTCTGGATTTGTTTCCACATTTTGTCTCTCATAGTTGAGGTATACCTATGATGACAATTACAGGCCTCTCATCTTTTTAAGTGGGAGAACTTGCACAATTGGTGGCTGACTAAATACTTTTTTGCCCCACTGTATATATTTACCTCCCTAACTAGCGTCACCAGTGACACTAATACAGCGATCAGAAAAACGATCGCTTAGTGACACTGGCGACGGGGGGTGATCACGGGTTAAAACTTTATTAGGGGGGGTTAGGGGGGTACCCTAGACCTAAAGGGGGCTACCACTAGGGGGTGATTGGGGGGTGAGTGGGGGTGTAAAGTATGCCTAGTGTGTTTTACTGTGTGTGTTGTGTTGGTGCACTCACTCAGATGTCTTCTCTCCTCGACAGAAAATACCGAGCCGAGGAGCGATGACATCACTTCCTCTGCCGATGTTACTATACAGCAGCAGAGGAAGATTCTCATTCGTTGGGAGCGATCGCCAGGGGGGTGGCCACGAATGAGTGGTCTCCCCCTCAGCCTGGATCGCTCCCCTAACGAAGCCGACCGACTTGGGCACCGTGGGGGGCGCGATGCGCCCCCCGCCCGCGGGAGGCAGATCACGTGCCAGGTACGTGATTTTGCCTGCCCGTGCCATTCTGCCGCAGTATATCTGCCTTAGGCGGTGGGCAAGTGGTTAAAGACCTGTATTTATTTGCAAGAAACTTTGACTTTAAAATTTATGTATGATAATGACAGACGGGGTAAACAAGCGTAAGTCGCCCACCAGGAAATCTGGAAAGATTTCTCAGTGGCCGAATTCAGGGCCCTAAAAAACTTGGTTTTACTCCCAGAGGAAAATGAATCTGTCCCAACTACCCAAGATACTCTTGAATCGGATGTAATTCGTGGCCAACGAATACAAACGACTCTATTTCTAAAAGACATCAAGTCACTAGGAGAGGCAATAAAGAAAAAATCTACCAACTTCCCATCTTTACATATTAATTCCAATATATGGACTTTCTTGGTCCAAACTATTAAAGACATTGAATCTATGCCATTAAGAAAGATAGCAAACCCCAACCTAAGTGAGGCTCATCAAGCAGCCCTAATTAATTTAAGCAACAATCCTAATGTGGTGATCAAGCCATCAGATAAGGGCGACAATGTGGTTTTGATGGATACATTATCATACAGGAACATGTGTTGGGACATCTTAAAAAACCGACTTTGGTACAAACCGATTACTGCTAGTATCCTAACCAAATTTGATCAGCAGTATGATGATCTATTACAATCCGCCCTTGCCAACGGCCTGATCACACAAGAGATTTTTAAAGGTATTCAAGTGGCTCATCCGAGAGTACCCACTTTTTACTCTCTGCCCAAAATCCATAAACACCCTACAAAACCACCTGGACGTCCAATCGTCTCAAGTATAGGCTCAAAAACGGAAAAAGCAAGCATTTTTGTAGATCAATACCTACGACCCAATGTCCCAACTTTACCCTCTTATAAAAAAGATACCCCAGATTTGTTAAAAAATCTGGAGGGCCTAACTGTTCCCTATGGATGCCTTTTGGTAACTATTGATGTGGAAACCTTGTACTCATCTATTCCACATGAATTAGGTCTAAACACAGTTGCCAGATTTCTGGATGAAAGAGGACCGAAGTTTACAGACCTCAATGGCTTTGTTTTGCGACTTCTGTCACACATTCTTTCAAAAAACGTCTTTTCTTTCGATGACTCCCACTTCCTCCAGGTACAGGGGGTCGCTATGGGTACATGTTGTGCACCCTCCTATGCGAACCTGTACTGGGGGGGTGGGAGCGGGACCTATTTGTCAATGATAGACACTCAAATCTTTTTTTCCTATGTGCTGCGGTGGTTCCGCTACATAGATGACATCTAGTTACTATGGGCGGGACCACCAGCAGCACTAGAGGAATTTATGGTCGCTCTAAGTCAGAATGACTACAACCTGAAATTCACCATGCAGTTCAGCCCTTTTACAATTACATATTTAGACATTACTATCAAAATTAATCAGGAGGGCCAAATCAATACATCACTGTTTCGAAAACCCACAGTGGGGAACACAATACTACACGCGCGGATTGCGCACCCACGCTCTCTAGTCCAGAGTATTCCGTTTAGTCAGTACATACGCTTAAAACGTAACTGCTCAACGGATGCTGACTTTAAATATGAAGCAGACCTTCTTTATCAGCGTCTCTTAGCGAGAGGATACACCAAAACCACTCTCAAAAAGGCGTTTAAAAAAGCTATAACCAAATCGAGAAATGCCCTGCTGTTCCCGGAACCGAAACAAACTAATTCAGAGGTAGTTAGGTTCATCACAACCTATTCCGACCAACATCAAACTACACGTTCAACTATCCAAAAACACTGGCACATTCTAATTACTGATCCCACCATCAGTAAATATATAGGATCCCGCCTCGAGATTACTTTTCG
The DNA here is from genome assembly GCA_037952835.1 of Lithobates septentrionalis. NCBI lineage: Eukaryota > Metazoa > Chordata > Amphibia > Anura > Ranidae > Lithobates > Lithobates septentrionalis. Next base: position 644,069 of record JBBDGP010002373.1, read on the forward strand.
GCGAGCAAGATCTATAAAAGACCGTCTAGTACGAAGTCACTATTGCAAAGCCACTAATGCAATGGAATCCCCTGCAGGTCTCTTTAAATGTGGCAAATGCGACTTTTGCGATTTGCTACTGACAGGAGCTTCGGTTCCTCTCCCAAATGGTCACACACACGTCCTACGGCACCACATCACATGTCAAACTCAAGGAGTTATTTACTTCATCTTTTGCCCATGTGGAGCTTTCTATGTGGGTAAAACCATCAGGCCCTTCTGGAAAAGAATTAAAGACCACGTATACTATGCTACAAATGGTCTCTTAAACACCACAATGGGTTATCACATAGCCTTCAAGCATATGTATGACCCCGTGATGTTTAAATTTGCAGCTCTTGACATTGTCTACGCAGACACCCACGGGGGTGATTTTAATAAAAAAAGTACTCCAGCGTGAAACGCAATGGATACATAAGTTGCGAGCCACGGTCTATCCAGGCATGAATGATATGATCAGTTTCAAACCCTTTCTTTAATACGGTCACCCTACGTTGTACCATGAAATTTGCCTTACTTGCAGCTCTCTTGTATCCCTCCTTAATTGTTTCCTTTATCCCCCCCATTCCCCCCCCTTTCTTCTTTTAGATAAGGAGTCCGTATTTGTATAATTTGTAAGATTTGGTATATGACCTGAATGGAGATATCGATATATATACCTATATAATATCATGTATGCATAACGAGCATCAATCATAAACTAAATGGGATTTGGAGAATTCACGCATGGTCTACACATTGATCCAATATATATGTGTATCAGTTTGTTCATACACTGTGTTATATGCATCTTTGTCCTGTTTTTATGATGTATCATGCGCTATCCACCTGTGAGCGATATCGATGGAATATCTGAAGTTGGTTGCCTGCTGTTCATCTACTTTCAAGTATGCAGCTCCTCGGATATGCATGTTTGGGGTAGCATACTGATCACTGTACTTTTAACCACTTCCCGCCCGGCCTATAGCGGATTGACGGCCGGGCGGTGGTTCAGTTATCCTGACTGGGCGTCATATGACGTCCTTCAGGATAACATGCCGCAGCGCGCCCCCCAGGGCGCGCATCGCGGCGATCGGTGGACCGGTGTGTCAGTCTGACACACCACTACACCGATCTTGGTAAAGAGCCTCCGGCGGAGGCTCTTTACCACGTGATCAGCCGTGTCCAATCACGGCTGATCACGCTGTCAATAGGAAGAGCCGTTGATCGGCTCTTCCTCACTCGCGTCTGACAGACGCAAGTAGAGGAGAGCCGATCGGCGGCTCTCCTGGCAGGGGGGGTCTGCGCTGATTGTTTATCAGCGCAGCCCCCCCGCAGATCACCACACTGGACCACCAGGGATCGCCACTAGGACCACCAGGGAAGGGAAACATGTGGATGGCCAGGTATGTACCCCATGGCCATCCACATGTGCCCAGTCAGTGCCAAATCTGTGCCAATCAGTGCCCACAAATGGGCACTGATTGGCACAATTATGTTGCAGTGATGCCCAGCAATGCCACACTTAGGGGCATCACTGCCATCAATTAGTATCATCAGTGCCACCCATCAGTGTCCATCGGTGCCACCTGTCAGTGCCCATCTGTGCCCACCTATCAGTGCCTATCTGTGCCAACTATCAGTGCCACCCATAACTACCCATCAACGCCACCTACGAGTGCCCATCAATGCCACCTACGAGTGCCCATCAGTGCCGCCTATCAGTGCCCATCGTGCCACCTATCAGTGCCCATCAGTGCCACCTACCAGTGACACCTATCAGTGCCCATTAGTGCCACCTATCAGTGCGCATCAGTGCCACCTATCAGTGCCCATCATCGGTGCCCGTCAGTGCCACCTCATCAGCGCCACCTCATTGGTGCCACCTCATCGGTGCCCATCAGTGCCGCCGTATCAGTGCCCGTCAGTGCAGCCATATCAGTGCCCGTCATTGAAGAAGCAAACGTACTCATTTACAAAAAAATTTAACAGAAACAAAGAAAAACGTGTTTTTTTTCAAAATTTTCGGTCTTTTTTTATTTGTTGCGCAAAAAATAAAAACCGCAGAGGTGATCAAATACCACCAAAAGAAAGCTCTATTTGTGGGAACAAAATGATAAAAAATTTGTTTGGGTATAGTGTAGCATGACCGTGCAATTGTCATTCAAATTGTGACAGCGCTGAAAGCTGAAAATTGGGCTGGGCGGGAAGGTGTCTAATTGCCTGGTATTGAAGTGGTTAAAGAGATTTTTTTTTTTTTCAATTTTTTTTTTTTGCGCTGTCTAGCACCTGCTGACCTTTGTTTATTATAACTGAGATAACAATGTTTGCGCAGAGTTCTGTAGATTCATACGTCTTCTATATAGCGGTGTCACTTTAACACTGGCAATTCGCATATTGTCGGACAGATTTAAAGTTGAGTAATGGAAAGAGGCACTAGTTCCTACAATGCCCATAATGCACTAAGAGGGCGGCGCATGTGCGAGGTCTTCTCGCTCGGACGCTATATTCGTTCGGCTCTCACATATAGGATGTCTCTTCTTCGGCATATCTTCCTGCATATGCGCAGAAAGCTCTGTTGCCGTTGGCCTACAATCCCCATAATGCAACCTGCTATCCTGGAATCACATGATGCTATGTCTTACGATCAGCTGTGACTGATCAAGGATATAAATATCTGTTAGCTGCTGCTAGTCCTGTGTGCAGTGTATTGCTCTCTCCCAGGGGCATGCTGGAGTATTTGTATCCTAAATGTAAGTAGTTAGCTATATGCTATCCCTTGGCCCCTTGCTGCACTAAACTCCCTATATGCTATTACCATTGCTGCAGTAAAATTTCTAAATGTTATCACCGTTACTATATTTAGCCTAAATCTGTTATTATATGCTTATAGATAGGATGGGATTGTATTGAGCCTTCAGCATTGCTGATACTAAATCCAGGATCTAATTGATGCATCCAGTGCTGGCCTTCCTCCCTCTAATGGCTGCTCCTATAATTAGTAATACTGTTTACATGACCCTGCTGAGATATTGAGCTATATCCAATATAGTAAGCTTCATTCTCTAACAAACCTACAAAGTTTTCTCTGCCTAAATGCATATTCTCGTTGTTGTCGCTGGTTGCATTTTCTTTAATTTCAGCTTTCTAATTGCTGATTGAACTTTCTCATCCTACCGTGACTTGCATGATTTTGCATTTCAATTTAAGGTACCGACTTGGTGTTCTTTCCTATGCTTGCAGTTGCTTAGCGCATGATTTTTATCGTTAACAGTTTGTTTATGTGTTAGTTGTGTGTGTCTAATGACATTATATTCCATTTTAGATAGAGAGACATATTCCCTTCTCTGTCTCATCTGTGAACCTTGGCCGTGTCCTGAGGAAGCCTAACGGCGAAACGCGTAGACATACAAGGGCTCACTGCACAATAATCATAGATGCTATATGTTACAACTGTCATTTTGTTTTTTAGATATTTGTATTTTTCAATAAATTTATATTTTTTATACTGCTATATCTTCTCCACTGTTTCTTAGCCTAAAAAGTCCGCCTCCCTGGTAATACTCAGTACTACCTTATGTTGTATCTTCAATGTTTAATGGACGTGGCTTATCTTTGGTGCACTTTCCTCCCCCTTTTTTTAGTAACTTTGAGGGCTTACAGTGTTCTGGTACCACCAACACCTAAGGCCCAATTTTCCGCAGAGTGTATAGGGCAGGTCATATAGTTTATACAGGGCAGGCCCCTATTTTCAAACATCCGACTTACAAACGACTTCTACTTAGAAACACGAGGAGACAACAGGAAGTGAGAGGAAATCTACCCCTAGGAAGGGAAATTCTCTCCTGTAAGAGTTAATATGGGAAAAAGGTGTCTCCTCCACTGATGCTTTATCACCAATTCTTGTTTCCCTAAAAAACCCAAATTTTCAAAATCCAATAGTCATTGGGACAGAAAGTGAGGTGAAATCTTCTGAACAGGAGCACAGACAGTAAAACAAATGTTACAGGGGTGATGATAACCCTTCCCTATGTTATCCAAAAAGCTTAAAAATAGATTTTTGGCTGGAGCTACACTTACAAAATGTACCTGTTCCAAATTACAAACAGATTCAACTTAAGAACAAACCTACAGTACCTATCTTGTTTGTAACCCGGGGACCGCCTGTATACTGCTTCTGTTCAGACTATATAGGGCCTGGGGGCCCCACGCCTTTTAAAAAAAAAAATTTGGGTACGGGGCCCAAAGGGCCTGGTAATGGGCTGGGGGGGGGGGGCAACATTACATTACAGCCGCAAGCAGTTTTAAATGACTTTTATTCATTCAGAAATGTCATTTGTGCAGGAACTGTTCTAAACAGGGGGAAAATGCACCACTTTACAGGCATACTATAGTCACCCCCCAGGCACCACATTTAAAGGAGTATTTCACTTTTATTGTTTCACTTTAAGCATTATTAAAATCACTGCTCCAGAAAAAATGGCCATTTTTAAACCTTTTTTTCCATTGATACATGTCCCCTGGGGCAGGACCCGGGTCCCCAAACACTTTTTATGATAACTTGCATATTAGCCTTTAAAATTAGCACTTTTGATTTTTCACTTTCGAGTCCCATAGCACACATTTTTTGTCTGTTCGCATGTTCCGCAGCGAACTGAACCGGGGGTTGTTCGGCTCATCCCTAATAAGCACACACAACCCTCCTTTCCACCCCCTCTAACTACTTGCTAATATGAAACAAAACCTATCCAAATGACCATTTTACTTTCTTAAAGCCATGGTCATGTGACAAGCTTTCTCTCTTCTGTTTACTTCTGAGGGTCCTTCATCGGTTGTCCATATTACTGCCTGTGTGATGTGGAAAATTTTTATTGGTGGAGGTGACACTTCCAGTGACCTGGTCCTCTCTCATAGGCTCCAGAGGCTGGAGAACTCACAGGGGCAGTGAGGAGACCAGTGCCCAAGAAGATAACAAGCAAGGAAAAATGCTTGGTCTTTGAGGAAGGAAGTTAGCTTGGCTTATAGAGGAAATTTTGATTTTGACCCATTATATGGCAAGATGGCTTAAGTAGAGTGTTTGCAATCAAAACTGATGAGTAAGGTAATTGATATACAATGCACTATTTAAATACAATTTTTGCCTGGAGTGGCTTTAAAGGCTAAGGCTAGGTATGGCAATTTTTACGTAATTACATTCATGCCGCTTGGACCAGTGTATGTGCCATTCCTGTGGGATCCCCATGGAAGCTGGAAATCACTGCTACTACAGTGATATCCACTAGCTTCCAGGTCCCATGCTGAGTGACTGCCCTGTTGCATTGTGAACACAAGAGGTGGCTCAATTGGCATGGGCACCATTCAAGGAATACTTTGCATTTTTTGCGTTCTGATTGTACAAAGTGGAGAGCCACCTTGACAGTGACATTATGTTGTCCACCTGTAAAAATTGCCAGACCTAAACTTCAGCTTTAAGCCCAAAATTTGAAAAGAGTGGGAAAATAATTATGTTTTTATTGTTGCATTGAGGGGATTTTCTTTTGATCCTGCCTTTGTGACAACCTGATACTTAGAGAGTCATTGGGTAGCAAATGAGGGAATTGCTTACTGCTGGACAGAGACAGCTATATAAACCAGTCAGAGTTTCTAAACCTTCCCCACTCTGAGAAAAAAAGATGTTTTTTTGCTGTCTGGTTGGTGAAGCTTCTTCTCACTTAACAGGGGTCTAACCATTCCCCCCCGTATACAAAATTAAAATAGAAGGTCTTTGGTAGAACTGTGTTTTAACTGCTGTGTAATATACTTTCTTGTACCCATCCCTTGCAAACTACAACACAGATCCAAGTTTAGATGCCCAGAAGGGTCAAGGGTCTCCGTCACTTTTACTCCTCACAGCTTTTTCACTTACTTGATACTGAGGTCCACTGCAGTACACCACATACTTGTGCACACATACCACTTGACTTTTGAGTCTGAACAAAAGTCAACAAGTAGAGTAAAGAGGGGTTGGGGGACCCCATCTCTCAATTGAGAAGTGTAAAACCAAGTGGCTGTAATGATGAGAGTACTTTTATTACTGACGAGATATTGGCCCTCACGTGGAATATTATTGACCATCATAGATATCGCTGAAGAAGAACAAAGGTTGATTAGAACATTCTGTTATGGGGGTAAAAGGACCTGGTGAACCCCATGTTGTCACACTCTTTATCTATAGGAGAGAGGTTTAAGTTGTTGGTGAATGCTGCTGATCGACAGTAAGTAATGAGTTAAATATGTACTGTATGATTAAAAATAAAGTACATTAGTACAGTGGCTGACAAGATTGAGCATCAGAGAAGCAAATATGCAACAGCAAAACAAAGGAAATGCTAAAAGGGCATGTTTTTTGGCTTCATTATCGTAAGAGAATGGAAATTTTATTTACAGTCCCTTCAAATGCCCATAGGCAGCATTACAGGGTGCCATTCAATGTAGTGCCACCAAGTGCTTCTCAGTTAGATATAGTGCCCTTAATTGGTCTATTGAATGATTAACTTAGTCAACTATATTGATTTTTTAATCAATAAACAGTGCCTCCAATACAAAAATTATTTATACGAATTAATTAAGATGACTTGATTAATTATTCCTGAGATACTTTGACCAATGCACAAATTCTTTGATTAACACAATACGATCGGGTATAAGTATGGACTGGGTACTATAAAATTAAATCTGTCTACCTGAATTGCCATTTATTCAGTGAAGATAATACAAATCTCAAAACCCCAGGTACCTGGCCCAAAAGGTGTAACCTTATTTCTCATTGGTGGATCAGGTTACTGATCAATTATGGATTTATACAAAGTTTGGCTCACTTGGCCACCAGGTGGCACTTTGAGACTTGAAATGTCTATCTTAAGTTTATCTAGGAAATCTAAATCTACTCCTTATATAATAAATTAATCTTTTTCTATACAGATTGAACTATGTTATTTTACCTGAAAGGCATACAATGTCCCAATGATCGGCATCCTTTTAATTTGTGGTATTTACTCTTTTGGGTGTAGAAGCATTTAAATGGCATTTTTGTAAATACAAAGAGGTGGACTTTTAGACATAGAGAGTAAAATATTATTTATACACAGAAAATAATTTGTATGCTTAAATTACTACTTGGATATGTCTAAATTTTGAAGCCCACATTTTGCTAACAATAATTTTTATGAATCAACAACCATATGATAGGATTATGACTGAACTCTTTTTAGATAATACGATACCTTGTACATAGAAACAATGATATATTCTTGTGTACCCTTTTACCAAAATAAATGAGCCCCAACATTATCAATGGTTTCATCCTATCAAAAAAGTAAGACTTTATTACTGTAATGGTTGCAATCACCTGTAAACATAATAATATTCATGATTGAGTATTGTATGAATCTATATACATTGAAAATTGTCCGCATATTTTTAAGTTTTTTTTTTTTTTTTTTTATTAAAGCGGAGTTCCCAACCTGGGTGAAAAAAAATTAAAAGTCAGCAGCTACAAATACTGTAGCTGCTGACTTTTAATATAAGGGCACTTACCTGTCCAGGGAGCCCGCAATGTCGGCACCCGAACCCGACCCGTTTATCGGTTCCTGGTGCAGGCACCGGCGCCGGCATCTTTCCCAATGGAAACAGGAAGTGAAGACTCGCGGCTTCACAGCCTGTTTCCTACTGCGCATGGGTGAGTAAAGCAGAACTTTCTGAATGGTCCTGTCATCTTCTGGGATGACACACAGGTCCCAGAAGGTGACGGGGGAGTAGGGCACCGCGGAAGTGACGTACCACACAGCAGTGCCGTGGGACGGAAGTCCCGACTAAAATTGGTGTGCCTATATTTACAAAAGAGTTATATTTTTGCCTGGAACTCCACTTTAACAGTTATACTAACTCATAACATTGGAATATAGAGGGTCCCTTTTTATCTATAGAAATTTCTCCCGATGTCCTTCATTTAGTGGAAAATAGAGAGATACTGCCATTGTCTGGATTATTCAATAATGTTGACTTTCCTTCACCTGGGCAAACAGATGTTGTATCATCCACAACACCATGTTTGTGGGTTCAGAAGTCTCGTAAACAGTTTTATTTACCTTCGCTCTGTTCATAGTGTAGCATTGCCCCAATAGAGGTTGCTGTGATAAGACTTCCCTGGGCTTTTGCCCTTCTTATTCTGCAGCCAGTTACTAGGGGTTCTCACACAACCGCCCGTACTCTCATTCGCTCATTTCCAATAATCAATCCAGGAGTTCATTTTTTTTGGTATTTATTGTTGGAACTTGGATGGGAGAATGGAAGAATGGAATAGTGGGATACTCCAACTGGAACTAATTACAGATGATAACACTCTCTCGGCCCCACCAGGTTAAATGTGGTAACAGACTTTCTGTTATACCATACAACACTTGTGTGGGAAGATGAAGTCCTTTGCTTGCTTGCTGACACTCTCTAGCATCCCCTTTGACTGACACCCGTCCACTGACTCTACTAGCTGAAGGGATGGCCCTCACAGAACAGACACCATAACACAGATCTGTACTCACTGTAGGCCAAAACAGACCCTTCCTGACGTGTCTCCCTTCCAGTCAGCTCTGTAGGACATCTGGGTTGCAGCTATTCTCAAACTCAGGCCCTCAGGTCAGCTACCTGAGACCGCATGGCAGCTTCTACAGAGGAGGGGCAGCCACCCTCTTCCTCTGGGACCCTGCTCTCCAGCTGCAGACCCCGAGCACATGTGCCCTTGACATATATACAGTCACCCAGCATGCACTGAGGGACTTTCCTCGGCCAATAACCAGGGCTTTAACTATGCCTATGCTCTCATTTGTCAGGTTTCCTCCCACTGTCCAAAATGCCCCCCTATTGGACCAGTGTGAAACAACATGAGCAGCATCTGAGCACCATGAGCAGACCATACCAATGGATCCTGCTCCCTGGTAGGCAGAGAGCATCTAAATTTACCTGACAAACTTCCTGGTAAGCAGAAAGACCCAAAAACTATACTCTCTTCTAGCACCTACCTAGTAGGGTGCCACAACAGGAAAAGAAAAAAATATGTTCAATGTGACTGGACCCTTTCTACTTCCAGGTATATTTACTTGACAAACTTCTCCATTGTTTTGGGATATTGGATTTCAGCAGTCTTTCCTTGTTTCGACAAACAATCCTTCCAAGGTATTTCTATCATTAATTAGAAGACATTTCACCTGATCCTACTCTTTCTGACAATCCTCCATATTTTAAACTTGGACCCCTTCCACACTGAGACGCGTTTCAGGCATTTTAGCACTTAAAATAGCGCCTGTAAAGTGCCAGAAAAGCACCTTTCATGCCTCCCCAGTGTGAAAGCCTGAGTGCTTTCACACGGGTGGTGCATTTGCGGGACAGGAAAAAAAGTCCTGCAAGCAGCATCTTCGGGGAGGTTTTGGAGCAGTGTATACAACGATCCCAAAATGCCATGCCCATTGAAATGAAAGAAAAAACATGGGCACTTTTAACCCTTTCTTCCCGTGCTAGCGGGGGTTAAAAGGCCTGGTAGCAGCCGAAATACACAGTTACTATAGTAAAGTGCCGCTAAAACTAGTGGCCCCTTTACCGGCAATGGACCCCCGCCCCAGTATGAAAGTACCCTTAGAGAAATGATCAAATATATTAACTGTATATACATTTTTTTTTCATAAAAAGGTCAATTATATACAATGCTCCCAAATGTCCCTCAACTAATGAATGACTAATGCTCATCAATTATTTACAGTATCTCCAATTGTCCGTCAAAGTGTATGTAAAGCCCAAACTTTTTTTTTTTTAGTTTTGTATAAAATAGGATATGTTTAAGACCCCTAACCGTTTATTTTACTATTTTACAGTCTCCTAGTGCCTAATACACCCCTCCCCCTCCCATCCCTTTCAATTATACACATTGGGGGTTATTTACTAAAGGCAAATCCACTTTGCACTACAAGTGCAAACTACAAGTGCAAAGTGCACTTGAAATTGCACTGAGAGTGCACTTGGAAGGGCAGTGCTGTAGAACCGAGGGGCATGCAAGGATAACAAAAAACAGCATTTTAGCTTGCACATGATTGGATAATAAAATCAGCAGAGTTTCCCATCATTTCAGATCTACCCCTCAGATTTACAGAGACTGCACTTCCAAGTGCACTTTCAATGCAATTTCAAGTGCACTTTGTACTTGCAGTTTGCACTTGTAGTGCAAAGTGGAGTTGCCTTTTGTAAATAACCCCCAGTGTCTCTTAACTGTATACAGCAATCCAAATGCCCCACCATTTAAGTAGTACCCCTAAATTTATGTTTATGTAATTAATAAATAATAAAACCATAGTTTCCCTTTAAAAAAAAAAAATCACAGTGCATCAAAATGAGTCTACAGTATAAAGACAGATTCTGTTGATTACAATAGTTGCTTTGAAAAATACATTTAAAGATTTTTACTAATGAATTCATAACTGCATCTGCATTAATTAGAGGTTTTTTTTTTAGATCTTTCTGAATTCAGCTTTGAAATATGTGCTTCGCTATGTGTTTGGTAATGCAGATAAAATTTTAAGAGAAAATGTGAGTCCAATTCTTCAGCATGCAGTCATATTTAGGATGTATTATCGTCTATTACTTTCCCAATGTAAATTACAAATCAGACAGCGATGTCTGCACATTAGCTTTCTTTAAAATGTTTTGCTTCATGGGAAATGTTTGCCTTCTGGAGGACAGTGCACAAGAATAATTCATAATGTGAAATGTAATTGTATTTGGCAATAATTGGCAGTCTAGATGAGGCTAACCTTGAACATGGGACAGCTCAATTTGTGTTTAAAAAAGTTGTACCATAAAGGCCCATACACACGATAGGACTTTTTGACAACAAACATGCAAATTAGCTGTTTTAAGGCAACATCCTAGCGTGTGTACGCTCCATCGGAGAAACTTTTTCGGTTTTCATCAGACAAATGTTGGCTGTGCAAACAGACAAACTTTTCGGCAACAAAAGTCCTATGGTGCAAAATCCTATCATGTGTACACAAGTCCATAGGACTTTAGTCCAAAGTAAAAACATGCATGTTCTGAACCAATGCAAAAGATCAGACAACAATACAGAAGTTGACCAAAGGGTGGTGGTAAAGAGCTGAAAAACCACGTTATTTGGTGAAAGTTGGCTGAAAAAGTCCTGCCGTGTGTATGCGTAATTAGCTTACGGCCAACGCCCTTTATACAAAAATCCACGGGAAAGTTTGTACAAAGTCCGATCGTGTGTATGAGGCTTAAGAGAAATACCAAGGCTAACACCAATGGTGGGCCTCTTTCATAATGATTGCCTGGCTGTGTCTGACTTTAGTACATTTTGAGTTACTGACCCAGGGCAAGCATGCAAAATGTGAAGCTAAAACTTCTGACTTACATTATGTCCTGGGTTAGTAAATCAGAAAGTGAAGGTAATTTGCCCCTGCTTTTAGCGAAAGAGGTGGAGCTCTGCCAACTTCCATCATCCAATCATGTACAAGCAAAAATGCTGTTTTTTTCCTTGAACATGATTAGGTATTCTTTACAAAGTGAAACTTTGCCTCATTGACTAAGCTCTGGGCCTATTTCACTTGCAAAGTGAAACTTCCCTTGCAAATTGAACAGCCTATTTGCCTTTAGTAAATGAACCCCCATGTCTTTACGGAGCTGGCTTTATGGGCTGGGGGAGAGTCACGATGGAGCAAAAAAAAGGGCCTTCTCCAAAATGTTGCTCCAAACACATAATAGACTAAATGTCTTTTATGCTGTGGTATCAACAGTACTTATCACCGAAAACAGCTAAACTCAATATCTGGATGCTGCAGCATTAACAGTACCTATCATCTTGTTTTACAAAGGTTGGATGCTGCAGCATTAACAGTACCTATCATCTTGTTTTACAAAGGTTTTTATTACAAATAGCATAGATATACAAAACCAAATGACAAGCATTAGGAAATAGATACATGCAACATAACTTGAGGTTTAATTCCAAAATACAATAGAGTGGAAGACAATTATGGTAAGTAAATTATTACAATGGGTAAACTGAACCACTGTATTAGTGGCGTTTAGTACACATCATCTTAAACACCTAAACCCAATATCTGGAGGGGTTTCAACATACTTTTGGCCAGACTGGTACATATGATTGATAGTCAAGTCTCCCTTCTGATAGTTTGCTATCCCAGTTCTGTGGCCTTTCCTAAAAAACAGGGCTGCAAGCTATATTTGAATGTCATTACCTGGGTAAATTCCAATGGATTCTGTAATCAAGTATCACTAACGGTATGGACTAATGCCCAACTCCGTGCTTGGATAAGCCCCTGCTATTTATCCTCTTCCCCTTTGGACCACACCCTAAACCATTAGAGGAAAACATTTTATGCTTTGTTTTTTACAGGTGTTTTCAGTCTGGTCTGGTGACATCATTATCCGGTTCTCTTTGCCCTCTTCTCCCTCTGATGGTGGATGAATGCTAAATGCTGCAGAAAGTTGTGCTAAGTAATGATGTTATTTCATTCTCTCAAGCATTCTCCTTCAAGGCCATGATTCCCTGGGTTCACAAGAATTAGATTGAATGTAGCTGAGCTTGAAGACAAGCAGCACTGGATCGGTGAGTGGGTGAATCTTCAGGGAAGGGTACTGGGTACTTGGAATACTTCAGGGAAGTATAACAATTGGAGTTGCTTTTTAAGTTTAAGAGCTGCTGGCAGAGCTTCTTTTTGGTTTTATGCCCAGAATGGAATTGGGCTTTACAACTGTTTACAATTAACTGAATTCCATTTTTACCTTTAAGTTCGATGCCCTGGGTTAAAAGTTATATAACATTACTCTCCTTTTTCCATTTGTACTGTAAAGGCCAATATTATTAAAATGTTTTTCCACTTTTTACAAAATGTTATTTGTTTATTACGATGGTGTTTCACCTCCTGTCTTCTGTGTATTCACCTTTGAACATCAGACTTATAGCTATTCCCATCTGCAGTACTTTGTTCCAATCATGCATTACAGTCAACCTGATGATTTATATCCTTATCTTTAAAATAAAATCCAACCTCATATCAATGTGTACCGCATACCAAACTAAAGCTTTCAGCAAAATGCTGAAGAAAAATCCATTTGTAGCATCAAGGCATTAAAGCAGATTAGAAATGGCAGTTCTATGCCTTCTAATCACATTTTTTTTCAATATACACTACAACAATGTACATAGACAGGACTTTGGATTAATGGGGATAATCAACTCTCTTTACAGATGCATATCAATTACCAAGCTGAAATCCAAGTAGATCGCATGATGGGACCTAAGTATTATGGCACTGGATAAGATATTCTAAAGGCTTGTGTAACATGATTTCTTTTGTTGGTCTACAATGTTAAAAAAAACAAAGCACCCTTCAAGATAATGTAAAGTGTTTGTATATATTAATTCAATTGTTTAAAATTAAAAATTACAATGAAAAATAATTTTGTAATTGGGTAAACATAACATTTTGCATATGACTATTTCATGATTACATTCATTACAATTTTCAGCCAGCAAGAGGAACTTGGCTTTTTACTGGGATATTATTAAGTGAACTGATTTTACCTATTCACTGGGACAACCATAACTGAACTGCTAAAAAAAAGCATGTTTAGGTGAGGTACATAGGTGAAACTCAGATAGCTCAAACAGCTGAATTGGTGCAGCAGGTAAAGGATCCCACCCCCCTCCCCTCAATTCCTCAAAAAAAATTTGTACTGCATAGTATTTTTGTTCTATTCTTACGTGAAAAAGTTACTTAGGTGCTGTCCTGATATTACAAAGATACTTGTTAAAATGAATGTACTTGTTAAAACAAATAAAAATGTATTGAATAAAAATGTTAGTTATTATGTGTAGACAACAGAGGTGTGTACACAAATTGTTGATTTCTCCACCTCAACACTATGGGGGTTATTTAAAAAGGCAAATCCACTTTGCACTACAAGTGCACTGCAAGTGCACTTGAAAATGCAGTCTCTGTAAATCTGAGGGGTAGATCTGAAATAAGAGGAAGATCTGCTGATTTTATCATCCAATCATGTGCAAGCTAAAATGCTGTTTTTATTTTCCTTGCATGTCCCCCTCGGATCTACAGCGACTGCACTTCCAAGTGCACTTTCAGTGCCTTGGAAGGGGGCTGCCATTTATGTGCAGGTTTCTCTTGCCATGTTCAGTAATTAAATAATACTTTCAGATGAAGAACCTCTTTAAAGCAAAATACTGAAAATGAAATTATAGTCTGTAAAAGTACACCCTTTCAAGTGTGTGTCAGATACTGTCAGGGCTGGGATCAGTCCTTCCTTCTCTGAGCTGGCTGCTCAGCTGTCGGCTCATTGAAAGCTCCTGTCTCTCCACAGTTACTCAGCTGTTGATGATATCCTGCTCGTCAGTCCTGCCTACTTAAGGCGTCCAGGCCAGAGAAACTCTGCCTTCGCCTTGGTCAACATCACAGAGACTATCTCCTGCGTTCCTGAGTTGCAGGCCGTCCCTGCTGATGCACCAGTCTCTGTGCAGGCACCCGCCTCGAGTATTTCCTCTATAAGAGGTATGTCTGGTTTCGGTCGGCTTCCCCGGCGATTTGGGGGCGATCCAGTTCAATGCAGAGGGTTTCTCTTCCAGGTTGAGATATACTTTTAGATGCTCCCCCAGGCGTTTCCCACGGACAGATGCAAAAGTAGGTTTCATGATATCTTTGCTTTTTGAGAGCGCCTTGGCCTGGGCAAACCCTTTATGGGAGACGCAAAAACCTGTTGTCTTGAGTTAACTGGAATTTGGGGCCTCCCGCACGCTCTGCTTCTTCTGTCAAGTGCCTCATGTCCATCAAACAGAGTACGAGAACTGTTGCTGACTATGCCATTGAATTCCATACTCTGCCAGCAGAGGTTGCTTGGAACAATGAGGCCCTCGTGGCTGCTTTTTCTCATGAACCTTGAGGTCCTGTCACGGACAGACCTTAGGTGGCGTTGTTTCATCCCCAGTTATCCAGAAGGATAACCCCCTGGTTTTGGTCACCCTTCTTTGGGCTGAGTCGTCTGTTGAGATACAGGCTCTAATCGACTCTGGGGCTGCAGGCCTGTTCATTGATGCTGCCTTTGTTTCCAAGCACTCAATTCTGCTGCAGCTGCGTGACACTTCACTTGCCATTGAGGCTCCTGACGGGAGACCTCTACAGCCTACCCAGGTGACTCATGAGACTGTTCCCTGGTCCATGGCTGTAGGGGCTCTTCACCATGAGTTATTCCAATTCCAGGTTATTTCCTCACCTAAGTTTCCACTGGTTATTGGTTATCCTTGGTTACAGAGCCACAACCCCTCTTTTGATTGGCTCCATGCTGAGGTTCTCTCCTGGTCGCCACAATGCAGTAAGACATGCTTTCAGAAGGTAGTCAAGGTCCTGTGCACCTCTTCACTCTCCTCCCTGCCGGAGGAGTACTGCGATTTTAGCGATGTCTTTGACAAAGGTCAAGCCGGTAGTTTGCCTCCACACCGGCCGTATGATTGCGCAATTGACCTTCAACCTGGTGCCATACCCCCTCGTGGGCGGTTGTCGGTCTTGGAGGATAAGGCCATGGATCAGTATGTTGCAGACGCACTTTCCTGAGGTTTCATCTGCAAATCCTTGTCTCCTGCTGGTGCTGGTTTCTTCTTTGAGGAAGAGTGGTGAACTGAGACCTCATATTTATTATAGGCGTCTCAATCGTTTCACGATTAAGAATGCCTATCCGATTCCGTTGATTATGGAGTTAATTGACCACCTCAAGGGAGCAATGGTTTTCACAAAGCTTGATTTGAGAGGGGCATACAATCTCGTGATGATTAGGGAGGGCGTTGAGTGGAAAACTGCGTTTAATACCAGAACAGGCCATTATGAGTACCTCGTAATGCTTTTTGGCCTTTGTAACGCCCGGCAGTTTTCCAGGAATTCATTAATGATGTCCTCCGAGATTTTTTGCAGTTATGTGTGGTGGTTTATCTCGATGATATTCTCATATTTTCCAAGTCCCTGGAGAGCCACCGCACAGATGCTTCAGAAACTAAGAGAGAACAATCTCTATTGTAAACTGGAGAAGTGCGAGTTCCATCGTGAACAGGTTAATTTCCCGGGCTATGCCATTTCCACTGCCGGTTTTTCGATGGACCCAGAGAAACTTTCAGCTGTCCTACAGTGGCCTCAACCCGTGGGTTTACGTCCTCTGCAGCGTTTCCTGGGCTTTGCCAACTATTATCGGAAGTTTATTCGTAACTTCTCGTCTCTGGTCAAGCCCCTGACTGATATGACCAGAAAGGACGGTAACCCACAGAGTTGGTCCCCAGAGTCCTTTAAGGCCTTTGAGAGTCTCAAAGCTGCCTTTGTTTCTGCTCCTGTGTTGGCACATCCTGATCCTACGTTACCTTTGACTCGGTTGAATTGATGATAGGCAACTCCTATCCTCATATTGATTAGTGGTTCCAAATTAATAATAACTACTGCAGTAGGGAACAGACACAAAAGATACGCTCAGCATCTTTCCAAATTACTGTTCTGCTTTATTATGACGCAATTGAAGGTTTTTATGCACATGATTACGTAGGTATCACATTAATATTACAATTGTACGTTTATGGTAACAAGGGGCGTTACATAGGCAGGCCTATTCTAATCAGGACTCGAAAGAATGTAAACATTTACTGAAAACATTATTAGTGCTGTTGCACAGTGAGGGCAGTGTGCAATACATACAAAATACAATACAATTATATACAGAACTTACAAATTTCCATTACAGTCTCCCCTCTTTTGATCAATATTTTGATCACTAACCATACCTGCTATAACCTTTAACCTGGAACCTCCACACGCTTAGGTAGAGGTAGTCCTGGCCAAAGAGGCAAAAAAACTCCATTGTGGAGAAAATAATAGCTGAGCAACTTTTTCATTACCAAATGACTTTTCATTGTGAAAAACAAATGATTGATAAGACATATTTACAGAGTACTGGCTGTACACTCCTGTGGCCAGAATGGCCTTCTAGCTTATTTGTGAGCATGCTGACTTATCAGCATATGTAAACACAGACAATTCTACATAAAATGGAAGACATACAAAAGACAAATATGACTTCAACATGGCTAAACTACTTTTCAAATATATATATCCCTTACAATTAAAGTAACTGAATCAAAAAGTACCCTAGACTGTGATCACAAGAGGGTAACAAATCAAACACAGAGATTTCTTTAATTTAGTCATTTTTGCAGTGTCTGGTGTGGATCCAGGTGACTTTTCCTTGAAGTTTTGCAAAAACTGTACATGAAATAGATGCTGTATTGAGTCTCCAAACATTTCCTTATATATAAATGTCTCTTAAAAATCCACAAGTGACCTGGCTTTAGTTTTAGATCCTTCCAAACTTTTAGGATCTGGAATTGGGGAGAAAACACATAAATTAGTTTGTCAAAAACCTTAAAAGATCAGCAACATTCTCTGTGAGATCCGAATGGAGGACTTCAGCTGCTGAGACAAAATATAAGCAAGTGAGTAACACACTCCCAAACCAAACCCCATAGGGAGAGAGTCCAACATCCCCCTTAGAGGCTTCATAAAATATAAGAAAACATTCAGGCAAAAGTTTTCTAGTTTCTTACTCTACTTTGTCCGATACATTGTAGACAGTAGGGGGTGTAAAAATAAAACCTCAAAACTTCTAGTAAGGACTCTCCTATAAAAAATGATTTCCTCTGTTACTCTCTGTACTCCCTGGCACTCTGTACTTACAAACTACTTCTGATAACACTTTTTACTGTGGCCTTTGCAGTAGCATTTGCCACTGGACATCCAAAAAACATGTCCATACAGACAAAATGCATACTCGTAAGATCCTAACTTGGGCATCTGGATATATCTTTTTGTAATCTCTGGGAGGGATGTTCAGCTTTTGGTAACACCTTTGGTAACAGGTAAAACAAGAAGTGGTATGTTATAAAAACAACTGTGGAGAACCCTGGCTCTATCCCATGCTCATTTACTAAGGCAGCCATAACTACTTGTGACTCATGACACGGTCCATGTGTCAAGCTGAAGGGAAAAGAGTGGCTGGCAGACATAAATGATCACCTTTTCCAAAGTCCTGTTTCATAAGAAGTTGCCCCCTGTGGACCACTTGTTCTTCTCGTTCTGGGGTCCTTAAAGTTAAATTATTAATCCCAGCTATACTGGGCCAGAACTAGGGTGGAATCTGTGAGTTGCACAGACCCATCAAGTGTCCGGGGCTGTAAATGCAGCATCCTTAGTCACCTGGTCTGCTTCCATGTGTGAAAGTTAATATGGCTACCTCAGCAAGAACCTGGAAGGCTGAAAACAGCCGATCAAATTAACTTAGCATGCTTTATTGGTTTACCTGCCGAAGTAAAAACAAACTTCTGGCCCTTTAAATGGAACCAAAAGCTCTCTATATCTCGACTATCTATATAAATATACACTCTTTTTACAGCTCACAGGCTTTGCTAAAACATGGAGCTCTGTTTCTTGAGCTGGGGAAAAAGGATCCAATGACTTTGAATACAGAGTATCCTTCTGGGTGATAAACTGCATACTCAAATCTACAAAAAATGTAATATCTGGGTCTTCAGGGAGTGTGTCCTGCACTGGGCTCACAGCAGCTGATTCCTACACCATCAATTTAACACATGTGTCTTTTCCTTTCTTTTGAATAAATGTACGCATTTTTCATTGTTAGATTTGTACATAAACAAACTCATATTTTAAACCTTTCATTAGACAAAAATTTAGTTAGCTGTAAATTTGCTGCACAGAATGTCGGACCATTGACCAAAACAATATCTAACTTTGTCTAATAGCACCTTTGCATAAAAGCTACAGCTCTGATATATCGAGATGAACCCTTCATTACTGGGTCCAGCTTGCATAAATATATTACAATGTCTTGTTTTCTATCACACTATTTGTGTAAGAACTCCAGTTTCATGTTTCAAAAGACAACTTTTTCCTGGCAATATTATAATAAATGATAACAATACCCTGCGGTCATGGAGAGATGCCCATAAATCCAAAATATTCTTCTGCTTATACCAGTGTACTTACAAGAAAAAGGGGCACATCATTTCACAATCCACACATTCTGCTTTGGATTTCAAAAATAAAAATAAATAAAAACAAAAGGACCAAGAATCTGTATGATGGACCAGAAAGCATCAAAAACTATAAAACAACTGGCTGCAGGTGACATCTATCCTAACAGGGTGTGTGGACTTGATGTGATGGGTCTGTTATATTTAAATGTTATTTATAACAACTCTCACATCATGGACTGACATCAAGTTATTATCAAAAACCTTAAAATTTCATTTTTATAGAAGAACTTCTTATGTATCTCATCCATCTTGGCTTTGTTAAATATTATGGCAGCTTTATTCAAAATAACAACCTCATCTTAATCTTTTTTTTTTCTCTCAATAAGAGCTTATTGTATAAATGTAAAATTACAAAATTGTTATCTTAATCTAAACTAATCTCATTCATTACAAATTTCCCCATTAACCTCGACTTCATTTCCAACCAAAGGTTGTCTAAACCAGTTTCAATATATCTATATTATTAATAAAATTGTTAAACTCATATTAGAAATTAATACTCATTATTACTTAATTTTACTTAATTTCCCTTTTTTAAATGCACTGTTTCCACTATCAAAGGATATTCAATTTGTGTAATACACGGTTAAATGTAACCTTCATTTTACCATGTTTGGAAAACAGATTCAAAATAATTGTGATCACATTGTTTACCATTAGATTCGTTAACCCGGCACATTTTGTTATAAATGTTTTGTCTAAAAAACAGAAATTGGCATGGTGTCCTTCCAGCTTATCACTGACCACATTCTTTCAGGAGAGCACAAAGGAGGGGGTCACATCTGCGTACATGACACACACAAGCAATAGAACTAAAGGTCCCAGCATTCGCACACACATACACCAATATCTCTCTGAAATCGCTTACATTTTTCCCATTTGTACACAACACATGCATATCATTCTCTCAATTTCTTTTAACTCTCATTAATATTTTCATGTCTAAATTCTACTTTCTTTATTTTGTTCAGATATCTTTTATATCTAGCTTCTATGATCAGACGGTCAGCCAGAGTACTCATCCCATCTTCTCTCTCTGACAACATATAAAGTATTCTGTTTTACCTCTCATTTCTCTGTTTCTGACTCTAATAGTTGTAGTGCCTGACCCCAAATTCATCCCACAACTTAACATGAAAATGTCCCTTTCTGTCTAGTGTTAATGTCACCCTTGATCCATCCTGCTCACATAGATAGCTGTTTCTCTAGCTGTTTACTCTGCATGATTTTAGTCCCTGTGGACCTTGGTAACCCAGTTACCCATTGTGGATCCCTGTCCACTCTAACCATTAATCTAGGGGCTCAGTATAGGCGGAACCGCACCTTTGGTTCATATATAGCGCTCCTCTTGCGCTGGGCATTTTTGAGGGTCTCTTACCCTTCATTCCCTTACTTAATTTAATGCCCATAATGACTGGCCAGTCTTCTCTCTTCTCTACATGTGCCTATACCCTCTTGCCTCTAAACTACTTTATTTAGCAGATGTACTACATATACCTGTGAACAGCACTATTCTTCCCTTTCTTATCTATAACACTCCGATGGACAATAGACAGGGACAACATAACATATAACCACCAATCAATACAGTTCGATTAAGGGGAGTAAAATAGGTACCCTTTGTCCCGAAAATGCCTTACTGATCAAGGAAGTCTGATAACTCAAATGTAAGCAAAAGGCATTGAGCGCAGTGGTGAGAACTCAGGAAGGGCGCGTTGTTTTGAGTTTTCATTTTTTGATACAATTTGGTACTTTAACCACCTGCAGCCATGGATGCCATCAACTTTTTATTTAATAGGCAAATGAACCCTGAATCTATCTTTTCCACTAGCCATGAAATGACTGACTGTGAGGAAGATTATACGAGCATTTTAAAAAATTTGGATAATCTGCTGGAAAAGCAGATTAAAACATGGTGGGATGTTTTTACATTTGAGCATTATCTAAGGGAAAATCTCATCTTCCGTAGCCTAAGATGGGAAGTAGCACCCCAGGATGGGCTTAATGAACAAGAATTCATTGATGAGTGGTTTGCATTTTTTAACAAAGCAGGAAGGGAATTACAAACCCTCGTTTTAAAAAGAAAACAGATCAAGCTTATGAAGATTAAGGAGAAAATCACTACACTGCAAAGTAGGTTGGAACCAATCAAGGACTCCAATCAGATGAAAGAATTTAACACCAATATGCAAAAGAAATTAGAAAAAATAGACCGAGAAACCCAAAAGAAAAAAGTGAAAAAATACAATAGAGATTCCAATGATTTTAAGACCAATAAGGTCTATGCCTGGCAAAACTCAAACATTGAAAACACCGAGAATAATACCATCAAGGAGGGAGAATCCATCAGGACCAGTGCTCTTACTCACCAAACCAAAGATGCACCCCCTAGGGGCACTAACAATAGAGGTACATCAGGCCCCAACCCCAATCGGAATGGCAATACCCCAGTCAATAGGGATTATCGCCATAATGATTACCATCAACCAGTGGGTCCAATTAGATCTGGCAATGGGGGGTACTCACAACAATATGGTTATGCCTCACCCCACTCTTATCAACATAAAAGGGGAGGGGGGGGACGAACCATGGATCACCCCCAACAATGGCATCAGTACCCTCCTCCTGAACCCAACTATCATGTACCACTGCACAATAGGTATCAACCATTAATGGATGAAGAATATAGAATGCAATATCAACAGGAGCCTTTTTTAGGACAACGGGGGAGGGGGGGGAGGGGGGGTGGAACACCGAGGAGGAACACACACCCAGGGGAATACAGGGGAGGCAACGCCACTGGGCCCCCACATTACCCAAATCGAGAATTCACCCCTTATCAAAGAGGAGAAGGGGATGTCGGGCAGGCAGACGGAGACAACCCAAGAAAAAGACCGAGGGACATGTAGATACGGGTATATACAATCTAAGTGAGGCCAAGTTAAATGAGAAAGAATTGAATATATTACAAACTGGTCTTAAATGTGCCCCCAGGAGAGTGATGAATAAGTTTGAAACTTACATCGACACACACAAATTCATCAGAACACTAAATTTAAAAAAATATTTTCTTAGCCACCCTGTGGAGTCAGGGATTAGGGCGAATGTAGGAGGACAGAGAATTGATAGTGGCCTGAAGAATAGGTCTATTTTCAATCCACAATTATCAAATAATCACTTTATAGAGGTATTTAAGCACTTGGTGTTGAAAGACATCGAGGAGCTCCCTGTAAAGAAAATGGTAAATCCGAGGTATATCAAGGATGGTTTAAAATCTTTGGAAGATAAGAAAAATATCATCATCCGCCCGGCGGATAAGGGAGGTGGGGTAGTCCTTATGAAGAAAGATTTCTATCACCTTCAGCTCATGGAGCTCTTGGGGGATAGAATCACATACAAGAAACTGGGGGTTGACCCAACGGAAGCTTATAGAACACAATTGAGTACGTTGGTGGAATGGGGTCACCAGATGAGCGTTTTAAGCAGTAAAGAGAAGCGCTACCTGGTGCCCTCAGTGTGTAGGATTCCAATCATCTACACACTACCAAAAATCCATAAGAACGTGCAAACTCCTCCCGCCCGCCCAATCGTGAACGGGATAGGTTCTGTCACGGCACGCTTGGGAGAATACTTGGACAAATTTTTGCAGCCCAGCGTCCTCACCACCAAAGCGTATTTGAAGGACACATCAGACCTGTTGCAACTCCTGAGGGAAGTGGCCATCAATCCTGAAGGAGAGACTTATTTGGTAACGGCTGATGTGTCCTCATTATATACCATTATACAACATGAGGATGCACTGCTGGCATTGAATTGGGCACTCAGCAAGAGGGATGAAATCCCTCATTTGCAAAAGCGTTTTTTGGGACATGCTCTGGACTTTTGCATGTCCCATAATTATTTTTGGTATCACGGCTTTTTCTTTTCACAACAGGTTGGCGTGGCTATGGGGGCTATGGGAACAACTTGTTCATGGCCGAGTGGGAAGATAAGCGCGTATTTAGTACCCTAAGACCCCAGTTGAAGTTCTATCGGCGCTTCATAGATGATTTGATGTTCATTTGGGAAGGATCAAAGGAGTCAGCTATTGATTTTTTGGGGCATTTGAATGACAACACTAATGGCATCAAATTAGATTACCAAATCAGCGACACTTCGGTCAACTTTCTAGATGTCACTATAGAAAGGAATGCTAATGGCTTAAAGACAAAAATCTATTTCAAGCCCACGGATCGTAATAGCTATTTGGCCATTACAAGTGGACACCACCCCACTTGGATCCGCAATATACCAAAGGGGCAGATACTTAGGGTACGAAGAAACTGCAGTGATTTGGAGGACTACCACACCCAAGTTAAGATATTAAAGGATAAGTTCATACAGAAGGGCTACCGGGAACAGACACTGGACAACATAATACAGGAGGTAGCACTCACACCCAGAGACCAGTGTTTTGGGAGAGGACATCTTCCAGGCGGGAGCGCCCAACAGCAAATTAGATTCATCACAAGTTTCCATTTTCAGTACAGGGATATTGAGACCATATTCAGAAAACATTGGCACATTTTGGGCCGTGATAGACATCTGGGCCAAATCTTACCTTCATCACCCAAATTCGTCTACAGACGAGCCCCAAATTTTGGGGATAAAGTTGTAAGAAAGATTTTGGATCCACCGGGACAACAAACTATAAGGATCAACCTACAAGGTTTCTTCCCATGCAGGAAGTGCGTGTGTTGTAAAACTGTCAGGGCCTCCAACAGGGGGATGACTTCGGTTACCAGCACAGACCAGGAAACCTTTGATATTAAAGAATATATCTCGTGTAATTCCTCATATGTCGTCTACCTTCTGTGGTGCCCATGCGGGCTACTGTATGTTGGACGGACGAAACGACTACTCCGAGTCCGAATCTCTGAACACCTCACGAATATCAAAAATGGCTTTAAAAACCATAGTGTATCGTTACACTTTAGAGAGAAACACCAACAAGACCCCTCCTTAGCACAATTCTGTGGATTAGATTGTGTATATCCATCTTGGAGAGGGTCCAATAGGGTGAGGGACCTCTCACAAAGGGAAACCCTATGGATACACCGTCTAAAATGCCTTGCCCCCAGGGGCTTGAACATTGAAGTAGATTTGAACTGCTTCATAAATGATTTTTGAACTATGCTCCCATAGAGACAACCCTTCATACTGTATATAGATGTGCACATTTGCATATATTGTTTCACACTTCATATATATATATATATATATTTATTTTTATATCTATATATATGTTTAGACACTTGTATAATCCTATCATTAATTGAGGGATTGCATTATGAGTGTTCATTGCATGGTTAGCATGCTTTCAGCACGTGAGGAGGGATAGTGGGCTATCTGGTTATGGGGGGTGGTAATAGTGCGGTTCAATCTTGTTTTTTGAAGAGGATAAGTAATGAGTCTTCTTCGATTTCACCACCAGAGGGCTCTGGCACTATTCAACCCTAAATACTTTATAGATATTCACTGAGTGCACATTACACTTTTCAATCACTAAGTTTTATGATTTATTGATTTAGGTAAGGACGCATTATCACTTTCATTATCTTAGTTTAGTTTAGGAACTATGAGGGGAGTTTAGGCTTATAGCCCAATATATAGTTTCGATTAGGCACTGCACGGGCTGCATTGATTGATTTATCTATATAGTGTGTCAGGTTGAGCCTTCAGATATAACATCTGTGGATGATCTCTCATACTAGTTAACGAGATATGCTTTAGAATTACAATGAATGAATAAGCATTGTTAAGTATGATCTCAGGAATGTTGATTTTTGCTTTATGGTCAGCTACACGTGTCCCGGTACTCTTTGGGATTTTTTGTAATAAAATGTGCCCTCTGAGAAATGTGATCGGCCCAGCACTGCTGTGTTGAGGGCTGCGGGGACACCTGGGAACATGAAGTAAGACCTGCATACTCCTACGTCGACAGACGTGAGGGGTATAAGAGTGGGAGGTGCCGTACCGTACAGCCAATCCCATGAGGAAGTCAGTTGTGACGAAACATGTCGGGGCGTGGCTGTACGGCATCCAGGATTAGCAGTCAGTGAGAGATAGGACGTCGCGGTACATCTCCGGGAACCGGCGAGATCCTCCGAAGGCGTTAGAGGAGTCACGCCTTGGGCGCACAAGCCAGCAGGAGATCTACACCAGCGAAGTGTCAGCAAGAGGGGTGAGAACCCATCCAACCCTTATCTTTGGGGTCCGCCGCGACCCTTGTTTCACAGTGGTGCTGGGCGTTTCACAGAGGAGGATTGTATTGGAAGCTTTCTTTGCAGTGTCACTTTGGCTTGATTTAAGAGTTTTCATGTGAGTGCAATGATTGAAGGTTTTAAGTTCAATAAATTTTATATTTTTTTACGGTATCACACTATGTTGAGTTTTTTTCATGCATTGAGGTGACACTGGGATTAACAAGGAATTCGGAGCCTACACCCCCAGCTGATGTGCATTACATCTATGCTTTGCTGCCAAAACACGAGAGTGTGAGGCATTGTGAGTCGGTGAGTGCTGATTTTAAGGGGAGTGGAGTCACTGACACTAAGCGAATTGGTGGACCGTTTCCAGATTCATCACATCTTTTGCACGGTGGTCTATCTATGGACTTTATGGACTTTACCACTTGATCTCACCTTTGCTTTTGTGTTATTTTAATTGTCTTGTGTATGGCACACTTGCACTATTTATTTTGTATTGAACATCTATCCCAATTTTTTGTTGTTAGATGTACTAGATCACCTTTGAGTGTTGTATTATCTATCACTGGTATATAGCGCCGCTTATATTGTTTCACAAGGATCGCATTTGGGCTCTTGGGAATAATAGGACGCATTGCACTGTTTATTTAATAAGTGGCAGCTTTGGATTCACTCCATTCACTTTTTACACATCTAAGTTTCACACATTTGTTTCACACACTTTGTGCTTTAATCTTTTCCACATCTCCCATAGGGGGGCTAACACCCCTTTTTTGGCATTGAGCGCAGTGGTGAGAACTCAGGAAGGGCGCGTTGTTTTGAGTTTTCATTTTTTGATACAATTTGGTACTTTAACCACCTGCAGCCATGGATGCCATCAACTTTTTATTTAATAGGCAAATGAACCCTGAATCTATCTTTTCCACTAGCCATGAAATGACTGACTGTGAGGAAGATTATACGAGCATTTTAAAAAATTTGGATAATCTGCTGGAAAAGCAGATTAAAACATGGTGGGATGTTTTTACATTTGAGCATTATCTAAGGGAAAATCTCATCTTCCGTAGCCTAAGATGGGAAGTAGCACCCCAGGATGGGCTTAATGAACAAGAATTCATTGATGAGTGGTTTGCATTTTTTAACAAAGCAGGAAGGGAATTACAAACCCTCGTTTTAAAAAGAAAACAGATCAAGCTTATGAAGATTAAGGAGAAAATCACTACACTGCAAAGTAGGTTGGAACCAATCAAGGACTCCAATCAGATGAAAGAATTTAACACCAATATGCAAAAGAAATTAGAAAAAATAGACCGAGAAACCCAAAAGAAAAAAGTGAAAAAATACAATAGAGATTCCAATGATTTTAAGACCAATAAGGTCTATGCCTGGCAAAACTCAAACATTGAAAACACCGAGAATAATACCATCAAGGAGGGAGAATCCATCAGGACCAGTGCTCTTACTCACCAAACCAAAGATGCACCCCCTAGGGGCACTAACAATAGAGGTACATCAGGCCCCAACCCCAATCGGAATGGCAATACCCCAGTCAATAGGGATTATCGCCATAATGATTACCATCAACCAGTGGGTCCAATTAGATCTGGCAATGGGGGGTACTCACAACAATATGGTTATGCCTCACCCCACTCTTATCAACATAAAAGGGGAGGGGGGGGACGAACCATGGATCACCCCCAACAATGGCATCAGTACCCTCCTCCTGAACCCAACTATCATGTACCACTGCACAATAGGTATCAACCATTAATGGATGAAGAATATAGAATGCAATATCAACAGGAGCCTTTTTTAGGACAACGGGGGAGGGGGGGGAGGGGGGGTGGAACACCGAGGAGGAACACACACCCAGGGGAATACAGGGGAGGCAACGCCACTGGGCCCCCACATTACCCAAATCGAGAATTCACCCCTTATCAAAGAGGAGAAGGGGATGTCGGGCAGGCAGACGGAGACAACCCAAGAAAAAGACCGAGGGACATGTAGATACGGGTATATACAATCTAAGTGAGGCCAAGTTAAATGAGAAAGAATTGAATATATTACAAACTGGTCTTAAATGTGCCCCCAGGAGAGTGATGAATAAGTTTGAAACTTACATCGACACACACAAATTCATCAGAACACTAAATTTAAAAAAATATTTTCTTAGCCACCCTGTGGAGTCAGGGATTAGGGCGAATGTAGGAGGACAGAGAATTGATAGTGGCCTGAAGAATAGGTCTATTTTCAATCCACAATTATCAAATAATCACTTTATAGAGGTATTTAAGCACTTGGTGTTGAAAGACATCGAGGAGCTCCCTGTAAAGAAAATGGTAAATCCGAGGTATATCAAGGATGGTTTAAAATCTTTGGAAGATAAGAAAAATATCATCATCCGCCCGGCGGATAAGGGAGGTGGGGTAGTCCTTATGAAGAAAGATTTCTATCACCTTCAGCTCATGGAGCTCTTGGGGGATAGAATCACATACAAGAAACTGGGGGTTGACCCAACGGAAGCTTATAGAACACAATTGAGTACGTTGGTGGAATGGGGTCACCAGATGAGCGTTTTAAGCAGTAAAGAGAAGCGCTACCTGGTGCCCTCAGTGTGTAGGATTCCAATCATCTACACACTACCAAAAATCCATAAGAACGTGCAAACTCCTCCCGCCCGCCCAATCGTGAACGGGATAGGTTCTGTCACGGCACGCTTGGGAGAATACTTGGACAAATTTTTGCAGCCCAGCGTCCTCACCACCAAAGCGTATTTGAAGGACACATCAGACCTGTTGCAACTCCTGAGGGAAGTGGCCATCAATCCTGAAGGAGAGACTTATTTGGTAACGGCTGATGTGTCCTCATTATATACCATTATACAACATGAGGATGCACTGCTGGCATTGAATTGGGCACTCAGCAAGAGGGATGAAATCCCTCATTTGCAAAAGCGTTTTTTGGGACATGCTCTGGACTTTTGCATGTCCCATAATTATTTTTGGTATCACGGCTTTTTCTTTTCACAACAGGTTGGCGTGGCTATGGGGGCTAAATATGCCCCCAGCCTCGCCAACTTGTTCATGGCCGAGTGGGAAGATAAGCGCGTATTTAGTACCCTAAGACCCCAGTTGAAGTTCTATCGGCGCTTCATAGATGATTTGATGTTCATTTGGGAAGGATCAAAGGAGTCAGCTATTGATTTTTTGGGGCATTTGAATGACAACACTAATGGCATCAAATTAGATTACCAAATCAGCGACACTTCGGTCAACTTTCTAGATGTCACTATAGAAAGGAATGCTAATGGCTTAAAGACAAAAATCTATTTCAAGCCCACGGATCGTAATAGCTATTTGGCCATTACAAGTGGACACCACCCCACTTGGATCCGCAATATACCAAAGGGGCAGATACTTAGGGTACGAAGAAACTGCAGTGATTTGGAGGACTACCACACCCAAGTTAAGATATTAAAGGATAAGTTCATACAGAAGGGCTACCGGGAACAGACACTGGACAACATAATACAGGAGGTAGCACTCACACCCAGAGACCAGTGTTTTGGGAGAGGACATCTTCCAGGCGGGAGCGCCCAACAGCAAATTAGATTCATCACAAGTTTCCATTTTCAGTACAGGGATATTGAGACCATATTCAGAAAACATTGGCACATTTTGGGCCGTGATAGACATCTGGGCCAAATCTTACCTTCATCACCCAAATTCGTCTACAGACGAGCCCCAAATTTTGGGGATAAAGTTGTAAGAAAGATTTTGGATCCACCGGGACAACAAACTATAAGGATCAACCTACAAGGTTTCTTCCCATGCAGGAAGTGCGTGTGTTGTAAAACTGTCAGGGCCTCCAACAGGGGGATGACTTCGGTTACCAGCACAGACCAGGAAACCTTTGATATTAAAGAATATATCTCGTGTAATTCCTCATATGTCGTCTACCTTCTGTGGTGCCCATGCGGGCTACTGTATGTTGGACGGACGAAACGACTACTCCGAGTCCGAATCTCTGAACACCTCACGAATATCAAAAATGGCTTTAAAAACCATAGTGTATCGTTACACTTTAGAGAGAAACACCAACAAGACCCCTCCTTAGCACAATTCTGTGGATTAGATTGTGTATATCCATCTTGGAGAGGGTCCAATAGGGTGAGGGACCTCTCACAAAGGGAAACCCTATGGATACACCGTCTAAAATGCCTTGCCCCCAGGGGCTTGAACATTGAAGTAGATTTGAATTGCTTCATAAATGATTTTTGAACTATGCTCCCATAGAGACAACCCTTCATACTGTATATAGATGTGCACATTTGCATATATTGTTTCACACTTCATATATATATATATATATTTATTTTTATATCTATATATATGTTTAGACACTTGTATAATCCTATCATTAATTGAGGGATTGCATTATGAGTGTTCATTGCATGGTTAGCATGCTTTCAGCACGTGAGGAGGGATAGTGGGCTATCTGGTTATGGGGGGTGGTAATAGTGCGGTTCAATCTTGTTTTTTGAAGAGGATAAGTAATGAGTCTTCTTCGATTTCACCACCAGAGGGCTCTGGCACTATTCAACCCTAAATACTTTATAGATATTCACTGAGTGCACATTACACTTTTCAATCACTAAGTTTTATGATTTATTGATTTAGGTAAGGACGCATTATCACTTTCATTATCTTAGTTTAGTTTAGGAACTATGAGGGGAGTTTAGGCTTATAGCCCAATATATAGTTTCGATTAGGCACTGCACGGGCTGCATTGATTGATTTATCTATATAGTGTGTCAGGTTGAGCCTTCAGATATAACATCTGTGGATGATCTCTCATACTAGTTAACGAGATATGCTTTAGAATTACAATGAATGAATAAGCATTGTTAAGTATGATCTCAGGAATGTTGATTTTTGCTTTATGGTCAGCTACACGTGTCCCGGTACTCTTTGGGATTTTTTGTAATAAAATGTGCCCTCTGAGAAATGTGATCGGCCCAGCACTGCTGTGTTGAGGGCTGCGGGGACACCTGGGAACATGAAGTAAGATTTGCATACTCCTACGTCGACAGACGTGAGGGGTATAAGAGTGGGAGGTGCCGTACCGTACAGCCAATCCCATGAGGAAGTCAGTTGTGACGAAACATGTCGGGGCGTGGCTGTACGGCATCCAGGATTAGCAGTCAGTGAGAGATAGGACGTCGCGGTACATCTCCGGGAACCGGCGAGATCCTCCGAAGGCGTTAGAGGAGTCACGCCTTGGGCGCACAAGCCAGCAGGAGATCTACACCAGCGAAGTGTCAGCAAGAGGGGTGAGAACCCATCCAACCCTTATCTTTGGGGTCCGCCGCGACCCTTGTTTCACAGTGGTGCTGGGCGTTTCACAGAGGAGGATTGTATTGGAAGCTTTCTTTGCAGTGTCACTTTGGCTTGATTTAAGAGTTTTCATGTGAGTGCAATGATTGAAGGTTTTAAGTTCAATAAATTTTATATTTTTTTACGGTATCACACTATGTTGAGTTTTTTTCATGCATTGAGGTGACACTGGGATTAACAAGGAATTCGGAGCCTACACCCCCAGCTGATGTGCATTACATCTATGCTTTGCTGCCAAAACACGAGAGTGTGAGGCATTGTGAGTCGGTGAGTGCTGATTTTAAGGGGAGTGGAGTCACTGACACTAAGCGAATTGGTGGACCGTTTCCAGATTCATCACATCTTTTGCACGGTGGTCTATCTATGGACTTTATGGACTTTACCACTTGATCTCACCTTTGCTTTTGTGTTATTTTAATTGTCTTGTGTATGGCACACTTGCACTATTTATTTTGTATTGAACATCTATCCCAATTTTTTGTTGTTAGATGTACTAGATCACCTTTGAGTGTTGTATTATCTATCACTGGTATATAGCGCCGCTTATATTGTTTCACAAGGATCGCATTTGGGCTCTTGGGAATAATAGGACGCATAAGCAAAAGGCTTACCTCAGCCGGCTGATTATCAGAAATTCCCGGATCGTCTCAAGCTCCTCGTTTCGGATACTCAGGGTCACCTGGAATCCCCTCCTAAGGCAAAGCTCGCCATGCTGACTCGGTTGAATTGATGATAGGCAACTCCTATCCTCATATTGATTAGTGGTTCCAAATTAATAATAACTACTGCAGTAGGGAACAGACACAAAAGATACGCTCAGCATCTTTCCAAATTACTGTTCTGCTTTATTATGACGCAATTGAAGGTTTTTATGCACATGATTACGTAGGTATCACATTAATATTACAATTGTACGTTTATGGTAACAAGGGGCGTTACATAGGCAGGCTTATTCTAATCAGGACTCGAAAGAATGTAAACATTTACTGAAAACATTATTAGTGCTGTTGCACAGTGAGGGCAGTGTGCAATACATACAAAATACAATACAATTATATACAGAACTTACAAATTTCCATTACACCTTTTATCCTTTAGGTGTTGGAGCCCTTCTGTCTCAACGTCCTACCTCTGAGAGCGCTATGGATACTTTTCCAAGAAATTGTCACCTGCGGAGTGCCATTATGAGATTGGTGACAGAGCTGTTGGCGATCATTTTAGCCCTGAAAGAATGGAGACATCTCCTCGAAGGTACCACTGTGCCGGTTCTCATTCTTGCTAACCATAAGAATCTCACATTCTTGTCTGAGGCTAAATACCTCTCTCCCAGAAGGGCGCGATGGGCTCTTTTCTTGTCACTTTTCAATTACATTGTCTCATTCTTACCCGGTACTAAGAATGTAAGGGCTGACACTTTGTCACAACAATTTTCTTCCACTTCCAAGATGGAGTCGGTTCCGGTTCCTGTGATTCCTCCTGATCGTATTCTGGCTACGGTTCGCACCAGTCTTACTTCTCCTTTGGGTGACAAATTTCTTGCTGCTCAGTTCCATGCTCCTCCTGAGAAACCTTGTGACCGCTGCTTTGTCCCAGAGAGTCTCCATACTGTCGTGCTCCAGACTTACCATTCTCCCAAGGCTGCTGGCCACTCTGGGACGAATCAACTCTGTTGGGCTATTTCCCAACAATTCCAGTGGCCTAGTCTACGTGCTGATGTAATCGCCTTCGTAGCTGCCTGTTCCATGTGTGCTCAGGGTAAGACTCCACGACATCTTCTAATGGGCCTCTTTCAACCCATACCCAATGGAGAGAGGCCCTGGACCCTCCTGTCTATGGATTTCATTGTGGAGTTACCCAACTCCCAGGGCAACAGAGTTATCCTTATGGTGGCTGACCGGTTCTCAAAAATGTGTAATTGTATTTCACTTCTAAGGAACTGGCTTCATTTTTGCTCAGGAGATCTTTCGTTTACATGGGCTACCCAAGGTGAATGTCTCGAACAGGGGTAGTCAGTTTGTGCCCTGGTTCTGGTAAGCTTTTTGTGCACAGTTGGGAATTCAGCTTGCTTTCTCCTCTGCGTATCAACTGCAATCTAATGGGGCCACAGAACGAGCCAATCAGTGCTTGGAAAAATTCCTATGCTGCTATATTTCTGACCATCATAACAACTGGTCAGACCTATTACCGTGGGCAGAGTTTGCTCACAACAGTGCCTTGAATTCCCAATTGTCCCCATTTATGGTGAATTATGGTTTCCATCCTTCCATGTTGCCTCACTCATATGTTCCGCAGAGTATTCCTGCGTTAGAGGAGCACCTCCGTGGTCTTCGTTCCACTTGGGCACAAGTCCAGGAGGCTTTGCGACATGCTAATAATAGATACAGACTCCATGCTGACCGCAGACGCCTGCCTGTGCCTTCCTACCAGGTTGGGGACAGGGTCTGGCTGTCATCTTGCAACCTCCGACTTCGTGTTCCCTTACTGAAGTTTGTACCTCGGTTTATTGGGCCTTTCTGCATTCTTTGCAGGATTAACCCAGTGGCTTACGCATTAGACCTTCCTTCTAATATGCGTATTTCAAATGTATTTCATGTCTCATTATTTAAACCTTTGGTCTGCAACCGCTTTACCACCTCGGTCCTCACCCTGTACAGGTTGAGAATCATGAGGAGTATGAAGTACAGTTCATAGTTGACTCCCGTAGGTTCCGTGGGCGCATACAGTACCTGATGCATTGGAAAGGGTACGGTCCGAAGGAACGCTCTTGGGTCTCATCCTCGGACGTACATGCCCCTGTCCTCCTCTGTGATTTCCATAGACATTTTCCCCTCAAGCCTGGTGGTCCTCCGAGGGGGAGGAGTCGCTGAGGAGGGGGTAGTGTCAGGGCTGGGCTCAGCCCTTCCTTCTCTGAGCTGGCCGCTCAGCTGTCTCATTGCCAGCTCCTATCTCTCCACAGTTACCCAGCTGTTGATGATATCCTTCTCGTCAGTCCTGCCTACTTAAGCCGTCCAGACCAGAGGATCTCTGCCTTCGCCTTGGTCAACATCAGAGACTATCTTCTGCGTTCCTGTTTAAAGACTTGCTTGGCTGACATCCCTTCTGGCTCCAGATCCTGCTTGCTGTTTTATACTACACTGATCCCTGACCTTCTGGCTTGGCTGACTCTCCGTCCTGGTTACTGTACTATTGGCTATGTGTTGACTACATATTATTTACTTTTATTATTAAACAAGTGTGACATAACTGTTCTTCTGTCTCGGTTTGATTTCATGGTTTCTGACAGATACCTGCATCACCCACTGTGCACAAATGTTCCACCCACCTGCCGCTTTTCCAGCTGTGTGACCCTTCCAAGCTACAAGAAGATGCTAGTGAGGTAGTGACTGGTGGATAGAACCCTAACACGCAGCGGCTAAAACACTGGAAACTTGAAATCTGGTATCACCCACACTCCCGTTTGTAGCAACAGAAACTCATGGAAGACAAGATTCAGTTTAACCTCTTGGTGCCAAGTGCACGCAAATATGTGGCCTCACGGGAGCCCGGCCTTGGTGCTGAGTGGCCGCATGCTTGCATGCATTAGCGCCGACAGTGCTGTGGCACAGTGCCGCACAGTGGCCAGCGGCTCACGAAATGTTTTGCCTATCACGTCCTATATTTTCCAATCATGGGACAGACAATCATGGCAGTCACGTGGCCATAAGCCCCCCCACCGCCTCCCAGCATAGCAAACCCCTTAAAGGGCTGGCGCCAAGGGGTTAATATAGTCAGACCATTGAAAGATTAATTGTTTCCAGTTACATTACATTCTATAGATTAATTACATTTCTGTGCATTATTAATTCAAACATGCAGATAGTTACACACTTTCATTCCTTTAGAAGCCTTTAAACTTTCTGTATAATTTTAAACATGTTTAGTTTGCAGTTAGTTTTAACTGACAGCCTCTAACGACTGGCTATAAACCCATCTCCCCATATTTCATTAAAATGGAGAAGGTTTATAAGAGCTGTCTTATTTTTATTGTAATGTCCCAGAATCGTCTGTTGACAGTATCCGACTATAATTTTCAGGCGTAAAATTATCAGTATACACCTACAAGTCTCTTCTTCTCCTTTGATCTACAATATTGCTCTGATGAATTCAGTATATTATTTCAGTTATTACTTGTCACTATAATTGTCTATCATTTTATCTGCACCTGGAAGATGAAAGAATGATTGGAATACACTCTTTATTTTATAGCTCTGGCCTCTTTTGTTGGACCCACACAGGCAGGAAGATTTTTTTTTTGTTGATGACTTTATGACACTTTACTTGTGACATCAATTACAAATCAAGCAAAGCCATTTGAAGAGAGGAGAACAATCAAACATTTTACACTTGAAGAGCTTTCCATATAATTCTAGAGATAACCACAGCTGCTACGCAGTATCCACAATTTATCAATACTGCCTAGAGCAATGGCAGGTACATTGCCGTTGATTTACTAAAGGCAAATACACTGTGCATTTTGCAAACTGCAGTTGCACTCTGCAAGAGCAGTTGCTCCAGAGCTGAACAAAAGCTCTGCTGACTTCCATCACCCAATCATGTGCAAGCAAAATTGCATTTTTTTTTATTTTGCTTGCATGTGATTTGGTACTTTTTACAAGGCGAAGCTTTACCTCATTTAGTAAGCTCTGGAGCAACTGCACTTACAAAGTGCAACTGCACTTTGCAAAGTACATAGTCTATTTGCCTTTAGTAAATCAACTGCATTTTGTCTTTTTGCACTCTTGCACACTTAGTAGCGTTCATGCTGCATTGCATTGCACTTGGGGCATGCTAAGTACTCCACCTAACAGGGCAGTACTAATGTACAAAGGTGTACAGTGGAAATGGGAAATAGACTTAGGTGGACACAAGAAATGGCGTGACGGCAAAAAACATAAATGTAAAATATTCACTAGGGGAGAATCGATGGGAGACTCAAGGGTAGAGAAGGATCTACGGGTGCTAATAGATGACAGATTGAGCAACAGCATGCAGTGCCAAGCTGCAGCTACCAAAGCAGGCAGAATATTAGCATGCATAAAAAAAGAGATATACTCCAGGGACAAAACTATAATTCTGCTACTTTATAAAACTCTGGTTAGGCCTCATCTGGAGTTTTCTGTCCAGTTCTGGTCACCAGTCCTCTGAAGGGATCTGCTGGAACTGGAGAGAGTCCAAAGAAGGGCAACAAAACTAATAAGGGGACTGGAGGACCTCAATTACGAGGAACGGCTGCAAACACTAAATTTATTCTCGCTGGAGATGGGATGCTTGAGAGGAGACATGATAGCGATCTAAAAATATCTCAATGGGATTCCCAGCATAGGAACTATTCAGGCCTAAGGTGTGTATAAGGACATGGGGGCACACAATGAGACTGGAGGAGAAGCGGTTTAACCTTAAGCTGTGTAGGGGGTTCTTCACTGTTAGGGCTATAAGGATGTGGAACTCTCTCCCACAATTTGTGGTGACTGTGGGGAGTATGGATATTTTTAGAAAACTCTTAGATGTACATTTAAAAGGGCACAACATACAGGGATTTGGGAAATCATTATAGACACTGATACACATACACCTTCACAGGTTGAACTGGATGGACTATTGATTTTTTTCGGTCTTACCAACTATGTAACTATGAAATGGGAGATAGACTTAGGTGGACACAAGCAATGGTGTTGAAATGGGAGATAGACTTAGGTGGACACAAGCAATGGTGTGCTGATATACTTCACTGTACGCCTTGATGAATGGGAATAATACAGAAAAGACTGATAGCAGCAAATGACCAACTGCACCATTTTTTAAAATTTTTGGAGCTAAACTCTGAAATTGAACATTCCTCATCTCCACCCCTCCCCCTCTGCTTTTGCTGCTGTTTGTTTTATTTTTTTTATTTTCACCTTCAAGAGATTCGAACCATCTATGGGCAGGCTGGATGTACCCAAGTCGATCCATCGATCGACTTGCATACAACCAGCATGTCGGATTTCCTACATGCGATTATTGCCAGTGGCTATAACTGCTAGCAATACTCATTGTGTTCTCCCAGCAGGGACGGCTCCCTCATGCACTCCCCCACCGGTAGAACACAATAGCTTCGTAGGAGGGATTCCCCCAGAAACACTGACTGTGTTGATAGGGGAACCGAGTGATTTTTTTTGTCCAGCAACCCTTTGGTTGCAGGAAATAAAATCACACCATCTATGGCCTGCCTTAGTCAGGGAAGATAAATTAAAGTTTTTTTTACTATGAGGTTTGGGCATCAAATATGAGCTGGATTTGGTACTCCTTTAGCCTGTCATACCTGAGCGTTTAGTTGTACTTTAGCCGGAAGGTTTACCCCCTTCATAACCAGGCCATTTTTTGCGATACTGCACTGTGTTACTTTAACTGACAATTGCGAAATTATGCGACGCTGTACCCAAAAAAAAGTATGTTCTTTTCTTCACCACAAATAAAGCTTTCTTATGGTGGTATTTGATCAACGCTGCGGTTTTTATTTTTTGCGCTATAAACAAAAAAAAAAGGCCGACAATTAAAAAAAAAAAAAAGCAATATTTTTTCATTTCTGCTATGAAACATGTCCAATAAAAAAATGTAAAACATAAAATTTTTTCATCAATTTAGGCCAATGTAAAAAAAATCACAATAAGCATATATTGAATGGTTTGCGCAAAATGTATTCAAACTATGGGATATATTTATGGAATTTTTATTTTACATTTTTTTTAACTAGTAATGGCAGCGATCAGAGATTTTTAGTGGGACTGCGACATTGGATAATCGGGCATTGACTTTGGACAATCAGATACTAAGTGACACTTTTGACACTTTTTTGGGGACCAGTGGCATTATTACAGTGATCAGTGCTAAAAATATACACTGTCACTGTACTAATGACACTGGCTGGGAGGGAGTTAACATCAGAGGCGATCAGAGGGTTAACCGTGTGCCTAAAATGTGCTTGGTTACTGTGTGGGGGAGGTGATTGTACTATGGGAAGGCAGGGATCCATGTTCCAGCTTTGCAGAAACACAGGATCACTACCTTCCCTACTGACAGAACGGCAGTCTGCCTTGTTTACATAGGCAGACTGCCGTCCTGCTTCTGTCCTGAATGATCGGCGGGTCTCGGCGGACATTAAGTCCGCTGACCCGGAAGTGCGACCCATACTGGGAAGTGCAGGCACGTGATACTACGCAGGAGAGCCGCCTTGCCACTATATACAGTGCCTTGCAAAAGTATTCGGCCCCCTTGAACTTTTCAACCTTTTGCCACATTTCAGGCTTCAAACATAAAGATATAAAATTTTAATTTTTTGTGAAGAATCACCAACAAGTGGGACACAATTGTGAAGTGGAACGAAATCTATTGGATATTTTAAACTTTTTTAGCAAATAAAAAACTGAAAAGTGGTGCGTGCAAAATTATTCGGCCCCTTTACTTTCAGTGCAGCAAACTCACTCCAGAAGTTCAGCGAGGATCTCTGAATGATCCAATGTTGTCCTAAATGACTGATGGCGATAAATAGAATCCACCTGTGTGTAATCAAGTCTCTGTATAAATGCACCTGCTCTGTGATAGTCTCAGGGTTCTGTTGAAAGCGCAGAGAGCATCATGAAGACCAAGGAACACACCAGGCAGGTCCATAATACTGTTGTGGAGAAGTTTAAAGCCAGATTTGGATACAAAAAGATTTCCCAAGCTTTAAACATCCCAAGGAGCACTGTGCAAGCGATCATTTTGAAATGGAAGGAGTATCAGACCACTGCAAATCTACCAAGACCTGGCTGTCCCTCTAAACTTTCAGCTCAGACAAGGAGAAGGCTGATCAGAGATGCAGCCAAGAGGCCCATGATCACTCTGGATGAACTGCAGAGAACTACAGCTGAGGTGGGAGAGTCTGTCCATAGGACAACAATCAGTCGTACACTGCACAAATCTGGCCTTTATGGAAGAGTGGCAAGAAGAAAGCCATTTCTCAAAGATATCCATAAAAAGTCTCGTCTAAAGTTTGCCACAAGCCACCTGGGAGACACACCAAACATGTGGAAGAAGGTGCTCTGGTCCGATGAAACCAAAATCAAACTTTTTGGCCACAATACAAAACGATATGTTTGGCGTAAAAGCAACACAGCTCATCACACTAAACACACCATCCCCACTGTCAAACATGGTGGTGGCAGCATCATGGTTTGGGCCTGCTTTTCTTCGGCAGGAACAGGGAAGATGGTTAATATTGAGGGGAAGATGGATGCAGCCAAATACAGGACCATTCTGGATGAAAACCTGTTGGAGTCTGCAAAAGACCTGAAACTGGGACGGAGATTTATCTTCCAACAAGACAATGGTCCCAAACATACAGCAAAATCTACAAAGGAATGGTTCACAAATAAACGTATCCAGGTGTTAAAATGGCCAAGTCAAAGTCCAGACCTGAATCCAATTGAGAATCTGTGGAAAGAGCTGAAAACTGCTGTTCACAAACGCTCTCCATCCAACCTCACTGAGCTCGAGCTGTTTTGCAAGGAAGAATGGGCAATAATTTCAGTCTCTCGATGTGCAAAACTGATAGAGCCATACCCCAAGCGACTTGCAGCTGTAATCGCAGCAAAAGGTGGCTCTACAAAGTATTAACGCAAGGGGGCCGAATAATTTTGCACGCCCCACTTTTCATTTTTTTATTAGTTAAAAAAGTGTCAACAATCCAATAGATTTCGTTCCACTTCACAATTGTGTCCCACTTGTTGGTGATTCTTCACAAAAAATAAAAATTTTATATCTTTATGTTTGAAGCCTGAACTGAAATGTGGCAAAAGGTTGAAAAGTTCAAGGGGGCCGAATACTTTCGCAAGGCACTGTATGTATATATATATATATATATATATATATATATATAAATGGCTATATATATATATATATATATATAGTCTGCAAGCGGTTAAATATACTGCATTAAAGAGTTAGTTCACCTTTACCAAAAAGGGGCTTTGGAGATAAAAACATTCTG
This sequence comes from Lithobates septentrionalis, assembly GCA_037952835.1. NCBI lineage: Eukaryota > Metazoa > Chordata > Amphibia > Anura > Ranidae > Lithobates > Lithobates septentrionalis. The sequence continues at coordinate 683,987 of JBBDGP010002373.1, forward strand.
TACACCTCTGACTAAAGTTGAATAATACCCTTAAAGCGGAGTTTCAGCCACAATTTCTTTTTTTAAGTCAGCAGCTACAAACACTGTAACTGCTGACTTTTAGTAAGGAAGGATACTTGCATGTCCAGGGAGCCCGCGATGTTGCCCCCCCCCCCCCCCCTGAAGTCTATCCATCCATTGGATCGGGTGCAGGCGCCGACCCTTGTAACTAAGGGAAACCAGCAGTGGAGCCTTGCAACTTCAGAGCTGGTTTCCTACTGCTCATGCGCGAGTCACACGGTGCTTTGTGAATGGTCAGCTTGTCTTCTGGGGCACACACATTTACCAGAAGACAGTGGGGGAGAAGGAGGAGGGCTCGCAGCAGAAGAGGACATGACGTCCTGGGCCGCGGCCGACCTTGGATGGAAGTACACTTAGTACCACGAGGGGTGGAGGTGTGGTCTTTAGTTTAAGACCACCTTTCAAAAGTGGGTGGAACTCCGCTTTAATATAGGTATAGGCCATTTATGTACTTCGCAAAGCCTGTCCGAAAAACTTCTAGATATGGCATCATCCCATCCTGCCTTGTTGCTAGGATGTTGCTAAGACATTCCCAGCCCTTACTGTCCTCCCCCATTATCGCAGTAGTGAGCTCTCAAACCCCAACAAATGTGTGGTCCTCTGTCTCCTCTGTTGCAGCATTGCTGAGCTTAGAGTTACTGCAACAGGGAATAAAGAGCGGGTGTGAATCAGCTGGGAGTGTCTTAACAACATCCAAGCAACAAGGCAGAATAGGATTGGGGTCGACGCCATGTTTGGGATTTTTTTCAGTCAGGCTTCAGGAGGTAGGTAAATGGCTTACACCTATAGTAAGTGTATTATTCAACTTTGGTCAAAGCTGTACAGTTTAGTAAGATCTACAGGCACCCTTTACCTGCATAGGCAGTTTTTCAGTAAAGGTGAACTAACCCTTTAAGCGCTTTCTATGGTATGACCCAAACCACTTTGTATTTAGTTGAAACTAAGTGGGTAGGTTTGGCGCGGCCCAGTTTACATGCAATGCTGAATTCTGCTTCTGATCGTGTTGTTGGGAACATATTTGTGAACACTGTCTCTTAGCAACCTTTGTAAATGCTTCTCCACTACTGCTGTCGAGTGGAAGCTCTATTTATAGAGTACATATTTTGTCTGCTAAATAGAAGGTAAATGGCTGCTTGTTTATCAGTGTTCTGTAGGGTTAACGATATTATTCCAATTAAAAGGGCCAAAGATTGTTGTTTGTAACTTGACAGCTGTCTCCATCTCTGGGAACACTTTTAATATGTGCTTTTAGGCTTTTATATGTATTTCCCAAAGACAGAAAACATCTATGTCACAGTTGACTAATGTGTTTGTCAACTCAGCATCTGTACACATCATATATATATACATATACATGTATATTTACATATATATATATATATATATATATATATATATCTATATATATCTATATATAGATATATATAGATATATATAGATATATATATATATATATATATATAAAAAATTAGAGCTGCACGATTCTAGCCAAAATGAGAATCACGATTTTTTTGCTTAGAATAAAAAGATCACGATTCTCGCGGCGTAAAATCTTTCACATTATACAAAAAAACTGGGCTAATTTTACTGGTTAGTTTTACAGTGTGACATAAAATATTGCAATGACCATTATTTTATTCTCTATGGTTTCTACTAAAAAAAAATTAAAATTATATATGTTTGGGGATTCTAAGTAATTTTCTAGCAAAAAAAAAATGATTTTACATTGAAACCAACAAATGTCAGAAAAAGGTTTAGTGTTTAAGTGGTTAAACTTCCCTCATTTACACACAAAAGTGTATTCCTTTGATCTAAAGGACACATTGTTACAATGTTTATACTTAAGTTCCACTGCTAAAGAATGTTGTGATTCTTGGCAGACTGTGCTTTTTTTTTTCTCCCTTTCTTTAAATGGCTGTCGGCTTTAGCAGAACAGAGAATCCTCTGCATAGAAAGAATCGGGAAATACTTTGTTAAGGTCGCAAGCGGGGGAAAAATCGCGATAACGATTCTTAACGATTAATCGTGCAGCTCTAATATATATATATATATATATTTATATATATATATATATATATATCCACAAGGTTTAGGAGTGTGTCTATGGGATTGTTTGACCATTCTTCCAGAAGTGCATTTGTGAGGTCAGGCACTGATGTTGGACGGGAAGGCCTGGCTTGCAGTCTGTGCTTTAATTCATCCCAGAGGTGTTCTACTGGGTTGAGGTTAGGGCTCTGTGCAGGCCAGTCTAGTTCCTCTACCCCAAACTCGCTCATCCATGTCTTTATGGACCTTGCTTTGTGCACTGGTCCAAATCATTTTATGGAGGGGGATTTATGGAAGAATAGTCAAACATTCCCATAGACACACTCCTAAACCTTGTGGACAGCCATCCCAGAAGAGTTGAAGCTGTTATAGCTGCAAAGGGTGGGCCAACTCAATATTGAGCCCTACAGCCTAATGCCCCGTACACACAGTCAGACATTGATCGGACATTCCGACAACAAAATCCATGGATTTTTTCGGACTGATGTTGGCTCAAACTTGTCTTGCATACACACGGTCACACAAAGTTGTCGGAAAATCCGATCATTCTGAACGCGGTGACGTAAAACACGTATGTCGGGACTATAAACAGGGCAGTGGCCAATAGCTTTCATCTCTTTATTTATTCTGAGCATGCGTGGCACTTTGTCCGTCGGATTTGTGTACACACAATCGGAATTTCTGACAACGGATTTTGTTGTCGGAAAATTTTATAGCCTGCTCTCAAACTTTGTGTGTCGGAAAATCCGATGGAAAATGTGTGATGGAGCCTACACACGGTCGGTCGGAATTTCCGACAACAAGGTCCTATCACGCATTTTCTGTCTGAAAATCTGACCGTGTGTACGGGGCATAAGAGTGGGATGCCATTAATGTTCATGTGTGTAAGGGCAGGCGTACCAATACTTTTGACAATATAGTGTATGTATATATATATATATATATATATATATATATATATATATATATATATATATATATATATGTATATACATACATACATACATACATACACACACAGTATCTCACAAAAGTGAGTACACCATTCACATTTTTGTAAATCTTTTCTTCTATCTTTTCATGTGATAACACTGAAGAAATGACACTTTGCTACAATGTAAAGTAGTGAGTGTACAGCTTGTATAACAGTGTAAATTTGCTGTCCCCTCAAAATAACTCAATACACAGCCATTAATGTCTAGACACACTCCTAAACCTTGTGGACAGCCTTCCCAGAAGAGCTGAAGCTGTTATAGCTGCAAAAGGTGGGCCAACTCAATATTGAACCCTACGGACTAAGACTGGGGTGCCATTAAATTTCATGTACATGTAAAGGCAGGTGTCCCAATACTTTTGGTAATATAGTGTAGATAGAAGTGATTACTTATACACTAACATGATTGATAACATAACACTATTACTAAGTTTCCCCATAATTCAATAACTATTAGGAACCTACACTACAGCCATTCACGAAGCACCAGCAATGTCACATGGGCAAGGTCCATAGCCTTGTGTAGGTTCCAGCTCGTAGCTTACTGTATACTTGGTGGTTTCTTGTATTCCCAGTAGCTAAATGGAACAGGAGAAATGAAAAAAACGCTGAGAATGTACTACTGGGCAGTGAAGGATTAAAGTAGACCTTTTATTTTTTTGCCTTTCTGGAAAATAACTGGTTCACTTTAGGAAGCTCTACAGATCTCAAAATCAAAATAGAATATCTTCCGACAAACTGTTCTGGAATTTCTGTCAAGAATTCCCTTGGAAGAAAACTGCCAACTTTCACTTAGAAGCCTTATATTAAACTGTCAAGAAACATTAAACTAACAGGAAATAAGACATTTCATATAGTGAGAGTTAAATAACTTTATTTACATGTCAGTCATCAAGTGGTAAAGCAAAAATAAAGAAGACAGCCCGGGAGCTTTCACCTTTAGAAAAAAGTCAGCAATGACTTTCATATTTCTGTCCTTAAATTTCCTTTTAAGCTGATGTGTTAATATTCTCTACACTCCTCTGGTGATGTAGTGCAGACACAGTCTGAAATAATTATAGTGGAAGTCATATAATTGCTGTCTAATAATGGAGACAGAATTTTATGCAGTGACGCATCATTTCATTTCTTTTTCAACCTAGTTTATTTTTATGGTTTCGTGTTCTTCCTGCCTTTGTGTATACCCAGAGAAGATCATTTCTATCTATATTCCTATAATTTCTCTGAAGAGTTTAGGAAATGTGAGCATCCTAGCAACTTCAATAAAGTTTGTGAGAGAAATTGTGGGATGTCAAACTGAAAGGTTGTTTTTTAGAGTCATTAGTATTGTTGAGGGAAACCATCCAAGACTTCACTGTCCAGATCTTTGATCTTTACAGTAACTTTGTTGGTTCATAAAAAAAAAATCAAGACAAAAGTCCCTGTAAAAGAACTAATTTAATGCTCACCCATCATGCTGTCCATGCTGCCGATTCTCAGTCCCTACTGCTGCCATATCATTTTCCGATTAGTCACATTCCTACGTGTGTCAGATGCCTGATTCCCTGCCAACTGCTGTGGTTTCTTCCACTGGCCCCTATATCAATACTATGTCTTGTGGTGATATAGGTGTTGGCAGGTGTAACCAAAGGGTGTAGAGGGGGACCAAGCATCCAACACATCCAAAATGTTGAATTCCAAAGAGTCTTACAAAAGGCTGCAGTTCTGGTTGGAGAGAAGGTAGGAGGCATGGGCTCCAGAAGAGGATAGTATAAGAGCGCTTCTATTGCAGGAGCCTTTCAGCTTGATTTTTTTTAATGCAGGGGTCTTCAAACTACGGCCCTCCAGTTCAGGAACTACAATTCCCATCATGCCTAGTCATGTCTGTGAATCTCAGTGTCTTAAAATGTCTCATGGGATGTGTGGTTCTGTAACAGCTGGAGGGCCGTAGTTTGAGGATCCCTGTTTTAATGCCTAACAGCAGACAGTAAAAAAAAATTATTTGTCCCCATGAGGACCAGGCATCCAACAAATCCAAAATGTTGAATTCCAAAGAGTCTTACAAAGGCTGCAGTTCTAAGTGGAGGGGAAGGTAGGAGGCATGGGCCCCTGAAGAGGATAGTAGTCTTTCAACTTGTTTTTTTAAAGCCTAACACCCGGCAATTCTTAAAAATGTATTTGTCCCCATGCTTCAGTAGATGGAGAATTTACTGCTCGTTTTTTCTAGGATGATTTAACAGAGAACTACTTACCTTACTCCATGGTCTTGCAGTCTTCCTCCTCACCCATGCTGGTTGTGATGACCGGTCCCCTGAAGCTGATTTCTTGCTGGGTTTGTCACCACCCCTCTTACCAATGTTATCACTTTCAATGCCACCGCTGGTCCTACATGCTAAATAATGACATAGGAGTACTTTCCCACATTCCAGCACTGTAGAGAAGAGGACCAGACTACTAGCTGCAGCAGGACCATGGACAAAGCAGTGCAATGAACAAAGTATTAGGCTCTGTTCACACTTGTGCATCAAGTCGTTCCCCATGTTTTCCAATGATAACCATTGATATATGTGTGACTTAAAGTTGAAGCAACTTCAAAGTAGTTCATGCACTACTTTGGTCTGACTTTCATGCAACTTGGGGGCCATAGACTTCAATGTTAACCCTCAAAAGTTGTATGAAAGTCATACCTGAATGCTACAGTTGTGCAACAGTTGTCCATTATCACTGGTCAAAGCCAAAGTCTATTTCAAGTTGCACCCATCCAAAGTTACGTCAAAGTTGCATCAAAGTTGCACCAAAGTTGTACTCCAAAGTCTGCGCAACTTTGGAGTCATATAAGTGTGAATGGAGCCTCATTGTTTGCTTAGGCTTCATTCACACTTATATGGCTCCAAAGTCATGCAAGTTTGGAGTGCAACTTTGATGTAACTTTGGATAAGCGTGATTTGGATGTGACTTTTTGTCCCCCTGCAAGGTCGGACGCACTGTTGCACCACCGTTGCCTGTAAAACATTTAGGTAAGACTTTTATTCAACTTTTGAGGGTTAATATTGAAGTCTATGGCCCTCAAGTTGTATTAAAGTCAGACCAAAGTAGTGCATGAACTTCTTTGAAGTTGCTATGACTTTAATTAGCACATATATGAATAGTTATCATTGGAAAAAATGGGTATGACTTGTCATGCAACTTTGATATCAAAAGTCATATGACAAGTCGCACAAGTGTGAATGGAGTGTAAACCTTCCCCACAAAAAAAGCAGTATGTCCTTCATCAGTTGGGGCAGGGACAGATTTATTTTTTTATAAAAATGTAAGAAGCTTACTTTAAGCAACTTGCAGGATTGCTTTAAACACCGTAGTGTCGGACAGTAAAATGCTTTGAGTGTCATTATCCTAGGGAGAGGGCAAGCAAATTTCTAGGGGGAGACAATTGGTCCATAACTTGCTAGGTCCATATCTTGCATTGGGGTTCCTAAAACTCTACACCAATCAATACCAGCTCAGTACAAAGGCTTACACCATTGTGTCCAGAGGGCCTTTCTGCTATGCTGATACTGGCTTATATGGTCTACGTCACTAAGTAGATGCTATAAGAGGTGTGTCTTGAAAAAATGGGGCCCATTTCAGAGCCCTAACGTGTTTTGTGCCATTGATGCCTCCAGATGTGGTTTGGCAATTTGCAATTTACCTGCCCACTGTGGTGAGTAAGGGTTTCTTCCCTTCCCTGGCCTCTTTCCTTCATGATCTGCTCATCTTCTCATTGAACTATAGCTGGCCAAAAATGAGATCAAATAAATGAACGAGCTGCAGATGATTGTAAAAATGGTAACTGTGCTCAACATGTAAATGATTACTATTTAAAAATCAAATGATTTCCATGGAAACTCTTTGTGGAACAGACTTTACAAAGATGTCACATCCACATTTCCACCATTACACCACTTAGACCAATTGCTCACTTGATACTTATTCTGGTGATTTTCTGCCATAGTTGTCGATAATTTACAGTTATTTTTGGACTTGGAAAGCGAAAATTATAGTGTTATAGAGTTTGATGAATCTCTGTTGGCTGGGGAAAAAAATTGCTCTGTCCAGGGCCAGCTTTTCTTATAGCCACCAGTCATTTTTATTGTTTTGCCCATTCTGCACTTCATACCTTTTCGTTCTATACTTTCTCTTATTAAATCTGATAATGTCACGCTCTGCACTGCTGCCTTATTTTTAATCTGCTGAGTCAGCAGACTTTCAGTCCAGTCTTGCATCCAGAAAAATCAATTTGCTGATCCATAGATAAAGGTCTATGTTGTGCTGGAGAGACATGGCAGCACGTTGCCTCAGTTATTATCTCTGCTCCATCACACAAAGAGGGTCAGTTCTCAGGAGGGAGCCAATGTTTATCTGCCCTAAGAGCAAATACAAAGTGTGAAGCGGGTCAAGTGGGATGTGCTGTCTTTTTATTCCATTTGAACAAACATGGAATACTTATATCTCATCTTCTAGGGTCGACGCACTTGATGTACAATCTGTATTTTCTTGGTTGTCTTTGAAGTTGATCTCCAGGCCCAAAAACTTTCACTTAAACATGCCACTGAGGATATAAATCCAGTGAGTACACCAATTGCTTATGCAAACCCAGGGATTACCTTGTGGTGACGTCATTGTTGTACGAGAGCTGTGGGTGAGACCCACCACCATAGCTCCCAACTGTCCCTGGTGGAAAGACTATCCCTATTCAGAAACCAAATCTTACTGTCCCTCTTTGATCCCTTGGTGTCCTTCTTTTTATCCTCATGTGCATATAGATGAAACATCTGCTTTTTAACCACTTGCCTACTGGGCACTTTTACCCCCTTCCTGTCCAGGCCAATTTTCAGCGCTGTCACACTTTGAATGACAATTGCGCAGTCATGTAACACTGTACCCAAACAAAATTGTTATCATTTTTTTTTTTTACACAAATAGAGTTTTTTTGGTAGTATTTAATCACCACTGGGTTTTTTATTTTTTTCCTAAAAAAAACAATAAAGACCGAAAATGTTGAAAAAAAACATAAACATTTTCATAGTTTGTTATAAAGGTAATTTTTCTCCTTCACTTCCTTCACTGGCAAACAGGTAATTTTTCTCCTTCACTGATGTGTGCTAATGAGACTGCAATGATAGGCACTGATAGGCTGCACTGATGGGCACTGAGGCTGCACTGATGAGGCAACACTGATAGGCATTGATGGGCACTGATAGGCTGTACTGATGGGCACTGATGAGGCGACACTGATGGGCACAGATAGGCTGCAATGATGGGCACTGATGAGGCAGCACTGGTGGGCACTGATAGGTAGCACTAATAGGCACTGATATGCGGCACTGATGGGCACTGATAGGCTGCACTGATGGGCACAGATAGGTCTCACTGATAGGCAATGGTAGGCAGAACTTATGGACACTGATAAGCGGCACTGATGGGCACTGGTAGGCGGCACGGATAGGTGACACTGATGAGGAGGCACTGATGAGCACTGATTGACAGCATAGTGCTGTTGCAGTGTAATGTGTCCCTCTCTATGCTTAAAATACCTGGTTGATCCCGCCTCTTCCTGTGTCCCCTTTAGCGTGCTGAACACGGTAATCATGGCTGCTAAACCATGATACCCTGGTCAGTTTATATACCTGTGTCATCCTGCAGTCTCCCCCCCTCCCTCCCTGCCTGTCAGCTCAGTTTGTGTGTGAGAGCTGCTCCCCACCCCTCCCCTCTCCTCCTGCTGCTATTTCCGCTACAATACATAAAGCACATTACTTGTATCCCCTCTGTTTTATGAAGATCTAAAGTACTTTAGGTCAGTATTTTAAAATTATAATCCTAAATACCTCCTGTCACAGGTCACGTGACCTCCCTCTGCTAGCCGGCTGACGTCAGAGGGGAATCTCAGCTCCTCCAGCTGCTCTCCTTAGACAGGGGGGAGGAGAGCGGAAGGGGATCACATGACCGCAGAGCGGTGGTGTGAGAAAAGGTATTTAGGGTTTTAATTGAAAAAAAAACACACCCACGGTACTTTAGATCTTTATAAAACAGAGAGGATACAAGTAATGTATGTATGTGACTAGACATGTGCACTGCCGGAAAAAATTTTTTTTTTCGTTTATCAGATTACTCGTTAATTGATTACTCGTCGATAAATCGTAACTTCAGATGCATTTGTATTCGCTACGTTCAGTTTGTATAGATGCGGTATTCGTTATTTCGACAATTCGTAACTTCAGATGCATTCGTATTTGTTATGTTCCATTTGTTTAGATGCGTCATTTGTTATTTCGGATAATTTGTAATTTATTTGTTTAAAACTATTGTTATAGTTTTTATTATTATTATTTATTATTAATTATTAATAATAATAAAAACTATAACAATAGTTATAAATGGTGGGAATAGGGCTATACCCAGGTTAAGGATTGCCAATGCTGGAGAGGGTGGAGTGAAGAACCCAGTGATATCAGAGATTGTGGCAAACATTTTATTCCAAAAGCTAGTTAAATGCTTGCAGGACTAAAGGATATGCGTGAGATGACCTACCGATCAACAGCCTCTCCAGCATAAAGGAGATTAGGACAGGCGAAATTTAGAGATCCTGTATGGGGCAAGGTACCACCTAAGGGCAATCTTTTGGGATAATTCCCACTGGTTAATGCATTTAGAAGGTTGGAAAATTGTTTTAAAGGCAAACTGTCATTGTTTGGTAGTCAAAGTCTCTCCTAGTTCAGCCTCCCATTTGCTTTTAGTGAAGTGGCTCTGTAATTTTTTTTTTTATGACATAATTTCTTATGCCCCGTACACACGATCGGACATTGATCGGACATTGATCGGACATTCCGACAACAAAATCCTAGGATTTTTTCCGACGGATGTTGGCTCAAACTTGTCTTGCATACACACGGTCACACAAAGTTGTCGGAAAATCCGATCATTCTGAACGCGGTGACGTAAAACACGTACGTCGGGACTATAAACGGGGCAGTAGCCAATAGCTTTCATCTCTTTATTTATTCTGAGCATGCGTGGCACTTTGTGCGTCGGATTTGTGTACACACAATCGGAAATTCCGACAACGGATTTTGTTGTCGGAAAATTTTATAGCAAGCTCTCAAACTTTGTGTGTCGGAAAATCCGATGGAAAATGTGTGATGGAGCCCACACACGGCCGGAATTTCCGACAACAAGGTCCTATCACACATTTTCCGTCGGAAAATCCGACCGTGTGTACAGGGCATTACTGTGTTTTTCTGTCTCCTTGTAAAATCCTTCATGAGCTCCTAAATTTCGATTTTTCCAATTCACTTCCTTTTGTTTGGATTGAACAGTGCACGTTAGTTGCGGTCTGTGCACTACTCTATGCACAGTACAAATCCCATAGTCCATAGTCCAGGGTTTACTAAATAGGGGACTGCAGTCCTGACCCAGACCGAGCGACAGTCCTGTCTGAACCGCGGCCATGCCACTTATCAGCCTAGGTGTTCCCTCTTTCTGGTCCCCCACCCGGCCACCACTCTAATCCTTAAAGCGGGCGGTGACGGGAGGTGCTGAATACCGGGACAGAGGGCGGAATTCGTTAATCGCCCCCTTATTAAAGTAACAAGTTGGGGTGCTCCCACTCTCTGTCCCGATATGCAGCACCTCCCACCCCCACCCGCTTTAAGGATGGTAGCCACAGCCAGGTGGGAGACCAGAGACATACAACACCCAGCTGGTATGTGCCTATGACCTAGTAGGACTGTGCAAGGGAGGCTGAATGATGACAGGGGGACTGTGATGTAAAGAAGGCGAGGGGGGCTATGACTGTAAGGAGCACTGTGGTGTGTAGAGGAGGCACTGTGATGTGTAAGGGGAGCAGTGTGATGTGTAAAGGGGGTACTGTGTAAAGGGGGCACTGTGATGTGTAAAGGGGGCACTGTGTAAAGGGGACACTGTGATGTGTTAAGGGGGCATTGTGTAAAGGGGACACTGATGTGTAAAGGGGGCACTGTGCTGTATAAACGGGGCACTGTGATGTAGTGGCAACTGGTGCTCCATTTTTTAGGGGGGCGGCAAACAAATTTCCCGCCACCCCTCCCCCCATTCAGTCGGTCCATCAGTAAACCCCCCCCCCCCGTTCGGTCCGTCGGTCCGTCCGTCCATCAAAATCCCCCACCCCCCGTCACTTGGTCGAACGGCAAAGCACCCACCCTCCCTGTTGCTCGCTCGTCCACCCACCAGCCCCACACTTACCCCATTTAGGTCACAGGCAGCTTCGGCGGATTCCCCCTGCATCACCTCCTCAGCAGCCAATACGGTTGATTCTCCACTTGACCAATCGGGTCTTCAGACCCGCTTCCTAAATGGCCAGAAGGAGAGGCAGGAAGACAATAGCTAATATTAATTCGCTATTGTTACACGACTGGGTGGGCTCAGGGCGCAGTGCTCTGCGCCCTGAGCCCACCCTTTTTTGAAGGGCCTCAGGCTCTAATCATGTGCTTCAAAGAAAAAACAACCCCCATTGAAATCCATGCATTCGGCAAGCTGCATGTAGATTAGGGGCCGGGTGCATGGATTATGGGAGTGGCGCCCCTGCACCCCTAATGGAGCAGCTGCCACTGCTGTGATGTGAAGGGGAACTAAGGACACTATTGGAATGCTTTAAAGGGGGGACTGTAATGTTAAGGGGGTCTGTGATGTAATGGGGAACTGTGGACACTGATGTAAAGGGGGAGCTGTGATGTTAAGGGGGTTGTGATGTGAAGGGGGCACTGAAGACAGTGATGTACAGGAGGGACTGGGCTGTAAAAGAGGGCTGCGATGTGTTACAGCACAAACATGAGATTCAGACCTCGGATAAGAAAAATTTACAAACTGGGCCTCCATAAATTTTAATTAAAGACCCCTGCCATAGTCCATCTCAGGAGCAAGCAAGAGAGGTTGGCTACGTTTCTTCATACTGTGGGACCATGAAGAACGGGTCACAGCAACAGCAAAAAAGGAATTTGGAGATTTGGTAGAGGATGAGAGAAATAGAAAGGATTTTTTTTAAAGGAAAGAATACATACTGGCATAGAATTTTTTTTTTTTAACACCAGAATTTGGTGTCACTTTAAGGCCTCATTTATATTTTCTTTTAAATGTGGGATTGAACCCACGTTTTTGAAGCTGTGAATGCGAATCAAAGCAGCTATCACTAAATAAAATGGTTACCTTACAGTCCTGTACCTACTATTGAGTTTGCGCTGCTTTGCTTCAGAATTTATACCCCATGTCGCTTTCTTGGTGCTTCTCTGTATCTCGAAAGCCTCCATAGATGTCTATCACAGCGCTCCCTGCAGAGTTAGCTTTGCTTTGTATTTCATGTATTGGAAAAAATAGAAAGCCAACACACACAGGGCATTTTACCAGGCTTCATAGCTTCAAAAAAGCATAAAAAATGCATGGTAAAGCGGTAGGCACTTTAACGTGTCTTACTAATCAATGCAAGTCTAAATGAGCCCTAATACAGTCCACTTCTTTCGGAAAGACAGGTACCCTTCATACATGTAGACACATTTACCAATTTTATAAATATCACGGTATAAGTTTGTCCACTTCTGATTCCGGCATTAGTAACTCTGTTACATTGTGAAGAAAGCTCAGATGTTATCTATTCAGGAGGAGTACAGAACTGGATTACAGAGATAGTGAGGAGCATGGAATGGAAAGAAATTGAAAAATGGAAGAGATAGAAATAGGAAAAATGTCAGAACTTTCTAACTGTAATTACTAAAGAAAAAAGAGAGGAAAAGGGAGGGGGAGAAAACATAAGCAAAGTAAAGAGAAAGAAAGTCACATTCATGCTTGGCAGATCAGGGCACATCCAGCGTCCCCATAGATTTAGAAAATGGCATAAGAAGTGCTCATTTTTTTTGTCACAGCCGATAAAAAGAACACCATTGTGTCACAAGTTAAGCCCATTGACATCCTCACAACACAAATCGGGTGTGCAGTTCAAAGAGAGTTTAAAAAGAGAATTTGAATTTAAAATTGCCAACAAACTAACATAATATTGGCTGTACCTGCCCATTAGCAAAGAAAGCAGTTCCAGGCAGCTGAATGTAAAGCTGACCACACCAGTAAAATTTCATTTGAAAATATTAATTCCCAGATTGTTTGGTTTACCAATGGTTAGTGTTCCCTTTTTATTGTATTGACGAGAAAATTCGAAGGACAGGATGGAATTTTTTTTCTCCAATAAATGAAATTCTAACTTTGAATGTTCAGGAAAAATCATACATATTGTAATGAATCCTGTTTGACCACTTCAATACCGGGCACTTTCACCCCCTTCCTGCCAAGGCCAATTTTCAGCTTTCAGTGCTCTCGCTCCTTGAATAATAATTACTTAGTCATGCAGCACTGTAGCGATATAAAATCGTTAGCGTTTTTTCACACAAATAGAGCTTCCTTTTGGTGGTATTTAATCAACTCTGTTTTTTTTTTTTACGCTATAAATGAAAAAAGACTGAAAATTTTGAAAAATGCATTTTTCTTAGTTTCTTTTCTAAAATTTTGCAAATAAGTCATTTTTCATAAATTTCAACCAAAATTATACATTTCTTTGGTAAAACTAAGACCCCGTTCACACTGGGACGTTTTTTCAGGCGTTTTTTAGGCGCTTTAGCGTTAAAAAAAAAGCGCCTGTAAAGCGCCTGAAAGAAGCCTCATCTGCAATCCCAATGTGAAAGCCCGAGTGCTTTCACACTGGGGCATTGCGCTGGCAGGGCGTCAAAAAAAGTCCTGCAAGCAGCTTCTTTGCAAGCGCTTTCGTGTTTTAGCCACCGGGCTGGGTGCGCCGATGGCCCGAGCCCTTTCACACTGCCAGCGCCCGGAAAACACCTGAAAAACGGCGCTTTACCAGCGTTTTTCGGGCGCTGTCAGTGTGAAAGGGCTCTGGCTTTCACATTGGGATTGCAGATGAGGCTTCTTTCAGGTGCTTTACAGACACTTTTTTTAATGCTAAAGCGCCTGAAAAACGCCTGAAAAACGCCCCAGTGTGAAAGGGGTCTAACCCAAATCAGTTAATATTATTTAGTCTGTGTGAAAGTTATAGAGTTTGCAAGCTATGGTACCAATCATTGAAAATTGAACACACCTGAGATCACACCTGTTGTACGAATCTCATTTCTTGAGGCCCTAACATGCTAAGACAGTACAAATGCCCCCCAAATGACCCCTTTTTGGAAAGTAGAAAGTCTAAGGTATTTAGTAGGAGGCATGGCATGTTTTTTTTAAGTTGTAGAGGCCCTAAAGAATAAAATGGTGAGTTTTGCAAATTTTTATGTCACACAGTATTTGCACAGCGGTTTTTCAAATGTAACAAAATAGAAATAGTGTGTTGCGCTGATATTAACCTCCCAGTCACTCTGTGCTTAGTGTATATATAAATCAATCCCTCCAAATAATAATAAATAATAATAAATTGATTAGAATTGATGTGGGTCTAATTAGGTCAGAAACACTATGACCACTGAGCTGTAGTGTTGTGCTCCACAAGAAATAAAATAAAACCAGGTTACCACCTGTGATAACAGATGAATACAATGTAGTTACTATATATAATGTCCAATATTAGTACCACCAAGAACTCTGATTGCATTAAAATAGAATGTGTGAGGAGGGGAGGAGCTGCTGACCAAGATGGCCGCATAGAGTGAACAAGGCTCTGACATGCCGCCACGCTAACAAGCAGACACGCTGAGAGGCAGATACGAGGAGAAGCAAACAAGCTGAAAAAGCAAATATTATCCATAGCTGATAACGCTAACTAACCAACAAGCGGGAGCATACCTGAAGATAGATTGATCGCTCGGATATCGGAGTACAACAAACTGAGCGGAGTGAGCGGTGAGAGCAGGAGGAGGAGAGGAGGAGAGGAGGAGGAGGCAGCGAGAATAGCGGCGCTCGCGAGAACTAGGAGATTCGAGAGAACTCGAGAGAACTTGCCTGTGGAGTGCCGGGACTACTACCAGGACAGAGCCGAGAGACAGCGGGCGAGGACGAGCGGGAGCCCCTGTGAATCTGCAGTGCGGACGGCGGGGTCACTCGCTTGTGGATGCCCTCTCCGGCGGAGGTCCCGGGAATGGAACGGCAGAGATCAGGCAGACTGAAGAGACTCAGGAACACTCATACTCGAAAGTCATAGCCGCCGAAGGAAAAGTGAGTAACCCTCTCCAAACCCGCTCGCAGGTAGGACTTTGGAAGCAGCAACAATAGCAGTATACAAAGGATAAATCTAGTAATTTTTTTCTCTTGTTGAAAA
This sequence comes from Lithobates septentrionalis, assembly GCA_037952835.1. Classification (NCBI taxonomy): domain Eukaryota; kingdom Metazoa; phylum Chordata; class Amphibia; order Anura; family Ranidae; genus Lithobates; species Lithobates septentrionalis. Next base: position 699,376 of record JBBDGP010002373.1, read on the forward strand.
TATAATACTTAACTCTGGAAATAAGAAGGACTTATTATTTAATAACTTAAGGAGAAGTGTGTGACACTGAACGGATACCGAATTGCTTACTGTATAAAGGAGAGACTAGCGTCTTGTATGTAATTTAAAGAATATAAAGAAAGAGGACTTTCTTTTAGCATTCCCCTTCCCTACCCTGGGACAATAGTTAAAAGTCCAGCAAACAAAAAGAAAGGGAGGGATAATGGCACCTAAGAAAGGTAACAAAACACCGCAGAACCAAGCAGGTAAAAAAGATAAAGGTGAAGCCAATAATAAAAACACCACAGGGGCACAATCAATACAAACAACAGACATTAAGGAATTCTTCCAACAATTGCAGTCACAATCCCCTCATACGACACAAGATCTACAAACATCACAGGAATTATCTAATTTAGCTGAATCATTTGCAACATCTAGGTCATCAGGAGAAGATCAAATAAGCCATCCTAGAAATAGTTCACCAATTGACAAAACAGGATTAACAAACAAAAGGATGAGGATAAGGAGAAATGGGATATAAGGGCATATATTCGATCACTCCCTACTCGGGCAGACATGGATCAATATATTCACAGATTGGAAGAATCATATAAAACAGAGATACAAGAATTAAAAGAATCCACTAAGGAAGCACAAGAAAAAATAGACACAGTGGATAAGAGAGTCCTAAAAACAGAACAAGAAATTAGAAGAATGGAGGAAAAAATACAGAAGCAAGATAAACAATTAAAGCAAATAATAAGCAATTTAGATGAGCAAGAAACAGAAATAGAAGATCAAATATAAGAATCAGAGGATTAAAAGAAGAAGTAAGCTCAAAAGATCTTGTAACAGCGCTACAAAAAGTCTTTCAAGGGGTTGCTCAAGACATCGAAATAAAAGATCTAATTATCGATCGGGCACACAGAGTAGCAGGGACAAGGCAGACAGATTTAAAAAAACCCCGGGACATTATTTGTAAAATGCATTTCGCCCACATAAAGGATAAAATTATGGCCGCGGCTCGTCAAAACAAGAACATTCATTATGAGGGAGAACCCTTATTATTTTTTCCAAGATTTATCAAAATTTACGCTAGATCGCAGAAGAGCATTGAGGCCTTTGGTGGAGCAACTAATTAAGAGCAATCTTCAATACAGATGGAAATTTCCATTTCAACTGCAGGTTCAAAGGGATGGACATATTATATCATTCAGAGATATGGAAGACTTGCCTAAATTCTTGGACATTCTTAAAATTCCAGAAATAGCACTGCCGGACTGGCCTATCATGTACATGCAGACAGCTAAAAAAGCATAAAAAAGCATAAAGAGGGGTGGGGGGGATGAGGGGGGGATGGAGGGAAGGGGGAATTAGGGTTTTTTTTTTTTTTTTTTTTTGGGGGGGGGGGGGGGGGTTAATAATAATAAAGTAGATGAAGCACAAAAGGTTTTAATGGTTTAAGCACTATGGGGGAGGGGGATTTGAGCTATTTTTATTTTTTGATCATAACAACACTTTTAGGATTCGCACTAGGGTATCAAAAACAAAATAGTGAATTAATGAGAACACAAAAAGGGTTATAATATAGAGTTAATGTACTATGGGGAGATGAAATGCGGATATCCTTTTTTGTTTGGAACACCTTTAATTTTTTTTTTTTTTTTTTTTTTTTTTAGAGGGAAGTCAAGTATAATAAATTAACTGAAGCATATAACGATTGAATGGTTTAAACACTATGGTGAATTAATAATATTGAATTAATGGGAACATATAAGGGTTTAATGATTTAAGCACTATGGAGAACCTGAATTTGAGATATTCTTATTCGTTTATAACACGTTAGGGTTTAGGCACTAGGGAATTGAAGAAGGATATTTTTAATTTTGTTTATCGTAATACCCCCTTTTTTTTTTTTTTTCTCTTCTTTTGGAGTTAATGTAATAATGAATTAATGAAAATATAAAATGATTTATAATAAGGAGTTAATGTTTTAAAGGGAGATGGAACTGGGATATCTTTGTTTGATTAATGGAATACTCAGAAGGTTGAAAAGAAGGGAAAAAAGAGAAAATACTTTTTTTTTTTTGGGGAGTTAACGTAAAAATGAATTAATGAGAATATAAAATGACTTATAATAAGGAGTTAATGTTTTTTTTTTTTTTTGGAGGTGAATCAATAATATTGAATTAAGGGGAATATATAAGGGTTTAATGGTTTAAGCACTATTAAGAAATGGAATTTGAGAAATTCTTATTCGTTTATAACAATTTATGATTTAGGCACTAGGGAAATGAAAAAAGATATTTATAATTTGCTTATGGTAAACACTTAATGATGTTTTTTTTTATTTTTTATTTTTTATTTTTTTTTGGGAGTTAATGTAATAATGAACTAATGAGAATATAAAATGACTTATAATAAGGAGTTAATGTTTTTTTTTTTTTTTTTTTTTTTGGAGGTGAATCAATAATATTGAATTAAGGGGAATATATAAGGGTTTAATGGTTTAACCACTTCCCACCCGGCCACTGCACATAAACGGCCGGGTGGGCTATCTCTCCTTCTGAGTGGACGTTCAGGAACGTCCCTCAGAAGGAGCGGGATCGCGCGCGCGCGTGCCCGCGCAGCGGCGTGATCCCGATGCGCTCGTGTCACCCGGACACGGCGCATCTCCGATCGGTAGGAGGGCTCTGTGATTGGCCCTCCTGATCACATGACGGCCGTGTCGAATCACAGCCGTCATGTGATGTAAACACAGAGCCGGTTGCTAGGCAATCTGCTCTCCTTTCCTCACACGGAAGTTGTCAGTGAGGAGAGGAGAGCGGATCGCTGCAGCCGGCTGGTGATCAGTGAGTATGAGCTGTTTTTTACAGCTTTTTACTCACTGATCACCAGTCTAGTGTCCCCACAATGTAAAAAACACAAAGTAAACACACAATGTCCCCAACACACGTCCCCAAAACACATGTCCCCAAAACACATGTCCCCAAAACACATGTCCCCACATAGTAAAAACACCTGTCCCCCACATATGTCCCAGTAAAATCACATGTCCCAATGATTATCTGCACACATATGTCCGTGATCACCTGTGCACATCTGTACATTATCATTTGCGCACATGTGTCCGTGATCACACGAACCAATTATTATACACTTAACGGGATTTTTTTTAACAAAAACATGTAGCAGAATACATTTTGGCTTAAATTTATGACAAAATTCTATTTTATTGGATTTTTATTAAAATAGAAAGAAGAAAATATTGTTTTTTTTCCAAATTTCCGCTCTTTTTTCGCTTATATCGCAAATAAAATAAGGAACGGAGTAATGAATAAATACCACCAAAAGAAAGCTCTATTTGTGTGAACAAAATGATAAAAATTTCATTTGGGTACAACATTGTATGACCGCGCAATTGTCATTGAAATTGTGAGAGCGCTGAAAGCTGAAAATTGGTCTGGGAAGGAGGGGGGCGAAAGTGCCCAGTATTGAAGTGGTTAAGCACTATTAAGAAATGGAATTTGAGAAATTCGTATTCGTTTATAACAATTTATGATTTAGGCACTAGGGAAATGAAAAAAGATTTTTTTTTTTTTTTTGGTTGTTTTTTGTTTCGTGTTTTCTCTAGGGTTTATTCATTAAGGAACTGAAGTTGAAGGTTTTTTAATGCTATGTAGAGTTTGATAGATTATAATAATGTATAATGTAATAACAAGGTATTCACAAGATAATATTGGAAACGGGAAAAAGATGAATACAATAACCAATTGAGGATTACGGACGCATACAGACAGGGAGAGAGGGTTTTTTTTTTTCTCTCTCCCTCTCTCCCCCCCCCCCCTCCCCCTTTTTCCCCCCACGGTCCTACAATGCAGCTGTATGTATAACTAAAAGCGGCATGAAAAAGACGAATGGGCGATAACTTCCTGGTTAGCAGGCTCAAAACCCTCGGATTAGGGAACTTACTATAGACAGTAAGGAAGACTTTATTTAAGTCAAGTAGTAATAGGGTAGAAACAGTGTGCGAGTGAGAGCATAATTTCGTGTGAGTGCTTGGTTAATTTTTTTTTTCTCTCTTTCATTTTGTTCCTCTATCCTCTCCCTACTCTACTGAATGAGCGAGATTAAATTCTGTTCGTTCAATGCAAGAGGCCTCAACTCTCCCAATAAAAGAAATCAAATTTTGAACTTGTTTAATAAACAAAAAGTAGATGTTATACTGTTCCAGGAGACTCATTTTCGTTCGAATCACATTCCAAAAATTAATGATCGTAATTATAATTTTTGGATACATGATACATTTCCTTACTCCAAATCAAGAGGGGTATCTATTGCCTTTCACAAGAATGTACCTCACCAAATAACACAAAAATATATGGGCAATGACGGAAGGTCCTTGATTATAAGGGTCATGTTATATGGGAAAATATTCACAATTATTAACCTTTATCTACCAAATCACGATCAGATAAGGATGGGAATAAAAGCCCTAAATAATAGCATGGAAAAAGCTGAAGGTATAGTGATTATGGGTGGGGACTTCAACTTTGTTATTGACACGAAAATCGATACAACTAATAAACACGCTTATAGAAACAAAAGCCAGATAGAGGAATTCAAGGAGACAATGGAGAAACACCAGCTGGTGGATATCTGGAGAGCCCAACACCAAACAGAAAAAAACTATTCATATTATTCTAATATACATGACTCATATCATAGGATAGACTATTTTTTCATCAATCATTATGGAATGTTAATGACTCCATCATCAGATATAGGAGGTTTTTTATGGTCAGATCACGCCCCGATATATTTGGAAATCAAGGCAATAGAACGAGAAAAAATAAAAAGGAACTGGAGACTAAATGATAATCTGTTAAAGGATAAAGATTGTATAGAGGATATACGTAAAACAATAAAGGAGTTTATAGAGATCCATGAGAATGACGAAACATCAATCCCCATACAATGGGAAACATTAAAATGCGTATTAAGAGGGACATTCATCAAACACGGCTCAAGATTAAAAAGAAAAAAGGAGCAAAAAAAATCCCAGTTGACAAAAGAAATAGAGGAATTGGATAAAAAACATAAACAGAATTCAAAATCAATAGAAAAAATAAAATTAAAAGAGAAAAGGCTGGAATTACAGGCACTGCTCGACGAAGAAACCCTTAAGATTAGAGATCGTAGAAGGGCACAATGGTATCAATATGGGAATAAAACAGGAAAGACGCTTGCTAAGATACTAAAAGAACAACAGATCTCAACAACTATAATTAAAATATTAAAAGCAAACGGGGAATATACATATGACCCTAAAGATATAATGGAAGCATTCTATACATACTACTCCAAATTATATAATATTAAAACATCAAAAGAGAATGGGGTGGAAAATGAGAATAGAGAGAAAATTAAAGAATATATCTATGAAACCGCTCTCCCCAGACTCTCTGAAGAAACATCAGAAAAACTGGAAACCGATATCTCCCTAGAAGAGATTCAGCAAGCGATTAAAGAACTAGTGCCAGGTAAAAGCCCAGGACCTGACGGATTCACTGCCAGATTTTTTAAGAATTTTCAAGACATAATTGCCCCTCTACTAGAAAAAACATACAATTCGATATCGGACATACAAGGCTTTGTGCCACAAAGTACAGAAGCTCATATTACCTTGATTCCAAAACCGGAGAAGGACCATACACTGTGCAAAAATTATCGACCAATCTCATTAACCAATATAGATATCCGCCTGTATTCTAAAATAATTGCAAATAGGATAACACCGATCTTACCTAATCATATACAACTAGACCAAACAGGATTTACAAAAGGGAGGGAAACTAAGGATAACATTATAAAGACTTGCACATTATTGGAGTATGCCCAGAAAAAAGCTACTGAAACATGCTTGATGACCGTAGATGCTGAAAAAGCATTTGATAGGATAGGATGGTGCTTCCTGGAAGAAACATTGAAACAACTTGGTTTGGGCCCGAAAATGTTCAATAGGATAGTTGCTTTGTCTTCTAACCCAAAAGCAAAAGTAAGAGTGAACGGAATGTTATCGAAGGACATAAAGATATCAAATGGCACCCGTCAAGGATGTCCCCTCTCTCCCCTATTGTTTGTACTTATAATGGAACATTTAATTACAGCAACCAGGAATAATAAAGATATTAGAGGGTTAAAGGTAGGGAAGAAAGAATATAAGGTAGCTGCATATGCAGATGATCTATTGATATATATAACTAACCCCATTATAACGATTCCAAATTTAATGAAAGAATTCAGAAGATTCGGGGTACTAAGTTACTTCAAAGTAAATTACGACAAATCAGAGATACTGAACATATCAATTGATGAGAAAGACAGTCTATTGATGCAAAAGGATTTTCCGTTTAAATGGAGGCAAAATAAAATAAGATATCTAGGAATTATTTTAACAAAAGATCTGAAACAATTACAAGGGAAGAATTACGAAAAAGTAATTGAAAATGCCATTAAAACATTACAGAAATACGATAAACTGGTATACTCCTGGACAGGTAGAATCAAGACCGTAAAAATGGATATACTGCCAAAGCTCTTATATACTTTCCAAACGCTACCATTAGAACCCCCAAAAAAATTAATGAAGGAACTAAGAAAAGCTATAGTCGGATTTATATGGGCGCACAAAACTCCCAGAATAAAAATGGAAAATTTAATAAAAAAGAGAAGCAAAGGAGGGTTGGCATTACCAGACTGCACAAAATATTTGCAAGCAGCATCACTGACCAGTATAATAGACTGGCACCATAACAAAGAAAACAAACAATGGGTCAATTTGGAGGAGGAAATAATAGGACCTCAGCTCAAAACCCTTCCATGGATAGAACCCCACCTGAGACCCAAGAGAGAGGAGATGACACTCTTTGTAAACGCAACGTTAAAGGTATGGGACGGCATAATGAAATGCGGGAAGCTCTCTACGACGACTGGACCAATGACTCCACTATTTTCCAATCCTGAATTTCCTCCAGCAATGAGTTGTAAAAACTTTTTAAAATGGAATAATGCAGAGGATATAAGACTAGCACAAATCCTGGAAAACGGGAAAATACCAGCATTGAAGGAAATGGGAACAGAAAATGAAAAAAAATGGTTGCAGTACCAACAACTTCAGACGTTTATAGGACAGAAAATAACTAGGATAAATAGACCATTAACCAAGTTTGAAAAACTACTACTGGGAGAGCAGTCCCCAATTAAGAAATTATCAAAAATATACGATGATTTAATCCCGGACAGCCAACTTAAAGAGATAGGGAGCGTAAAAAAATGGGAAGAAGTATTGGAGAGACCACTGCTGGAGGCAGAATGGGAGAAAGTTTTTAAGACCATACATAGAACAACCATTGCAAATAAACACCAGGAAAGGAATTACAAAATAGTAATGAGATGGTATAGGAGCCCAGTTACTCTAAATTTGATTAATAAGGGAAATACAGATTTGTGCTGGAGATGTAAAGCAGATAAGGGTACAATGGAACATATATGGTATGGATGTCATCTGGTGAAAGGATTCTGGAATAAAATATTTGATATTTATTATAAAGTTTCAGGAGTAAGGGTGATCCCGAGTATAGAAACTTCACTACTATCCCTGATGCCAAAATCAATTAAGAAGCTTAAAAAAGATATCATTCACCATATGACATCAGCAGCCAGAACAATAATAGCAAGAAACTGGAAAAAATCAAAAAGTCCAGCAATAGTAGATTGGTTATGTGAGATGAACGAGATACAATATATGGAGGAAAAAATAAGAGAGGAAGGTTATATTACAAACCAACTTCCTAAGATCTGGCAAAATTGGGATGAGTTCAAGGCATCGCATGAAATAATGGAATATATATAAGGAATTAAGGATAAAGGAACAAAAAAAAAAATTATTATTATTTTTTTTTTTTTTCTTTTTTTCTGTTTTTTTTTTTTTGTATGAGTGTGATATGTATGGAAAAGATAGGTAGAGGGGGGGAGGGGTAAGGGATGATAGATTTTTAGGGGTTTGGGATAAGAATATTTGGTGACGAAGGACATTAACGATGATAACTAGAAAGAAAAAGGAATGGAAAATGTGTGTGTTTTTATTTTTTTTATTTTATGTAAAAGAAATGTGAAGAATTTGTTATGAAATGTCTTGTTTAACTGAAAGATACCTTTTTATGAAGCTGGGATGTTTATGATTGTTTATATGAAATGACAATTTAATAAAGAAAGATTGAAAACAATATTAGTACCACTACAAGAAATACATATGATTACAAAGTTAAAAGAATTAAAAGATTCCCAGCTTGAGGCTTGTTTGATAGCCGTTCTTAATTGTAATAAATATGCATTGCACTCATTGCTATTATTAGGCAGAAACCCATATATGCTGAAAAACAAATCTTTTCAAAAGTTCCCCCAATATTGCTGTGTAGTATAAGGGCTTCCAGATAGAAATTTCTCAGATATCACGAGTATGTGAAATAAAAAGAAGAGACATCATTGCGCAATAATGGATTACTTAAAATAGCAGCACTTCACTGAGTGCACTCACATAAGCCTGGATATTCAATGCCTGGATGGATAAAGACAGTCAGCCGCTTGGGGCGCGGTGAATCCTCACACCGCTCGTAACAATCTGCTGACCAGCTTCAATACTTTACGTCACTGACTCCTCCTACGCGTTGCGTCACCCGAAACGTGACTTTTTCAAGGTTTTTCAAATGCAATTTTACACACTAATGCCCCGTACACACGGTCGGATTTTCCGACGGAAAATGTGTGGTAGGACCTGGTTGTCAGAAAATTCGACCGTGTGTAGGCTCCATCACACATTTTCCATAGGAATTTCCGACACACAAAGTTTGAGAGCTTGCTATAAAATTTTCCGACAACAAAATCCGTTGTCGGAAATTCCGATCGTGTGTACACAAATCCGATGCACAAAGTGCCACGCATGCGCAGAATAAATTAAGAGACAGAAGCTATTGGCTACTGCCCCGTTTATAGTCCTGACGTACGTGTTTTACGTCACCGCGTTCAGAACAATCGGATTTTCCGACAACTTTGTGTGACCGTGTGTATGCAGGACAAGTTTGAGCCAACATCCGTCGAAAAAAAATCCATGGATTTTGTTGTCGGAATGTCCGATCAATGTCCGACCGTGTGTACAGGGCATAACGCATGAATACACTTTAATGAATTTCAATGCACACAAAGACAATATAATACCCATATTTTTGGTAAAATCTAAAATATGGCGTTGCTCCGGGTAAATAGATACCAAACATGTCACACTTTAAAATTGTACATGCTTGTGAAATGGCGCCAAACTTCAGTATTTAAAAATCTCCATAGGGGATGCTTTATAAGCCTTTATTGGTTACCAGTTTAATGTTACAGAGGAGGTCTGGTGCTAGAATTATTACTCTCGCTTTGACGTTAATGGTGATGCCTCACATGTGTGGTGCGATCATCATTTACATATGTGTACGGACCAACGTGTGCGTTTACCTTTGCGGGCGGCGGGGGCGCTTTACATTTTTTATTTGTTAGTTGATGAGACACTGGTACACTTACAGATGTTGATGTTGCAATGGAACACTATTGCATATGGTACAGATGTTGATGGGACACTGGTACTGATGTGTATGGGACACTTGGACAGGGACAGCGGTGCTTGGTGTATGTGGGGATGGCTGCAGTATGTGTGACCTCTGTGTAACTATACGCTAAAATCATCAGTTACACAGAGCTGTCACAGAGGCTGTAGCATCCCCCTCCCCCACACTATGCTCTCACTGAGCTCGGCGGGGAGAGAGCCGACACAGATACACCTGTCTTTGTTTACACTGTTTAATGGCTGTGATTGGACACAGCCATCACAGCGCTCATGTCCTGATCTGTGATGTGCTGTGTCCGGAGGACACAACCATCACATACTAGTACACTATAAGAGACTTACCTACCAAGAAAAGCCCTCCAGCGCCGCGCTGTCATGGCTCTCCTTGGTACCCTGCACTTCCGTGTTAACCCGATCTATAGGCCGGATGGGAAGTAGCAGTGGCAGCTGGTGGGTTCTTCTTTTGGGGGGGGCGGCAAACAAACAACACCCAAGGCGGGGCTTGACTCTGACAGCACCTCCCCCCCCGGCGGCTCGGCTCTGACAGCACCCACCCCCCCAGTGGTGTCCTCTCCTCCTCTGCTGGAGTGCAGGCAGCGGCGGCTCCAGGGTACATTCCTCCAGCTTTCTCCGTCGCGTGTCTTCTCTTCCGCCAAAGCGCTAGGTATTCAATAGGATTGCCTGACGCTTTGGCTAATTGGGAAACAGGTTACACAACCTGCCTTCTGATTGGCGGGGAGGAACCGGGTGGGCTCAGAGCGCAATGCTCTCCGAGGCCACCCTTTTTTCTTAAGCCTATTGGAGCCTCTGGCTCTAATCAGTTGCTTCAACCCCCCCACCCCTGCATTCGAATCCATGGTCCGGTGCCCTGATATGTAAATCAGGGGGCTGGACGCATAGATAGGGGAGGCGGCGCCCGTGCGCCCTCTATGAACAGGCCGCCACCGGGAAGTAGTGGTTAATAAGTAAATGTCATCCAGTTAAGGTTTACATGTACGTGAAACAATTTCCTCTTTTTATAATCATTTTTTTATTTATTCCTTGAGTTTTGTGTTAATAACTGCATTTGGCAACATAACAGTGGAGGAAGACTCCTAGAAAGAGGCCACATAAAGTTAAGTATTGGCCAATGTAACGCTCTCTGATAGGTGGACAGAACAAGGGTGGTATAAATATACAACACAAAACATCAAATAATAATACATTTTAGATATTATGACAGAATAGAAGAAAAGCCACAAATATCACTTCCTCGTTCTCTTCACAAATCATTGGCTTCCAATCTCCATCAACGTGTTTGTATCGCAGACATCCTTGTTATGTCTGTGTCATTCTGCTCTGCAACTCAGGATGATACAATTTATCATTTCAATGTTGTGCTGTCTCATTATGCGAGCTTTTTTCATTATATAACTTTGCTCCAGCTTCCGCGCTGTCTTCCTACCCCAAATAATAGTCTTCTTTTTTTTTTTTTTTCAAAGTCTCTTCAGACTCAGAGCAGCGGGAGACTAAAATAGATCAGAGAAAGTTTTTTGTAACATTCGCCTCTCATTCACCTGCTATGTTTTTCATTATTCCATTAAGGACATTTAAAAACCTTTGCTAGGAGGACACGGGAGCAAATGTAGATTTAAAGACAATTTAAAGGCAAATTCTACTGATTGTAAAAATGTAATAAATGCACCCACAGTAAAATGGAACTTTGCCCATAATAACGTGATTAAAAAAAAAAGAATGTCCTTTAGCAAAGAACCTACATTCCACATTAAAGTGGTGTTCCGGCCGAAATTATACTTTTTAAATAAAAATACCCCTATAATACACAAGCTTAATGTATTCTAGTAAAGTTAGTCTGTAAACTAAGGTCTGTTTTGTTAGTTCATAGCAGTAGTTTGTTATTTTATAAACTTACAGCAGGTCGTGGCCATCTTAAGTGTGGGCATCTGAAGCCAGACTGTATTTCTTCCTGGATCTCATTCTTGCAGATCTCGCACATGCTCAGTGCAGCACAAGCAGTGTAATAGGTTTCAGGTCAGGTTTCCATAGCAATGGCAGTTTCAGAGGAAGTTGCCGCCCCACGTGCTCAGTGCAGCACAAGCAGTGTAATAGGTTTCAGGTCAGGTTTCCATAGCAACGGCAGTTTTAGAGGAAGTTGCCGCCCCTTCCCAGAAGGCATTGCAAACAGGAAATGATGCGATGGGCCGCGGCCAGGGAGGAGGAAGTGAAAAATGAATACAGCAGATATATAGTAGGTGCTGAGAAAAAAAATAAAAAAATATCCTATTTGTTTACAGTGCACAGTTTAGTGAGGGATGCTGAAGAGTTGTAAAAGTGGGTGGAACTCCACTTTAATAATTATGCTACCAAAATGCGGGTATGCTGTAAATTGCCTCCAGCATTGTTCCTGTTTTTTTTTTTTTCTTACTGGAGGCTGCCATTATGCTGAAGCCTAGAGTCCCTGAGCAGCGGTAAATCTTTAGGCTGCCAGCAGATCGCCCTTTAGCGGCTCTGATGGTTGGCACAGTGCTGAAAAATAGAGAGCAACTGAGCATGTTAATAAGCACTTCAGCCCCGGAAGGTTTTACCCCCTAATGACCAGAGCATGTTTTGCGATACGGCACTGCGTGGCTTTAACTGACAATTAGGCGGTCGTGGGACGTGGCTCCCAAACAAAATTGACATCCTTTTTTTCCCCACAAATAAAGCTTTCTTTTGGTGGTATTTGATCACCTCTGCGGTTTTTATTTTTTGCGCTATAAACAAGAAAAAGAGCGACAAGTTTGAAAAAAATATATATTTTTTTAGTTTTTGCTATAATAAATATCCCCCAAAAATTTAAAAAAAAAAAACCTAACTTCTTCCTCAGTTTAGGCCGATATGTATTCTTCTACATATTTTGTTAAAAAAAAATTGCAATAAGCGTTTATTGATTGGTTTGTGCAAAAGTTATAGTGTCTACAAAATAGGGGATAGATTTATGGCATTTTTATTATTTTTAATTTTTTTTACTAGTAATGGTGGCGATCAGCGATTTTTATCGGTACTGTGACATTGCAGCGACAGATTGAACACTTTTGACACTTTTTTGGGACCTTTGACATTTATTCAGCGATCAGAGCTAAAAACAGCCACTGATTGCTGCATAAATGACACCTACAGGAAAGGGGTTAACACTAGGGGGTGATCAAGAGGTTAAATGTGTTCCCCAATGTGTGTGTTCTAACTATGGGGGTGACTGGAGGAGGAGACCGATCGCTGTTCCTAACTAATAGGAACACACAACCTGTCTCCCCTCTCCTGACAGAACCAGGATTTTGTGTCTTTACACACACAGATCACTGTTCTGTCTCTCGTGCCCGCGATCGCGGGTGGTCGACGGTCATCGCGACTGCCGACCAGTCCCCCCACCTGCTAAGGCTCTTAAAGGAGTTGACGTACCTGTACATCTTGCGCAGGAGAGCCAACCTGCCGACGTATATGTCCGTGAGCTGGTCGGGAAGTGGTTAAGAGCAGGGTGAGACAGTGTATTACTGGACTTTAATTTTTTTTAAAGTGCTTTTTTTAAATTATTGCTTTGGAGCCTGCAGAGCATAGCAACCGCAATCAGTGAATCTGGGGTGTAATGCACATGATCCTGCAGACTATTACTCCAGTGCCAGGCCCATACCGAGATTCAGAGCTTCTGTTATGGGGCTGAAGGAATTAAACAATGGACTACAAGTGTGGCGATATGCTCCATTGAAGATCTAAAGCCTCGTACACACGATCGGATTGTTGGCCAACAAAACCGTGGACTTTTGTCGGAAGGGCATTGGCCCAAACTTGTCTTGCATACAAATGACAAGGAATTGTCAGCCAACAAATACGAACATAGTGACGTACTACGTTGTTTTTCAGCTCTTTAGCGCCACCTTTTGGGCTCCTTCTGCTTATTTCGTGTTAGTAGAAGTTTGGTGAGTGTAGATTTGCGCTTTTCATTTCGCACTTTTCAGTTTCTGAACGGACGTTCGTCAACCAGACATGTTGTGGAATCGGAGGAGATAACGTGTTATTTATTATTGGCCTTGGAGTTACTGCTTTGACATTATTTTTTTGGTTTAATTAATGATTTGATTTGATATATTTTCTATATTTTTGGATGCATAGAATGCACTTTTTGGTGAAGTTCTATTGGCAGATATCATGTCTAATTTTATTTGTTTTATTTTTTTAATGCACAATAAAAAAAATGTGTGGAATAATACTTGGCTATGTGTTTTACTTCAAATGACAGTTTGGGAGTCAGCAGTTACAATGTAAAATTGACAAGGGACAACAACATAGTTGTATCTTTGATCTTAAAAACTACGGGATAATGGTGTTGTGGTAACTTGCCCAAATTAAAAAAAAAACAAACAAAATATTATTCTTGATATCACTAGAATATAAAAGCCTTTTAAAATTTGTTTGCAATAACTCCATCAGTATCACCAGCAAAGCAGCTTCATTATTATCCCATTAAAGAAGAAGAGAATTGTGCGCTGCATTTGGAGATTTCATAATTTGCCGCGTCACAAATGTTAATTCTCCATTACGAACGCTAGTTTACAAGACCGACCGCTTCTGCTTCTGAGCATACGTGTTTGTACTCTGGACTTTTGTCTGATGGACTTGTGTAAACACGATTGGAAAATCCGACAATAGACATTTGTCCGCGGAAAATTTTAAAACCTGCCATCCAACATTTGTCCGCGGAAAATCCGACAATAAATTGTCCGATGGAGCGTACACACGGTCGGATTTTCCGCCAACAGCCTGACATCACACAATTCCCGTCGGTAAATCAGATCGTGTGTACGAGGCTTTAGAGTCCCTCTGCTGTGGTGGAAGATGGGAATTGTAGTCTTCCATTCACAGATCTCTGTGAATAGATGGCAAGACTGTTTGGGTGGATTCCAAATGTACAATTAAACAGAAGCCTGCAGAAGCAACCTGTGACTCAAGTAAATGGGGTGAATAGTTTGGGGGTGGGGTGCTGGGAAATGTGACCATGTTTTATATTACACCGTAAATATGGGCACAAAATACATCATGGTCCCAAAGGTGTAATTTGCCTTTAAAGCTGAGGTCTAGATATGATTTTAATTGCACAGTTACAATATTCCACCTTGGACAAAAGTAAGTATACACAGTGCTGCTGTTAGAAATCATGGTGCCCCTTACAACCTACCTGACAGGCCCCCCTCCCTGGCCAGAAGTGACTGAGGACATAGATTTATCAGTCCCTTTCTTCGCAGTCGTTGCAAAGATGAATGAATTGCAAGGGCACTGAAGTTTCTTGCTCCTTCATAACCGTTTACAATGCTTCAGTGATGAATGGACACAGGGGTGATTGGCACCGAACACTCACTGTGTTCATTCAGGAAAGGAAGGGCCAATAAATTCCCCCTGTGTGCCCACAGCAGCAGGAGAGGAGGGAAACTGGCAGTGTTGCCGGAGAAAGGGGCACACAGGGGGGCCCAGACAGCAGATGGAAGGGGTGCATGTTTTAGAACCGCTTCCCTGCAGTGCAGCCAGAGGGAGAGGCTGGCAGTGTTGCAAGGGAAGGCAGAAGAGGATTGGTGACTGCAATAAAACCCCATATAGCAAGCAATTGCGCTGCAAGTTTGAAAATGATTTGCTAAGCTATTGCTAGACTTGCCAGGCTTCAGAATTTTATTGCACAATTGCAGCAAGTCCTCATTACATGACTCCAGATCAACTTTCTTTGTAAACATTCTGCAAGTATGTTGCAGGTTTTTGGTTCAGTTATGTTGTGCAATAGTCATCCCACTGCAGGGGGCACTGTGGCTGAATTTTCATGCTGTAGACTTGCAGAGCTCTTGCTGTAGACTCACCACTGCAACTTCGCTCTTGCTAGAGACTTGCCATGCAAATTCACTACAAATTGGAAAAGTCTCAACTAGAACTTGTACTTCAAGTGCTCTGCAAGTGTACACTTGCCAGTGAAAACGTGCAGCAAGTTAACACACTTACAATTCAACACTGCCACAAATTAGTGGCAAGTTATCCCTGCTTTCTGGGATAGTACATCCAGCCCCCCTGCTCCGCAGGTGTCCGGGCCCTCCTTTTGAACTGATGGGACCCGGGCCCAGTACAGTAGTGCTGGCTGTACTGTCATATCAGCGGCCCTGAGTATACATATCTCATACCTGTGGGACTGCTGTGGAAGCTGCAAGTCATTGTAGTAGTCAGCGCTGCTACAGTGATAGCAGCAATCTTCCAGGTCCAGTGTCAAGCGTCTGTCCTTCTGCATAGTAACCACAAGGGGTTGGTTACTCAGCATTGCAGCCATTCACAGAACAGCTTGTATTTTTTTTTTTCAATGAATACAAGATATAATCTTATTTGGATGAGATGAAGATCATAACATCACTATCCTGTTTGTCCACCTTGTCCAATCAGGGAACGCCTTATTTCTTCATTCATTATGAAAAAAATCTGAAAATAATAATAATAATACAAGGTGTTCTGTGAATGGCAGTGGTGTTGAGTGAGCGATGGCTATGTGCAGAAAAGAATCCACTTGGCACCGGTCTGGAAGGTTTGCTGACAAGTTTCCGCACGGCTCCTTTGGTTTTACAAATAAAGGATGTTGGAAGCTCTGGGGAAGTCCTGAACGTGAGCACGGGAAGAGGTGATGAGGGAGCTAGAGAGCAGAAAGTCCTCGGAAGATTGAATATGATGGTATGGGTGATATTTTGATTATCATATGTTGTATACCAAGCCATCCAGAACTCTTCTCCCAGCTACATCACCAAACTCATCTCACAATATCACCCGAACTGCCCTCTTCGCTCCTCCCAAGTCATCCTACTCTGTGGATCCTTCATCACCTCCTCCCATACTCACCTTCAGGACTTCCCCAGAGCTTCTCCCATCCTGTGAATCTCTCTATACCTTTATCTGTCCGGATATCTCCAAATCTTAGACGATCCCTGAAAATTTGTCTTTCTTATCCCACCCCTGCCTAACAACTGAACTTTTCTTTCTTCATCAACTCATCCCTTCACAGTTATTACCTTTTGTACCACTTGCCCCTTCCTTTTAGACTGTAAGGTCTCATGAGCATAGCCATCCATACCTTCTTGTCTTGAATTGTATTGTAACTGTGGGGTTGATTGTTGCTGGCTGCTGGGGATTTATTGTCACTGGGGGGAGATCTATAGTTGTGGGGAGGTCTATTGTTGCTGTGGGGGTCTATTGTTGCTGCAGGGGAACTATTGTTGCTGGGGGAGATCAACTGTTGCTGGTGGAGGTTTTATTGTTGCCTAGGGAGGTCTGTTGAGCTGGTTGGGGATCTATTGTTGCCAGGGAGGTCTGTTGTTGCTGGTGGGGGATCTGTTGTTGCTGGTGGGGGATTTATTGTTGATGGGGAGGTCTGATGTTGCTGGCGGGGGATCTATTGTTGCCAGGGAGGTCTGTTGTTGCTGGTGGGGGATCTGTTGTTGCTGGTAGGGGATTTATTGTTGATGGGGAGGTCTGATGTTGCTGGCGGGGGATCTATTGTTGCCAGGGAGGTCTGCTGTCGCTGGCAGGGAATCTATTGTTGCTGGAGAGGTCTGTTGTTCCTGGTGGGGGGTCTATTGTTTAGGGTGGCTATTAAAAATCTTTTTGTATATATTCTTTTTCTAGATTTCCTTTTTAACAAAGCACAAGGTGTTGTCTCATGCAATGCAATGATGCTTCCCTGATTTCCTTTGTTTTCCTGGTTTACAGAGTACATAAAAATGTATCACATGTGTATAATAACAATACATATTTAATAATACACTTTATTCCAAAACCATTTCTGAAGTATTTGCCAGAAAATATATCAATGTTTTACCTCTCATAGGACATAGCTATTCTAAATATGTTTTCCAAAAAAGAACAAGAGAAGAAAAACATGTAATAAAGCTTTGCTTTCCTCCATCCTTGCCTTATGCCCATACTGCAGCTTTACAAACATATATACCGCGCTGTCTAAACGCACAAAAGCAGCCAGCACAGCAGCGTGTAAAAATAAGCAAAAACAAAAGTGGGAATGTGCAGCGCTAACAAATAAAAAATAATTTTTTAGGAGTACATTATAACATATGCTCAATAAAAACAGGGTCCGTGAATAAAAATAAGGGACCAAAGAAAGTCCTTAAGGTGATCCAAATATATAGTCCAATGGAATGAATGACAATCACTGGAATGATAGATGTGAATCAAAGGATAATGTGTAGACATGTGCACTGCCAAAAAATTTGTTCGTTTTCGTTTCATTCGTTTATTTTTTTTATCGTTTTTCGGGGCATTCGTTATGATCGCAATTCGTAAATTCATGGATTTGTAAATTCGTACATTTGTAAATTCGTAAATTTGTACATTCGTAAATTCGTACATTCGAACATTCATACATTCGTATATTCAGAAATTCGGAAATTCATACATTCGCACATTCGTAAACTCATACATTCGTAAATTCGTAAATTTGTAAATTAAAAAATTCGGAAATTTGTAAATTTGAAAATCCAAAAATCTGAAATAGCAACTAACTATTAAATTATAGGTATTGTAATTTCCTTTCAAATTTGGCTGTTAGTGAACGTAACAAATACGAATTTATCTGAAGTTACGAATTTTCCGAAATAAGGAATACTGCGTCTAAACAATTGGAACGGAACAAATTAATAATAAATAATAATAATAATAAGTTTTTATTATTATTAATATTGTTATTTATTATTATTTATTATGTTCCATCCATTTGGATACGGCATTCGTTATTTTGGATAATTCGTAACTTCGGATTAATTTGTATGTGTTACGTTCACTAACAGCCAAATTTGAAAGGAAATTACAATACCTATAATTTAATAGTTAGTAATAGTTAAGTTATTATTAGTTAATTATTATTTCAGATTTCTGAATTTCCAAATTTACAAACTTACGAATTCGTACATTTGTAAATTAGTGAATTTACTAATTTACGAATGTAAGAATGTACGAATTTACAAATTTTCGATTTTACGAATATTCGGAAAAATTCGTTAAACGGGTTTTCGTTAGTTCGGATATTTCCGAATTAACGAATTTGTTGAAATTCGTTAAAAAACAAATTTGAAACAAAACGAATTGCACATGTCTAATAATGTGAATTATATAGAAGATCCACCACTAGAAGATCCACCACTATTCACCACAGAGGCACCAGTCGCTTACCGGAGAGATTGAACTCATACAGGTATACACCTGATGAGTCAATCAAACTTTGTGAGATACCCAGAAAGGTTCAGGCTCACTGCATGTGTTGTGTTTGGGGGTCTTGGCACCTGCCGATCTCAATATTTCAGGTAGCTTTTGCTCTCTTTGTGCTGGGAGAGTGCCACACACAAAGCCCTCAATTAGTGTACATTCAGCATACACCACTGAGCCTAGCTGGGGGCCTAGATAAAATCTTGTAGCAGGCAGATGCATAGCTCCCAATTAGACATGTTCACTGCCGAAAAAAATGTGTTCATTTTAGTTCCATTCGTTTAGATACGGCATTCGTTATTTCGGATAATTCGTAACTTCGGATAAATCTGTATTCGTTACATTCACTAACAGCCAAATTTGAAAGGAAATTCCAATACCTATAATTTAATAGTTAGTACAGTGGCGGCCCGTCCATAGGGGGCGCCTGGGCGCTGCAACCCCCCCTCCAGGCAGTCTAAAAAAAAAAAAAAATTGTCAAAAAAAAAATAAAATAATTTTTTAAAGCTGGCCCTTTAAAAAAAAATGCACAAAAAGGTCCTTAAGTGCACTGTGTTCGGACGCTGGATACAGTGCACTTATGGGAAGCACCACGTCTATGCAGTCACGAGATTGCATACGTGGCGCTTCATTTGCGGGCGTTCAGCCCGCCTTGCGGCGCTTCCTTAAGCGCCGAGTAGCTTCCGCCCGCCCCTAGTATCTATAACTAGGGCCGGGCGGTTTGATTGACATCTGAGTATGATGTCACTTCCTGTTTCTCTCCAATTGCGCCCAGGAGAGAGAAGCAGGAAGTATGAGAACAACGGAGCTCTCCAGGAGACACCGCTGGAGAGGACAACACACAGCAAGGTAAGTAACCGGGGGAGGGGGGTTTTTATGGTGACACACTCTGCAATCTGGTGATACACTCTGCAATCTGGTGACACACTCTGCAGTCTGGTGATACACTCTGCAATCTGGTGATACACTCTGCAATCTGGTATTACACTCTGCAATCTGGTGACACACTCTGCAATCTGGTGATACACTCTGCAATCTGGTGACACACTCTTCAATCTGATGACACACTCTGCAATCTGGTGATACACTCTGCAATCTGGTGACACACTCTGCAATCTGGTGACACACTCTTCAATCTGGTGACACATGCTGCAATTTTGTGACACACGCTGCTGCAATTTGGTAACACATGCTGCTGCAATTTGGTGACACACGCTGCAATTTGGTGACACACGATGCAATTTGGTGACACATGCTGCTGCAATTTGGGGACACATGCTGCAATTTGGTGACACAGGCTGCAATTTGGTGACACATGCTGCTGCAATTTGGTGACACATGCTGCAATTTGGTGACACACGCTGCAATTTGGTGACACATGCTGCTGCAATTTGGTGGTGACACACCCTGAAATTTGGTGACACGTGCTGCTGCAATTTGGTGACACACGCTGCTGCAATTTGGTGACACACGCTGCAATTTGGTGACACATGCTGCTGCAATTTGGTGGTGACACACGCTGCAATTTGGTGACACACGCTGCAATTTGGTGACACATGCTGCTGCAATTTGGTGACACATGCTGCTGCAATTTGGTGACACATTCTGCTGCAATTTGGTGACACGTGCTGCTGCAATTTGGTGACACATGCTGCTGCAATTTGGTGACACATTCTGCTGCAATTTGGTGACACATGCTGCTGCAATTTGGTGGTGACACACGCTGCAATTTGGTGACACATGCTGCTGCAATTTGGTGACACATGATGCAATTTGGTGACACATGGTGCAATTTGGTGACACATGCTGCTGCAATTTGGTGACACATTCTGCTGCAATTTGGTGACACATGCTGCTGCAATTTGGTGGTGACACACGCTGCAATTTGGTGACACATGCTGCTGCAAATTGGTGGCACATGCTGCAATTTGGTGACACATGCTGCTGCAGTTTGGTGACACATGCTGCTGCAATTTGGTGGTGACACATGCTGCTGCAATTTGGTGACACATGCTGCTGCAATTTGGTGGTGACACATGCTGCTGTATTTTGGTGACACATGCTGCTGCAATTTGGTGGTGACACATGCTGCTGCAATTTGGTGGTGACACATGCTGCTGCAATTTGGTGGTGACACATGCTGATGCAATTTGGTGGTGACACATGCTGCTGCAATTTGTGGTGACACATGCTGCTGCATTTGGTGGGACACAGGCTGCATTTTATGTGACACAGGCTACATGTAAGGAGGGACTCCAGTGGGGGCACCTGATGTAAGGAGGAACTCCGCTGGGGACACCCGATGGCATCTGGTGGCAGGCGACGTGGCTAGTGACATGCTCAGGGCTCCCACTTATTCTGCATTATAGTGAGTTGAATGATTTCATTTTATATTACAATGTAATAATAGAAATAATGCGCTTCAATCATCCTGACACCATAACAACCATGGTGCCGGGATGATTGAAGCACTAAAACCAGGTGTTTGAAGTATCGTTATCTGCTGATTGTTAAACTTTCTAGAATACACATATTTCTATTGTGTAGGATCTGGGCCGGCCTGTTGTCCCTTCATCCCTCTCTCCCTCTCCCTCCATCCCTCGTTCATCTCAGACACTAACCACACCACCTTAGAGCCACGCCCACTATTTAGCTGAAACCACGCCCATTTTCACCAAGTGGGAGGGGTCGAAAAGGAAGGGTGGGGCCTGGCGCCCCCCCCATCCTAAAACTTCACCAGCCGCGACTGAGTTAGTAATAGTTAAGTTATTATTAGTTAGTTATTATTTCAGATTTTCAAATTTCGGGTTTTTGGATTTCCAAATTTCCAAATTTTCGAATATTCAAATTTACGAATATTTGGAAAAATTAGTTAAACGGATTTTCGTTAATTCGGATATTTCCGAATTTAGGAATTTGTCGAAATTCGTTAAAAAACTAATTCGGAATGAAAACGCACATGTCTACTCCCAACTGTCCCTGATTTGGAGCAATGTCCTTCTGTCCCTCTTTCGTCCCTCATTTTTGTCTCATCTGTATAGTTGTATATAAAATGCACTACTTATCTATTAGAAAGTGTTTCCCAGCAGGGCCAGACTGGCCTACCGGGATACCGGGAAATTTCCCAGTAGACCGCCTGCCCTGGGGCTGCTTTGTGCTGCGGCTGTAGCTCTCCGCTCCCCTCTGTCCTCCTCCTTTTGCGGAGCTGGGTCTGTCTGTGTACGGCGGTGATGTAACAGGGTCCCGCCCCCCTAGACCGGCTTGTGTGATAGCCTTCTATGGAACGCTGATTGAATCAGTGTTCCGCCTATCACACGAGCTGGTCTAAGGGGGCGGGACCTTGTTACAGCCCCGCCGTACACACACAGACCCAGCTCCATGACATACAGCATAAGATGGCTGATGTGTGTTCAATCCAGGAAATGGTGACACTTCAATCATGGGCTCAGAGAGGCTCCAGTGGTCGGCACACAGAGGCTGCAATTTGTTGGCACAGAGGCTGCAATTTGTGGGCACAGAGAGGCTCCAGTGGTCTGCACACAGAGGCGGCAATTGGTGGGCACAGAGGCGGCAATTGGTGGGCACAGAGGCTGCAATTGGTGGGCACAGAGGCTGCAATTGGTGGGCACAGGCTGCAAATTGTTGGCACAGAGGCTGCAATTTGTGGGCACACAGAGGCTGCAATGTGTGGGCACACAGAGGCTGCAATTGGTGGGCACAGAGAGGCTGCAATTGGTGAGCACAGAGAGGTTGCATTCACGGGCGCAGAGAGGCTGCATTCACGGGTGCAGAGAGGCTGCATTCACGGGCGCAGAGAGGCTGCATTCACGGGCGCAAAGAGGCTGCATTCACGAGCGCAGAGAGGCTGCATTCACAGACACAGTGAGGCTACATTGATGGGCACAGTGAGGCTGCATTGATGGGCACAGTAAAGCTGCATTTGATGGGCACAGTGAGGCTACAATGGTGGGGAAAGTGAGGCTGCAATGGTGGGCACAGTGAGGCTGCATTGGTGGGCACAGTGAGGCTGCATTGGTGGGTACAGTGAGGCTGCATTGGTGGGTACAGCGAGGCTGCATTGGTGGGCACAGTGTGGCTGCATTCATGGGCATCGTAAAGCTGCATTTGATGGGTACAGCGAGGCTGCATTGGTGGGCATAGTGAGGCTGCAATGATGGGCACCGTAAAGCTGCATTTGATGGGCACAGTGAGGCTGCAATGATGGGCACCGTAAAGCTGCATTGGTGGGCACAGTGAGGCTGCATTGGTGGGCACAGTGAGGCTGCATTGGTGGGCACAGTGAGGCTGCATTCACGGGCACAGTGAGAGTGCACTGATGGGCACAGTGAGGCTGCATTTGACAGTCACTGGTGAGGCTGCATTGATCTCTTGTATTATGTCTGCAGTCTCTGGCCATCTATTGTACCATGTCTGCAGTCTCTGACCAGGGCTGGTTTTTATTCCCAGTCCGGCCCTGTTTCCCAGCGCTAAACCTTTTTGATTCAATTTCTAAATTGCTGCATTTATAAATTCCAAAAGCCAATATAAAGGAATAGTAGTGGTAAAGTGCCTGTGGGTTTAACCAATCATTTTTTTGGTACAATTCTCCTTTAAGGAGGGCGTGGCAGGGGGTGTGTCCTATACCTACATACTTTTGCTGATAGGTGTTCCTCGTTCCCATCTCAGAAAGTTAGGAGGTATGCAGATGTGGCGCAGGAGCCGTAGTTTGGTGACCCTTGAATCTAGTCTGTATCTTTAATGTAGCAGACATTGACTGTCAGAGATAACAATTCATTTGTCCCTGAGTGTTTTTGTTTGTCTTGTAATACATGAACTTTGTGAGAGTGATTGGAGCGTGCGGAAATTCTGAAGCTCTTTGTTTTTTGATGTTACCTAGCAACACCATGCTTTATCAGAAACCCCCGGTCAGCTCCACAACCATCTTATTAGATGTGAAGATGTGGACAACTTCAGGGTGTGACAGGGCAAGGAAGATACAATGACAATAATGCAAACATATTTGAAAGGGAAACTCCACTCTCGGTATTAACCACTTCAGCCCCGGAAGATTTGGCTGCTCAATGACCAGAGCATTTTTTGCAATACAGCACTGCGTCGCATTAACTGACAATTGCGCAATCCTGTGACGTTGTACCCAACAAAATTGACATCCTTTTTTGCCCACAAATAGAGATTTCTTTTGGTGGTGTTTGATCAACTCTGCAGTTTTTATTTTTTGCGCTTTAAACAAAAAAAGCAACAATTTTGAAAAAGAAAACACAATATTTTGTACTTTTTGCTATAATAAATATCTCAATTTCTTTTAAAAAAAGCTAATTTTTTCCTCAGTTTAGGCCGATATGTATTCTTCTACATATTTTTGGTAAAAAAAATCACAATAAGCGTGGATTGATTGGTTTGCGCAAAAGTTATAGCATTTTTATTTTTTTTACTAGTAATGGTGGCGATCTGCGTTTTTTTTTTGTATCGTGACTGCGACATTATGGCGGACACATCAGACAGGTTTGACACATTTGTGGTACGATTGACAAGTATACAGCGATCAGTGCAATAAAAATGCACTGATTGCTGTATAAATGTCACTGGCAGGGAAGGGGTTAACACTAGGGGGCGATCAAGGGGTTAACTGTGTTCCCTGACTGTGTGTTCTAACTGTAGGGGGAGGGGACTGACTATAGGAGATGACAGATCGTGGTTCCTAGCTATTAGGAACACACGATCTGTCGCTTCTCACAGAGCAGAACAGGGATTTCTGTGTTTACACACACACATCCCCGTTCTGCCTCTCGTGCCCGCGATCGCTCGTGGCCGGCGGTCATCGCGACCGTCGGCCACGAGCATCAGCACCCCCACAGTGCAGCGGGCGCTTATTGGGATTTTTTTTTACCAAAAATATGTAGCAGAATACATATTGGCCTAAATTGATGAAGAAATAATTTTTTTTCTATTTTTTTTATTGGATATGTTTTATTGCAGAAAATTGTCAGTCTTTTTTTGTTTATAGCGCAAAAAAATAAAAACTACACAGGCGATCAAATACCAAAAGAAAGCTCTATTTGTGGGAAAAAAAGGACATACATTTTTTTTTTAGGGCACAGTGTCGCAGGACCGCGCAATTGTCAGTTAACCTCCCTGGCGGTATAATTATGTCTGATTTTTGAATGTCAAAGAGGTACATTGTTTTGCATGGAAATTTGGCGTTTTATATTGTAGGCCTGTAATTCTTATGCCGCGTACACACGGTCGTACTTTTCGTCTACAAAAGTCGGACAGCCTGTCCGACAGACTTCCGGCAGACTTTCGGTGGACTTGCGGCGGACTTGCGGCCTACTTTCTAACGAACGGACTTGCCTACACACGACCACACAAAAGTCTAACGGATTCGTACGTGATGACGTACACCGGACTAAAATAAGGAAGTTCATAGCCAGTAGCCAATAGGTGCCCTAGCGTGGCTTTTTGTCCGTCGGACTAGCACACAGACGAGCGGATTTCGGGGTCCGTCGTAGTTACGAAGTAAAGTTTTAAAACATGTTTCAAATCTAAAGTACGTCGGATTTGAGGCTAAAAAAGTCAGTTGAAAGTCCGGAGAAGCCCACACACGATCGGATTACCAGCCAGCTTTAGTCCATCAGCGTCCGTTGGACTTTTGTAGACGAAAAGTAGGACCGTGTGTACGCGGCATTATGCCGCGTACACACGGTCGGACTTTCCGGCATACTTGGTCCGGCGGACCAGAGTGTGCCGGACAATCCGCTCGTGTGTGGGCGCCGGCGGACTTTTCCGGCGGACTTCTTCCGAAAAGCCCGCCAGACCTAGATTTGAAGCAAGTTTTAAATCTTTCCGTCGGACTCAGTTTCGGGCGGAAAGTCCGCTCGTGTGTGCTGGTCCGACGGAAAGGCCGCTCGTGTGTAGGCTGGTCCGACGGACCAGATACGACGCGAGGGCAGGGTATTGCATCTCGCGCTCGCTGCAATAGGAAAAACAAATTTTCCTATTGCGGCGAGCGCGGGGCATACCAGGCCCTTAGGTCTGGTATGGATTATAAAGTGAACCCCGCTACGCCGAAAAAACGGCGTGGGGTCCCCCCTAAAATCCATACCAGACCCCGATCCGAGCACGCAGCCTGGCCGGTCAGGAAAGGGGGTGGGGACGGGCGAGCGCCCCCCCCCCCTCCTGAACCGTACCAGGCCGCATGCCCTCAACATGGGGGGGTGGGTGCTTTGGGGGAGGGGGGCGCCTTACGGTGCCCCCCCACCACAAAGCACCTTGTCCCCATGTTGATGAGGACAAGGGCCTCTTCCCGACAACCCTGGCCGTTGGTTGTCGGGGTCTGCGGGCGGGGGCTTATCGGAATCTGGGAGCCCCCTTTAATAAGGGGGCCCCCAGATCCCGGCCCCCCACCCTATGTAAATGAGTATGGGGTACATGGTACCCCTACCCATTTACCTAGGAAAAAATTGTAAGTAATAAAACACACTACACAGGTTTTTAAAATATTTTATTAAACAGCTCCGGGGGTGGGGATCTTCCTCCGGCTTCGGGGGTCTTCTTCCGGCTTCGGGGGTCCCTCCGCTTCATCTTCTCCCGGCGTCCGGTTGGTTCTTCTCCGCGTGTTCCAGTTCTTCGGCCGGCTCCTCTGCTGTGTTCAGGTAGCTCTCTTGCCAGCAGAGGTCCGGACTTCTGAGCTGCTGGGCTTCGCTTCTTCTCTTCTCTTCTCTTCCCCCAGATGTTGACACGACGCTCTCTCCGGCTGGACTGGTCTCTGAGGGCTGTGTTGTGACTTATATAGGCGGAGACCCCGCCCCCATATGATGTCACAGTCCCTGGGCATGCTGGGACTGTGACGTTTTAGGGGGCGTGGTCGACCACGCCCCCTAAAACGTCACAGTCCCAGCATGCCCAGGGACTGTGACATCATATGGGGGCGGGGTCTCCGCCTATATAAGTCACAACGCAGCCCTCGGAGACCAGTCCAGCCGGAGAGAGCGTCGTGTCAACATCTGGGGGAAGAGAAGAGAAGAGAAGAGAAGAGAAGAGAAGAAGCCCAGCAGCTCAGAAGTCCGGACCTCTGCTGGCAAGAGAGCTACCTGAACACAGCAGAGGAGCCGGCCGAAGAACTGGAACACGCGGAGAAGAACCAACCGGACGCCGGGAGAAGATGAAGCGGAGGGACCCCCGAAGCCGGAAGAAGACCCCCGAAGCCGGAGGAAGATCCCCACCCCCGGAGCTGTTTAATAAAATATTTTAAAAACCTGTGTAGTGTGTTTTATTACTTACAATTTTTCCCTAGGTGAAGGGGTAGGGGGACCATGTACCCCATACTCATTCACATAGGGTGGGGGGCCGGGATCTGGGGGCCCCCTTCTTAAAGGGGGCTCCCAGATTCCGATAAGCCCCCCGCCCGCAGACCCCGACAACCAACGGCCAGGGTTGTCGGGAAGAGGCCCCTGTCCTCATCAACATGGGGACAAGGTGCTTTGAGGTGGGGGGGGCCCGCAGGGCGCCCCCCTCCCCCAAAGCACCCACCCCCCCATGTTGAGAGCATGCGGCCTGGTACGGTTCAGGAGGGGGGGGCGCTCGCTCGTCCCCATCCCCTTTCCTGACCGGCCAGGCTGCGTGCTCGGATCGGGGTCTGGTATGGATTTCAGGGGGGACCCCACGCCGTTTTTTCGGCGTAGGGGCTTCCCTTTATAATCCATACCAGACCTAAGGGCCTGGTATGCCCCGCAACGGGGCTCGCAAGGTGTCAATCTCGCCGATAAAAGCGGCAAGATTGACATCCTTTGCTAGTCCCGTCGCACCTGAGTCACGTTCAAAATGAACGGACTTGGCCGTGTGTGGGCAAGTCCGTTCATTCTGAAAGTCCGCCGGAACTCCGGCGAAAGTCCGTCGGAAAGACGGGCGGACTTAGCCCGCCGGAAAGTCCCGGCGTGTGTGGGCAAGTCCGTCCGTTTTAAAGTCCGGCGCACCTGGCGGACAAAGTCCGTCGGAAAGTGTGCCGGACCAAGTATGCCGGAAAGTCCGACCGTGTGTACGCGGCATTAGGAATAACTAATCTGTCCAAACAAGAGTTTAGTAGACAGCCCGGGTATGATAAAGTTTGAAACACGAAATCATAAATTATAATATAATAAATAACTATAAATAATTATAAAAAAATAATAATACTTTTTATTCAATAATGTAATCAAATCAAAAACACTGAGATTTGTCCAAACAAGGGTGCAATATTATTAGTCACTGTAATACTAGACACTGCATATTGGTTTAGTAAACATCCCGGGTATGAGAAATTTTGAAACATGGGACTGCACAAAGTCCGACGTCACAATCAGGACAATGGAAAGCGTCCCTCTACGTCAAAAGCGGTTTTAGACCGGCTACTGTAGAAAACAGCGATAGTGAATTAGAATCACTTGCAGAATTGAGCGATAGTGATTTGTGGGGAAATTCGCCATCAAACACTGAAAGTGACAACAGCGACAATTCTGCGACTGGTACCTGAAAATTCCCCTTTTCTGTTTTTTTTTTTTTTTTTTTAATATACAGTGGCTTGCAAAAGTATTCGGCCCCCTTGAACTTTTCAAGCTTTTGCCACATTTCAGGCTTCAAACATAACGATATAAAATTTTAATTTTTTGTGAAGAATCACCAACAAGTGGGACACAATTGTGAAGTGGAACGAAATCTATTGGATATTGTAAACTTTTTTAGCAATTAAAAAACTGAAAAGTGGTGCGTGCAAAATTATTCGGCCCCTTTACTTTCAGTGCAGAAAACTCACTCCAGAAGTTCAGCGAGGATCTCTGAATGATCCAATGTTGTCCTAAATGACTGATGGTGATAAATAGAATCCACCTGTGTGTAATCAAGTCTCTGTATAAATGCACCTGCTCTGTGATAGTCTCAGGGTTCTGTTGAAAGCGCAGAGAGCATCATGAAGACCAAGGAACACACCAGGCAGGTCCGTAATACTGTTGTGGAGAAGTTTAAAGCCGGATTTGGATACAAAAAGATTTCCCAAGCTTTAAACATCCCAAGGAGCACTGTGCAAGCGATCATTTTGAAATGGAAGGAGTATCAGACCACTGCAAATCTACCAAGACCTGGCTGTCCCTCTAAACTTTCAGCTCAGACAAGGAGAAGACTGATCAGAGATGCAGCCAAGAGGCCCATGATCACTCTGGATGAACTGCAGAGAACTACAGCTGAGGTGGGAGAGTCTGTCCATAGGACAACAATCAGTCGTACACTGCACAAATCTGCCCTTTATGGAAGAGTGGCAAGAAGAAAGCCATTTCTCAAAGATATCCATAAAAAGTCTCGTCTAAAGTTTGCCACAAGCCACCTGGGAGACACACCAAACATGTGGAAGAAGGTGCTCTGGTCCGATGAAACCAAAATCGAACTTTTTGGCCACAATGCAAAACGATATGTTTGGCGTAAAAGCAACACAGCTCATCACACTCAACACACCATCCCCACTGTCAAACATGGTGGTGGCAGCATCATGGTTTGGGCCTGCTTTTCTTTAGCAGGGACAGGGAAGATGGTTAAAATTGAGGGGAAGATGGATGCAGCCAAATACAGGACCATTCTGGATGAAAACCTGTTGGAGTCTGCAAAAGACCTAAAACTGGGACAGAGATTTATCTTCCAACAAGACAATGATCCCAAACATACAGCAAAATCTACAAAAGAATGGTTCACAAATAAACGTATCCAGGTGTTAGAATGGCCAAGTCAAAGTCCAGACCTGAATCCAATCGAGAATCTGTGGAAAGAGCTGAAAACTGCTGTTCACAAACGCTCTCCATCCAACCTCACTGAGCTCGAGCTGTTTTGCAAGGAAGAATGGGCAAGAATTTCAGTCTCTCGATGTGCAAAACTGATAGAGACATACCCCAAGCGACTTGCAGCTGTAATCGCAGCAAAAGGTGGCTCTACAAAGTATTAACGCAAGGGGGCCGAATAATTTTGCACGCCCCACTTTTCATTTTTTTATTAGTTAAAAAAGTTTCAAAAATCCAAAAGATTTCGTTCCACTTCACAATTGTGTCCCACTTGTTGGTGATTCTTCACAAAAAATAAAAATTTTATATCTTTATGTTTGAAGCCTGAAATGTGGCAAAAGGTTGAAAAGTTCAAGGGGGCCGAATACTTTCGCAAGCCACTGTATAACTGAATTATTAGTAAAATAATTGTAATCAGTGAGATGAAGATCGTTGTCCTGTTGGCTCCCTGTAAAATCTATGCAGCTACACATACTAGGAGTATCTACAATTCACACATAACAAGTGATGGATGGCGTAGTATGCTGTGCCAAGCAAAGCAGACTGTGGTACATAGATTCACATGGCATACATTTACATAAAGAGCACCAAATGCTGTGTTTGCTGAGATGTGGGCTCATTATTTATTCATCACATTGAAATATATATAGTGTCCCTGCCAACATATTAACGCAGTGTACATAGAACCATTCCCATCAATTGGATCCACACCAGGTTTTACTACGTATATTTTTGGATTGGCCATGTTTACCATTTTATGTTCATCTGTGCCATATCCCTGTTCCCATGGTAATGCTAACAATTTAGCTCATAGAAGAGGTACGTGTCAACTGTCATTGAGCACCTTCGATCATCACTGCGGGTGACACCAACTCTTCTACAACCTTAAAGTGGAACTTTACCCATAACAACTTGATACAAAAATACAGTTCTTTAGCAAGAAACATACATTCCACATTAACAATTATGCTACCAAAATTAGTGTGTGCTGTAAATTGCCTCCATCATTGCTCCTGTTTCTTCCTGCTGGAGGCTGCCATTTTGCTGAAGCCCAGAGCCCCTGAACAGCAGTAAATCATAAAAGTGGAACTAAACCCATCAATTTAACAGTTTCAAAATCAGTAACGGGACAGCTAACTGTCACATTTTTCTTGTGTGCTCAACCAAGCTGTCAAAACATCAAATGGCTGGTGTCATAACTGATCACATGTGCAGCACTATGGCAGTTGCAGATCAAACAGAAGCAGCTTCCTTGGCTGTAAAGCAGGAGTCTCAAACTGGCGGCCCTCCAGCTGTTGCAAAACGACAAGTCCCATCATGCCACTGCCTTGGGAGTCATGCTTGTAACTGTCAGTCTTGCAATACCTCATGGGACTTGTAGGGCCACCAGTTTGAGACCCCTGCAGTGTAAAGGATAGGGGAGTTTAACTCTGCTTTAAGGCTTCTCAGCAGATCAGCCTAGGCCAGTGATGGTGAACCTTGGCACCCCAGATGTTTTGGAACTACATTTCCCATGATGCTCAACGACACTGCAGAGTGCTGAGCATCATGGGAAATGTAGTTCCAAAACATCTGGGACGCCAAGGTTCACCATCACTGGCCCAGGCGAATGACATGCAAGGGGGGTGGGGCAGACATTTTATTTAAAAAAAAAAAGGTAAATAAAAAAAAAAAATAACAACCCTATTCCTGCAGAGGATCAGAGGACAGGTGGAGAGGAGGGATCATATATTGGAGGGTGAAGATCCGCTTTAAGGAAACTAAGTTATCTTAAGAGATGTAAGTTATTAAAGGGACCAAAGTTAACTTAAAGTATAACTAAAGGCAAAACTTTTTTTTTAGTTTTGGATAAAGTGGATAGGGATTAGCATGCTTGTCAGTTTGTATTGCTGTCTGTGCTCACGTTAAGGAGATTTCCCCTCTCTATTTGTCCTGTATACCATTATCATTGAAAGTGAAAGTAAAAGAAAATCCCAAATTTTGGGCTGTCCCCAGAAAAGTCATAGAGGGGGAATCTTCCAATGGGAATACTAGTTCTGGTGACCTGGGGGGTTCCAAAGAAATTCCCTTAATTTATAGGAATTGTCTTTCACTTCCTTGTATGGGACAGAAAGGGAAGGAAAATCTCCGCAATGGGACACTGATGGTGAAAACAAAAAATTAAACAGAAATTAAACACCCTCCCTTACTTTATCCAAAATGAAAAAAAGTTTTGCCTATAGTTCTACTATAGGTAGAACTATAGGCAAATCTTTTTTTTTTTTCAATCTGAATAGAGTAAAGGAGGATTATAACCCCTGTAAGATTTATTTTTTGCCTTTTTTTTGTCCCATTGGGAAGATTTCCCTTCACTTCCTGTCCCAAAGCCAAAACAGGAAGTGAGAGGAAATCCCTGCAAAAAAGGGAATCTCTTGGGGACCCCTAGCTCACTAGAACTAGTGTCCCCATTGGACGATTTCCCCTTTATTGTTTTTCTGAGGACAATGCAACATTTTGGATTTTCTTTTACTTTCAATGATAATGGTAAACAGCACAAATAGAGCGGGTGAATCTCCCTAATGGGGACACAGAAAGCAATAAAAACTGACAGGTGTTCTAATCCCCCTCCATTCTATCCAAAACTAAATAAAAAAAAAAGTTTTGCCCTTAGTTATACTTTAATTTAGCCAATAAATGCTCCCACTTAGACAACCTAAACCCCTTTCGATGGTCATACACAAAAGCAGCAGAGCTTAATTAAAAGATTACATTGTGAATTGTATTCTATTCTGATAACTGTATGGGACCAATGCATACAATATTAATTTTAAATACTTACTCTTTACATTTACCTAAACTCCATACTGTCAACATTACAGTTGAGGGGTTGATTGGTTCTCAATCTGCAGTACATTTAGGTCGGGATGGGGTTCAATTCCAACCATTACAGTGCCTTGAAAAAGTATTCATACCCCTTGAAATTTTCCACATTTTGTCATATTACAACCAAAAATGTAAATGTGTTTTATTGGGATTTTATGACCAGCACATAATTGTGAAGTGGAAGGAAAATGATAAATGTTTTTCAAAAGTTTTTACAAATAAATATGTGAAAAGTGTGGCGTGCATTTGTATTCTGCCCCCCTGAGTCAATACTTTGTAGAACCTCCTTTCACTGCAATTACAGCTGCAAGTCTTTTTGGGGATGTCTCTACCAGCTTTGCACATCTAGAGAGTAACATTTTTGCCCATTCTACTTTGCAAAATAGCTCAAGCTCTGTCAATTTGGATGGAGAGCATCTGTAAGCAGCAATTTTCAAGTCTTGTCTTTGTCTGGGCCATTCTAACACATGAATATGCTTTGATCTAAACCATTCCATTGTAGCTCTGGCTGTATGTTTAGGGTCGTTGTCCTGCTGGAAGGTGAACCTCCGCCCCAGTCTCAAGTCTTTGCAGACTCTAACAGGTTTTCTTCTAAGATTGCCCTGTATTTGGCTCCATCCATCTTCCATTCAACTCTGACCAGCTTCTCTGTCCCTGCTGAAGAAAAGGATCTCTACAACATGATGCTGCCACAACCATGTTTCATGATGGGGATGGTGTGTTCAGGGTGATGTGCAGTGTGTTTTTTTTGGCACACATAGAGTTTTGCTTTCAGACCAAAAAGTAAAATTTGGGCCTCATCTGACCAGAGCACCTTCTTCCACATGTTTTCTGTGTCCCCCACATGGCTTCTCACAAACTGCAAATGGGACTTCTTATGGCTTTCTTTCACCAATGTCTTTCTTCTTGCCACTCTTCCATAAAGGGCAGATTTGTGGAGTGCACGACTAATACTTGTCCTGTGGACAGATTCTCCCACCTGAGCTGTGGATCTCTGCAGCTCCTCCATAGTTACCATGGATCTCTTGGCTGCTTCTCTGATGAATGCTCTCCTTGCCCAGCCTGTCAGTTTAGGTGGACGGCCATGTCTTGGTAGATTGGCAGTTGTGCCATACTCTTTCCATTTTCGGATGATGGATTAACAATGCTCCGAGAGATGTTCACAGCTTCGGATATTTTTTTATAACCTAACCCTGCTTTAAACTTTTACACAACTTTATCCCTGACCTGTCTGGTGTGTTTCTTTGGCCTTCGTGGTGCTGTTTGTTCACTAAGGTTCTCTAACAAACTTTCGAAAGCTTCACAAAACAGCTGTATTCATACTGAGGTTAAATTACACACAGGTGGACTCTTTTTACTAATTAGATGACTTCTGAAGGCAAATGGTTCCACTAGATTTTAGTTATGGGTAATATGCCGCGTACACACGATTGGACATTCCGACAACAAAATCCTGGATTTATTTCCGACAGATGTTGGCTCAAACTTATCTTGCATACACACGTTCACACAAATGTTGTGTTCCGAACGTCAAGAACGCGACGAGCCGAGAAAAATTAAGTTCAATAGCCAGTGTGGCTCTTCTGCTTGATTCCGATCATGCATGGAATTTTGTGCGTCGGAATTGTGTACACACGATCGGAATTTTTGACAATGGATTTTGTTGTCGGAAAATTTGAGAACCAGCTCTCAAATTTTTTCCGACAAAAAATGTCCGATGCAGCCTACACACGGTCGGAATTTCTGACAACAAGCTCCCATCGAACATTTGTTGTCGGAAATCCTGATCGTGTGTACGCAGCATTAGAGTAAAGGGGGCTGAATACAAATGCACGCCACACTTTTCAGATATTTATTTGTAAAAAAAAAACTTTTATCATTTTCCTTCCACTTCACAATTATGTGCCACTTTGTGTTGGTCTATCACATAAAATCCCAATAAAATACATTTACATTTTTGGTTGCAACATGACAAAAATGTCAAAGGGGTATGAATACTTTTTCAAGGCACTGTACATAAGGATTGGAAATGGAGGTAGAGTAGGACTTGAATCTCTGTGAATAAATTACCTTTCTGTAATAATTTTAGAAAACACTGTGTAAAATTCTGCATGATGAAGTCATTGTAGGTCATAAATTGGCTTTTGCCTCTATAATTAAACAGGAAACAATTTAGAAATATGTATAAATATTAAGCCACAAGTTCCTCCACATGCAGATACATTCATTAAGATCATCAATTGGTAAAACTGCTTTAATAGAAGTAAATTGTTATACTATTAAAATTTTAGATGTATTTATTGTTCCTAGCGGCTTTGTAATGTTTTGACTTAAATGCATCATTTCCATCTGAAATAGGCAGTGTCTATGTGTCTGTCATGTGGTGTGAAGACATTGTTTTGCAGGGAACCTGCTCATTAATGATCCTGCAGATTACAAATAATTACCACAATAATTATCTCCTGTGAAATATTTTATTTCAGTATTTTCTATTGAATTCAAATCCTCTGGCATGAACTGTGAAGAAATGCATACATTAAAGGGGAAGTGTGTATTTTCAGTGAGCACATCTTGAGTTATTGATGGGTGGCACTGATGGTCACTGAAAGGCAGCACTGACTGGCAGCACTGCTGGGCACTGACTGGTAGAAATGTGTTAGATATATTTGTTTCGTTTCGTTCCATTTCATATTAGAAGTAAGTCGTATTTCGTAATTCGTGTCCGAATTTCAATTTAAATTCTTACGAATTTTCGTAACGTTCGCTAATTTTTTGTAACAATTACGAATGTTTGTTATGATGAATTTATCATTATGAGGGGCTCCCACCATCCCTGTTCTGTGCTGACTTTCTGGGTTTTTAACTTTTAGGTTCGTTAACTTTTCGTAACAATTACAAATGTTCTTTAGGAATTTGGATCCGAAATTCGTAAACGAAATTTCGTACAAAATTCGGAAGCATAGCAATGCGTATTTCGCATCCTCCCGAATGTACGAATTTACGGAAATTCGTACGAATTTTCGATTCGTACTAAACTAATTGCACATGTCTACTGATTGGCATCAAGAGTGAGGAACTGTTGGGGGTGCACTGATAATCAGTGCCCTGATTATCTATGAAGATCTCCCCTCTCCTCTCCTCACACGCTGTTAGTGTGAGGAACGGAATGCCGATAACCGGCATTTCCTTGCTTATTATTATTATTATTATACAGGATTTATATAGCGCTGACAGTTTACGCAGCGCTTTACAACATTAGGGCAGACAGTACAAGTACAATACAATTCAATACAGGAGGAATCAGAGGGCCCTGCTCGTTAGAGCTTACAATCTAAGAGGGAGGGTCAAGTTATACAAAAGGGTAATAGCTGTGGGGGATGAGCTAATGGAGAAAACAGTGCAGTTGTTAGGTGGAGGCAGGGTAGGCTTCTCTGAAGAGGAAAGTTTTCAGGGATCGCCTAAAGGTGGATAAATTTGGAGACAGTCTGACAGATTGGGGTAGGGAATTCCAGAGGATGGGCGAGGCTCGGGAGTAGTCCTGGAGGCGGATATGGGAGGAGATGATGAGGGAGCTAGAGAGCAGGAGGTCTTGGGAGGAACGGAGAGGGCGATTAGGTTGGTATTTTCAGACTAGATTAGTGATGTAGCTTGGGGGGGGGGGGGGGTTGTGGATGGCTTTGTAACTTATTGTTAGTATTTTGAATTTAATTCGTTGGGTGAGAGGTAGCCAATGGAGGGATTGGCAGAGAGGGGTAGCAGACACTGAGCGGTTTGTAAGGTGGATGAGTCTGGCAGCAGCATTCATGATGGACTGAAGGGGGATAGTCTATTTAAAGGTAAGCCAATGTGGAGGGAGTTGCAGTAGTCAAGGCGAGAGATAACCAGGGAGTGAATCAGGAGCTTTGTGTTTTCATTGGTTAGAAAGGGACGTAGTTTAGAGATGTTGCGGAGGTTGAGGCGGCAAGCTTTGGAAAGTGATTGGATGTGGGGCTGAAAGGAGAGTTCAGAATCTAGGATAACACCTAGCACCCTGACATGTGGGGACGGGTGGATGGTTTTGCCATTGCTCTTGACAGAGAAGTCAGGGGAAGAGGCATGTGGGGGAGGAAATATTATAAACTCGGTTTTGGACAAGTTGAGTTTGAGGAAGTGGTGTGACATCCATACAGATATGTCGGTTAGTAAGTTAGTGATGCGTGAGGAGACTGATGGAGTGAGTGGAGGGGTGGAGAGATAGATTTGTGTGTCGTCAGCGTAGAAATGATATTGAAAGCCGTGAGAGGCTATCAGCTGACCCAGGGAAGAGGTGTAGATTGAAAATAAAAGAGGTCCAAGAACAGAACCTTGGGGGACCCCAACAGAGAAGGGAAGAGGAGCGGAGGAAGTAGAATTGTAAGTAACACTGAAGGTGCGTTGGGATAGGTAGGATGAGAGCCACTGAAGAGCACAGTCACGGAGATCGAGGGAGTGAAGTTTTTTGAGGAGGAGGGGGTGGTCAACCGTGTCAAAGGCAGCTGAAAGATCCAGAAGTAGGAGTACAGAATAGTGTCCGTTGGTTTTTGCAGTTAGTAGGTCATTTGTGAGTTCTAAAAGAGCAGTTTCTGTGGAGTGTTGAGGGCGAAATCCAGACTGAAGGGGATCAAGAAGGTTGTTTTTAATGAGGTGGTCACTCAGTCGGTTGTAAACCAGGCGCTCAAGTAGTTTAGAGGAAAAGGGGAGCAAGGAGATAGGGCGTAGGTTGTTAAGATTGGTAGGGTCCAAGGACGGCTTTTTAAGTATGGGAATGACCAGTGCATGTTTTAGAGCATTGGGGAAGATGCCAGAGGTGAGGGAGAGATTGAAGATGTGGGTTAGAGAGTGTAGGATGGGGTCAGAGGGCGACCGTAGCCTATAAGAGGGAATAGGGTCCAGGGGACAGGTGGTTAGGTGGGCGATAGAAAGGAGTTTAGCAACTTCGTCTGTAGTAGCAGATTTGAATAGGGGGAGTGTCAGTTGTACCTGTTGACATGGGGTCTTAGCTAGGGGAGATACCTGTAGAGTGGAGATTTCATCACGGATTGTATCAATCTTGTTTTTGAAGTGATTAGCAATCTCCTGGGCAGTGAGTAAGTCAGTGGGTGGAGGCGGTGGAGGACAAAGTAGAGATTTGAAGGTAGAGAAGAGTTTACGGGGATTGGATGAGAAGGTGTTAATAAGAGTTGTAAAATAAGTTTGCTTGGCAGTGTGGAGGAAAGAATAGTATTTTTGGAGGGCAGATTTGTATTGGTTGAAGTCTTTGAGAGACTTAGTCTTGTGCCACAGACGCTCAAGAACACGACTACGTTTTTTGAGAATTTTAGTGTCATCTGTTTGCCAGGGTTGTAGGGGTCGAGGCCTGATTCTGCGTGTAGTGAGGGGAGCGAACTTATCCAGGGTGGAGGACAGGGATTGATTGTAGATGGACGTGGCTTGGTTGGGGCAGGACAGGGGGGGAGATTTTGTCATAGAGGTGGTTAGTAGCAGAATAGAGGAAAGAGGAGTTGAATTTGCGAAAGTTTCTACGGGTGATGGTTAGGCGATTGGAGGGAAAGGTGGTGGAAGACAGGGGGAGAGAGAAACTAATAAGGTGATGGTTGGAGAGAGGAAAGGATTGTTTGAGAAGTTGCATAGAGTGCATAGGTAGGAGAATACAAGGTCAAGGGTGTTCCCATCAGAGTGAGTAGAAGCCTGTACCCATTGCTTCAGGTCAAATGTTGGTCACAACTGATCACATGGGTAAAGTTTACCAAGGGTTTTTACCAAGATCGGTGATGTGCCGCGTCCCAGGGACAAAGCGCACCACCGATCACCACGCTGCGCGCCCCTGCGAGCGTGCTAGCATGGCGAGAGTGGGACAACATCATATCATATCATTCCAGAGCAATAGAGCTGCCGCTTGTTCATCATTTGTCAATACGGTGGGTGGGAAGTGTTTAACCACTTCAGCCCCGGAAGGATCTACCCTCTTCCTGACCAGGCCATTTTTTGCATCTGGAACAACATCCATAGGATGTTGTTCCAGAACTTTTAAGGCTTTTTTAGATGTTGTTTGGCAAACTCTAATCTGACCTTCCTGTTTTTGAGGCTCACCAATGGTTTACATCTTGTGGTGAACCCTCTGCATTCACTCTGGTGAAGTCTTCTCTTTATTGTTGACTTTGACACACATACACCTACCTCCTGGAGAGTGTTCTTGATCTGGCCAACTGTTGTGAAAGGTGTTTTCTTCACCAGGGAAAGAATTCTTCGGTCATCCACCACAGTCGTTTTCCGTGGTCTTCCGGGTCTTTTGGTGTTGCTGAGCTCACCGGTGCGTTCTTTCTTTTTAAGGATGTTCCAAACAGTTGATTTGGCCACACCTAATGTTTTTGCTATCTCTCTGATGGGTTTGTTTTGTTTTTTCAGCCTAATGATGGCTTGCTTCACTGATAGTGATAGCTCTTTGGATCTCATATTGAGAGTTGACAGCAACAGATTCCAAATGCAAATCGCACACTTGAAATGAACTCTGGACCCTTTATCTGCTCCTTGTAAATGGGATAATGAGGGAATAACACACACCTGGCCATGGAACAGCTGAGCAGCCAATTGTCCCATTACTTTTGGTCCCTTAAAAAGTGGGAGGCACATATACAAACTGTTGTAATTCCTACACCGTTCACCTAATTTGGATGTAAATACCCTCAAATTAAAGCCGGAAGTCTGCAGTTAAAGCACATCTTGTTCATTTAATTTCAAATCCATTGTGGTGGTGTATAGAGCCAAAAAGATTAGAATTGTGTCGATGTCCCAATATTTATGGACCTGACTGTAGAGCTTTCTTTTGGTGGTATTTGATCACCTATACTTGTTGCGCTATAAACAAAAGAAGAGCGACAATTTTGAAAAAAACACAATATTTTTTACTTTTAACTATCATAAATATCCAAAAATTTTAAAAATTATATAGACTTCTACATATTTTTGGTAAAAAAAAATCGCAATAAGCGTATATTGATTATTTTGTGCAAAAGTTACAGTGTCTACAAAATAGGGGATAGATTTATGGCATTTTTATTTATTTTATTTTTTTACTAGTAATGGCGGTGATTTGCGATTTTTTTATTGGGACTGCAAAATTGCGGTGAACAGATCAGACACTTTTGACACATTTTTGGGACCATTGACATTTATACAGCGAGCTAAAAAAGTGCACTGATTACTGTATAAATGTCACTGGCAGGGAAGGGGTTAACACTAGGGGGCGATCAAGGGGTTAAATGTGTTCCCTCAGTGTGTGCTCTAACTGTGGGGGGATGGGACTGACTTAGGGAGGAGATCGATCATTGTTTCTATCTACTAGGAACAACAGATCAGTCTCCTCACCCCTGACAGAACATTGATTTATGTGTTTACGCACACAAATCCCCATTCTCGCTCTGTCAGGAGTGATCGCGGGTGCCCGGTGGCCATCGTGGCTGCCGGGCACGTGCTTCGGCTCCCTAGGGATGCCGCGCCCCCTATACTCCTTAAAGCGCCCGCCGTACAGCTATGCCACTTTGCGCAGGAGTGCCATTCTGCCATCGTCAATTGAAGGTGGGCAGTCGGCAAGCGGTTAAAGCGGAATATCAGTAATTTTTTCAACTTTCCATCTATTATAATCCTCTGCCCTTGTTGTTTTAACTTTGGATAGTAAAACATTTTTTTTTCTGCCAGTAAATACCTTATACAGCCCACTTCCTGTTTTTATTGTCTGGTCATTAGCCTAGGCTAGAGTTTACCAGGAAGGGAGGGGGGATGAGTCATAAGAGGGCCAATGAGAGCTGCAGAGCTGATGTGTGCCTGTGTAAATCCAGGAAGTGAACGGGCAGCCGCTTCAGCTGCCCACAGTTAAAATGGCTTCATCCAGACTCAGTGGAGGGAGATTTCTGCAGCATATTTGGCAAGTACATAATCACAGTATATATAAAATATGCAAAGTGGTTGGAGGGAAGCTTCAGAATGGCAAAGATGTTTTTATTACAAATTATGTGAACAGACTGCGGTTCCTCTTTAAAGTATAACCTTTTTAGTTTTGGATAGTGTGAAGAGAGATTAGGTTTCTATTGCTGTCTGTGTCCCCATTAGGGAGATTCACCCTCTATATTTGTCCTGTTTACCATTATTATCCAAAATGAAAGAAAATTCAAAGTTGTCCCCAGAACAGGGGAAATATTCCAGTGGGGATAGTATTCTCCTTCACTCCTCTTCCCAGTAGCTACATAAAAGGTTATGATGGAAGTTAAAAGTGGAGAAGCTGGGCCAGCACAGACAGTAATAAGACACTTCCAGAAGAGAAGAGGGCTATGGCATGCAAGGTGGGAGGGGGCTATGCTAGGTAATTGACATTTTCTGGAATAGTCAAATCTTTAGGCAAGTTCAAAGGCACATTGTAAGGGAATAAAATCAATTATAGAAAAAAAAAAAAAAAACACAAAAAATAGGCATTAAAAATATTTGAATTTTCTGTGCTTTTACCTACACTTTTTTAAATTGATGACAGGGTATCTTATAAGAAATTAGTCATGAATGGAGTGCATTTCATTCAGTAAGTTGTCCGATACATATATTTAGGCCCCTTTCTCACAAAGGGTCTGATCAGGTTAGGTCA
This sequence comes from Lithobates septentrionalis, assembly GCA_037952835.1. Lineage (NCBI taxonomy): Eukaryota > Metazoa > Chordata > Amphibia > Anura > Ranidae > Lithobates > Lithobates septentrionalis. Next base: position 740,636 of record JBBDGP010002373.1, read on the forward strand.
GTCTATTAGGTGGACCTGATCGGACAGCCCATTCACCCCTATGGACCGGTGGGTGTAAACAAACTTCTCTGATATGGCCTGTTAAAAAAAAATGTCCTCTTCTGCCTAACAGTTCACCTCGGAGGGAAGTCATATGTAAATGGAATCAATGAAAAACATTCTTTCTGCACAGGAAATAGCCTGTTAACGTGTTTTTTGAGGCTTGCCACAGTATCTCACAAAAGTGAGTACACCCCTCACATTTTTTTTAAATATTTTCATATATCTTTTCATGTGACAACACTGAAGAAATGGCACTTTTCTACAATGTAAAGTAGTGAGTGTACAGCTTGTATAACAGTGTACATTTGCTGTCCCCTTAAAATAACTCAACACACAGCTATTAATGTCTAAACCGCTGGCAACAAAAGTGAGTACACCCCTAAGTGAAAATGTTCAAATTGGGCCCAAAGTGGCAATATTTTGTGTGGCCACCATTATTTTCCAGCTCTAACGTAACCCTCTTGGGCATGGAGTTCACCAGAGCTTCACAGGTTGCCCCTGGAGTCCTCTTCCACTCCTCCATGATGACATCACAGAGCTGGTGGATGTTAGAGACCTTGCGCTCCTCCACCTTCCGTTTGAGGATGCCCCACGGATGCTCAATAGGGTTTAAGTCTGGAGACATGCTTGGCCAGTCCATCACCTTTACCCTCAACTTCTTTAACAAGGCAGTGGTCGTCTTGGAGGTGTGTTTGGGGTCGTTATGTTAGAATACTGTCCTGTGGCCCAGTCTCTGAAGGGAGGAGATCATGCTCTGCTTCAGTATGTCACAGTACATGTTGGCATTCCTGGTTCCCTTAATGAACTGTAGCCCCCCAGTGCCGGCAGCACTCATGCAGCCCCAGACCATGACACTCCCACCACCATGCTTGACTGTAGGCAAGACACACTTGTCTTTGTACTCCTCACCCGGTTGCCGCCACACACGCTTGACACCATCTGAACCAATACATTTATCTTGGTCTCATCAGACCACAGGACATGGTTCCAGTAATCCATGACCTTAGTCTGCTTGCCTTCAGCAAACTGTTTGCTGGCTTTCTTGTGCATCATCTTTAGAAGAGGCTTCCTTCTGGGACAACAACCATGCAGACCAATTTGATGCAGTGTGTGGCGTATGGTCTGAGCACTGAAAGGCTGACCCCCCCCCCCACCCCATCAACCTCTGCAGCACTGCTGGCAGCACTCATACGTCTATTTCCCAAAGACAACCTCTGGATATGACGCTGAGCATGTGCACTCAACATCTTTGGTCGACCATAGCGAGGCCTGTTCTGAGTGGAACCTGTCCTGTTAAACCGCTGTATGGTCTTGGCCACCGTGCTGCAGCTCAGTTTCAGGGTCTTGGCAATCTTCTTATAGCCTAGGCCATCTTTATGTAGAGCAGCAATTCTTTTTTTTCAGATCCTCAGAGAGTTCTTTGCCATGAGGTGCCATGTTGAACTTCCAGTGACCAGTATGAGCGAGTGAGAGCGATAACACCAAATTGAACACACCTGCTCCCCATTCACACCCGAGACCTTGTAACACTAACGAGTCACATGACACCAGGGAGGGAAAATGGCTAATTATAATTGGGCTATATTTGGACATTTTCACTTAGGGGTGTACTCACGTTTGTTGCCAGCGGTTTAGACATTAATGGCTGTGTGTTGAGTTATTTTGAGGGGACAGCAAATTTACACTGTTATACAAGCTGTACATTCACTACTTTACATTGTAGCAAAGTGTTATTTCTTCAGTGTTGTCACATGAAAAGATATAATAAAATATTTTGTGAGATACTGTATATGTACTTTCATCAGCCAAATTGCAATACAATTTTTTTCATAAATACACCACTTAGTCCCAATTCTGTACACATCAGTGAGCCAAAAAAAATATGCAAACTAGGGGTTCTGGTTTCACTTGCTATACAATGTCCAGGTGGTCCATAACTCAGAAAGTATTGAAGCATTTTAGCAAGGAGGTCAGCAAGGGTAGCCTGCACATCTGTCTCATATTTACTTTCACAAATATAAAGGAGTGTAGACTTATTGGTGTGCAGTACTATATAAATAAATATATGATATTGATTTTGATGATATAGTTTAGACCTCATACACACACAGGTGCCGGAAGGAAGCACTTGGCATGTATCCCTGACATCCAGCGTATAAAAAAATATAATGAGCCAACTGGATCAATACATGAGAGCTCTCTGCTAAGAATCATGTTTACCTGGAGCTGTATTGTGTTCTGTGCTGTCTGTGTGGGTTTTATGTTGGATAATGTTCATGTCTATTTCCAGCCTGGCACAGCAACCAGCACAGTGAGAATTGCACGACTTTTTATACTAGCGCTACGTACACTTCTGCAATTACACCTTTGTATGCTTAGCCTCATGTTTTTCTTCTTTTCAGAGCTGGGCAATGAAGCTGCACCCTTCTCCATGCGCCATCTGCTCTCATTAGCTTCCTTGTGCGACTCCAATGTGACGCCGCTCTGTCTAATGCACTTTAACCACTTGAAGACCAAGCCTTTTCTGGAACTTTTTGTTTAAAAGGTTAAATCAGTATTTTTTGCTAGAAAATTACTTAGTATATTATAATATATAACTTTAGTATGTTATAATATAACAATATATATGGTATATGTGTTTTTAGCAGAGACCCTAGAGAATAAAATGGCGATTGTTTGCAATATTTTATGTCATACAGTATTTGCACAGTGGTCTTTCAAACACAATTTTTTGGGGGAAAAAATACAATGAATTTTTATGACAAAAACACCATAGATAACCCATTTTTTTTTGTAAAATATAAAAGATAATGTTACGCTGAGTAAATAGATACCTAAAAACATCACGCTTTAAAATTGCGCACACTTGTGGAATGGGGCCAAATTATGGTACTTAAAAATCTCCATAGGTGACACTTTAAATTTTTTTTACAGGTTAAATGTTTAGATTTACAGAGGAGGCCTTGCACTAGAATTATTCCTCTTGCTCTAACGTTCATGCCGATATCTCACATGTGTGGTTTAAACACCGTTTAAATATGCTTGAGCAACTTACGTATGTGTTCACTTCTGTTCACGAGCACATAGCAATAGAGTGCTTTAAAAAAAAAAAATCTTATTTATTTTACTTTTTATTTTTTATTTTTACACTGTGTATATATATGTATATATATAGATATATCTATATATACATATATATATATAGATATATCTATATATATACATTTTATTCTTATTAAAAGGAATGTAAACATCCCTTGTAATAGAAATAAGGATGACAGGTCCTCTTTATTGAGATATCTGGGGTCAAAAAGAAGACATAAATCCAAAGATAACAAAGAAAAAGAAATGTGTACTATTGCCTGGGAACCGGAAGTGACGTCATGACTCCAGTCCCCCAAGGGCATAGAGACAAGTGGCAGCCATCTTGGCCTTACTCTTCTCCATACCCAGCTATCCCCAGCGTTGGATCACTTCACTGATCAGTCAGGCAGGCCCGGGAATGACCAGGAAGCAGCGGAGGGGCATCCCTCCCATTGCATCAAAAAGTGATCCCACAACGAATCTGTCCACAGGACCGCTTTTATCAGAAAGAGAATCGCCTATAGTAAAAAAAAAATACCGGGGTTATGGTAGCTAGCTACTGCTGTAACACCAGTATTTAACATTAAACAAATTACATATTTTTACTATAGGCCGAGCGACAAGACTAAAACTAGTAATACCTTAGTATATGGTACGGGACTCATCCCAGACAGCAACTGGATCATTGACCCAGTTCTTGTGTTCAGTGCCCCTCTTCTACATGTCTTTACTTTTAGATGTATAGAAGATAAATATTTGATTCCATGTTAAATGTACATATGCATTTCACTACTACTGTATGTGTGAATTTTCAATAAAGAGTTCCAGTTTGCATCTAAGCTAGTGTCGCCCAGTTATGGGTGCTCAGCGATAATACCCGGTTCCTGGGTCCAGACTGGAGGAAGTTATATATCTTGACACAGCCTACTACACTTCAGGCTACAGACATACATATTGGAGGTCAGGAGTAGCCAGTTCCCATCTACCCATACCATCTATCTGGGGCCTCAACCACACTACAATATAAAGGGGTACAGAACATCATCCACCAGCATCAACAGGGGAGTGGTATCGCTTAAATGGCAGTATCATAACACTATCAGCCAATTTTAGACAGGAGACAAGTAACGTTCCAGCATTTCTTTGGAGTATAGGAGGAAACCCACATAAACATAGGGAGAACATCACTTCCATGAGATGAGTGTTCCAAGTAGGAATTTAACTGAAGCTACAAGGCAAAAATACCAACCACTAAGCTGCCCACTTTTTTATTTTTGAATAGAGTGGGGGTGGTTTCAAACACTTGCCTGTTTTTTATTGCTGTCTCTGGCCCTGTTAGGCAGATTCACCCTCTTTTTGTCCTGTTTACCAGTGGGAGACTGAACTGGGTCTTTTGTGGCTGGGATATGGAGTGTGCAGGCATGCTGTGGTGTCTGTCTGAGCCTGTGACAGTTAACGCAATTAAGAGAGTGCACCTTACTTAGCAACTCATCGTCCATCTATTGCACACTCTTAAAGCGACAGCTACACATGCCCCATCTTACAGAAGGACCCTACCAATAGCTGGCTAACACTGACAAAACAATTAGGTGCTAGCTACATTATAGCCACCTCCAGGGGTAACCCTTTGTTAGGAAATCATACACTCGCCCGCTTTTGGGGCTGTATGCATATTGTGCACACAGGGACCTTTATTTTTTTGGGTTAGTTAGTGCCTATACTTCTAACCCTGTTTGCCTCGGTTAAAATTTGGTTTAGCATTACCATAATTCAGTGAATTGCCATTTTATAAGCCAGCATTCACTCTACTTAGTTCAACGTCTATAAATGTTTTCAGTTGCCTACCTATTGGTTTAAGCATTGTGTTGACCTGCCTTGTTACAATATACTTATTTTATCTAGCATCACATTGCTGGTGGCCTAATTTCTGTGCACTATTATAAAGTGGTAGCATAATAACGCTTAGGTTGTGAGTGTCCTTCAAACTATAACCAGGTGGGCCTGTAGGGATTGAGCAGCTTAAGGCTCCGTTCACATCTAGGCGTTGTTATTTTACAGGCGTTTTTCGGGCGTTTTTTCTTAGTCGTATTTTTGAGTGTTTTTTCTGGCGTTTTTGTACAGGCGTTTTGAAGTTGACAAGTCACCAGGAGGGTTCCAGAGCCAGAGGGGCTGCTTCCCTTTAGGCATCCCATGGACTGTACAAGTGCTTTAGAAGCCTTAGTGGTGTCAGAGCTAAGGGTCTGGATGGACTTTAACTGAGGTTAACTGCAGAACCGAACCACAGGGGGCCTGGTCAGAAGAGGCGCCACCTCACTCACTGGACCGTGTCCAGAGGAAGCTGGAAGGTGGCCTGGGGACTTGTGAACTGACCTCTGTGACCATGTAGTGTCCTGGTGACTGTACTGGGTACCAGCCATTGTGCACAAGCACAAGGTAACTAGATGTCAAAAAGGCTTGCCCCATGGTTATCAGCTGTGAGGCCTTAGACAGTTCAACACCTACTATTACTGTAGAAGAAGATTGCCCTCTAACCTCTAAGTCCTGAGGGTTTGGAGCATCCAATGCCCTAATCCCCACTTCTGTTAACCACTTGCCGCCCGCCATATAACAAAATGACGTTGGCAAAGTGGTTGCGATATCCTGACCGGACATCATATGACGTCTTTCAGGATATCAAGCCGCTGCGCGCCCCCGGGGGCATGCATCGCGGTGATCGTTGTTGCGGCGTGTCAGTCTGACACACCGCAACTATGATCTAGGTAAAGAGTCTCTGACAGAGACTCTTTACCACGTGATCAGCTGTATCCAATCACGGCTGATCATGATATAAACAGGAAGATCCATTGATCGGCTTTTCCTCACTCGCGTCTGACAGACGCAAGTAGAGGAGAGCTGATTGGCTGCAGGTGGGGGGGGGGGTCTGTGCTGATTGTTTATCAACGCAGCCCCCCCTCGGATGCCCACCCAGGACCACCAGGGATTGGCACCACACTGGTCCACTAGGTATGCAACCCTAGACCACCAGGGAAATGCTAATCAGTGCCCAGGCAGCTGCCAATCAGTGCCAAATCAAAATGCCTGCCAGTGCTACCAGTGATGTCTATCAGTTACATTTATCAGTGCCAGCCATCAGTGCCCATCAATGCCCATCAGTGCTGCCTTTCAGTGCCCATCAGTGCCGCCTATCAATGCCCATCAGTTCCCAGCAGTGCCGTCTATCAGTACCACCCATAAGTACCCATCAGTGCAGTCTTTCAGTACCCATCAGTGTCTTCTAACAGTGCCCATCCGTGCCCACCAGTGTCACCTATGAGTGCCCATCAGTGCCGCCTATCAATGCCCATCAGTGCCACATATCAGTGCCACCTACCAGTGCTGCCTATTATTGCCCATCAGTGCCGCCTATCAGTGCCCATCAGTGCCACCTCATCAGTGCTACCTTATCGGTGCCCATCAGTGAGGGAGAAAACTTACTTATTTACAACATTTTATAACAAAAAAAAGAAAAACTTTTTTCTTCAAAATTTTCTGTGTTTTTTTATTCGTTTAGCAAAAAATAAAAACCACAGAGGTGATCAAATACCACCAAAATAAAGCTCTATTCGTCAGAACAAAATGATAAAAATTTAGTTTGGGTACAGTGAAGCATGACCGCGCAATTGTCATTTAAAAAGCGACAGCACTGAAAGCTGAAAATTGGCCTGGGCAGGAAGGTGCGAAAGTGCCCCGTATTGAAGTGGTTATAGTTCTTTAAGAAAAACAAACTACAAAAAAGACATCTCCTATGCCGCGTACACACGAGCGGACTTTACGGAGGACTTTGCCCGGCGGACTGGATTTCGTCGGACAATTCGATGTGTGTGGGCTCCAGCGGACTTTGTTTTCTCAAAAGTTGGACGGACTTAGATTTGAAACTTGTTTAAAATTTATCCGTTGAAATCGAGTCCGGTCGAAAAGTCCGCCGTCTGTATGCTAGTTCGACGGACAAAAAGCCACGCTAGGGCAGCTATTGGCTACTGGGGAATTGGAAAAATAGGACTTTATATGATACACATCACTTAGGTTGAATCAATCAATCAATTAAATAGTAGAAATATTTATTGTTAGCCATAATTAGGCACTGTATACCGGTAACATTAATAGTAATAGATCAATATGTACAATACAGAATAAAGAAGGACATGATAAGTAAATCATATAACAATCCAGGTAATATAATAGAAGTTATTGCACACATGAAATAATGAACCGGCAACATCCCTAATGTATGAAAAGACATAATAAGGAATAAAATAGCATATAAGGTTACATGATTGATTCAAACAGTAAAACCCTAGTAAACCCATGATTAATGTGGCATAGCATCAAAAATTCATGCTCGACGCGTTTCGTGGGTTGTTTCCACTCATCAGGAGCAGCTATACATTGGAGGTATCTATAATAAAATAAAATAAAATAAAAATCTTTCATCAATGGTAATTGATCAAAGAATAGGGAGAAGAGGGACATAGAACTTATAGTCCAATCATTCTTACCTATGGGTAGCTAATATAGAGTATGGGTAATAATGATATTAAAGATACATCGGAGGTACCAGGAGGCGAAAGACCGCCCCCCCGGGAGCTGAGGTGATGGCTGTGCAGGCGGCGATAGGGCCAGGTGTATAGTAATAGGTGTTGGCCCCGTGGGGCTTCTGTATCAATAAATAAATAGGGAAAGGGTGTTAGCATACAAAAAGAGGTGCCATGGTAGTGAATGGGAGAAATATAAGTGAAACGAAAGGGGGGGGGGGGTTTGGGTGATATGAAGTGATAGGAAATAGAGAGATAAGGTGTGTAAAAAAGCAATAATAGTAAAGAATAAGTGAGAGAGGTAGCAGAGTAAGGAGGGTCCCCAGGTAAAGTAGTCAAGATATATGAAGGTAGTAACCATAGAAATAGTAAAAATACTATGAAAGTGCATTTGCCACCATAAGGCCAAGGGTAACATCCATAGGATAAAGATTACCTGAAGTTCAAGTGTATCTGGGGAAATCCAATTGGGAATAGACAGTGCAAACCAAGTAGACCAAGATAGACCATATCTGGTGTAAACCAAGGGGAGTAGGGGTGTGAAAGAAATCTGTCCGCCGGCAGAGCCCCACCAACGTCACGTGGCGTGCTAAGAGAGAGGAGGCGACCATGTCAGAGCGACCAGTGCTCTTAAATGGGCGCCTATCTTCCCTCGTGGTGCACGCAGATGAAAAACACGTCTGCCCGCGGCGTCAGAGGTGACGTCGTACGCAAGACGTGTAGGCGTGGCGTCAACGCACAGCGCATGCGCAACCGCAACCCCGGCGACCATAATGGTCGGAATGGGGGCTGGGGGTGACCGCGGTGTGCGTTGCAGCTCCCGGGGCTGAAGGCAGCAGCCCCCATAAAATGACCTCACAGAGTAATAAACAAAAATTGTAACAATTCCAGTATAGCAAGTGCCCTACCGCTGGCACTTGATACTAGTCAACAAAAAAATCATGGAAATAGCAACATAGATAAGTGTGTGAATCCATCCAATATTACATTTGAGAGAAAGAGAAAAAATGTTGGAACTTTATATGAGGCCATGACATGTCGTACATTGGTCTCCATTCCATATTAGTTGAGAAAAAAATATAGGAAAAGGGGAATTGGAAAAATAGGACTTTATATGATACACATCACTTAGGTTGAATCAATCAATCAATTAAATAGTAGAAATGGGTTTACTAGGGTTTTACTGTTTGAATCAATCATGTAACCTTATATGCTATTTTATTCCTTATTATGTCTTTTCATACATTAGGGATGTTGCCGGTTCATTATTTCATGTGTGCAATAACTTCTATTATATTACCTGGATTGTTATATGATTTACTTATCATGTCCTTCTTTATTCTGTATTGTACATATTGATCTATTACTATTAATGTTACCGGTATACAGTGCCTAATTATGGCTAACAATAAATATTTCTACTATTTAATTGATTGATTGATTCAACCTAAGTGATGTGTATCATATAAAGTCCTATTTTTCCAATTCCCCTTTTCCTATATTTTTTTCTCAACTAATATGGAATGGAGACCAATGTACGACATGTCATGGCCTCATATAAAGTTCCAACATTTTTTCTCTTTCTCTCAGCTATTGGCTACTGGCTATGAACTTCCTTGTTTTAGTCCGGTCGTACGTCATCACGTACGAATTCGACGGACTTTGGTGGATTGTGTGTAGGCAAGTCTGTTCATTCAGAAAGTCTGTCGGAAAGTACGTCGAAAAGTCCGCCGGGCAAAGTCCGCCGTAAAGTCCGCTCGTGTGTACGCGGCATTAGACTGATTCATGGGAGCTGCAGTGTATGGACTGGTGCTTAGGCGACTGACAGACCTCACCAATTATCTGGGATTGGTTACTATTGGATCCTATACTAGCTTTGGACTCTGTTAAAAATCATACCCTGATAAAACAGAATACAATAAAAACAAAATTCTCAAAAAGCAGCAGATAAACATTCATGTAAATCTTATTCTGCAGAAAGTAGAATTGGTAAACTGCTCTTGTATTAATGTAATGTGCAATATGTTTGGAAAGCAATATAAAAACATGTCACGTTGCTTTTACAAATGACGCTGTGAAGAAATTAAAATTGGAACCTGATGTCTGCGTACCATCGAGGTTATTTTATACCAACTGCTGGACAAAAATATAAGCTGTATATATGTAAATATAATGTATTATTTGTCCCTTTTAAATCACCAAAGGCTAGATTGCTTGGGCATTTAATTAATTTATTTTTTTCTCTAAAAGCTGAAAAGCGAGCTATGTTTGACAAGTTTAAATATAAATGAAATATTAATACCCGACTCCTGGCAGATGTAAAAAGCTCAATTTAGCCCACACTTGTATCCAGCTATGCTATATGCAATTACCTGTAATCCACCTTATATTAACAATTACTCCTGTAAAAAAAAAAAAAAAAGTTTAAAGCCTCCAGACAAAACATTACTTTTATATTAATTTATTACATGTTTTTACAGCTTGTATTGCATGGTGATAGCTGTAGACTGCTGGCTTCAGCGACCGTCATACCTTAATCTGCGCGAGGCACAGTGACAGCTGAAAGCCGGTGTTTGTTTAGTAAACAAACCCATGTGATGACCATGATTGGATGCCATAGTGATCACATGATCACAAACTACATTGATTGGTTGTTGATTAGAGCTGTTAAAATATCTCAATCTCGATTCGACCCCCACACGATCTTAGTCCAGCATTTCTATGATACTTTCAGGCTTGGTTATTTCATCTACCAATGACTCATTCAGCTGTCAGAGCAGCTCCCCTGCTCACAGCTGTCAAAAAAAAAAAAAAGCAGCCAGCAATGTTTATCAACAACATTGCTCAGCCTCAGAAAGAGACAAATAAAAAGAAACATTGTATCTTCTTATCTGTCCATCAGTTACAGATCAAAGGGATGAACTTTGGTCTGCAAATGAACCACTTAAGGACCGGAAGGATTTACCCCCTTAATGACCAGGACATTTTTTTGCAATACGGCACTGCGCCGCTTTAACTGACAATTGCGCGGTCGTGTGCGACGTTGTATCCGAACAAAATTTATGTCCTTTTTGCCCACAAATAGAGCTTTCTTTTGGCAGTATTTGATCACCTCTGCGGTTTTTATTTTTTTGCGCTATAAACAAAAAAAGAGCGACAATTTTGAAAAAAAAAAACAATATTTTTTACTTTTTGCTTTAATAAATATACCCAAAAAATATACAAAAAAAACTAATTTCTTCCTCAGTTTAGGCCGATATGTATTTTTCTTCATATTTTTGGTAAAATAATCGCAATAACGTATATTGATTGGTTTGCGCAAAAGTTATAGTGTCTACAGAATAGGGGATAGATTTATGGCATTTTTATTATTATTATTTTTTACTGGTAATGGCGGTGATCAGCGATTTTTAGCGGGACTGCGACATTGCGGCGGACAGATCAGATACTTTTGACAGTTTTTGGGACCAGTGACATTTATACAGCGATCAGAGCTATAAAAATGCACTGATTACTGTGTAAATGTCACAGGCAGGGAAGCGGTTAACACAAGTGGTGATCAAGTTGTAAATGTGTTCCCTGTAAAGTGTTTCACTGATCACTGGGAACTGACGTACAACTACTGTAATTCGCGCAATAGAGCCAACCTGCCGCAGTATAATGGCGGCTGGTTGGCAAGTGGTTAAAGCAACCTTGTCAAGTAAAAAAAAAATCCTTTTTTTTTCTTGTTTTTCTAGTTTTTATTAAATTGTTCCTCTGTTTTACCCCTAATATAACTTAACGATAATTTTTTATTTCTTTACACATTACATTATTTTTCATTACATCTCTTTAAATTTGATTGACGCAAAAGAGTATTATGTCTTATTTTATTAAAAACTTAATATTTTTAATTCAAATTTCTGATCATTGCATTGCCTTAAAAATCCCATATTGAGGTACATATTTGGTTTTTTGATGTCTTATTTTATTGACATATTGTTTTATAACCTAATGTTTCAGAGGTTGTAAATCTTTAAAATAAAAAATTTCAGAATCGTGAGAGAATCGTGATCTTTATGCTAAGCAAAAGAATCGTGATTCTCATTTTATCCAGAATCGTGCAGCTCTGTTGCTGATCGTGGGTCACTGTCACTTACAGAAGCTGCGCTGTGAAACAGACCTCCTAGTTTTTCAATAGAATGTAGGTTAACATAATCCTAGCAAATGTACTGTACTTAAAGAGGAACTGCAGTCTGCTCACATAATTTGTAATAAAAACATCTTTGCCATTCTGAAGCTTCCCTCCAACCACTTTACATATTATTTTATATATACTGTGATTCTCTACTTGCCAAATATGTTGCAGAAATCTCCCTCCACTGAGCCTGGCTGCAACCATTTTAACTGTGGGCAGCTGAAGCTGCTGCCTGTTCACTTCCTGGATTTACACAGACACATAGAGGCACACCTCCAGCTATGCAGCTCTCATTGGCCCTCTTTTGACTTATCCCCCCTCCCTTCCTGGCAAACTCTCACGAAAGTGAGAGAGAGAGAGCTGTGCATGATGTCATAAGTCTAGGCTTTTTACCAGACAATAAACAGGAAGTGGGCTGTATAAGATATTTACTGGCAGAAAAAAAAGTTTTACTATCCAAAGTTAAAACCACAAGGGCAGAAGATTTAATAGATGGAAAGTTGAAAAAAATGCCGTGCCCCGCCATGTTTACCGGGCTCCGCTTGCACATTGGCGGGCCTAGGATCTCCATGGCAGGTGTCAGTGGGTAGAGGGGAAAGGGAAGAGCGAACGCACGTCTGCTCTCCTCCCCTTCTTCTTGTGACCCAAAAAGCGACATCTCTGACGTCACTTCCGGGTTCAGCTCTCGGTGTCCCCGGCTCGATTTGCTGGGAAAGGATGTTTTGCAATGCGATCTGTATTGGAAAATATTCAGTGGAGGACAGAGGAGACATTGGGGGTCTTATAGACCCTGCATATCTCAATAAAGAGAACCTGTCACCTAAAAACCATCACATAGAGGACTGTTTGTCCCCTATGTGATGAAAAAAAAGTTAAGTAAAACAAAATCATTTTTTTTGGCAAAAAAATAAAGTTACACCCAAGCACATAACCCCCCCCCCCCTTTTTTTTGAGCCCCCTCCACCTCCACATATACACACGCAAAAATGTAAACACATGCGTTGGGGCGCTTGTGCATGAAAACGTTGATTGCGATACACATATTACATACGCTGGAGTGAGAGCAATAATGCTAACACCAGACCTCCTCCGTAACACTAAACTGATACCTATAGGGGGCTTTTGAAGCATCACCTATAAAAAAATATAGGGAACTGAAGTTTGATGCTATTTCACGGGCGCACGTAAATTTAGGGTTTGGCATGTTGGGTATCTATGTACTCGGTGCAACCTCGTCTTTTATATTTTACCAAAAATTTGGGTAATTGTGTTTGTTTGTGCTAAAATTCATGTTAGTGTATTTTTTACTGAAATTTTTCATTTACTAGGCCTATGTTGTAATATCGTGTGACATAAAAAATTGCAACTACCACTATTTTATTTTCTAGGGTGTCTGCTTTCAGAAAATATATAATATGTGTGGGTTTTGTGTAATCTTCAGACCTAAAATGCTTTTTTTAAATATGTGTGCAAAAAAAAACGCAAAAATGGCTCTGGCAGCGAAAGGGTTAAACTGATTTCTGAATCGGAGTATCTACCTTCATTATAACCACCTGGTGCAATCTCAAAATTGTAATGAGAATAGTTCACATCTTTTTAGGTATAGGCAATTTTTTGTAATCCTTTTTTATTACTATGTTTTTACAGATTGTATTCTACTATAGCTGTAGACTGCTGACTTCAGTGTCCATTGTACCTCAGCCTGACAGTTGAAGTTGGCAATTGCTTTGCAAAGTAGAATTTCTGGACAACAAGAGGGGGCATGTCAAGGAAGTCTTCACCTTAGCAGGTGAAATGTGTTTTTTAAAATGAAGCTTTAGCTGCGGTCACACCTGGTATGATTTAAAGTGGTGCGATTTAAAGCCTGACTTCAACTGCGATTTAATATTACTTCAACACTATTTCTGTGAGATTTGTAACAATTTGATACGATTTTAGTGCTACTTCAGTGAGATTTGTCAGGCTGTGCAGGGATCTGATTGTGAAGCCATGTTGTCAACAAAAGTTTAGCTAGCAAAGGGTTAACATTTAACTTCTATCAGGCTCAAGTAGTGCTGATATAGACACAATTACGGTTTGCAGCACGATTTACATTATAGTCTATGACAGTGAAGTCGTGCTGAAGTCCTGAAAAAGTGATACATGATAAAAAAATGTCTATGTCCCACATTCAAGGAAGACTAAAGCCTCGTACACACGATCGGATTTTCCGACGGGAATTGTGTGATGTCAGGCTGTTGGCAGAAAATCTGACTGCGTGTACGCTCCATCGGAAAGTTGTTGTCCGATTTTCCGCGGACAAATGTTGGATAGCAGGTTTTAAAATTTTCCGCGGACAAATGTCTGTTGTCGGATTTTCCGAGCGTGTGTACACAAGTCCGTCGGACAAAAGTCCAAAAGACAAACACGCATGCTCGGAAGCAAGGACGAGCCAGAAGCGGTCGGTCTTCAAAACTAGTGTTCGTAATGGAGAATTAACATTCATGAGTGACGTGGCAAATTATGAAATCTCGAAATGCAATGCATAATTCTCTTTTTCATTAATGGGATAATAATGAAGATGCTTTGCTGGTGATACTGATGGAGTTATTGCAAACACATTTTCAAAGGCTTTCTTTTCTAGTGACATCAAGAATAATATTATTAAGCTTTTTTTTTTATTTGGGCAAGTTACCACAACACCATTATCCCCTAGTTTTTAAGATCAAAGATACAACTATGTTGGTGTCCCTTGTCAATTTTACATTGTATTTTTTAAAATGTAATTGCCTACTCCAAAACTGTAATTTGAAGTAAAACACATAGCCAAGTATTATTCTACACAATTTTTTTATTGTGCATTAAAAAAAGAAAGCAAATAAAATTAGACATGCTATCTGCCAATAGAACTTAACCAAAAAGTGCATTTTATGCATCCAAAAATATAGAAAATATACCAAATCAAATCATTATTCAACCAAAAAATAATATCAAAGCAATAACTCCAAGGCCAATAATAAATACCACGTTATCTCTTCCGATTCTGCAACATGGCTGGTTGACGAACGGCCATTCAGAAACGAACTGAAAAGTGCGACATGAAAAGCACAAAATTAAAAGTATGAAATTAAAAGCGTCAATCAACACTCACCAAACTTCTACTAACATGAAATTAGCAGAAGGAGCCCAAAGTCTTGTGCTAAAGAGCTTAAAAACAACGTAGTACGTCACTACGTTCGTAATTGTTGGCCAACAATTGTGTGGGCGTGTGTATGCAAGACAAGTTTGGGTCAACGCCCTTCGGACAAAAGTCCGCGGTTTTGTTGGCCAACAATCTGATCGTGTGTACGAGGCTTTACACTTGATAAATTGTCACGCTTCAAAAGTATATTCAAAAATGATCCCCATTCAAAAGGACTTATTTCAACCCTCTATGCCCAACTTGTTACTAAACCTGATTCTGATCCACCCTTGTATGTAGCTAAATGGGAGGCTGATCTTGGTCTTTCGCTGGAAGCAACCGAATGGGACAGGATTTGGAATACTACAAAATCTTCTTCGAAAAATTGAACTGCTTTAGAAACTAATTATAAAGTGCTTACGCGCTGATACTTGGTTCCTGCCAGAGTTGCGAGGTTTTCCCCCCAATTACTCCTCATCCTGCTTTCGAGGCTGTACTGATCTTGGCTCTCACCATCATATCTGGTGGAATTGTCCAGTAGTCAAAGGGTTTTGGAAAGATATATTTCATATGCTTTCAACTTTATTTGCAATGTCTATCTCCCCGGATCCTTCGATAGCGCTCTTAAATTTAAAACCGGCAATTCTTTCCCATAGCCAATTTAAACTTTTACAACAGATCACTACGGGTGCGAAACAAACAATTGCTAAAGCCTGGAAATCTCAATCTGGTATTGGCTGAAACCAAACATAGAATTGATTTCCACCCCTATAAATAAGTCAGTCTCCTGGTATTTTTTATCAGTACTGTAGCTCCTTTAAAATGAAACTTCACTGTCTATTCTGAATACACATTCTACATTCATCGTACATAAAGAGATTAAATATGATAAGCTGTGTGAGACCCTCTAGCAAAAATGAGCTTAAAATCTCACAAGGCCTGAACCTTCACCAGGGGCTGCCTCAAACCTCGTAACAATGGATTAATAACATATTAAAAGAGATTGCGAGGTGTTTAATTCACCATTTTATACACATAAATAAACAGCAATGGATGATGTGTGAATAAGTGGCGGTCTCTAAAGAGATTTGTGAGAAGGATAAAAATGCGAAGGGCTGGTGTGGAAAAATCAGAATGAGATTTAGATGAGCACGGCTAGAAATAAAGAAAATGTATTTAGCATAAGGTAAATGTAATTATCATTGTTTATAATGTCATCACTGTTATTATTAGTATTTTCCTTTTCAATCATTAAGTGTTCTTGCATAGCAAGACCACTTACTGTTATTAGTGGGAATGCTTTAGCAGTCCCACTATTGTTATTCGATTTTATTTATTTTTAATAATTTTAATTTTATTCCGTACGTTTTTCGGTAATGCGTAACTTCTGCATACTTTCAGCTATTAAAACCATTCAACTATCAAAATGTTCGTCTCTTTTAGCTGAGGTGTGCTCTTTTTCAACTTTTTTTCTACCATTTATACTTTTTAAAATATTAAGCTTTTTATCACTTTTTTTTAACATTGAAGTCAATGGGAGCATGCTTGAAATCCTTAAATTTTTCTTCCGCTCCCAAAAGTTTCAGCTCCTTCATACTTTCACCTAGAGACACCAAACAAACTTTAAAATGTTCACAAAATATTCAGCTATCTGGCTATAGCTTTTCAGTTTGATATCTTTTACAGTTTTTGAGAAAAAGCTTTTTGTTTAGAGGTCATTTCAGGAAATTTTAGCCATTAATCAGAGTGCACTGTGTGTGTTTTGTTGCCATGGTTACCAAAGCTTCTGTTATACACAGAGGGGGGGGAGGTGGCTGGAGCATCTCAGCTTTAATTACAGAGCCCGGGGGGAGGGGACAGACACACCATGTACTGATTATAATAGAGGAATATGATGGGGCAGTTTTGATGGTGGCAATTCTGATGGGGCAGTTTTGATGGCGGTCATTTTAGCAATTTAGCTATTCAGCAATTATTTTTGAAAAAAAAAATATATTTTTGAAAAAAAAAATATATTTCTGAAAAAAAAAAAATTATTTTTGAAAAAAAAAAAAATATTTTTGAAAAAAAAAATTATTTTTGAAAAAAAAAATATTTTTGAAAAAAAAAATTATTTTTGAAAAAAAAAATCATTTTTGAAAAAAAAATTTTTGAAAAAAAAAAATTTTTGAAAAAAAAATTTTTTGAAAAAAAAAATAATTTTTGAAAAAAAAATTATTTTTGAAAAAAAAAATTATTTTTGAAAAAAAAAAATATTTTTTGATGGGGCAGTTTTGATGGTGGCAATATGATGGTGCAGTTTTGATGGGGCAATTCTGATGGGGCAGTTTTGATGGTGGCAATATGATGGGACAGTTTTGATGGCAATATGATGGGGGCAATTTTGCTGGGGGCCGTTTTAGCAATTCAGCATTCCCACGCATTTTCCCCAGGAAATGCATTTTCTAGTCTCACATATATATTATTCTTATTATTATAGCCAAATTTACCACCCTAACTCCTCCCACAGTTTTTACACTACATAGACAAGTAATATACCGAAACGTGCGGATTGTTCCCGAATGGTGTGCTATTACTTTGTGGAACGTTTCGCCGAATGGTTCACGAAATATCGTCGTTTTTGCGGCGAAATTGGTCCCATAGGAATGAATGGGGAAACTAGAGTGGGAGATGACAAAAGCTGGAAAATCAGAACATGATTTCTAAACTGCCGCCACTCCCTCATTTTCAAGCCCACCTACACAAATCTTATATCAAAACGTTCAGCTATCCCTGCTGCCACTAAACATGTCCACGGCTAAGCCATAGTCCTGATAGTTTTCACAATATGACCATTTGTTTGCAACTCACGCCGTCCATTGACATTCATTGAAACTACACTCTAGCCCCCTCCAAATTTGAAGGGCAATTTCTAAACTGCGACTGTGCCTTCATTTTTAATATTTCAGAGACATACTATACATCAAAATCTAGGTCTGGGTCTTGTGATTCTCACAATATAAAGATCTTCGCTGTAGGATGTAGAGTTTTTAAAATACGGCCATTTGTTTAGAGGTCATTTCAGGAAATTTTAGCCATTAATCAGAGTGTACTGTTAGTGTTTGTTTTGTTGCCATGGTTACCAAAGCTTCTGTTATACACAGGGGGGAAGGTGGCTGGAGCATCTCAGCTGATTACAGAGCCCGGGGGAGGGGACAGACACACCATGTACTGATTTATAATAGAGGAATATGATGGGGCAGTTTTGATGGGGTAATTCTGATGGGGCAGTTTTGATGAAGCAGTATTTGGGAAGCATAAACAGGGCATGAGCATTGCTAGGAAACAGTGGTTGTAAACACAAGATGCTGAGACACTCCAAATGCATGTGACTTCATCTGCTAGACTTGATAATGCTTGTAGAGTCCTCCCACAGTTTTCACACTACAGAGACAAATAATATACCGAAACGAGCGGATTGTTCCCGATTGGTGTGTTATTACTTTGTGGAATGTTTTGCCGAATGGTCCACGAAATTGGTCCCATAGGAATGAATGGCGAAATGTTCAAAACTAGAGTGGGAAGTGACAAAAGCTGACAACCCCATGATCAGCCAAAACATTATGACCACCCCATGATCAGCCAAAACATTATGACCGCCCCATGTAAAAAAAAATATATTTTTGAAAAAAAAAAAAATTTTTTGAAAAAAGTAAAAAAATAATTTTTGAAAAAAAAAATCATTTTTGAAAAAAAAAAAAAATATTTTTGAAAAAAAAAATAAATATTTTTGAAAAAAAAAATATTTTTGAAAAAAAAAATTATTTTTGAAAAAAAAAAATATTTTTGAAAAAAAAATTTCTTTTAAAAAAAAATATATTTTTGAAAAAAAAATATATTTGAAAAAAAAAATATTTTTGAAAAAAAAAATTATTTTTGAAAAAAAAATTACTTTAAAAAAAAATAATAATTTCGAAAAAAAAATTATTTTTGAAATAAAAAAATTCATTTTTGAAAAAAAAAATTACCTTTGAAAAAAAAAATTACTTTTGAAAAAAAAAATCATTTTTGAAGAAAAAAAAATCATTTTTGATTAAAAAAAAATCATTTTTGAAAAAAAAATTACTTTTGAAAAAAATGTTCAGCTCTTTCAGCGAATGATGGAACTTTTTTACTACTATTTATACTTTATAAAATATTAAGCTTTTTAACACTTTTCACAGTTACTCAAGCCACTCCACCCCACCCAGTTACTCCGCCCACTCCAGTTGTAGAGGCAAGAACACTTTCACAATTTCCCCAGAAATTGTACCTTTTCTAGTTTTTATTACAATTTTAAGCACAATACAAAAAAACTTTTAGTTGAACTTTATCAGGTAATCGTCAAAACGAGGATCCATTAACCAAAGTGATCAGAGGCCTAACAATCCGGGTCTACTTGTCAGCATGACCATTTTTCTAAGGCTATAAGCCCATAGGTATTAACCACCAGGAACTCAAAAAATCAACAAATAGGAATAATTATCAGGTGACATTACAGCAAGTTGTCGGTCACGCATATTTCCAGAACATGGTGAAATATAACATTAGCATCTAAAATGGATCCTGATACCTCAACCCAATGGGTCCTGATCCCAAGAATATAGTACAATTGGGGAAGCTGTACTATCCCCCCTCTGCATTCTACCAAAACAGAAAGTGAGGATCATTGAAAAGAGGGGCCACCGGCGACTTATTATTAGTATTTTTATTATCTACAATATCTAAATATTTTTTACATTTGCTAATGTAAATGAGGAAAAAATATTTCTAAAATGGTAGATGAGGCCAAAAAATCAGGCCATGTCATTCTTTTAAAGACAGACTCAGAGGAATAAAATTAACGGAGGGGGCCACATGATGGGAGGAATAGTTCCAAGAAAGAGTTAAGACATATGTGGACAGTGTAGGTTCAAGATGTCTTTACTGATTTGAGGTTAACCTGTAAAATTAGCGGTTAATAATAGCGAGTTAGTTGCTGTTTTGGATGTGAGGGTAGGAGTTAATACTTTCCCAGTTCTTTGGTATTTTGGATGTTTTTTCTCTGGGTCTGACCCACTGATAATGTGATATAAAAGAGGGACAGTGCTCCTGGATCCAGGGCCTGTAATAGGCCCGAGCGAGTGAGAGCTCCCTAGCAGCCTCCAGGAGAGCGTCGGGGGTTAGAGAGAGAGAGAGACCCAGTGCCCGTAAGGGAAGGAGATGGAGAATAACACTCATGAGGAGCAGAAGAATGTTTTCACACAACTGTCGTCTACTGGGAGATGGAGACAGTAGATGACAGTTGTGTGGAAATGTGTTGGATTAGAGAGTACTTGCAATGCTATCTGATTTAGTTGGCAGACTGACACGGCCACTAGAAATACTATTCATGTTGGAATTTTTTAACCTCTATGTAAGTTCATCTATATATTTTTAACATAAAATTGGCTCATTTACACTATGAGGCTTCTCCCTTTTCATATGTGATCTTTGAACACATGGAGCTCATCCCTGTAAGTGTATCAAGACATGCTGTTTAAATTTCCACACCTGTGATTATTCCAGCATAAGTTTCCTTGATCTCTGTAATAGGGATCCATCAGATCTGGTAAGAGGCCACTCTCTTTTCTTGTGGATTGAACACTTTGCAGTTTTTCTCGAACACTGGTAGCCACGGAGTTGAATACTATTTCCACTTGTCACATCCTTCATTAATTGTATGGAGGGACGTGACATTTTTCAATTTAACTACATTTTCACACACTGGAATTTTTTGCAATATTTTTTGCACATTGACATTTTGAATAATGCACTTGTTATGAATATCTGTTATTTGTATCACTAAGTTGTCATTATAATTGTTTACACACACACATACACTGTGTTTGAAGACTTGGGTAGAAATTTTGTTTATTCATATTTTGTAACTATGACTTGTGTTTTGTTCAGTTGTATGTGCAACTTTTCTGTTTAGTAAAAGTATTGATACACTACAGAAGTCTAAGCTCCCTTGGCTTTTACCGCAAGAACCTTTATTAGACACCAAGAAAAACAGGATCATAGTCAATCCTTAGGCTAGAAGACACAAAATACTTCCTCTTAGAATCCAACAGCTGTCATGTTGTTTGTTTGGATTTTTTTGTTTGTTTTATGTTGTTTATTAAATTGTTAATTGTTAAGTTGGTCAAATAAAGTTGGCCATTTCAAATCAATGTCATTATTCAGTGGGGGGACACAATTGGATTTGGTTACCCTTTAACTCTGACACAACCCATTATTATATTCACCCTTTTTAACTAAAGTAAAACTCCAGTTTTGTTGAAAATAATAAATAAATAAATCCATACACATTGCAGAGTTCAGATTTTAACTTTGCTCTCTTCTGAAGATAAAGCAAACTGTGTGATATAAAAGAGGGACAGTGCTGCTGTGTCCAGGACCTGTAATATGCCCGAGCGAGTGAGAGCTCCCTAGCAGCCTCCAGGAGAGTGTCGGGGGTTAGAGAGAGAGAGACCCAGTGCCCGTAAGGGAAGGAGACAGAGAATAACACACATGAGGAGCAGAAGAATGTTTCCACACAACTGTCGTCTACTGGGAAATGGAGACAGTAGATGACAGTTGTGTGGAAACATGTTAGATCAGAGAGTACTTGCAACGCTATCTCATTTAGTTGGCAGACTGACACCACCACTAGAAATACCATTCATGCTGGAATTTTGTAACCTCTATGTAAGTTCATCTACTGTATATATTTTTAACATAAAATTGGCTCATTTACACTATGAGGCTTCTCCCTTTTCATATGTGATCTTTGAACAGATGGAGCTCATCCCAGCAAGTGTATCAAGACATGCTGTTTAAATACCCACACCTGTAATCATTCCAGCATAAGTTTCTTTGATCTCTGTAATAGGGATCCATCAGATCTGGTAAGAGGCCACTCTCTTTTCTTGTGGATTGAACACTTTGCAGTTTTTCCTCGAACACTGGTAGCCACGGAGTTGAATACTATTTCCACTTGTCACATCCTTCATTAAGTGTATGGAGGGACTTGAACTTTTTCAATTCAACTACATTTTTTTCACACACTGGAATTTTTTGCAATATTTTGACATTTTGAATAATGCACTTGTTGTGAATATCTGTTATTTGTATCACTAAGTTGTCATCATAATTGTTCACACACACACACATACACTGTGTTTGAAGACTTAGGTAGAATTTTTGTTTATTTATATTTTGTAACTATGACTTGTGTTTTGTTCAGTTGTATGTGCAACTTTTCTGTTTAGTAAAAGTATTGATACACTACAGAAGTCTAAGCTCCCTTGGCTTTTACCGCAAGAACCTTTATTAGACACCAAGAAAAACAGGTTCATAGTCAATCCTTAGGCTAGAAGACACAAAATACTTCCTCTTAGAATCCAACAGCTGTCATGTTATTTGTTTGGATTTTTTGTTTGTTTTTTGTTGTTTATTAAATTGTGAATTGTTAATTTGGTCAAAAAAAGAACTGTTGTGGCCATTTCAAATCAATGTCATTCTTCAGTGGGGGGACACAATTGGATTTGGTTACCCTTTAACTCTGTCACAACCCATTATATTCACCCTTTTTAACTAAAGTAAAACTGCAGTTTGGTTGAAAAAAATAAATACATCTCCATACACATTGCAAAGAGTTCAGATTTTAACTTTGCTCTCTTCTGAAGATAAAGCAAACTGTCTGGGGGAGTAGGAGGATCAAACACAATCTACTGTATGGGGCCCCATAACAAAATTTTAAAGACCCCCAGCTGGGAGAATTTTTGATGGGCCCCCAATGACAGCTGGCAATGTCAATTGAGACAAAAATATATTTCGGTCCACTTTTTTTGATTGACACGTCTTTGGCCTCTGTGACTGTACTCTTTGCTGGTTCTCCTCCCTTCTTATCCAACTGCACCTTTAGTGTTACTTACAATTCTACTACCTCTTCTTTTCTTCCTTTCTCTTTCGGGGTCCCCCAAGGTTCTGTTGTTGGACCTCTCCTCGATCTACACCTCCTCCCTGGGTCAGCTGACAGCCTCCAATGGCTTCCAATACCATCTCTACACCGATGACACCCAAAAGTTATAGCGTCTACAAACTATGGGAAATATTTTTATGGCATTTTTATTTATCTTTATTTGTTTTACTAGTAATGGCAGTGATCTGCGATTTTTAGCGGTACTGCGGCGGACAGATCGGACACTTTTGACACATTTTTGGGACCATTGACATTTATACAGCGATCAGAGCTATAAAAATGCACTGATTACTGTGTAAATGTCACTGGCAGGGTAGGGGTAACACTAGGGGGCGATTAAGGAGATAAATGTGTTCCCTCGTTAGTCTTTCTAACTGTATGGGGATAGGACTGACTGGGGGAGGACACATTTTGTTGTTCCTACTTTGTAGGAACAAACAATATGTCTCCTCTACCCTGACAGAACGTGGATTTGTGTGTTTACACACAAATCCCCGTGCTGGCTCTCGTGCCCGCGATCGCGGGTGGCCGGCGGCGAACGCGCCCACCGCCATGCACATCGGGATCCCTGCCGTGCCGCGGGCATGCCTCTCCACCGGCTCTTAAAGGGAACAATGTACCCATACTTTGTTTTGTGCAGCCGTGCAATTCTGCCGACGTATATCGGCGCGAGCCAGTTGTCAAGTGGTTAAAGAGTTGAAAGAGTTCACACTGGTGTGATGCGGGAATCCCTGCAATTCAGTTCCTGCATCGCATCTGAATTGCACACTGGTTCACAGTGACATCTGTGAACCGCTGGGGGTGTCAGTGTAAAGTTAATGACACCCCCAGATCGGTTTGTAGATCGCAGTGCAAACTGCCAAATGGTGCAGGAATCGGATCGCATAGGTGTGAACACCCATGCAATCCGATTCCAGTGCGGACCAAAAAAAAGAGTCCTGCACCATTTTGGTGCGAATGCCATGCGATTTTAGCCATACAGTTTGTATGGCTGAATTCGCATTGCACAGACATTTCATGTGATCTGCAGAGCAATGCGGTGCAAATCACAGTGTGAACCCTGCCTAAGGGTCCATGCACACTGGGCTTAAACACTTCTTCTACAGGAGTTTTGTGTTTTGCCTGTAGAAGCAGCTGTGTTTTCCTACTGTATGTCTGCATGCACATTATGGCGTTTAGAGGCATATTTTAAGCTCAGCATTTAGAAGCAGAAAAAAAACCCTTCCTAGTTTGTGTTTTTGGCAGATAAAAAAGCTAAACGCTCCTAAACGCTTGTACAAAAATATGAGCATTTTTTTCTGCCAAAAGAGCTGGCGTTTTTTTAAAGGGTAACTCCACTTTCATGGGGAAAAAAAAAAGCAAATAAAGAAAAAATAATATAGCACATACAATAGCTACACAAGTCATATTGTATTTTAATGTTATTAAAAATTACCTTTCCTTTTCAATCTGCAGCCGCTGTAATTTTCTGAGAATGCATGGCAATATGGCTACCTGGAGTTGTTCTGTACACAGAATGTGTACTGACCACCCCCAGAAACATAATTTCCTGCTTGTGTGATTGGCTCACCAATTTCCCCAGAAGTCTGCCTAAGATACAAGCATCCCCTGCAGATTTCAGGCATCCCCTGCAACTAAAATGTCATTTTTGGAGAGATAGTTTCAATAGGAGTCTGTCTAAAGGGATGCAGGAGATTTCCTCATTAGTGCCCTGCAGCTGCACACTTGACTAATAATTATGAAACCCCTCCCATTAGACCCACTCAGAACAGAGGCACAGACAAACACACATGGATTTCTTCAGAATAACAAAAGGTAGGACTCTGCAACAAAGTTTGTTATAATCCTTGCAATGTACAGAGATCACCCAGAGGGGAATGTTATTCTCAACAAAAGTGGAGTTACGCTTTAAGCCCAGTGTGCATGGACCCTAAAGGTGATTTTTTGCATTTTCTGATCTGCCATATAGTACATGCAGTTTACTCTAATCTTGTTTCATATCCTAAAATTTTTCTTGAAAGCCATTCTCAAATTGTTTGGTTCTTTTTAGATAAGGAAATGAAAGTGTGTGAATTGCTTCTTCTACCATTCCCCTCGCTGAGCGGAATTTTTAGTGGAGCCATCCTTTCATTGCACATAGATATTATATTGTGTCAAGCTATTCCATGGTATCGCTCCTATCACGGAAATAACTGTTAGGCAATCTCTTCTGTCAGTCTTGTATGGAAATTGCATAGCAGATTAGCAGAGAGGGCATCTCATTCAGAACATATTATACAGATTGCATACAGTGAGGCCATAGTATATGAGTAACACAGTACAAATATGCTGACAAAAGCAGAGATCTGCCAAGTTTACACACATCACCCACTTTCAATAAATCATCAGCCATCCATGTACATGAATAACGACAACCCATTGCGGATGAATATTACCTTTACTTGCCTTTGTGACATGGTTAGGAAGCTGGGGAAAAGCAGTATAATAATCTCTCTTTTTAATATGCCATTTCTATGCGTGACTACTACAAGGGTTGCCAAATAAGACCAAATCTGATCTCATGGTTATTCCTAGTGCCGTAGGAGATGATAATGATCAGCAGCCTATGGGAGGAAGCATGCAAGAAGCAGCTGTGGGTCCAGGAGCTACAGAGGGCAAATAGATATCTCACTGCTTCCAGTTCTTCAGGAGATGTCTGGTCACCAGCCTTAGCTGAAGGCTAGTTCAGCCAGAATATATGTAAACAAGGGTTATGGCGCTTCCTATAGGGTACTGGATGGGAGGGATATGAGTAATGTGCACGGGTGGTGCCCTCAATGAGCCCCAATACAGGTACCTGGTAGTTACCAGGGGCAAAATGTATTGACGTGAGGGTATGTATGTCTATACCTCAACATACACACATACATCCATATACACCCGCATAAAAATAAAAATTATTAATAATAATAATAATAATATTAATCCTGAAGATGGTTCATTCAGACCTATTACAAAAGGGGGGTGTGTGTGCTAGTTCATCACATTAAGAATTAAAGATTAAAAAAGGGGGTTATGGGTTGGAGCCCCTGTGACTGTGATACGTATGCCACCACTAAATAATCTTATGTGTGTGACCTTATAAGTGCTCTCTGCCAAAATAATCCAAAAAAATCCAAAAGGGGTGTGGACTAGAACCCCTGTGACTGTGATACATATACCACCAAACTTAACCTTATGAGTGCTCTTCTATCAAAATGATCCAAGCACTCTGCTAACCGTGCAAAGTGAACATACATGTATAAACATACATAAAATATATATAGTAATCAACTAAACATAATTAAGTGCAAGGAAACCAACAGTAGTGATAATAGTCCATAAAATAGAAAGCTTGTTCAAATCCAGTATTCCAAACAATTCCGTGACTTGGGTGCTCTCGGGTAATTCCTGTGACTTTAGTGCTCCCCCTTCAGGTCCCCACTCACCAAATACAACAACCCCGTCAAAGGGGCAACCAGCATAGGATGTCTCTTTCACGATCTTTACTCCACGCTGATCTGGCGGGCTTTGCAGGATGGTTCCCGTTGGTTGTCCCAATGGATTCCCGAATCCAGGTATGCAGGTGGCTTTCTAATGGGTAGGATGTTCACAATGGCTCCCTCATGGAAAGGAAAAAATAGGAAGCTTCCATGGTGTAGTATGTAAAAGGCTTTATTGAAAAAACTCCATCAACAAACAGCGGAGTATAAAAGGCAAAAATAAGTGCATAACCAAAAAAATATATAAAAGTATTATAAAAAGTTATTGGCTAACTCAGACTAAAGCCTGAGAACAGACCCATAGCTAGGTGGAAAGCGTGCACCGCCAGGCATGAGCTGTGTGCGCTCTATTACCGTTCCAGATAGAGTTCGTGTCCGGAAGCGGTGTGCGCTCCACCTGCGTGTCAGCTAGGGTCCGTAACCGGAAGTGACGTAGCGTGCGTGGCGTCGTTGTACGCGTTTCGTCATAGACGTCCTCAGCAACGATGCCAGCACGCCACGCGCTACGTCCATTTAAGGAGCCATCAGTTTCGGTCCGCCCCTTAATTTATACCCCGTCCAATCCTAGCATACCAAGGCGGGGTGACACTCCTCCCTAAGCTGGAGTGTCAGCAAGGATGGTCGTGCGCCATTATTCATATTACAACCCAACTAGTGGGTTAGAATCTGCCCTCCTACACATATAATAGAAAATTAAAAAGTGAACATAAAACTGAATATGACATAAACTAAAGTAAGAATTAAAAATTAGGATATACACTTAGATTAAAAATAAAGTAAAAATAAAAATAAAAATAATTAAAAATCAATATATACCCAGAACGTGGTGGGGCAGTGAGTGTGGGAACAGGCCATGAGACTTATTATGGACCAAGTATGTGAACCTATCCCTAAATTTTACTCTTCAAACGTTTGAGAGCAGGGAAGGAAAAAAAGGGGAGAAAAAAGGAAAGTAAAAGGGGGGGGATGTTGTTACAAATCGAGACCCCCATTGTAAGTTATAATGAAGGTATATATATATGGGGGTGTTACCCTTTTAGGTCAGAGGATTTTTCAGAAAGAGATTTGGGGTCACCCCCATGTTCTGTGTATGAATGGCTAAAAGGCTAATATGCGTACCCTTACACCTTATAGCCATAGGGGGAAGAGACGGTAGATAATGTACCCCTATCTATCACGGATTAGCCAGAAAACAGTTTAAATCGATATCCAGGTTGAGGCCCCTCGGGGCAAGGGACCTCAGCCTGTATATCCATGCGGTTTCGTTTTGTGATATAAGTGTGGTTTTATTGCCCCCTCGCCAATGATCCCTCACACAGTCAATCCCATAAAAGATCATCCCTGTGGGGTCCCGGTTATGTACCGTGTCGAAGTGGCGGGAAAGGTGGTGTTTTGGGAACCCTTTTTTGATGTTTTTTATGTGTTCCCGTATCCTCACATGTAGGGGTCGGGTGGTTCTACCCACGTATTGCATTTGGCACGGGCACTCAATCACATAAGTCACGTGTGTGCTCTGACAGGTGATGAGTTCCCTGATCTGGTATTGTTTGTGATCTGATTTGGATTTAAAAGTTTCCCTTTTCCGAGGTTGTTTCTTGGTGACCCTACATGGTAGACATTTTTGGCACCTATAAAACCCTTTCATGTCTGGAAAAATCCGAGTCGTTTTGGGGGGGTTAATAACATTATGTACCAAAAGGTGTCGTAGGTTAGGCGCTTTTCGGTATACTACCTTTGGTTTATTAGGTAATATACCAGCTAATGTTCTATCCTCCTTTAAGATAGGCCAGTACTTCTTCAGGATCTGCTCAAAATCTTTATATTGAGAATTGAAACCTGTAATGAACGTCAATTCTGCATTGTTTTTCTTCCTTTTGGGTTTTTTCAATAGATTCTTACGGTCTAATTTGGCTACATCCCCCTTCAACTTGTTCAACGAGTCTAGGTTGTATCCTTTTTCGTGGAACCGCTCCACCAGGATACTCGCTTGTTCCAAATAATCATCCATGGTTGCGCAGTTTCTCCTTAGCCTCGTCAGCTGGCCTTTGGGGATCTTTTGGGGGTCCCATTTCCCTGTGAAGGTTAGTCCGTATCTATTGTTATTCAGCCCTTGCAGGAATTTTTCAAAGGTCTCAGATGCTCCATCCCAGAGTATGATTAAGTCATCTATGTACCTGCGGTACAGTTTCACTTGTGGTATGTCCCTAGCATAAATGTATTCCTCTTCCCACATGTTCATGAGCAAGTTGGCCACACTTGGTGCGTACCTAGCGCCCATAGCGACTCCCTTGGTTTGAACGTAGTAATTTTGGTCATACCAGAAATAGTTACAGGACATCGCCAGCTCCAGGCCTTCAAGTATGAAATCTATCTGTTCTTGTCTCATACTAGTAAGCTCATGGAGAGCCTTCTCCACACCAAGCAAGCCATCTTGTTGTACAATGCTAGTATATAGCGAATTCACGTCAATAGTAGCTAGTAAATAGTTTTGTGCCCCGTCCATTTGCTGTAATTCTTCTAAAAGTTGGGCACTATCCCGTAAGTACGATTTTCCTTTCTTGACAAGCGGTTTAAGGAATACATCAAGGTACTCTCCTAGCCTAGAGAATACTGAATTGATACCACTAATTATAGGTCTTCCTGGTGGTTTGTGTAATCGTTTGTGGATTTTTGGTGTATAATAAATCACCGGAGTTTTCGTGGAACTTGAGACTAGATATTCTGCTTCTTTAGTGTTTAGGATTCCAATCTGTTTTCCTTTATTTACATAGGCTCTCAATTTCTAGTTCAGCCAGAACATTTTATTTTTTTGGTGGTGATGCTGAATTACCCTACCACTTTTCTTGGGGACATTGGTGGCAAAGTGGTTCTCAGCTTTGCTTCCACTGGCATGAGACTCCCAAAGTAATGCAGGTCAACAACTAAAGCGCAGCGGTCTCTCCACAGGAATCATTGCAAATTAAAAAAACTAATGGGAGTTTTGCCAGCATGGCATAAAATTCATAATGCTTAAAGTGTAAGTAAACCCCCCTATTTTCAGCCAAGGAAGCTGCCATCTTTGCCTCTGTTTATTCTACAACTGCCATGGTGCTGCACATGTGATCAGTTATGACACCAGCCATTGGATGGTTTGACAGTTTGGTTGAGAGCACAACCAATGGGAATGTTACATTTCCGGCACGTGCCGAAAATTAAACTGTTTTGTGGATGGGTTTACTTCCACTTTAAAGCTGACCTCCTGTCAACTTAAAAAAATGTGGGTGCTTTCCCCCTGTAGCCAAGTCCCGGGCCCCTCGAGGCCTAATGGTGACCTCCAGAGTTAGGGACAGCTGACATCCTTCGGTGCAGAGTGGGTTAAAAGGCATGGTGGGTGTAATGCAAGGTAGATTGATGGGCGCCAGACACTTCTTGAATGCAAAGAGATTTATTGTCTCTTAACCAGAACTGTGGGAGAGAGGGTTAGGGCCAGGACACTCTTTAGTAGATGCAATGTTAATTGGCAGACTCCGAGACTTCTATAGGCAGGCAGCCATGCAGGGGAAGGCATCCAGCTAGACACCACATCTGCATGAGTAGGACCGCAGTCTCCTATGGCAACAATCTTGTAACAGTTTCTAACACGGTTTCAATGAAC
Organism: Lithobates septentrionalis; assembly: GCA_037952835.1. Taxonomy (NCBI): domain Eukaryota; kingdom Metazoa; phylum Chordata; class Amphibia; order Anura; family Ranidae; genus Lithobates; species Lithobates septentrionalis. Next base: position 770,830 of record JBBDGP010002373.1, read on the forward strand.
TACTCCACTTCTTCTACAATCTCCTATTGTAGAAGTTCACTCGGCTGAGCTGCCAGTCTTTCACTAGACTAACAGATCCACTAGCCACTGGATCTCCTGAGCTCTTCCAATCTTCTCATTCAGTATCTTCCTTAAGCATCACTCCACTGGCCTGCTTGGTCAGTGGCTTGGCACACAATAATGCTCCGAAAGCGTTACCTTCACTGCCTGGGTCCCTGGCTTGGTACCTGCTGATGGTTTCCCAATTCTTCCCCGTCCCCGGCTGGTGAGAATACTGCTCAGGTACTTGCTTCAGATACCCACAGTGGTCTCCGGTAGCAGAGTGCATAGTCCCTTAGTGGCGACAGCTTCCCCCTTTACCTTCCCCCTTTACAGCTGGTTCTCCGGCCGGCAGAATCGCTACTTCTGGTTGGACTGCAAGCCGCAGTCCCAACCTTTTGCTGCTCTCTTGCTTCTGGATAGGCCCTCAGACAGCCTAGCAGCTAGATGTCCCCAGGATAGGTCCAAGGCTTATGGCCTAGTTGCCCGGGGCATTACAACACACGTCCACTCAGACAGCCATCCAGGTGGCACAGAACACCCGATCACCTGACCCCACCCAAATAAATAGTCTCTCCTAGCAGGCCAAGGGACCCAAGAAAATTCCTGCCCATTGGCTGAGACACCCCATTCATTCCTAATATGTCCTTGCAATGCCCTTGTCTTATCTAATGCAATCAGATACCCAGCCATCTAGTGACAGAAGAGAGAAGCGCAGAAATTCCAGAATTAGGGTGAAATCACTTGACCTCCTATCAATTGGCCAAGGCAACTATCACTTGGCAGATAAATTTACTAGCAACCCTGCCTAAACATCAGGGTGCTACACCCCAATATACAGTTTCTCACAAAAGTGAGTACACCCCTCACATTTTTGTAAATATTTTATTCTATCTTTTCATGTGACAACACTGAAGAAATGACACTTTGCTACAATGTAAAGTAGTGAGTGTACAGCTTGTATAACAGTATAAATTTGCTGCCCCCTCAAAATAACTCAACACACAGCCATGTCTGACAGTGGTTCTAATCATTCTACATATTATCCAAAACTATAAAAAAGAAAATTGTGGTTCATGTATACTTTAACCAGTTCAGGTCCGCCCCATAGCAGTTTTACTGCTACATGGCGGCACCTGTGCACCTTATCACATATATATATATATACATTATCCGGCTCTTCTGGGTAGGGGGCACATGCGCACCGGCAGCGGCTTGCTCCTACTGTGATCACACACAGCGGGAGCCCAGCAATGTCTGCCAGCACCCACCAGTGATCCAGCAGAGAGGCAGAATGGCGGTCTGCCTATGTAAACAAGGCAGCTCGCCATTCTGACAGGAGGGGAGGCATGGATCCAGTGTGTCTGCAAAAGCAGTGACATAGATCCATGTCTTCCCCTAGTGAAAGCACCTCCCACACGGCAATAAAACACAGGCTAAGCATACAGTTAACCCTTTGATCGCCTCTCATGTTAACCCCTTCCTAGCTAGCATCATTAGTACAGTATCAGTGCATATTTTTTGTACTGATCAATGTATTAGTGTCACTGGTCCCCAAAAACTGTCACTTAGTGTCCGCATGTCCGCCACAATAATGCAGTCCTACTACAAGTCATTGATTGTCACCATTACTAGTAAAAAAAAAAAAAAAATCCCATAGTTTGTAGACGCTATAACCAATCAATATATGTTTATTTGGCATTTATTTTTACCAAGAATATGTAGCAGAATACATATTGACCTAAATGTATTAAGAAATTAGATTTTTTTTACATTTTTTTACTGGATATGTTTTGTAGCAGAAAATAACAATTTGTTTTTTCTTTTTCAAAATTGTCGGCATTTTTTGTTTATAGCGCACAAGATAAGAAACGCAGAGGTGATCAAATACCACCAAAACAAGGCTCTATTTGTGGGAAAAAAAGACATACATTTTATTTGGGTACATCGTCGCACGATCGCGCAATTGTCAGTTAAAGTAATGCAGTGCCCTATCGCAAAAAAATGGCCTGGTCAGGAAGGGGGGTAAGTGGTCATAGGTATAGGAGGAAAGGCTGGACTCTAATGACACAGAAAACTCAAATATTACTTAAAATGAAAATATTTTATTGAAAATACAAAAGATTAAAAATGATTACATTAGTACCATCACATATTTTCTTAATAAGCAACAGTGATTAAATCTTCTGGAGGGAAAGTGGTTAATATATGTCCACACCATACAAGGGAAATGTTCTTGTTCCAGTTGGTTGGGTTCGGTATTATATTCTACTACCCAATATATGCTATGGACTGCTATTGATCATTAGTTACGGAGTCCTCATTTCAGCTCTATTCTAATTAGTCCAGTATTCCAATGTTTACAGGGAAAGGTATAAGCAGAACTGACTGAGACAACAGAAATGTTCCTATTATCAAAATGAAAGGAGAAACCAGCTGAGATTACTTTTATCTCCCAACACAATGGAGCCTGCATTAAACCGACAATACATATGCATGGATAAGTGTATGTTTGCCTTTGTAATTAGCAAGACAGCGGCATTTAGACGTTCTGGATTCACCGGCTCACTGCTTGTTATGGCTCCCATTTTTCATCTAATTAAACACCCTTTGATTTTATAACCAGACTGCATGGAAGGAATATTTAATCACAAACAATGAAGCTGGCTGAATACCACCCTAAAACCACGGTTGAAGACTTAATTAAATGGACAATGCCACTGAACAATATTCTTGAATATAATACTCAAATGTGTGTGTCTGGCCCTGGTGTCTAATTCTTTCTATATACAGCGGGTTAAATAAGTATTGAACACGTCACCATTTTTCTAGGTAAATATATTTGTAAAGGTGCTATTGACATGAAACTTTCACCACGTCGGTAACAACCCATGCAATCCATACATACAAAGAAACCAAAAAAAATACGTTTAGAAATGAATTTATGTGTCATAAAAAGGAATGACACAGGGAAAAAGTATTGAACAAGCTAACAGAAATGTATTTAATACTTCGTACAAAATCCTTTGTTGGTAATGACAGCTTCATGACGCCTCCTGTATGGAGAAACTAGTCACATGTATTGCTCAGGTGTGATTTTGGCCCATTCTTCCACACAGTCTTCACATCTTGAAGGTTCCGTGGGCCTCTTCTACTCTGATCTTTAGTGCTTTCCATAGATTTTCTATTGGATTCATGTCAGGTGATTGGTTGGGCTAATCTAGTAGCTTTAGAGAACTTTCACACTGGGGCTGGGGGGCATCGGCGGTAAAGCGCCGCTATTTTTAGCGGCGCTTTATCATTATTTAGTGGCATTTTTTGGCCACTAGTGGGGCGCTTTTAAACCCCGCCAGCGCCCGAAAAAGGGTTAAAAGCAAAGCGGACGCTTCGGCAGCGGCTGCCCATTGATTTCAGTGGCAGGGGCGTTTTAGGAGCGCAACGCCCCAAAGATGCTGCTTGCAGGACTTTTTTTCCTGCCCTGCAAGCGCACCGCTCCAGTGTGAAAGCACTTTCAAAGGGATTTCTCAACAAAATAAAGTATGGAGACGTGGATGGATGGGGGAGTTTGTTTTGAATATTAAAAAATAATTAAAGCGTAACTTTACCCATAACAACTTGATAAAAAATAATGTTCTTTAGCAAGGAACATACATTCCACAATAATAATTATGCTACCAAAAGGAGTGTGTGCTGTAAATTGCCTCCAGCATTGCTTCTGTTTCATTTTGCAGGAGGCTGCCATTTTGCTGAAGCCCAGACCCCCTGAGCAGCAGTAAATCCTAAAGCAGAACTAAACCCAACAGTTACATTGCTGGAATGCCGGGATTGCTAACTGTCACATTTGATTGTTTCCTCAACCAAACCAGGCTGGTGGTGATTTTTTTTTGGGGGGGGGGGGGCGGCGGCAAACAGTTGGTCAGTTGGTCGGGTCTGGGGCACTTACCCCGTCTATGGCAGGCAGCGCTTCACCCGGGTCACAGGCAGCTTCCCCTTTCCTCCTCCGCGGGCATTACGGCCGCTTCTGTCTCATCCCTCCTCCTCCCTCTTCCTCGGCGGCCAATCAGAATGCTTCTCCTTTTGGCCAATCGGGAAACTGGCCAGCTTCCTGATTGGCTGGGAGGAGAATCAGTGTAAAAATGGTGAATATTCATTCGTTATTGTCACATAACTGGGTGGGCTCGGTTCACAGTGCTCTGAGCCCTGAGCCCACCCTTTTTTGAAGCCTATTAGAGCCTCTGACTCTAATCGCGTGCTTCAAACCCCCCCCCCCCCATTGAAATGTATGCATCCGGCATCCTGCATAGGGGCCAGACGCATTGATAGGGAGGCAGCTCCTGTGCATCCTTAATGGACGGGCTGCCCCTGAACCAAACTGTCAAACCATCAAATGGCTGGTGTCATAACTGATCACATGTGTAGCACCATGGCAGTTGCAGATCAAGCAGAAGCAGCTTTCTTGGCTGTATGGGATAGGATAGTTTGATTTCACTCGAAGGCTGTCAGCAGATCGTCCTCTACAAACTCAGCAGTGCCCAAACATACCTAGAAGTACTGAGCATGTGCTTATTTTTAATCTTTTACATCGCTATACCTGCAAAAGGGGCCAGTCTAGAGTGATCTAGCAGGACCTAATTTTCTTAAAGTGGAACTTTAGTCGGAAAATTAGGTCCTGCTAGATTACTTCAGTGCCTATACTGTTTAAAATTCAGTAATACACTGTCTCATCCTGCTCTGCACATGCTCAGTTGCTTTCCATTCTTAGGCATTTTTAGGCACTGAGAAATTTGCAGAGGCCAATCTGCTGACTGCCCTTAACCGCTTCCCGAGCACACGCTGCAGCTATACTGCGGCAAGGTGGCAGGATAGCGCGAATTGCCGTCATTGTACGTCAGCTCGTTTAAGTGATATAGCACGCGTGGGAGCGATCGCAGTGTACAGAGGCAGAATGGGGATCTGCCTGTGTAAACACGGCGGATCCCCGTTCTGACAGGGGACATGTCAGAGATCTTCTGATCCCAGTGTTCAGGAACAGTGCTCTCTGTCATGTCCCTGGCAGCCCATCCCCCCTACAGTTAGAAAACACTGAGGGAACGCGGTTGACCCCTTGATCGCCCCCTAGTGTTAACCCCTTTTCTGCCAGTGATATTTATACAGTAATCAGTGCATTTTTATAGCACTGATCAATGTAATAATACCACTGGTCCCCAAAAAGTGTAATTTGGGGTCACATTAGTCCACCGCAATGCCTCATTCCCGCTAAAAATCGCAGATTGCCACCATTACCAGTCAAAACAAAAAAAAAAGTCCCTAAATCGATCCCATAGTTAGTAGACGTGATAACTTTTGCGCAAACCAATAAATATACACCTATTGCAATTTTTTTTACCAAAAATATGTAGAAGAATATATATCGGCCTAAACTGATGAATAAATTAGTTTTTTTATATATTTTTTTGGATATGTATTATAGCAGAAAGTAAAAAAATGGGTGTTTTTTTCAAAATTGACGTTCTTTTTTTGTTTATAGCGCAAAAAATAAAAACTGCAGAGGTGATCAAATACCACCAAAAGAAAGCTCTATTTGTGGGAAAAAAATAAGCAAAAACTGGTCATTAAGGGTGTAAATCCTTCCGGTCCTTAAAGTGGAGTTCCACCCACTTTTACAACTCTTCAGCATCCCTCACTAAACTGTGCACTGTAAACAAATTGGATATTTTTTTATTTATTTTCCCAGCACCTACTGTATATCTGCTGTATTCATTTTTCACTTCCTCCTCCCTGGCCGCGGCCCATCGCATCATTTCCTGTCTGCAGTGCCTTCTAGGAAGGGGCGGCAACTTCCTCTGAAACTGCCGTTGCTATGTAAACCTGACCTGAAACCTATTACACTGCTTGTGCTGCACTGAGCATGTGCGAAATCTGCAAGGATGAGATCTAGAAAGAAATACAGTCCGGCTTCAGATGCCCACACTTAAGATGGCCACGGCCTGCTGTAAGTTTATAAAATAACAAACTACTGCTATAAACTAACAAAACAGACCTTAGTTTACAGACGAACTTTACTAGAATACATTAAGCTTGTGTATTATAGGGGTATTTTTATTTAAAAAGTACAATTTCAGCCGGAATACCACTTTAAGTGGTTAAGCAGAATTAAACCCTTCTATCCTTTACAGCCAAGGAAGGTTCTTCTGTTTGATCTGTAACAGCCATGGTGCTGCACATATGATCAGTTATGACACCAGCCATTTGATGGTTTGACAGTTTGGTTGAGGACACAATCAAATATGACAGTTAGCAATCCTGACATTCCAGGAATGTAACTTTTTTGAAGCTGTTAAATTGATGGGTTTAGTCCTGCTTTAGGATTTACTGCTATTCAGGGGCTCTGGGCTTCAGCAAAATGGCAGCCTCCAGCAAGAAGAAACAGGATGAATGCTGGAGGCAACTTACAGCACACACTAATTTTGGTAGCATAATTACTAAATATGGAATTTATGTTCCTTGCTAAAGAACATTATTTTTTATCACATTGTTATAGGTAAAGTTCCGCTTTAAAGCGGAGTTCCACCCAAAAGTGGAACTTCCGCTTAATCGCTTACCCCCCTCTCTGGTGTCACATTTGGCAGCTTTCATGGGGGAGGGGGGAACAGGGACCTGTTTTTGACAGGTCCCCTTCCCCACTTCTGGGAGACCGGGCCACAGACCGATCTCCCGGAAGTTCAGCCCCCTCCTCCTTCCTCCGCCACCAGACCAATCAGAAAAAGCAGCGCGCTTCATGCATGCACATTTTGGAACTGGGCGTGAAGCCGAAAAGGCTTCACTGCCAAGTTCCCTTACCTGGAATGGCGGCGGCTTCACCCAACAGTCAATCCAAAGATTGCCCGGGGGGCCAGCATTGCAGGCTCCCTGGACAGGTAAGTGTCCTTATAGTAAAAGTAGCAGCTACAATATTTGTAGCTGCTGACTTTTAATTTTTTTTCCTCAAGGCGGAACTCCTCTTTAAATAGTGTTTTCAGTTTGTGGTGCCCAGATACAGTTAAGCTTTAGGCTGGGTTCACACTATCTTTGTGCAATAAATACTACAATAAATATTATCCAAGCGTGGTTACGGATTCCCTCTATTTATTCCATATATGTATTAACTTGTCTATTCCTATAGTTAGCTAGTCTATTAAAACTCTGATCATGTTACTGTTGATAGCACAATAATATGTTAGCCATGAAAACAAACACACTGCTTAATAAAACAACGTCTTATTTTTTTCACAAGAAAAGAGGAAAATGCTAACATGAAAATACTATATAGAGCATATAACAAAAGAACATCAAAGATACTTACCGCAAGGCTGTCCCCTAGACACGGTCTCATCAGCTCTGCTCCAGAAGGTAACAAAGAGAGCTCTCTGTCTTGGTCAGCCCTTTTTAAACTTGAATCATACACCATCCAGACCCAACCTCATTGCCAGCCCATCTAGACTTTTGACAAATCAAATTATTAATGGGGCAGTCCTCCTCCATATATTATATTACTGTCCATACTGCTGTTTTAGTCTCTAGGGGCAGCATTGTCCATGTATCATGTCTATGTGCCCTGTTGATCCTTTGATCATGGTAACCCACCTTCATCAATCATCCTGGCAGCCATGGCCCTCTTTGAAGCTTGCTTGCATAGTGTTATCACACCAGTCGATCAGGAGCCAAGCTTTTGTTCAGCCTTGATAAAGGCCTGACTTCTTCTTTCAGATGAAGATTCTGATATGCTACAAAGCTTTGATTTGCAACTTGTTACATTCCAGACAGCCACCAAAAATGCGGTGGCTTGGTATAGCCATAGTTTAAATTTCAAACACCTCTTGTATTATGAAATAAAACATGTTGCCTTCCAACATAAGCCACTTTGCGCCTAAAGGGCGCATATCACCCCTCTTCAGACACGGCTCCCATGGAACAGTCCATAACTGTCTTAATGCGTTGTGCTTCCCAGCATGTGTTTCAGAACCAGTTCCTATGGAACAGTCCATAACTGTCTTAACGTGTTGCGTTTCCCAACATGTACTTCAGAAACAGCTCCTATGGAACAGTCCACAGTGGTCTTAATGTGTTATGCTTCCCAACATGTGCCACTTTGACACTGAGTGACACACCACCATCATTCTTCAGTGACAGCTTCCATGTCACCATTCTTGTCTTCTCTTTTCCGGTATCTTCACGACAGGGTGCACTACAGGCAAGGGGTGTCCATTCTCTCACTATTCACCAGCACACTCATACCCTGTTTCCCCGAAAATAAGACCTAGCATGATTGTCGATGATGGCTGCAATATAAGCCCTACCCCCCAAATAAGCCCTACCCTGTTTCCCCGAAAATAAGCCCTACCCTGAAAATAAGACCTACAGGGACTTTAACTAGGGCTTATTTGGGCGGTAGGGCTTATATTACAGCCATCACCGACAATCACGCTAGGTCTTATTTTCGGGGAAACAGGGTAGCAACATATTAACCAGCTTTCAGATACAGAGTCTCGAGCAGGGCCTTATTCACCCATATTACTAACCTAAAATACACATATGTCACACTATACCATCACATAAATCAACCCATTACCATAATATATGCATATATATGTGACCCATCAAATTACGCATCCCGCTCCCAACCTCCTATAACCCTTTACTGAAAATACGGGTCGGGATTAGGCAGGCTTGCTCACAATGGCATTACCTACCGCAATTTTGGCATGTCAGCGGTATTTCAGGGCTCTGAATTGGCAGCAAAGCCTATAACTTGTACAAAGAGACCTTACCGTCAATTCGTCCCTCAACTTGCATAGATAAATGCAAGACCTTCCTATATAAATGTCGAGTCCAACAACACATAACAACTTGAAACAATGACAAACCCACAAAATTCCATCCCTGTGCCTGGATTTCAGAGACCATGCTCAGGGTATATCATGCACCTCTTCCTATTGTTAGGTTCAAGGAACACCCTAATTCCATGACTAACGTTATATCGGTATCCTTTAGGACAAAGAAACAAACTTGTCTATGTCCCAAATAATAGCCAGGTGCTTCCTTCCCAGCAATAATCTCTTCATCCAGAACCCAGAGAGAAATATCTTTCCAACATTTCTCGTTCACCACCATGTATTGACCTGGCACCCCAAGGACATCATGGTCATGCTTCCGACAGAGGGAAATAACAACCTGCCTCCAGCTTCCATCCTATCTGATCACATATGGGTAATTTAGCCTCAGATGCAACAAGGTAGAATCCCCAGTCAGTAATCCCATTGATACCACCGAATACACAGACTGAGTCTGCACTTCTGTATATGGGATCAATGAGGAAGCATAACATCTCTCATAATCCAAACTAGCACAGCCCGTCCAGACATTCGACCACCACCTTGAATTAGTGTAAGAGATGTGTTTTGGCAAAATTTTACTGAGCTGTGATGCCAACTCATAAGCCACTGCCCCTCATACAGAGACTGTACAATCAGCTTGAAGTTGGTTGATATCTCCGCCTGCCCCTTCGTGCACGTCAGAGCCCATGACAGATTTCTGTCCTGTACCATCACACTCTCTACCAACCTCTCAACATGGTTGACAAAATCCGGAGCCACTTTAAACTGGGTAATTATGTGACTTTGTTGAATGTTATTAAGGATGCCACCAATCTCTCTGAGTAACAAAGCCCCGCTTACTGTCTGAGGCTGAGAGTTTGTTCCTCAGGATACCGATGTCCACTCCATTAACAACACCCATCCCAGGTCATACTCCCTCCCAATATAGTGCTGAATACATCCCTCCTCTTTCGGTTACTCCTCAGAAATAAAAGTCCTGAATGCCTTCTGTGTCCGCACATCTCTGGGAGTAAGCCACTGGTACAATAACTGCACTTGATTCAGTGTATACTCAGCACATATAGGGTAATAGGTTTTTATCAACCATTGGGAGATGTTGAAGCGCCATGTGGTGAAGGTGTACTATATCCTGGTAGCCAGCGTCCCATGTGTAGTCACTGGCATTACCTGTGCAAGGTTCCAACCTCTCAGGTGAGACATCAACCAGGCGTATCTACCCCATATCCAGCTCTGGTGTCCCACATGTCCAGTACCCGAGAACCTCTCTGTAGGACTGCTAAGATTGAGACACCACCCCGACAAGGACATTTTCACCCCATTGCTGTGTCACTTGGCACCCTCTAGTCTGGCCAACAGACACCTTATTATGCATAGGTGCCAGCCTCCTGGGTACCTGCACCATATTAATTCAGTTATCTCAATACATGTCCCACATTAAAAACATGATTTCCTTGTTTCGATTTCTCCCTCCAACAAAAAAAACATACTTTACATTTCTCCTTATAGTACTTTTTATTAATTTCCATATAAACATACAGTTAATCTCAGACTCTTGTGCAAATAAAAACATTTAACCAGCAAGCCAATACATCAGTCATTTATAAATACGTTATCAATTTTTTCCCCCTTCTTTCCCCTTCCCATTCTTTTTCCTCCCCCAACCCTACCATTGTACCCCCCTTCCCTCCCCCCCACCCCGATCAATGGTCCAGGTAGAGAGGATATAAGCTGTCTCTTATAATGCCTTAGTTCCATCTGTTATTCAGGGTTGTTCTACTCTTCTTTGCTTTCGCCCCTGCGCTCTTTATTGCTCACTGTGCCATTTAACCTCTTACTAATACTTATGTGTGGTTCAAAAGGGGGTGCTTGTCCATTGAAGCCAGGGTTTCCATATCTTAATGAACTTTACTAAATTTACTATAGCTACCCCTTCTAATATAAACTGTCTTTTCTGTCCACACCAGCGTTTCTATTGTCCTAATCCAATCTTCTGGAGTTGGAGGTACGGCTGAGAGCCAGGATTGTGCTATCAATTTCCTTGCTTGATAAAGGCACCTCACCATGGCAGTATTTGTACTGTTATTCCCTGTGCTTTCTCCTGTCAGACCCAGGACCGATACCTTGGCCTACAGGTCCAGTTTGGTTTTAAACCTGATTTCTATAGTTTTTACAATCTCTGACCAGTATCCTGCTAGTTTTGGGCATCTCCACATTATGTGTATGAGGTCCCCTGTCTCCAGGCATCTGGGGCATTTTTCATCCGGTCTGCGGCCAAACCTATGCAACCTCTTGGGGGTGTAGTAAACTCTGTGCAGCAGGAAGAGATGTGAGGCCTGCTGCGACAGAGAGACAGACACCAGCGGGCCAGATTCCAGTATCCTTTTCCACTGGTAGTCCGTTATTTCTTCCACGTCAGCCTCTCATCTCTCCCTAGTGCCCAAGGCTGTTTGTGGGGTTATCAACCTGTCAGTTATTTGCCCATATATCATTGCTATCAGACCTTTGGTATTGTTTATTCTGGTTATTTTTTTAAGAAGTGGTGCCTTGCACCATTCCAGTGGGCAGTTCCTAAATTGGCTGTCCAAGGCGTGCCTGATCTGTAAATTGCTGTAAAATGTTTTGTTTGGGATTCCATATTCTCGTCTCAACTCAGTAAAGGGTTTTAAGATGTTACCATCGAACAACTGGATCAGCCTCAGGGGCGGACTGACAACTCATGGGGCCCCCGGGCAATAGGAGATTTTGGGGCCCCCCAGCAAGCTGCATGCTGTGGGGGGCACTCCATAGGCGGGAGGGGCGAGGAGCAGCGAAGAGGGACCCAAGGAGAGGAGGATCTGGGCTGCTCTGTGCAAATCCAACTGCACAGAGGAGGTAAGTATGAAATTCTTGTTATTTAAAAAAAAAAAAAATCTCTTTTTTAAAACCAGCAACTGTTGAGACAACACCTGGGTCAGGTCTATGTACAGTATAATGTACAGAGTACGTGGGTCAGGAGTAAGTAACAAACAAAACAACATATAGAGTACAGCAGTCGGGATGAGCGCCATGCTCACATCAGAGTCCTCCCTTACACCAAAGTCCCAACATTCTCCCTATACATCATAGTCCGCAGAGTCAGTACTCCCTTACATCAGAATCTCCCCTTACGACAGAGCCCCCACAGTGGCACCCTATGGCAGAGCCCTCAGAGTAGTACCCTACAGCAGAGCCCTCAGAGTAGTACCCTACAGCAGAGCCCCCAGAGTGTCGCCTTTTATCGGTGTCCCTTTACACACACCTTTGCACCTTAGTGCTTGGTGAGGTAGGCAGCTGGCGGGAAAAGGCTTTAAAAAAAAATCCACTTGTTGCAGCCTCTGAACTGCGCAAGTTGTCACTGCACAGGTGTACCCAGACCTGCTGCCGGTTCCGAGGCCGAGCTCAGCAGTTCACCAATCAGAAGGCTCCAAATGGCATCAAGTGCATTTTTCATGGGTACGGGATTGTTAGAGCGATTTCTGTTGAGCGGCAGTGGGCACACATGGATCATACGGTATACACACACAGTATACAAACAGACACACACACAGTATACACACAGACACACACACAGTATACATACAGACACACACACAGTATACAGACACAGTATACACACAGACACACACACAGTATACAGACACAGTATACACACAGACACACAAACAGTATACACACACAGTATACAGACACAGTATACACACAGACACGCACACAGTATACAGACACAGTATAAACACAGACACACACACACACACAGTATACACACAGACACGCACACAGTATACAGACACAGTATACACACAGTATACAGATGCAGTATACAGACACACACACAGTATACACACAGGCACAGTATACAGACATGGACACACACACGGTATACAGACACAGTATACACACACACACACACACACAGTATACAGACACAGTATACACAGAGACACACGCACAGTATACACACACACACATGCACAGCATACAAACACACACACACACAGTATACAGACACAGTATACACAGAGACACACGCACAGTATACACACAGACACATGCACAGTATACAAACACACACACACACACAGTATACAGACACAGTATACACACACACACACAGTATAGACACAGACACACACACACGGTATACACACAGACACACACACACACGGTATACACACACAGAGTATACACACAGTATACAGACACAGTATACACACAGACACACACACACAGTATACACACAGACATGCACACAGTATACAGATGCAGTATACAGACACACACACACACAGTATACACACAGACACAGTATACAGACATGGACACACACACGGTATACAGACACAGTATACACACAGACACACACACAGTATACAGACACAGTATACACACACACACGGTATACACACAGACACACACACACGGTATACAGACACAGTATACAGACACAGTATACACACAGACAGTATACACACAGACTACATACACATACACATTAAGCATATACATACACACACAGTATATACACACCAGCACTTTTCATTTAGAAATCAGTCTAACACACTGCTGCTGCCCCCATCTCCTGACATGCTGGGACTTGTAGTGCCCCAGCAGCTCACAGACACATTCAGTGGTAATACAGGAGAGGAGGATGATGTGTCTGTGTATTTGTGGGCAGGTAATCAGTAGGGAGGTGTAGCAGAGATTGGGGGAGAAGTTCAGAACATCCTTCCCCCAGGAGAAGTGCACTTCTCACACACAGAACAAAGATTTAACAGGCTCAGTAACAGGAGCTCTGCTAGAGGAAACACATCCTCCTCCTTCTGCTCACCAGAGAAAGCACTGATAAAACGACATTTAACTTAGCCAAGTTAGTCAACTTACCTTGCATCAGCCTGAAGTCCATCCCACACTGCAGGCTGTGTCCCCGCCTCCCTCATCTCTCCTCCAGATGTCGGCATATCCTGCTCTGTATTCAAAGAAGCCGCGCAGGGGAAGGGGGTGTGTACACTGTGTTCCCATTGGCTGAGGAGGTAGTGGAGGGGCGGAGCAGCTATAGCCTCTGAAATTTTACATCAAAATGATGTCGGTGTCAGACATTTCAGGGACAGATGTAAAAATACACAGATTTTTACAATCTGTCCCTGGTTTTACTGAGGCTGGCAACTCTGATGGGACCCCCTAGTGGCATGGGGCCCTCGGTCAGTGCCCGAGTGCCAGAATGGTCAGTCCGCCCCTGATCAGCCTATGAATTCCGTGACATTCCCATATCATATTTTTTTCTATAGTTGATAAATCCTGCAGGTGCTTATTATGCCATATAGGTGAGAATTCAGTGACACCCTTATATCCCATGACCATCTTACCGGTCTTCCAAACTTTGGTGAGTAGCTTATATGTTGGGAGCACCTGCTGAAGTGAACCAGCCTCCAATGCTTCCACCAGGGATTTATGTGGATTGCCCTGTAGCATAATTTTGCCACTGGCATTCGCTGTTTCCTGGGTCTCGCATCCCCCTATATGCTGTAGTTAAGCAGCCAAGAAATAGCTGTGTGGTTGGGGGACTGCCATTCCCCCTTCCCTAGTGGATCGCTGCAAGGTTTGTAAACTGATCCTGGCCTGCCCTTTCTTCCATATTAGTTCCCTGAATAGAGTGTTTATTTTTAGGAACCAGTTCTTCCCAATCCAAACTTGGGAATTATGAAGTATGTACAATAATTGTGGCATCCAAATCATCTTGACCAAGTTGACTCGACCTGCCATAGACAAAGGAAGTTGGCACCAGATGTCACTTTTCCTTTTGAATTTTGCTAAAAGGGGAACTAGGTTATCTCCAATATATTGGTTAGGGTCGTGTGACATGACTATTCCCAAGTATCTCATCTTCTCTGTTGCCTTTAACCGGGATATGCTGCCAGGAAAGGCGCTAGTAGTTGAATCTATCGGCAGAAGCGTTGACTTCCCCCAGTTAATTACCAGGCCCGAAAATCTCCCAAGAACCCCCACCAGCTGTATCCCTTTTTCTAAGGATGGCCCCATATCGCCCAAGAAGAGTAGTATGTCATCAGCATATAACGCTATCCTTTCTCATTACTTCTGCCAGTGGCTCCATTGCCAGGGCGAACAGCAGGGGTGATAGCGGGCACCCCTGCCTCGTCCCCCTCTCAAGAGGTAGCCTATCTGAGTATTCATTGTTGATCTTTAATCTGGCACTTGGGTGGAGATATAAGGCTTTCAGCCATCTGATAAACAGAGGGCCAAAGCCAAATTTCTCCAGTACCCACCAGAGATACCCCCATTCCAGGCTGTCGAATGCCTTGGCAATGTCCAAGGACAGGACAGCTCTAGAACCCCTGTTCTCTACCGGGGCCTGGAGATTCAAATATGCCCTTCTAATGTTTATACTGGTAGACCTGTTAGGGATAAACCCTGCCTGGTCCGGGTGTACAAGCCTTGAAATACATTTACGGTATTTAACCTAGTTGCCATTACTTTTGCCAAGATTTTAATATCAGAGCATAGCAATGAGATCGGTCTGTATGAGGATGCATCGAGATGGTCTTTCCCTTCTTTCTGTATCAATACTATGTTGGTTTCTGACATTGAAGAGGGCAATCTACCTTCTGCAGCAGCCCAGTTCAGTGTCTTCAAAAGTGTTGGAAGTAGCACCTCCCCATAGTATTTGTAAATTTCCAAGGGGAGTCCGTCTGGGCCTGGGGATTTCTGATTAGGCATATCTGCTACTGCTTGTTTCAATTTGGGGTTATGGGAGATTCCAGGCTGATCTTATCTGTTTCAGAGAGAGTCCGCAAATCGACACCCTCTAGGAAACTATCTATTTTTCGTGGTTCTAGATGCCGTTGTGACTTATATAGTTCTCTATAGAATTCAAGGAACGTCTCCTTAATCACCAGGGGGTCAGACGAGATTTCCCCATTAGAAGTGCTGATCATGGAGATTGATGAGGAGGGAGAATTAGTGTTGGCTAATAATGCCAGCATTCGACCCACTCTTTCCCCCTCTCCAAAACACCTCTGCCTCTGGAAAAGTCTCCTATTTTCAGCATTTCTAGTTGTTTCAATTTTGTACTCCTGTTGTTTTTTCAACCATAACTCCTGCTTCTCTGGACTTGGGTCCATCACATATTGTCTCTCTGATTCCATCACCTCTTTTCTAATGTGCTCTCCCCTTGCCCTTGATTGTTTCTTTACCTTTGTTACCTGTTGCATTAAAAGCCCCTTAATAAATGCCTTTAAAGAGTCCCAAACCACCCCCTCCGACGCTGATCCCGAATTATGTTCCACAAACTCTTTTAATCTTGTGGAGATTTCTTCTGCACCCCCCTATTATCTCCAGCCATATTGGGTTTATTGTCCACAATGTCTGAGTATGTCTGTCGTGAACATTCACCGACATCGTCAGAGGTGAGTGGTCTGATATCCCCCTTGGCCGATATTCTATTTTGTTTACAAGGGGCTGTACTTCTCTATTGCCTATGGCCAGATCTATACGAGAGAGTGTGCGGTGCGTCCCCGAGAAACAAGAGTACTGCCGGTCATTTGGGTTACGGGTTCTCCAAAGGTCACACCACCCAATCTCCTCAAGGAGCTGGGCAAACCGTCCCTCTATCTCCCTTTCCACCTGAGCCAATGGCGGGAACCTATCCAGGCAACTATTGAGGACCACGTTAAAATCCCCCACCGCTATAACCGGAGTGTCAGCTTTATCCTCCATATACTCTAGCAAGCGGTACAGGATCTCCAACTTAAATGGGGGAGGAATATACAAATTTGCTATAACGAATGGTTTACCCTCTATAAAACAATGCAAAAAAATGTAACAACCCAATGTGTCAATCCTGACATCCCTGCAGGAAAATGCCACCCCTTTTTTAACTAATATACTCACTCCCCTTGAATAAGAGGAGTACACTGAGTGAAATTGTACTTGAAATTTCTTATTCCTAATTAATGATTTAGACTCGTTGGGCAGGTGTGTTTCCTGCAAACATATCAGTTCGGTACTGTGGGATTCCAATTCTAAAAATACAGTGGCTTTTTTGATAGCTTATTCCTACTGTACTAAACCGCATTGGTAAAGAAAAACAAATAAATTAATGGTAAGAAAAAAAAAAGAAGAAAATGCAGCCAGCGCAAGAGAAAGACAAAAAAAAAAAACTGTCTTAAATAACTAAGAGCACAAACAACCTCTCTACCAAATCCGACCTGTTGAGTGTTCCTGTCTTTTTGTTCGGCTTCCAAAACAACAATCGGTGCCAATACTGTAAGAAGAGGAGAGGAGAACATGAAATGGGAACCCCTGCTCCCTCTTTCCTGTCTCCCATTGCCTTCTAAGTTTATTTTACTGTTTTTTAATGAAAATAAGTGACTCAAAAATCTATATGCCATTTTTTTTCTCTCCCCATCCCTTGTTCCAATACAGTGTAACCCCTTGTCATTATTTGAATCTCGATTGCTCCCTTTCCCTTAAGTGATCCCTCCCCCCTCCCCCCTTGCCAATCTTGGCCAGCCCTGGGGACATACCTTGTGACCATTCTAACCCCTTCAACCCATTCCAACCAATACTCCTTCACCCAGCCAAACAGTAGGTCATTTCCCTTAGCCTTCCTTACTTGCCCTCCCCTCCCTCCCCCCCTCCCTTGACCCAGATCTCGTGCAACGATGTTACCAAAAACATCAACCCACAAACGTTTACCATCTCTCGTTGAAGACCTTCACCAACCATCCCCTCCCCCTCCAGCCCTTGCTGCCAAAAAAAACAAAACAAAACAAAAAAAAACAAAAACAAAAAAAAACAACCCCTTTAAACATCTAATATTCAAACTCTTTGTACTCCAGCTCTAAAAGTTCTTTTTGTTATCTTCGAGCCACTTTGTGACCCCACCAACAGAATCAAAAAAAAGTGTTGCCGCTGAGGCCTCTATGCGCAAACGCGCTGGATACAACAATGCATATGGTATTTTGAGGGTCCGTAAACTGTGCTTAATGTCCGCAAATCCTGCCCTTCTCTTTTGCAAATCCGGAGAATAGTCGGGATACAGCGAGATTCTGGCTCCATTGTAAAAAATTTTCTCTGGATTTTTGCATCAGTGTCACCTTATCTTTATAGCTGAACAGCTTCATAATCAATGGTCTAGGGCGGCCCTCTGGTGAAATAATCCTAGTGGGCACTCTGTGCGCCCTCTCAGTCCCAAAAACCTCCCTAAGCCACTTTTCCATAAACGCTTCAGGACAGGAACCCTCGCTTCTCTCTGGGAGGCCCATCACCCTCACATTGTGTCTTCGCAGCCTATTTTCCATTTCGTCCATTTTGAATTTATATGCGTCTAGCTGGGTTTGCATTATTTTAAACTCTTGCTGCACTGGATGTAAAATGTCTTCAACTTGACTTAGCCAAAACGGAGGTCCTCTCCACAGCTTTTTGTAGTTCTTGACTCATGGAACGTAGCTCTTCCTTAAGGCCCCTTAACTGATCACACAGATCACTCAGTGATCCCCTACAAGAGTTAACTGCACACAATACCTCTTTTAATGTGGGCTTAGGTTCACTGATTGCACTTAAATCAGGGGTAGCTTCAGTAGTTTTTTCCAGGGGGTCCCTCTCGGGGCTTTTTTTATTCGCTGTTTTAATGTTAGCTGGCAGTGTTAGTGGCTTTTTGCTTAGGCTCTTTCTTTCCCCAGTGGATCCCAACTGTATCTTCTCATGGGGCAGCTGGTTACCCTTAACTGGAGAGTGTGAGGGGGTGTGTGCATACCTCTCTAGTTTAGCTGCCACTGCCATTGCAGATGCTGCTTGGTTCCCCTTCTCCTTAGATGAG
Source organism: Lithobates septentrionalis (assembly GCA_037952835.1). Taxonomy (NCBI): domain Eukaryota; kingdom Metazoa; phylum Chordata; class Amphibia; order Anura; family Ranidae; genus Lithobates; species Lithobates septentrionalis. Next base: position 789,595 of record JBBDGP010002373.1, read on the forward strand.
CGGGTGGTCTGGGCTGATGAACTCTCCTGAGATTGCTGGAGCTGTTCCTCCCCTTTTTTCCTGGTCATGATACAACTATGTGGCAATACAAGATAATATAAAAAGAAAAGTGTCAAAAAAAAAAAAAATTCCTTAGCAGGTTAAGACGTTGCTGATTATTAGAGATTTTAGCACTCCCCTGGCTTCCCAGCTAAGCATTCACAGCGCAGTGCAGCAGTTTATAAATTCACAGTTCTACCGCTGTTACCTCTTGATTCTTCCTGGGGTCAGGACTAATAGGCAGCGTGCTCACCCTAGATCACTCCCATCCAGCGGCACCCCCGCCGAGCTCCTGGCGTTCACTGCACGATGTATCTGCCAAGGCCGACGCCAATCACCCCACTGAGTCCCGCGGGATCCTCCCAGCTCTCGCGAGAACGCGGGCCGTTGCCAGGCAACTAGGCGAGACTGATGCGAGCAGCCCGGGTTTTGTCCAGCCGCACAGTGAACCGCCGTCAAGGCCGATCTCTCACACTCTCCACAATCTCCAACCGGCCGCACCGCTTCCCCGCCAGGGAGAACAAAGGGCCAACAGGGCAAATAAAAAGGAAAGCACCAAGGTTCTCAAAGCTGGATTAATCCATTGGGGATGGTGTTAGCGAAATTTGGCTGCGCACAGAGCACACAGCCAAATCTCCTGTTTCTAATCATAATAACAACTTCGTCTAATGATATAAATGCATCTCACCTTTTTGATCATATGTCTTTCCTTCTGCTGTAGCTCATCCTCTGGTGTGTGCCTCATGCTCACAAATAATCACACACATGATTCTTACATTCTCATCTCAGCAGGGGCGGACTGATAACTCATGGGGCCCCTGGGCAATAGGAGATTATGGGGCCCCCAGGCAATCAGAGATTATGGGGCCACACAGTATACACACACAGTATACAATCACACAGTATACACATACATGTACACACAGTATACATAGACAGATGTAAAAAAAAACACAGATTTATACATACTGTCCCTGGTTTTACTGAGGCTGGCAACCCTGATGGGGCCCCCTAGTGGCCCAGGGCCCTCGGGCAGTGCCCGAGTCGCTCAATGGTCAGTCCGCCCCTGCATCTCAGCAAGACTGCCCTTACAGCTCTGTCTGCCTCCTTTATTCAAAAGACCACAAAAGCAATCACAAACAGGAAGCCCTGGCCCCAACAGCCAATCGCTCCCTTCACAGGATATGACCTCAGCCTCACAGGATATGACCTCACAGGATGTGAGTGACCATATAGGGATTTAACAACAGAACACAAAACAACCACCAATTACTACAGGACATGATACAATATACTAAATGACGATGACTAAAGTTCCTTGTGCATGGGATATTATCTGCAGGTGTATGTTATGGCACATCAAACATGTTGATCAGGCATACCAGGGGTGACAAACCACCGCTAAACCGATAATGTCTTTGCAGAGTGAACGCATCCCCACCAGACGATCGTTCTGTGCATTGCACAGGGGCCCTTTTGCTGGCGGACATGCCCTCTCTCCGCAAACACCTCTCTCCAAACACCAGGAAGTTTTCCACTACCTAACAGGTCTCAACCAGCGTCGGTCTACCCCAGTCAGCTCTTTCGAGCAGGCTGCGATTGAACACACACTGGGAGACTTATGACAATACATTATTATAAAATTTTCCACAACAGTTCCCTCCTCTTGTCATATGATCCCATGTGTCCCTCAATGAATCCTGATCTTCTTAGTCCATAAAAAGTAAAACACGGCTTGACATGTAGACTCTGTTGGAGATGACGTGGTGAGCTGAAGTAGTCGCCGGTCAGTCTGGGATCCTCTGTGTCTTGTACGTGGGTCGGGCTTCGGGGCATCTCATCAGGGAAGATGTGGTCATCTGCTCAGGCTCTGGTCACGCGTCCAATCAGGCAACAGGAGCACCTCATCATGGCATATAGAAGGAATAGAAACAAAAACAACATGGGTATATATACCCCTACTTCCTTTACTAGGATCCGCTGCAAGATCAAAATTAAATCTCCAACGATTCCCAACCCCTTAAAAAGGATTCCAACCTTCACTATCTATAGCTCTGGCTTTGCCTTGTAGGGACCTAAACCTTATCCATATGGGCCTGAACTTTGTCACTAGTATCCCCGATCCAGATATAACAATCTTTACTTATGAATTCCCAGAAACCCCCTTGGACTGTGGGAAGTTCCTTGTAGCTTCAACAGTTACATGAAACATGCCATCCTCTATGGATGAGAAATTGTTCAAGCGTTTCATAAGCTCAAGCCCCCACCGTGTACAAGCAACTCCCTTCCAGCTGTCCCTGCCATTCTTACCTTCTCTAGCGCCATCAGATCCTCACGATCGGCCGCGACATAAGATGCTGGGACGAGTTTCACCAGCACACATGAACCTCTTGCCTTAGGGGAAATTACCTTATAAGCTGTAGATCCGCATTAATACCAAACTACAGTTGAAGCACACTTGTGGGCTACCTAGTTATCCCGGTACCAAAGCTGGCAAGATCCAGAGCTATTGTTAAAATTATAATTCATTTTACCCTCTAGAAATGTTTTGTTAAGTTCTTTTGACAGGTGTCTGTTTGGATTTTACTAGTCTGTCAAAACTCCTCACACCAATATGAACGTCACATATAGCATGTACCGCCGTCATCGCTGGGGCACTAGTAGACCCGACCATGTGTCCTGTTCTCTTTCTTAGCCAGTTGGGATGCTTTTCATCGTTACCCTTGCCAAAATTTATTAAACAAAAAATGGTCTCATCCCTCAAGCTTCTTTATAATGTCCCAGTCACCTGGTTGGAAAGAATGTAAACTGGTTATTGTGTCAGGGTCCAGGATGGACTCGTGAACCCTCTGGTGGACCTTTTGAAGTTCATGTTACAGTGATTGCACCCACCCCATCAGCTGAGAATGTAGGTGACAGCTAATGAGGAAAGTACAACTCTGTTTTTGGTTGACTTTCAAACAAACCTCATATGACAATAACCCAGACATCGGGGCTGTGGTCACTGCATAACCTGTGCGTGGCTTACCATCTGGGGTGTAATACCTGGAACCAGTGACAAAAAGGTTCTTAGCATCTGGGATGGGAGCCTACTTCACCAGACTGCTGCTTGCTGATTCAAATTCTATCAAAGAAAGAGTCTTGGCACAAACTTGGTTAGAATTAGAGCGGTTAGTATTGTTGGTTTGAAAATGTGTTATTCTCACCACTATCATCCCCCCTTTTCTTCCCTCCTCATTACAAACTGGAGGAAGACATGCAGGGTTTAGAATGGTGCAGAATAAAACAGTGAAATAGCCTATGATACTTTTACCTTCTTATACACCTGTACGTACACTTCCAGAAACTCTTTGGACCTGAAAAGATACTTATAAACAAAGGTTATTACTCTATCCTTCAAAGAATGGTAAACAATACAATATTCATGTACATTGGTAAATTGTCACTGACATTCCACAAAACCGATAATAACTAAACCCTCTGTAAATCTTACTTTCACGTTCTTTTTTCTAAAATACAACAGCCGCGACACGCAAGAGGGCTGTCACGGGAGGTTCAAACATCTTGTTACCACATACAAACAATGAAACAAAGACAAACATTTCGATACAAATGTGGGGGAGATATTTCATAGTTCCTAAAAACGAAAATGAAAAAAAAATAAAAATGACCAGATGGAATGCTGCCTTCACTCTTTTAGCGATAAAAAAAGAATACAATTTGAAAAGCACGAGAGCATTTCAAAATCTTTGCATGGACCATTTACACAAAGTTCAAAAACAGGCCTGTGTATTTTTAATCGCACAAACGTGTATTACGCATCCATCAACTCACTCAACATTACAGATTCCTGAAGCCACAGCTGAACTACTTCCAAGGTATTTTTATTCTGGGGTCTCGTACCTCCAGACATCAAAAGTACCTTCCAAAGGAATACACCTTACTGTACCCTCCGACCATATCTACCAATCTTTAAGGGGTCTCATGTCCGGAGCCCCAAACCAAGATCTCATGTGAAGTACAGCTGTCTGACTGGTGTGGAGCCTCATTTTTTTCCTCCAACGCATGGACCAACATTACCCATGACGATTCGAATCGCTTATGACGGTCCCTGCGTCCAGGGCACCCTTGCACTAGTTTTCGGATCAGTACTGCTTAGTGACTATTTTTACAGTACTGGCACCCGGCGTTCTCCGATTATTTTACATGGCCTCCCGGTGTGCTAGCGTACTAATCCTCACATTTACATGCTCTACAACCGATTATCGGCAGCCCTATAAATGTGTTGTCAGACAAACTACAAAGCACCATGAAATCCTCCACTATTCAAAACAATATTATGGCTTCTATCTGTACCTAGATATTACAACAATAACTTGGATGCCTCCTGTTTGCTCTCTACCCAAAACTGTATTACAGTATAAACCTTAATTTAATTTAAAAATAATAATAATTTTGTCCTTCCAAACACAAGTCAAAAGACCCCAAGCCCCTCCCACCAACTTCCTGTTGCACACCTGAGTAGGAAGAGGGAGGGGGAGAGGAAGCCTCAAATAGCTTCATATTTTGTCTATCAAGACATTAGAAATCCTCACTAGAAACATAAACTTCTTTAAAACAACTGGAATAAAAACCTAAATGATTCTACTGGAAATGGAATTCAGTACAAAACCAGAGATATTTCGCTGGAGACTAAAATCAGCATAAACAAAAAGGCAGTTGCAGCAATCGAAAATCGGTCCACGCCAAAATGGTGAATGAAACCCAGACTACAGAAAATGGCTGACATTAACAAATGACAAGACACAAAATTAAATAAGACATTAAATAAAACGTCTTAAACAATACACTCTATTTGACTCCCCCATGCTATTACCTAGAAACCTGAGACCCCCACAGGGTGTAAACAGCTCCTATTGTGATGTCCCAACAATGCATTGGCACTTGGATATGCGACAGGCATTTCAACTTAAAACCAATATTCAATACAGAAAACGCAATAGTTTCCTTGAAAAGTATGTAAAAAGTACAAAAATAGAATTCACAAAATGGTGCCTAGAAGCCAGATTGTAGCCTATAGCACATGGCTTTGCATACACAAAGGAATACACAATGGAGCAGCTTCCCCTATAGGAAGGCTCACAGGTCTTCAAAATGGCAGCCGATGCACATGGTGAACACAACAGAGGCACCAACAAAATGGCGCATTTTCCCGCCAAAACTGACCAAGATGGATAAGTTCACACACAAAGGAAAAGAAAATGGCCGACCGTAGTCACATGGCAGACAACAAGAGAACAAAAGGAAGTAGCAGACAAAAAACATTTTCCTGCCAAAACCAAAAATTTCTCCCCAAAAATTTACACATTTGAGATACTAAATGAACGCTTAGACAAACATTTAAAAGTGTTAAAGTTACGAAAAAGCACAACTTAGGAACACATGCTATCCAATGAAACAACCAAGCCACATAACCCACAATTACACGGCTGTAACATACCATCTTCTCAAACTCAGTTCACATCGGCTTTCACAGGAACAAGACATTGAGAGATACAGACAGTGAATGCTTGCATGTCTGTTCAGAACATTATAGTTCCCTTCCTCTAGGGCGTGGCCCCTTTCAACACAAAAAACAATGCCTGCCCCTTCACTTAACTCATGGCATCTTTACAAACAGGTTCAGCTACTTACAAAACTACCCAGCCACACACACATTGCAGGCTGCAAATAATATCAATTCATACATTTCTATTTCTCATATGCATTACAAACTTGTTACACAGCATCAGTCACATGCACACAGGCACACACACATGCAGGCCCACACACACAGGCACACACACACGCAGGCACAGACACACGCAGGCACACACACACACAGGCACACACACGCAGGCACACACACACGATCAAACTTCCAGCATTATTTCAAAAGACGAAAAATGTGTTCTTTTCGCGAAGCAGACCCTCCCCAGCACATCTTAATGATCCGATTCTGAAGGAGGTTCTGTTCACTCCTACGTTCTGGCTCGCCAAGCTGTCATAGAAATTTTGGCTGCACACAGAGCACACAGCCAAATCTCCTGTTTCTAATCATAATAACAATTTCGTCTAATGATATAAATGCATCTCACCTTTTGATCATATGTCTTTCCTTCTGCCGTAGCTCATCCTCTGGTGTGTGCCTCATGCTCACAAATAATCACACACATGATTCTTAAATTCTCATCTCAGCAAGACTGCCCTTACAGCTCTGTCTACCTCCTTTATTCAAAAGACCACAAAAGCAATCATAAACAGGAAGCCCTGGCCCAACAGCCAATCGCATCCTTCACAGGATATGACCTCAGCCTCACAGGATATAACCTCACAGGATGTGAGTGACCATATAAGGATTTAATAACAGAACACAAAACAACCACCAATTACTACAGGACATGATACAATATACTAAATGACGATGACTAAAGTTCCTTGTGCATGGGATATTTTCTGCAGGTGTATGTCATGGCACCCCAAACATGTTGATCAGGCATACCAGGGGTGACAAGAGCAAACCACCGCTAAACCGATGATGTCTTTGCAGAGTGAACGCATCCCCACCAGACGATCGTTCTGTGCATTGCACAGGGGCCCTTTTGCTGGCGGACATGCCCTCTCTCCGCAAACACCTCTCTCCAAACACCAGGAAGTTTTCCACTACCTAACAGGTCTCAACCAGCGTCGGTCTGCCCCAGTCAGCTCTTTAGAGCGGGCTGCGATTGAACACACACTGGGAGACTTATGACAATACATTAATATAAAATTTTCCACAACAGATGGCAGCATAGAAGCTGGAGCAGGGAGAGAGCTCACTCACCACCGCTCACACCCACATCCGGTCACGCCCCGCATTATTGATACTTTACATTTCTTGTTCTGAAGGATTGGACAGGTTATATTCCTTCCCCAACCTCCAACCCATTGCACTTGTATTCACAGTACGTTTGCATTCCTAAATGACAGGAGAGACTCCGGCAAAATGTTTCACCAGTCTTGTTGCTGGGCAAAGTCTTTCCGATGCAGCATTAGCACTAAATTGTCCATAGAAAAAGAAACCTTATATTGCAAGTATTAATCTGAATCTTTTCGTTTGTCCCTTCTCTCCTGAATGTTTATCAGAACAAATTTGCGGTGTGGTGTGGCACAGACAAACTGCCAACCAGATAAACATCTTTCATCTCTGTTCCAGAAACCTCTCCAGTCTCGCTCCACCAGGACTCTGGAAGTGAAAAATAAGAGCAGAATCAAATTCTTATCCAAAATATCTGCTCGCTTGGTATGTTTACTTATAGTTCCCTCCTTGGAATCCAGGAACTTAGTATTCCTGGCTTCTGCAACTCTAAACAAATTATCAAAACAACCATGATTTCTTTAGGCTGAACCCACTCTAAAATGGATCTCCATGGTAAGAGCAAAAACAAAAAAAAAGAATGTGAATGTTGCTTCTCAAAAATTCTCAATTTAAACGCTGAAAAAAAACAATGCATTTATCTGTACCGTAAGACCTATGCACTAACTCCCCTTTCAGGTGGACAAAGCCTAAACCTTTTGGAACTTTTTCCACCTGAATGTAAATACAAAATACAATAACTCCAGCGGCTAGAATGGCTTCCTACCAACTCTTGTCTTAAACAGAATGTATTCAGCTGCTAACTGGGGGCATAGCCAATGACCCCCCCTTTCAGGTAAACCTAACAATTTTTCCACCTGAACAAAACAAAAATCAAATAAATGCATAAACAAATAACAAAAAAAAATGCTATTTTTCTTTTAATGTAAAAAAAAAGAAAAAATAGAAATAAGAGGAGAAAAAAAACCCATAATAATCATAACAGAAAAAAAATGAAAAAATAACAATCCAGAGGATTATCCTTGAAAATACTAAAAATATATCAAGGTCCTTTATAATATTCCAAAAATGAAGGGCAAATCTCTGAAACTCACATCTAAACCTTATCATAGCAAAGAAACATTAACCAGAAAATTCTTACCATCCATGCAGCTCACTAAGGGCTGCTAACATTGTTTCTCCCGTGCCATATTTGAATGAACATGCGGCTACCTCCATTTTGAGTTTATGCAACTGTTCTACATAGTGATGCCTTTCCTGTCTTAATTGACTGTTTTCAGTTTGTATTTTCAGCATTTGGGTCTTAAAGGGGAAACGGGTTTGATTATTATGGCCTCTATGCCTTGGATTGCTACCCCATCTCACAGAATAAACTTCATAACACCTTGGTGTAGTTTTAGGGTATTTCCCTTGCATATCATAGTTACATAGTTACATAGTAGGTGAGGTTGAGAAAAGACACAAGTCCATCAAGTCCAACCTACGTGTGTGATTATATGTCAGTATTACATTGTATATCCCTGTATGTTGCGGTCGTTCTAATAGTTTCTTGAAACTATCAATGCCCCCCGCTGAGACCACCGCCTGTGGAAGGGAATTCCGCATCCTTGCCGCTCTTACAGTAAAGAACCCTCTACGTAGTTTAAGGTTAAACCTCTTTTCTTCTAATTTTAATGAGTGGCCACGAGTCTTGTTAAACTCCCTTCTGCAAAAAAGTTTTATCCCTATTGTGGGGTCACCAGCATGGTATTTGTATATTGAAATCATATCCCCTCTCAAGCGTCTCTTCTCCAGAGAGAATAAGTTCAGTGCTCGCAACCTTTCCTCATAACTAATATTCTTCAGACCCTTTATTAGCTTTCTTGACCTTCTTTGTACTGGCTCCATTTCCAGTACATCCTTCCTGAGGACTGGTGCCCAGAACTGGATAGCATTCTCTGGGTGCAGCCGGACCAGAGTCTTGTAGAGCGGGATAATTATCGTTTTATCTCTGGAGTTGATCCCCTTTTAATGCATGCCAATATTCTGTTTGGTTTGTTAGCAGCAGCTTGGCATTGCATGCCATTGCTGAGCCTATCATCTACTAGGACCCCAGGTCCTTTTCCATCCTAGAGCCCCCCAGAGGTTCTCCCCCCAGTGTATAGATCGCATTCATATTTTTGCCACCCAAATGCATTATTTTATATTTTTCTACATTGAACCTCATTTGCCATGTAGTTGCCCACCCCATTAATTTGTTCAGATCTTTTTGCAAGGTTTCCACATCCTGCAGAGACGTTATTGCCCTGCTTAGCTTAGTATTGTCTGCAAATACAGGGATTGAACTGTTTACCCCCTCCTCCAGGTCTCGTTTATGAACAAATTAAATAGGATTGGTCCCAGCACAGAACCATGGGGGACCCCACTACCCACCCCTGACCATTCCGAGTACTCCCCATTTATAACCACCCTCTGAACTCACCCTTGTAGCCAGTACTCACCCTATGGTCCATGCCAACTGACCTTATTTTGTACAGTAAACGTTTATGGGGAACTGTGTCAAATGCTTTTGCAAAATCCAGATACACCACGTCTACGGCCCTTCCTTTATCTAGCTGACAACTCACCTCCTCATAGAAGGTTAGTAGATTGGTTTGGCAATAACGTTTCTTCATGAATCCATGCTGATTACTGCTAATGATACCGTTCTCATTACTAAAATCTTGTATATAGTCCCTTATCATCCCCTTCAAGAGTTTACATACTATTGATGTTAGGCTAACTGGTCTGTAATTCCCAGGGATGTATTTTGGGCTCTTTTTAAATATTGGTGCTACATTGGCTTTTCTCCAATCAGCTGGTACCATTCCAGTCAGTAGACTGTCAGGAAAAATTATGAACAATGGTCTGGCAATTACTTGACTGAGTTCCCTAAGTACCCTCGGGTGCAAGCCATCATCATTATTAGCCACCAAACAATACCTAGCTATGTGACCCCCTTTTTACAAACAAAGCATTTGAGGGTTGGTCTCCCTGCATAGGCCCTTCTCTGAGCATATGGCAATGAAGACTCACATTGCTGCATAACATACTATGATTGGAATCAACAGACTTTACACTTTCATTGTCTGAGTATTCACTAGCAATGGACTCATCAGAAGTCTCCACTATCAATGTGTTACTATTCTTGAAAAGATCAGGCTCGCTTTCCATTTCAACTCCTGAATCAATTTCAACTGTAGTTACCGCACTTTTATTTAAATATTACTCATTCAGATCTCCAATATTGATTCCCACCATAGCAACATCACTTGCATCAACACTAGCATTTGGCTTTTCTACATGTTGTTCCAGAGCCTCTATCTTTGCTAAGCACTGAGCATATGTGGAGGAGAACTCCATGGCAGACTGGGCTTCATGTAATTCCTTCCTAAGCAGTATTGTAATATGCTCATTTCAGCCTCTCTCTGATTTAAAGAGGCAATACAACTTTCTCTTTGTTTACACATTTCCTCTAATTCATTAATTTTCTGTTCCAATACACATTTCTCAGTCACTAATTGTTCAATGTGATCATAAACATTTGCATCTGCCTTTGCAACCATTGCTAAACTATTCTTAGTTACACTTTGTACCTGCTCCAATAATTGCTTTCTCTCAGTATCCCATTGTCCTTCTTTCGCTATAGCAATGTCTTTCATTTTCAATAACATGCATACAACTTTGGCCATCTTCATTTTCCTGCCTTTTTTCAAAGACTTTTTATGTTTTATCTCATCATTATGAATATTACATTGTTTCAAAAGATTATTAAATTGGTGTATTAAAGTGTTTTCTGCTGCTGAAATTAAGACAGGCATGTCTCTTAAGAAAATCTTCAATGACCTCCATTGATGTGCTAATTAGTCTACACTGAAGGTTGCTCAAACAGTCTATACACAGCAGCTGCTTAGACACTTAACACAAACAAAACACAGATAAAAGGCTGTTTAAAAGCTAACTTTTACTTGTAGTACTACACCACACAAGGCAGAGCACACTCTTAATCAATGCTCTACTATTACCACTGACTTTAAAGCGTGAGTCCGGCGACCAATCTTTTTTTTTTTTTTAGGTCATTGAGACACTTTGCTAACCCCAAAATAATACTCACAGTTTGGGAGTAATATTTCCGCCTCTGTCTGTTTTGGTACTTAAGAATAACTTAAAAAATGTGATGCTGGCTGTTTCCATCTTACTTGTGGGCATGTGAAGCCCACAGCATTGATTTCCTGGATGTGGTGAATGCTGTTCATTCACAGCTTGTTCACACACATGATCATTGTTTCTGAACTAAATCTTGGGAAGCCTGACACTAAGCTCCCAGGAGACAGTGCGGCGCCGGGGAAAGGCAATAAACACGCCTACTCCCATGGGAGGAGAGACAGGAAGTGCCACAATAAAGTACTAAATAAAGGTAATTACAGCGATAAAAAAAAATTTTGTGTGGCATTTGAACATCTATGTAATTAACTGAAGGGGGTAAGATTAAGTTAAAAATTTGAGTGGAACCCCGCTTTAACCCTATTATCTCAGAATGCAGGCCACATTGAACTTCTATTGGAACAGAGAACTATTTCACTCTCAGGTGGGGAAAAGAAATAAAAAAAACTAATAAAAAAATTCTATATTTCTCCCACTTTCTCCTCAAAGATGTGTGGTTTATCCTGTCAATCTGCAGCCTACATCAGATAACCAAGGGTGATCAGCCCCTCACTCGCCGGCAAACTTGACCAGCTACACAGGCCTAAAACAATTTGCACTAGCAATATGATAAACGTTAACACATATACATACACCAGCCAAAAATCTCACCAGGTTTTGCGCGTTCGCTCACTAATGAAATATTTCATAGAACTTTCAGGACCACTCAAACAAGGCTTCAGAATTCACGAACCAGCACGAATCTTGTCCACAGTAGAGAAGGCTTTCAGTTCTGGGTGTAGTTGAGGACTCATTAGCTTATAGGGACTCAAGACAAAAATACATTAGGGTTTGGGTTCTGTGCAGGAATAAATTCCACATGCCTTCTGGGGTGCCAATTGAAATAAGTACTACAATAAATAATATTATCCGAGGGTGGTTACGAATTCCCTCTATTTATTCCATATATGTATTAATTTGTCTATTCCTATAGTTAGCTAGTCTATTAAAACTCTGATAATGTTATTGTTGATAGCACAATAATATAAGGTTAGCTATGAAAACAAACACACTGCTTAATAAAACAATCAGATCAGATCAGCCCTTTTTAAACTTGAATCATACACCATCCAGACCCAACCCCATTGCCAGCCCATCCAGACTTTCAAGGACTCAAATTATTTATGGGGCAGTCCTCCTCAATATATTATATTACTGTCTGTCCTGCTGTATTGGCCTCTAGGGCCAACATTGTCCATGTATCATGTCTATGTGCCCTGTTGATCCTTTGATCTTTGTAACCCACCTTCATCAATCGTCCTGGCAGCCATGGCCCTCTTTGAAGCTTGCTTGCATAGTGTTATCACACCAGTCGATCAGGAGCCAAGCTTTTGTTCAGCCTTGATAGAGGCCTGACTTCTTCTTTCAGATGAAGATTCTGATATGCTACAAAGCTTTGATGTGCAACTTGTTACATTCCAGACAGCCACCAAGAATGCAGAGGCTTGGTATAGCATAGTTCATATTTCAAACACCTCTTGTATTATGAAATAAAACATGTTGACTTCCAACACTTTGCATGCTGCTCCCAGCAGAGGTCCGGTGCGTCACAGTTCACCGTTTCAGGTCCGATTTCAGGCCAAATTTGTGGCTGAATTCGGACCTGAAATGGACCAAAAGACGCACAGGGCTCCTGTGCAAATTTGCACCGGAGCCGCAGCGGAGATATGTGAACCAGCTCCATGGAGTGCCAGTCAAAATCTCCTGCTACTGCGAATTGAATGTGGAGAACCCAGCATTAAGCACAGAGTGTAGGGAGACTTGTATCTCAGAATCCAAAACACAGTGCCTTCTTCTTATAAATTTAGAATTGGGAATTTAGAATTTGGTTGGGTTTTCAGTGCTCCACTATTATTGAGCGTTATATTGCTTACAAATAATAGCAATTTTTGTGGCACTGGCATAAAAACCTACAACATGTGACCGCACAGCATTGCAGGCTTTCTGGCAGTACAGTGTCAGTGGCATTCCAGCAAAAGCAGATGCCAAAATGTCATAAGAGACCTAATTTGATATGCTCATTTAGCTGCACGTGTCTGTTTCCACGACAACAATGGCAATATTTAACATATTCCATAACTGCACTCTTAGCTCTATAATATTTTTCTCAGGTTCTGAGTTGGTATTATAGGCCTCTCTCTTCTTTCTATGTCACCTTTGCTAATGGCTTTACATAACCCTTTAATAATGCATCCATAAATCTGTTCTGCATGAGCTTTTTACTACAGAATTTGGCCTACATAAACCCACGCTATACTTATATAGAAGATAGGCTAGGAGCCAAGGTCCAAAATCAGCAGAGGCTGCATTTTATTACGTGATACACTGTCTGTTTTTAGCATTCATTATCTCTCATGGTGAAAGTGAGGGTATGATACAGCCAAACTTTCTGCTAGTAGAAATAGGGAAACTTTTTAGGACACCATATAGTATAAGAACCAAAACCATCAGGCAGTAGATGACACTTTTACCACTTGCCACCCACTTAAAGTAGAACTATAGACCCAACTTTTTTTTTTTTTTTTAATTTTGGGTAGAGCAACAGAGGGTTTTAATACCTATCAGTTTTTTTTCACCATCTGTGTCCCATTGTGGAGATTTGCCTTCACTTCCTGTCCCAAAGCCAAACAGGAAGTGAGAGGAAATCTCTGCAAATTAAGGGAATTCCTTGGGGACCCCCAGGTCACCAGAACTGTGTCCCCATTGGAAGATTTCCCCTGTATTACTTTTCTGGGGACAACCCAAAATTTGGGCTTTTCTTTTACTTTCCGTTTCAATGATAATAGTAAACAGGACAAATAGAGAGGACAAATCTCCCTAATGGGGACACAGACAGCAATATAAACTGACAAGGGTTCTAATCCCTCTGCACTCTATTCAAAACTAAAAAAAAAATAATTTGCCATTAAATATACTTTAACCGCTTGCCGACCAGCTGCCGTCATTATACTGAGGCAGGTCAGCTCGTTTCCACAAATCGTCGTAGCTGTACATCGGTCCCTTTAACAGCTATCTATAGCAGGGGCGCCCACTGAATGGCAAGGGAGTTGATGCACGTGGCCAGTGACCGCAATGTCCTCTCGAGCCACCCGCGATCACTCAATGTAAACAAATGTAAATCAATGGAAACAAACAGATCCCGTTCTGACAGGGAAGTACAGAGTCTGTTCCTAGTGATTAGAAACAACAATCTCGCTCTTCTTCCAGGCAGCCCATCCCCCATAAATTTAGAAACACCTCCCAGGGAACACATTTAACCCCTTGATCGCCCCCTAGTGTTAACCCCTTCCCTGCCAGTGTCATTTATACAGTAATCATTACATTTTTATAGCACTGATTACTGTATAAATGTCACTGGTCCCAAAAAAGTGTCAGATCTGTCTGCCGCATTGTCGCAGTCCCACTAAAAATCGCTGATCACCGCCATTACTAGTAAAAAAAAAAAATTAATAACAAAAATGCCATAAATCTATCCCCTATTTTGTAGAAGCTATAACTTTTGCGCAAACCAATCAATATATGCTTATTGTGATTTTTTTTCCTACCAAAAATATGTCGAAGAATACATATTGGCCTAAACTAATGAAGAATTTTTTTTTCGATATTTATTCTAGCTAAAAGTTAAAATTATTGTTTTTTTTTTTCAAAATTGTCGGTCTTTTTTTTGTTTATAACGCAGAAAATAAATAGCGCAGAGGTGATCAAATACCACCAAAGAAAAGCCATATTTGTGGGGGTGGGGGGGTGGGGTTGACGTCAATTCTGTTTTGGTACAGCATCGCACGACCACGCAAGTGTCAGTTAAAGCGACGCAGTGCCGAATCGCAAAAAATGGCCTGGTCATTAAGGGGGAAAGTCTTCCGGGCTGAAGTGGTTAACGTATGATGAGATTTTTTTTTTGTAGGAACTACCGCAAATGCCAAATATGGCTTAATGAGGCTTTTAATGTGCTTATGTGTACTCAAAAAAATAGATAAATAAAATATTACATATTTGTATAAAAATGTGTAGGTATCCATTATCCTTTGAAAATAATATTGAATATTAAAATATCTTCACAATTTTTTGGAAACAATGTACAGTACCCTCCCCTCCCACCAGTCACAATCTGCCTGCATAGTATTGGGAAGAACAGAGACCCAAAAATATTGCCACGGGTCTAAAATAGGGCATACAAAAAAAAATGGAGTAGTTTCGTTTAAATATCTAATTAACATGTTGATGACACCAGGGAAGGCAAAGGTTAGCAGATTATATCAGGTGTTACAATTTAATTCATGGAATGGTCTGTAAAAAAAAAAAAATGTTTGTGCAGGAGCATTGTCATGGTGGAGAATCCACTTGTCAGGCCAGAGTTCCGGTCTTTTCCTCCAAACAGATTCCCATAACTATCAAGGAATTTCCAAGTAACAATGTCAGTTGACCATTGTACTAAGTTCTATGAACTCATAGTGAACAATCCCCTTGTGATAAAAAAGGAAAACACGCCAGCATGAGCGTACGAGGGCTCGCACTTTGCCCACATTTGCATACATCCTTTGCATTTTTGGCATTTTTGGCTGTCTACTTCTTGCGTCATCGTGGACATCTTCTTGCTCCTGCTTCAGTGGCCCATGCCATTCTAAAACACCTGATTTATTCGTGGAATGTTCTCCATAAGCCTGTTGTAACAGAGCTAAAGTTTCACTCGCACTTTTGCCATTTTTCAGGCAAAACTTGATTCCTGTCATTCAGTTTCCACCAAAAGCCCAACACACACACACATGTTCTTTCTTCTACTACTCCGATTCTACTAAAGCAGTGTACTCAATAAAAGATTTGTACGTCCCTAAATCCAATGTTAATCCAATAAAATGTAAAGCAAAGCAATTGGCCATGAACAGGTTAGGCTCCAGCTGAGGAAAAGTGGAGATTTCTTTATCTTATCAGCCTTGGTTTTTCCTGTTTCATAGCATGCTGGAATTCAAGTTCATCAAAGCAAGTATGTTCAGTAGCATATCATGTTGCCCCCGCTTCAATAATATTACTATTAAAAAGATCACCTTAAAGAGGAAGTAAACCCTGACGGGTTTACTTCCTCTTTGTTTCCCTGCAAAGGTAAAGCATAATGGGCTACTATGCACCGCATAGTAGCCCATTATGTGTCACTTACCTGACACAGGAGCCTGCGATGTCACCGCTGTCCCCTCTGCTACGGAGCGTCCATCTTCTTTCCGGGTATCGTGGCTCCGGCACTGTGATTGGCCGGAGCCACGATGACGTCACTCCCGCGCATGCGCACAGGAGCCGTCACTGACGGCATATCGCCGTTAGCAGCGGCATGCTCAGTGCGCCTGCACGCCGCTGTCTACGGAGCATGTGCCGTAGACAGTGGTGCTTGTCTTTTTGCAAATATCTCCTAAACCGTGTAGGTTTAGGAGATATTTCTTGGACCTACAGGTAAGCCTTAATCTAGGCTTACCTGTAGGTTAAAGTGGTCTGTAAGGGTTTACAACCACTTTAAGTAAAGGAGAAAGTTAATGGGGGTAACACACGGTGATATTTAATGAATCAGTTTATGATATTTAATAGCTTTCTGAAATGTGTGGACATATGATGGTACTCATATGTTCTACAGCTCGAAAGCATGCTTGAGGCATATGAAAATGTGAAAATGTATGCATGTGATAAATAGAGATTAAAAAGAAAATTAATTAAAAATGAAATAGCTGAACACTGCAAATAATGCAACCCAGAACCAATAGATACATTTAATTAGAATAGTTTAAAGGGTCACATGTAGATTAAAAAACTCTGCATATTGGCAGTTCTCTAATCTGCACTTACATATGCAAAACATTGGAACTGGATTTTAATATAACTGAAAAGAACAAGTCACAGTTAATATAAATGTTAGATGAGTATCAGTGTATGTCCCTCTGCAGTGGCCCATAGTTAGTGTTATCCACTTGGTTTAATAGAATTTTGTTAACTACACCACATTCTTAGAAACTAATTGTCTTTTCACATTGCAAAGAAAATTCAGGAAATGTTGCAACATGGTTCAAGAGATTGTAATTTATAAGTACCAGGACTCCTGGAGCAAATCAACAGTGACTCCTGAGTTTGGGTCAACCAAAAAACCAATGAGAGGATGTGTATTTGATAACCATTAATTGACTGCCTAAAGTGTAACACCTAAAAAACACCTAAAATGTGGTCCTTTTCTGGAACTTTTTGTTTAAAAGTTTAAATCTGTATTTTTTGCTAGAAAATTACTTAGAACCCCCAAACATTATATATATATTTTTAGCAGAGATCCTAGAGAACAAAATGGTGATTGTATCAATATTTTATGTCACACAGTATTTGCGCAGCAGTCTTTCAAACTTTTTTTTTTTAGAAAAAATACACTTTAATGAATTAAAAAAAAAACACAATATTTACACCATTTTTTTGTATAATTGAGAAAGATGATGTTACACTGAGTAAATAGATACCTAAAATGTAATGCTTTAAAATTGCTTGAAATGGCGACAAACTACAGTATTTAAAAATCTCCATAGGCAACACTTTAAAAATGTTTACAGGTTACATGTTTAGAGTTACAGAGGAGGTCTAGCACTAGAATTATTCCTCTCAGGGCCAGTTCACACCACATGCAGTCCAGTGTGTTTTTTTTCTGCATCAAAAATGCATGGAAAGTAGGTTATATGGTTTTCAATGGCATAGTTCACATCAGTGCTTGCAATTCCAGTTCCAGAAAGAAATGTAGAACATGCTGCATTTTTCCTGCACTGTACTGGAACACTGTAAAGTGCATCAAAAATGCACTGGAACGCACCTAAATGAACCAAAAACGCAATGGAACACGCAGGTTCTTATTTAAGGTTAAGAAAAAGAGGGGGAAAAAAGCACTGGACTGCATCAAAAATGCACCAAAAACGCATAAAAAATGCACTGGATTCTAATGTTTGTGGCGATACCCCACATGTGTGGTTTGAACACCGTTTACATATGCTTGCACAGCTTACGTATACATTCGTTTCTGCGCACGAGCACGGAGGGATGGGGAGCTTTAAAAAAAAAATCATTTTATTTATTTTACTTTTTATTTTTTATTTTTACACTGTGCCTTTTATTTTTTTTATTTTTTTAATCACTTTTATTCCTATTACAAGAAATGTAAACATCCCTTGTAATAGAAGTAAGGACGACAGGTCCTCTTTATTGAGAGGTCGGGGGTCAAAAAGACCCCAAATCTCTCATTTACCTTTAAAAACAAAAGATACAATTTTTTTTTTTTTTTTTTTGCTTTTTCTTTAAAAAAATAAATAAACTATTTACTATGGCCGGGGAACCCAAAGTGATTTCAGGCTTTGCTCAGGGTCCAGGGGCATAGAGACAAGTGGCGGCCACTCTTCTCCATACCCAGCTACCACCAGCATAGAATTGATTGGTCAGGTAGGTCTGGGAATGACTGGAACCTGCTTGTGGCCATAGTAAAAAAACAAAGTTTAAAGTTTTTCCAGAGCAAGTTTACACCAATAGCATAAAACAAAATGACACCCTCAAATACAAAAAAGCCTACTAGATAGGCATGACTTATCACAAAAAAAAAATGATACATCTCTCAGAGAAATTCAACAGGGATAGAACAATAATATATATTATGACCATTGTTAGCACTCCTACGCAAAATCACTCTGTAACCCTAATACAAACTTCTCTAAACTGTATTTTTTTTCCAGAACAACAAAAAGCTATCAGATTTTGGAGAGGATACACTCAGATTTTCTATGCAGCCTGAGAAAGGCATGCAAGGTTAAGTTCAATGCTGGTCAGAAGTATACTGCATATACCCATTTTGTTATGGGAATTCATTGGCATGCTTGTTGTCAAATATTAATTTGTAAAAACAAAAATCATATACAGGTAGTACAAACAGATATAAATCAATTTACATATTTATTAACATAAAAAAATAAAACAAAATGAACCAAAGCCATTATAGTTTACCTCTAAAGCACAAGGGTCCAAATCATTTGATTTAGAGGTAAGTCAGGATCATCTTTCTTTTGGTTTTATGAACCAAAGGAAATATTTGCTGTCAGGTATGGAGAAGTATGTGACTTATTCAATGTGAGTAAACTTTAGATCTCTTTGACCTTCAACTTTGATTTAAAACAACAGGCTTAAACTGATGCAACCCCTGCATGACAAACCCATTGACATTCATGAAGTTGTATCGCAGTTTAAAAAGAAAAAAACAATGCCTGCCATCTGCTTCCAGAATGGGTAATTCATTTCAGATTCAGTTACTGGCTCCCAATCATAAAACGTAGGCATAAAGTATCAGCGTAGTGCGGTTTAGCAGATGTTTTCTGTTATGTATCCTTTCATGTCTTAATTAACATACTTTCCTTTGTGAAATCTAGTTTTCCTTATGACCCTGTGCCACTTGTGGCTTGGTAGTATCCAGTAAATCATTTAAATTACTGTCTCTGACAGTCAATTTTGCTAGTAATTTGAATTAAAATTCATAATTATTATGGCATCGTATGTAAAATGCCATTAGGGATGACTCCAGGGCTTGTGTTATTTAACATTTTTACCTTCTCTGGCTTTTCTGGATGTCACTATTCACATGAAGGAAAAAGTGTTCAGTTCCTTTGGCTTAGTATCTAACACTGTTGTTGTGGCAGACCCAACCAGGACAGGGGCTTTTGGAGAGGACTAGGGGCAAGCCTCCTACCCACCGATTATGGACCATGGAGAGAGCAGATCATTCTTTAATAATGGACAACCACGTGATGAATGCTGAGTGTGAGGCTTGGACTAATTCTCTGAATAAGAACAATAAAGCTTTCCTTTTGGAGTGGATGGAAAGGTGTAATATGAATCTTGTACAGGTTAATGGTCAGAGGGAATATGGTGGCCTTTCTGCAGACTGGGTTTTAGAGGCTCCTTCACTTGGGACAGAAATATTTATAAAACAATATCCCTCAAGAAATCCATGAAGATAAATTAATTCCACCTTTTCCGACTGCTGGAACATTGTATGAGCTTTGTCTCATAGACTGTCTCATTACTGGACAGTCTGAGGTGGGGTGGGGTCACTGTTTGTTATGTGTTTATTGTCTTTCCCATTGTGTGCCTCCTAGGTGCATATTCCCATTGTTAAATGAGTCACCTATTGTTTCTGTCTGTCTGCTATTCTCTTGGAGATTTGATTAATATTGTGACCACTATACCTTGTTATCGAACCATTGTGGGATGTTTATGCTTATGTTAATGTTTAATGTACTTTGTATCCAGGGTTGTGAGCCTGGTGCCATACAGTTTGGGTGTGCACTGAGTCACCGAGGTGGCTAGTTGTTTAATTAGCATAATGCTTATGTTTATGTTGGCTGTTCCTTATCTTTGTCAATTATATTCCTGTTTACAGTTTGCATTGTTAGGGTAATGTGAGCAGGTTCTACCTGATCTTCTGTGCTATAAATTCTGTGTACATTTTCAATAAAGTGAGTTCCAGTTTGCACTCAAGCTAGTGTCGCCTAGTCCTTGGGTGCTCAGCTACAATACCTGGTTCCTGGGTCCAGACTGGAGGAAACTGTATCTTGATGGAAGCACCCAAGCTGGGTGCTGGACAGTTCCGTCACAGTGGTCTTATGCTGTGTACACACGACCGGACTCTCGACGGACTGAATCACGTCAGACTTTTCGACTGACTTTTCAACAGACTCCCGTTGAATTGGACTTGTCTACACATAATCACACCAAAGTCTGACAGATTCCACAGTGATGACGTACAACCAGACTAGAATAAGGACGTTCCTAGCCAGTAGCCAATAGCTGCCCTAGTGTTGGGCCGACAAATGGATTTTTCGACCGGACTCGAGTCCGTCGGAAAGATTCGACACATGTTCTAAATCTAAAGTCCGTCACATTTTCGACAGAAAAGGTCCGCTGCAGGTCCGATGAAGCCCACACATGGTCGAATTGTCCGACGGATTCATTCCGTCAGACAAGTTTTGTCGAAAAGTCTGGCTATGTGTACAAGGCATAACAGTATTCAGGATTCAATTCCCATCAGGCTCCATATGCAAGGACTTTTGTGGTTTCTCCCCGTGTTTCAATGCATTTCCTCCCACAGTCTATGAAAATGCAGTGGTAGGTTAAAATATTTTCTAATAAGTAGTGTACAAGGAGCATGGGAAATGAGACATAGAAGGGTGTTGTGTGGAAGGAGCATAGGGCGTGAGGCATGGTGGGGTGTTGAGAGGAGCATGGGTGTGAAGGGAATATTATGGGTAAAACAGAGGGTGAAATGTAAAGGAAGCATGAGGGATGTTGGGACATGAGGCAGTGGTGTGTGTTGAGAGAGCATGTATGATGGAACACTGAGCAGTGGGGTGTGGAGGAAGTATGAGAGATAACACATGGAACTGCAGGATGTGGAGGGAACATAAAAGACAAGATATCCAACAGTGGGATGTAGAGGGGCCATAGGCATGAGACATGGAGAGGTGGTTATGGAAAGAGCATGTGGGATAAGACATGGAGAGGTGGGGTGTGGAAGGAGCCTGGAGGATGAGACATTGAAAGGAGGGATGTGGGGGACGCACTGGGAAATGAGGCATGGAAGAGTGGATGCGGAGAAAGCATAGGAGGGATAAGAAATGGAAGGTTTTGGTATGGAGGAAGCATGGGAGATAAGTAGTTGAGGAGTGTGGTGTGTATGGAGCATATGAGAGTAATGGATGTGGGGGGGCATGGACTATAAGGCATGAAGGTGTGAGGTGTGGAGGGAGCATGGTGGATAAGACATGGAGAGGTGGGTGTGGAGAGAACATAGAGGATGAGGCATGGAGCAGTAGGTATGAAAGAGGCATGGGAGGCGTGGGGTGTGGAGGGAGCATGGGGGAATAAGACATATAGAGGTGGGGTGTGGAGGAAGCATGGGGGATAAGACATATAGAGGTGGGGTATGAAGGAAGCATAAAAGATATGGCATTGAGGGGTGGGGTTTGAAAGAAGCATGGGAGATAAGACATGGAGAAGTGGGTGGTGAGGGAGCATGGTGTGCATTGACATGGAGAGGTGCAGTGGGAAGGGAGCATGGAGAATAAGACATGGGGAGGTGGGGTGGGGATGGAGAGTGGGGATTGGAAGGAGCATAGGGTGTGGAAGGAGCATGGGGATTAAGACATAGAGAGACGGGTAGTGGAGGGAGAATGGGGGATAAGATATTGAGAGAAACAAGGGGGGGAGGCGCCTCTCTAAGTGTAATATTACGCTTAGAGAGGCGCCCCTCGTTTCTTTTATATGATTTGCAGAGTTGCTGGACACACTCTGAGGAGAATGGGGGATAAGATATTGAGAGAAACAAGGGGGGAGGCGCCTCTCTAAGTGTAGTATTACACTTAGAGAGGCACCCCCCGTTTCTTTTATATGATTTGCTGAGTTGCTGGACACACTCTGAGGATGGCTGCCTCTTTTTTAATCACCCCCTTACCATGGTTCAACTTTGTTTTTACCTAAAGACTGACTAATCAAATGTACATTATTACAAACTAAGGGCATTGCCTCCTGGGGCGCCAGATACCCAATTTACCTTCACTTTAAGATATTGAGAGAGATGGGGTTTGGAAGAAGCATGGGGGATAAGACATGGAGAGGTGGGTGGTGAGGGAGCATGGGGGATAAGGCATGGAGAGAAGGTGTGTGGAGGGAGACTGGGGGGATAAGATATTGAGAGAGATGGGGTTTGGAAGAATCATGGTGGATAAGGCATGGAGAGGTGGGGTGGGGAGGGAACATGGGGGATAAGGCATGGAGAGGAGGGGTGGGAGGGGACATGGGGGATAAGACATGAAGAGGAGGAGAGGAGGGGTGGGGGGGACATGGGGGATAAGACATGAAGAGGAGGAGAGGAGAGGTGGGAACATGGGGGATAAGGTATGGAGAGGAGGGGTAGGGTGGGAGCATAGGTGAAAGACATAAAGGGGTGGAGTGTGAAGGAAGCATGCTAAAAAAATTATAGAAGGATGGAGCGTGAAGAAGGCATGGGGAATGAGACAGCTTAAGTGACAAAGAAGTAACTTTTTCAGTGGTAGATAGAAGGCGCCAAACTAATGTTTCTTTCACAGAACACCATATCACCTTACATCAGCCCTGAAGCCATTATGACAAAGAGGCCATGGTTCGTGTACTGAAAAGGCCATTAAATAATTATAAGATGCTGGAAGTAAAACCCAATTAATAGAAAAGACAATGAACAAGTTGGCAACGATCACAAATGTGCACAGCATATCTCAGTGCCTTGTTTGGAGTTGTTGCTGAGATTAGTGAGCTCATTTGTATTCTTGAAGTTGAATTTTGTCTGGGAGTTTGGTGACTGCCGTATAAAATAGAAAAACAAGAAACCAGGAAAGGCTGTTCATTGCTCAGAGGAGGATGATAAACAGCTGCTGCCAGTCAGGCAGGCTTCAGTCATACAATTTATTTGTTTTGAAACCTAATTTTTCATATTTGATGAAAACACATTGAGGTTACACATGGGAGTATGATAGGAATAGAGTCCTTTTTCAAGTTCTAGTGCTGTGTTTGATAGAAAACTTTGCGAATAAGAATCTGTACAGTAAATATTATTGGTTTAATATTCTTAAAAAGAACAATGCTAAAACATTTTGACTAAATTAACATTTTTGAGATTTTATTAAATTTTTTCATAAGAGACACACAACTACTATTACACCCTGCTACTCCAAGGGTATAAATCAAAAATTAAGAAAAAAAAACTGTATAAGCTGAGGGCACCTTCAGTGAAACCCAAATGTCAAAATGATCAGTAGGATTTTGAAATATCAGGGTGCAAACCAAACCTTAAATATTAAAAATATGCAAAAGTAGCGATTGATCCCACTACTGTACTTCCAACTTTTATAAGCCCTTTTTGGTCCTTCAATAGGGATGAATGAAACTGAGAGTTTATCTCCCTGAGATTCTGCCTTTTTCCACCAAATTTCACCATTTTGGTTAAATGCATTGGAGTTAACAAGAAAGCCTAATTTAAAGAGTAACTCCACTTTGGTTGAGAAAAAAAATCCCCTTTGGGTGACAAATGTACATTGTAGGGATTTTACCAAACTTTGCAGATTCCTCCTGTTTCTGCTCTGAAGAAACAGCTGTTTGTTCCACTTTGTGTCTTTGGATAGTAATTCTTTATGGGACTTACTTTTTCATTATTATTTAGCTGATGCTCTGGCAGTCTTCTAATGTTGAAAGTTGCAGTGTCAGCATCCTTTGGAAGTGATTAAAACTTTGGAAGCATCACACCAAAAATTACATTTTGTTTGCAGAGTATGCCTAAAATCTGACATGTATCTTAATGCAGGCTTCTGGGAAAATCAGTGAGCCGAATTATTACAGTGCTGCAGTTTGAAAAGGAAAGGTAATTTTCAATGACATTATATTATGATATGATTTAGCTAGCAATTGTATATGCTATATTTTTTTATTTGTTATTTTTATTCCTAGAAAAGTGGAGTAGAGACAAGCTGAAATTTTTAGAAGCCTTATTTTGATTTGGGTCCATTAATAGGGCTGAATTAAATTAGGAGCTTTCATTTCCCACAGATTTCAGGGAAATGTTGGCAAAAGTTTGCCATTTTGGTGAAATACATTAGAGTCAATGAGAATGATTAATTTACATTGGTTGCTGTTGTTTTTTTATGGATGCAATGGGGTTTGAGAATTACAGAAGCTCCTTTCAACTATTCTGAATCTGTTCTTATACAGAAAAAGGCCTCTTATTAGCTCCATTTTTCACAGAAGGAAAAAAATACAGTAAGAAATTTTTTTTTTTAAAGTGGAAGCACACACATGATGATCAAACACTGTAAAAAATATTGTGCTGGGTCTACTCAAAAAAATTGAGGCAACTATTCGCTATTCAGCTTTTTAAGTACTGTCAACTAAACTTATTTTTGTCTGACTCATTACACTTGTCTTGTTTTCAACTTTGTTGTTTTAAGTAAAGCCAGCTCAATTTTTTTCAGTTCATAGACCATAGTGTTTTAAGTTAGGAATACATACCTTAACTTGTCTGGAACTATAGTTTTAAGTAAAGCCAACTCAATTTTTCCAGTTTATAGACCATAGGTTCAAGTAAAGCCAACTCAATTTTTCCAGTTTATAGACCATAGGTTCAAGTAAAGCCAACTCAATATTTCCAGTGTATAGAAAAGCTTAAGTTAGGAACACATACATTAACTTATTTATTTCAAGTACTTATATAGCACTGTCTATTTACCTCAAGGAACTTTCAATCTAAGATCCCTAAATCGCATTCATACACATACTAGGGCCAATTTACACAGGGGCCAATTAACCTACCAGCATGTCTTTGGAGTGTGGGAGGAAACCTACACAGGCACAGGGTAGAACATGCAAACTGCAGGCAGGTAGTGTCATGGTCAGGATTCGAGCCAGCGATCCTATTGCTGCTAGGCGAAAGTGCTAACCACTACAACCACTGTGCTGCCCTATGACTTAGTGACTTAGTTACTTAGTTACTTAGTTTTAGGTGATATTAACTTGTAACTTACTCAATTTTTTTAAGTTGGTAAAACTTATTTTCCAAATGTATTTGATTTATGTTTGAAGGTTTTTATATAAAAAATAATACAATAATATGTTTTTAAAAAAAATGAATAGTCTCATGAAACAGGCTTTCAAAACAAATTAACATTTATTATTTATAAAGTGTTACAAATGTAATATTATTATAGCAGCATCAAATGTAAATGTAAACATTAAAGAAAAGAATGCCTCTTTCTCAGCTAACTGAAACACACACATGTATATATAGTATAACTGTAAAGAATACAGAATTTATTAACTTTTTTAAAACCTTTTAGGAAATTAATTTGCACTTTAACCACTTCAGCCAGGAAGGATTTGCCCCCTTAATGACCAGGCCATTTTTTTGCGATACGGCACTGCGTCACTTTAACTGACAATTGCGCGGTTGTTCCGCGCTGTACCCAAACAAAATTAAAGCCCTTTTTTCCCCACAAATAGGGCCTTCTTTTGGTGGTATTGGATCACCTCTGACAATTTTGAAAAAAAAAATTTTTTTTTTAATTTCTGCTTATCCCAAAAAAATATTTAAAAAAAACAAATGTATTCATCGGTTTAGGCCAATATATATTCTTCTAAAAATTTTTGGTAAAAAAATCGCAATAGGCGTATATTGATTGGTTTGCCCAAAAGTTATCGCGTCTACAAAATATGGGATAGATTTAAGCATTTTTTTTTCTAATTGTTTTTACTGGTAATGGCGGCAATCTGTGATTTTTAGTGGGACTGCGACATTGCGGCGGACAAATCTAACCCCAAATCACACTTTTTGGGGACATTTTTACATTGTATTACATTACATGCTATAAAAATGCACTGATCAATGTATAAATAACACTGACAGGGAATGGGTTAAGTGTTAAATAAGAAAAGGTAGGTGTTACGCTGTTCTAGGGTACAATAATTGCATGCCCCTGTGTGACACTCTGTGTATCCCTATATTATAATCCCACTAAAAATAATAAAAAATCAGGGTTATTAAAATGTGTTTTAAAGTGGTTGTAAACCCTTACAACACACTTTTTGCTACAGGTAAGCCTATAATAAGACTTACCTGTAGCTACCCTGCATATCTCCTAAACCTGAATGGTTTAGGAGATATCCCCTGTATTTGCATGTACCGACGTCATCGGCACATGCGCACTGAAGGAAACTGAAGCAATGGCACGTACATGCCATTACTTCAGTGAGTGTGCCGTTACCGGTGGCTCCTGTGCACATGCGTGGGAGTGACGTCATCACGGCTCCGACCAATCACAGACCTGGAGGTAACTCTGGGAGCGATGTCGGCCGCTGGAGCGGTGTACGAGGACAGCTGCAGGGGTTTCGATCTCAGGTAAGTAATTCATAATGAGCTAGTATGCTATGCTATGCATAGTAGCTCATTATGCCTTTGTCTTGCAGGGGTTTTTTTTGCCTAGGGTTTACAACCACTTTAAAGTGTCAAATGCTTAGTGCAAACACTAGTATTTGCAAGTGTTGTCAATGCACATATGCAGATGTAAGGCCGGGTTTACACTGTGACCCGCTATGGATCGCACAGGAGCACTGTGCGTCCTTGTCCTCCGTTTCAGGGACGAATCACGGCCGATTCTATGCCTGAATTCGGCCTTGAAACGGAGCCAAAGACGCACAGTGCAGTGCGCTCCGCAGCCGTAACGGAGATATGTGAACCAGCTCCATAGGGAGCCAGTCAGATTCTCCTGCTATGCAAATTGGATGCGGAGAAATACGCATCTAATTCGCATAGGTGTGAACCCAGCCTTGATGAGTGTGTTGTAATCAGAAAGTAAAAAAGCTACTAAAGTGACAGGTGCTCTTCAAAAACGTGCCTTAGTGATACTGATATATATAAAAACATATTTTCATGCAAAAAGATATCTTTCTTCATTAGATCTCCCTCTGCATCTCCCACATATAGGAAAAAGACATCTCCATAGTGTGATTCCGTTTTAAATTACATTTATTGTTACATAAAATTGGAAACGTACTCACATTGTTTCAAATGCATATAAGCCTTTTTAAAAAAACAGGAAGCCTAAATCGTCCTGGCTTCCTGTTTTTTAAAAGGCTTATATGCATTTGAAACAATGTGAGTACGTTTCCAATTTTATGTAACAATAAATGTAATTTAAAACGGAATTACACTATGGAGATGTCTTTTTCCTATATGTGGGAGATGCAGAGGGAGATCTAATGAAGAAAGATATCTTTTTGCATGAAAATATGTTTTTATATATATGAGTATCACTAAAGCATGTTAACAATAATTTGTTCAATGTTTACTCTTACCTTTCAATAGCATTGCATGGCTTTGTAGTGACTTGGAAAAATTTTTGTCACTGGTGGCGTTCTTTTGTCCTGATGGGCCTCAAACATATGGGAACTGCCTTGTGCAATTTTTCAGAGTTCCAAAAGATGTCAAACTCTTTAAAATATACAGCATCAAAACTCATGCGGTTGCACGTTTTGGCAAACATATGTGTCCCGCAATTTCAGTGAAATGAAAAGATAATTTTTTTAAGTAAATGTGACTCAATTAGAAAATGGAAATGCACATACCTTAAAAGTTTTCTCTAGCTTACTCAATATTATACATTATTTTTGTAAATGTAAATGCTGTGTTTTAAGAACTAATGAAAATTAAGTAGGTACTTAAAATATCAAAGTAAATTAATTAACATTTATTTTCATGTTGAAAATTATAAAATTTTTATGTTAATATTACAAGCCAACAGAATCATTACACAAAAATAGAAAAAAAAAAAAATATATGAAAAACATTTAATTGAACAAACTACTCTAAATAACTCCCCCCAAATTTTTTTTAAAAAAAAAGTAGTCTGCTTTTTATTTCGCAAGCAAATTTTGCCTAAGCAGTAAATGAGCAAAACTGAAAATTTGTAATGTCTACCAACAGGTTTGTTAGTACGAGTCAGTGCGTTGTGGTGTTAAATTTTTAATGAAACATGCTAAAGAAAAGTATGGGCATTACCCTGCACTATGCTTTTTTGATGTGCTGTGACAGAAAAAATGGTGCATGTCTGAATTTGGTCCATTGTAGTACATGAAATGGGCTGCCGTGAAGATCACCAAAACCGTAAGAATGAACATAAAGGCCAACTCTGGACAACTAAAAAAACGTATCTCTTGCATTGGGGCAGCTCCTGCACTGCAAGGGTTAATAGCATGTTTTGTCTAGGACAGAGGTCTCCAAATTTCCTAAAGAAAGGGCCAGTTTAAAGTCCTTCAGCCTTTTGTAGGGCCAGAATGTGCCCAGTGGGAGTAAACAATGCCTGATATTTGGTATTAGAGGGAGAAATCGTTGGTGTCAATGGAAGGAAACGTGCCCCATGCAGGAATAATGCCTCAAGGGCCGAATAAAGGCAAGGAAAGGGCTGCATTTGGCCCCAGGGCCGCCGTTTGGAGACCACTGGTCTAAGATAGTTCCTCCAGCAGATGGCACTCCTCTACACTCAATGGACTGTCCCTTGGTGTCATCGCGCCCAATGTAGGGCTATAGACCACACTGCTTTGGTCTTGATGGTGTCAGGGCCCTGAACTGCTGAAGCATGGGAAAGAAGAAGCTGCGGAGACCAATCTAGCTGAGGGAAGGAGCGGAGGATCAGGTATGTAAATCTTAATTTTTTGTCCCCCTAGACCAGTGATGGCGAACCTTGGCACCCCAGATGTTTTAGAACTACATTTCCCATGATGCTCGACTACACTGCAGAGTGCATGAGCATCATGGGAAATTTGGTTCCAAAAGATCTGGGCTGGCAAGGTTTGCCATTACTGCCCTAGACCAAAACAAGCAACTAACCCTTGCAGTGCCGGTGTTCCGTCGGATAGTGCCCGCTATGGAGGAGTGCCCAGGTTGTACTGCGCATGTGGCGCACGGAACAGCACAACAGCTGATTTTACGATCAGCTGTTGTTACGGCGAGATGGCGCCTGCGCACAATAGCTGACGGAATACATTTTTCTGTCAGATTGTGCCTTGCGTTCCCGAGGCATGTTCATGTCTGTGAGGGGCAGATTTGTACATGTTGGGGGCGGATTTATAAATGATGGCCAGTGCTGCAAATATGGGGGGGAATTTTTAAAGATGGCCAGTGCTGAAGGAAAGATCTTTTTGAAACTATGTGCAAATTAGAGGGTCCTGCAACGAAGCTGCAATACAACATCAAAATCGGCACTGATACTGTGGCAAATGGCTTTTGTTAGCTAGATAAATACGGCCTGCAAACCCGCCCATCAACATAGAAAAACCCACCCTTCAGTTGACTAAACATGCCCCGCAAGTGTCCAGGAAGAAAAGTAGAAAAAGTTTTGTTTTGCAGTACTGGCCATCTTTAAAAGTTCCGCCCCCATCTTTGCAGCACTGGCCATCATTTATAAATCCGCCCCCAACATGTACAAATCTGCCCCTCACCGACATGAACACGCCTCGGGAGCGCAAGGCACAATCTGACAGAAACTTTTCCTCCGTCGGCTATTGTGCTGTTCCGTACGGCGCATGCGCCGTTCGTCTCAGGCATTTCTCGATAGTGGGCACCTCTCGATAGAACACCGGCATGGCCTCATTGCAAGGGATAACTTTTTAATTGGCCAGACCTGGGCTTTAGAATTGACTACCTTTTGGTCTGTTAAATATTCCATTTAAAGCAATTTGTTATAGCTGTTTAAAAAAATAGTGTGTTATCTTAAAGAGTTTTATAAAACCTTCCAGTTTCTAGCTTGCACTACAGAATGATTAGCTTCTATTCTGTAAAAAATAGAAGAGTGACAATGTTTGAGTAGTTAGCAAAAAACAACCTGGTAGGGCTGACACCACTCATTCCACAAACAGTTGTCAACTGTCAATTGTCAAAATGTTGTCAACCCAAGGCAGATATGTATGTTTTTTTTTGTTTTTGTTTTTTTATTTTTTATTTTGCCTTGACATAAACTTTAACCCAAAGCACTTTAATGTGCAACATAACACAAGTTAACACACTACAACAGACTAGGTAATTGTGAAAGAACCCTTGATGTCCTATACATTAAAATAAGAAATTTGATTATACTCCTTGATTATATACTATACTGTAAATCTCAGCTGACATAAGGCTCAATACACCAAGCTATAACACTTGTTGTGCGTTATAATGATTATTATTTTTAGCAATGTGACTGCTCTTTTCTGCTTTCATTAGCCGTTGTTGCTCAAAATGATGGCAAATAATGACCATTATAGTTTAGTTAATTTTGCCTATTGCATTTCACTACTCAACCATGGGATATGAAAACCCCAATGCAGTGCTGAATATGAAGAAACTATCTCTAGTGTACTATGAAATTAAGTAGATCATTTACTTAACATATATAAAAAATAATTAAATGTGTAGCATTTATGAATAGAAAAAAATATACCTAAAATCATTATGTGGAATTAAAGTGGACCTGAAGGCAAGCTTTTAGTTCAGCACTGTAATTATCTCAAATTTATTAAATTCATTTAACCACTTGCCGACCGCCGCATGTACATTTACGCCGGCAGAATGGCACGGCTGGGCAAATGGGCGTACAGGTACGTCCCTTTGAATCTGCTGCCGTGTAGTCGTGTGCGCGCCGGCGCACGCGCAGCCCTGCCGCGAGCTCCGTAAGTAGGATCGTCCCGCGGACTCGATGTCCGTGGGGATAACCGCAATCGTCTCACGAAGCTGAAGAACAGGGAGATGCTAATGTAAACAAGCATCTCCCCGTTCAGCCTAGTGACACTGTCACTGATCACAGCTCCCTGTCATCGGGAGCTATGATCAGTGATGTGTCACACACAGTTAGAATCACTCCCTAGGACACACTTAACCCCTCCCCGCCACCTAGTGGTTAATCCCTTCACTGCCAGTGTAATTTTTACAGTAATCAGTGCAATTTTATAGCACTGATCGCTGTAAAAAGGACAATGGTCCCAAAAATGTGTCAAAATTGTCCGATGTGTCCTCCATAATGTCGCAGTCACGATAAAAATCACAGATCGCGCATAAAAGTAACCCCTATTTTGTAGGCACTATAACTTTTGCGCAAACCAATCAATAAACACTTATTGAGATTTTTTTACCAAAAATATGTAGAAGAATACGTATCGGCCTAAACTGAGGAAAATATATATATATATATATATAAATATATATATATTTTTTTTTTTTTTTGTTGTTTTTTTGGGGGGGGATATTTATTATAGCAAAAAGTAAAAAATAATGCGTTTTTTTCAAAATTATCGCTCTATTTTTGTTTTTATCGCAAAAAATGAGGGCAGACAGTACACTTACAGTACACTTACAATACAAATCAATACAGGAGGGATCAGAGGGCCCTGCTCATTAGAGCTTACAATCTAGAAGGGAGGGTCAACTGGAAACAAAAAGGTAATAACTGTGGGGGGTGAGCTGATGGAGAAAATGAAAATACAGTTGTTGGGTGTGGGTAGGATAGGCTTCTCTGAGGAGAAGGGTTTTCAGGCATCGTCTAAAAACTAATAGAGTAGGAGATAAGCGGACAGATTGGGGTAGGGCATTCCATAGGATTGGAGAGGCTTTGGAAAAGTCCTGGAGGCGAGCATGGGAGAAGGTGACGTGGGAGCTAGAAAGCAGGAGGTCTTGAGAGGAACGAAGAGAACGAGTAAGTTGGTACTTAGAGTCTAGGCTAGTGATGTAGCTGGGGGCTAAATTGTGGATGGCTTTGTAAGTAGTTGTTAGTATTTTGAATTCAATTCTGTAAGAGCCCACGGCTTACTACGCATGCACCAATGGCACGTTGCCACCAGAGGAAATCCGTGCCAACTGAGCATGACGCCTCAGGGCGCCAACCTGCACCTGCGCAGAAGACTTGATAAAAAAGTGCAGGTAAAATGCCCAGGACGCACAGGAAGTGACCTCAACCTGATGGAAAAAGACGGGAAAATACCCAGAAGGCACACAGGAAGTGACATCAACCTGATGGAAAAAGGAGGAAAAATGCCCAGGAGGCGCACAGGAAGTGACCTCAAACTTCCCTATAAAAGCCCAGCCCAGACACTGCCAAATTTCTGGATTATCTTCAGCGCCCCCTTGTTCCTGTGCTAGTGTGTGATCTGTCTGAACCTGTTGTGACCTGGAAACCTGTTTGACTACTCTTGATTGCTGCTTGCCTTTGACCTCGGATTTGTACCTTAACCATTCTACTTCTTTGTCCCTTTTGTACTCAGCTGCCAGATTGGAACCGACCCCAGCTTGGATCTTGACCATTCTTATTCTGATTAACCCTTTTATGCTTCGTTGCCCAACTGGACTGGACCTCGGCTCGGATCCCGGACTAAGGCTTGCACGGTGCTCCACACCCTTAACCCTGCCACTCGGTGTCCCCACCAAGTCTCTGTCTCCATCTCCAGAAGCTTTAAGGACCTGAGGTGCTCACATCAGGTACGTGGCCCTCATGACAAATTTGTTGGGTTAGCGGAAGCCAGTGGAGGGTTTGACAGAGAGGGGTAGCAGACACAGAGTGATTGGTAAGGTGGATGAGTCTGGCAGCAGCATTCATGATAGATTGAAGAGGCGATAGACTATGTAGAGGTAAGCCAATGAGAAGGGAGTTGCAGTAGTCGAGGTGAGAGATGACCAGCGAGTGATTTAAGAGCTTCGTTGTATCATTGGTTAGAAAGGGGTGTACCCATAAACAGGGGCATACATACAGGGGTCGCAGAGGTCACTATTGCAACCCAGCCCAATGCTCCAGGCCCCTGCAGCCCCACTGTATGCCTGGATTGGAGGGCGGTGGGGACGGTGACATTTAGAGGAACCAATTCCCTCCATGTAGCCGCTGAATGCCCGCTATTCCTTCTCTCCCTCCTGAAGACATTCAGGGGCTGCAGGGGGGAAATGGAGGGAATTGACTCCTCCATATGCCGCTCCTTTAGCTTTCCTATCTCTATCCTGCTGCCCCGGGTCCCTGTGTGCTTCCCTGGTCCCCCTGCTGGGTTTCCTCCTCTCACCTCCTGCTGGCTACTGCAGGGGATCTGTCAGGATGGAGAGCAGGGAAGGGGCCGTTAAATGTGATCACTGACTTTTTGTTTTAATTCATTCCTAGCTGGGGCATAGTAAACTGTGTTTACTATGCCTCAGTTTGTGAATGAACGTGAAGCTCTGTACAGAGCTATTTCTGTCCATTCATTCTGCTGAATCTGTCCTCACTCCCTTTTTCTGTCTCAAAAGTAATACATCAGAGGGCTGTTTAGACCCCTGATATTTCACCAAAGCCCCCCAACAGGGGTTCTAAAAAGTATGTAAGAAATAATAAAAAATAAAATTTTAAACTAAAATAAGATAAAACTATGAGGTAAAAAATAATAAAAAAATTAAAACAACAAATATAAAAAAAACTACTGAAACCAGTGGCAGAACTACCAGGGTCACAAAGGTCGCACTTGTGACTTGGCTCTAGCATTCCGCTACTGTGGGGGGACCCCAAGAGAGCAGGAAGGTGGCCCACTGCGGGCGGGACCGTAATAAAGTGTCCCACAATGGGATTAAAGGGCCCCAGGATCAGTGGGAAGGACCCCAGTCAGGGGCCCTTTATGATTTCATGCACCAGGGCCCTGAAGGTTCTAGTTACACATCTGCCCATAAATATATACGAGGTGTGTTTACAAAGATTGGTGATTAGTATCAGAAAACAAACAAAGAAGAAAAAACAAACAAATTAACTTTATTGGCCCTCAAAATAATCGCCATTCTTCACAACACATTTTTGCCAAAGTTCCAGCCTTCTGGAAACTGTCAGCAAAGGCCTCAATCGCAGAGCCGCTGTCATATATTCTTGGATTGCCGTCACGTCCGCAAAACATGCGTCTTTCACAATGCTCTTTAGGCGGGAAAACAGAAAGAAGTCTGCAGGTGCCAGATCAGGGGAGTACGGTGGATGATCAAAAACATGTATGCTGTGCTGAGCCAGGAATTGGCGCACACAGATCGCACAGTGTGCAGGATGGATCCTGGTCACACATGGCAATGAAATATCAGAGGTCTCCATCCATTTTGCTTTCTGCTATTCTATCAGCTTGTGCAGCACAAACCGGGAACAGATCTTCTGCTTACCCAAATCTTCATGAACGATGGTGCGTACCGTGTCCTTGCTAATGCCCAATTCCTCCCCTAATAGAGTCAGTCGCCGATTTTGTGCCAGCATTTGTCGCACTGGCTCAATCATGTCTGGGGTTCATCCTCAGTCATTTCCTTCCTGACCCGAAAGCGTTTGAACCAGTTGTAAACCCATTTTCTGCTCACGGCTTCCGTCCCGTACACTTGCACCAACACTTGCACCAACACTTCAAGCGTCTCCGTTGCCGTTTTCCCCAATTTGTAACAGAATGCGGTGTTCACTCATTGCTCCATTCCACTGTGACCCTACCTCTCACACTGACTACGTTCGATTGCCCGCAGCGGGTTTACCCTGACGGTCACAAGTACTTTATGCTAGGTGGCGCTTCTTGATGTGTCTCTGGATAGTCATGTGCATGGGCACGCACCTAGCCCATGTTGCCATTGAGATATCAGAAAAATCACCAACTTTTTAGATACACCTCGTAAATACACACCAGCATAGAAATAATACAATCTTGTCTACATGGAATTGTCCACATATACCAGGTATATACTGTAGATATTAATAGAGATACTTCCATATGAATGTTTCAGCAAAGTTCAGTTTCAGGTGCCCCTGAGGATGATGCAGCATCTATCTTTGTGTCAGAGGCCTGAAGATAAGATCAGCGGTTACAGGGGGATCCTCCAACTGTGTCCAACCAGCCTGGAACAGAGCTTCTCACCGACAGGAACGGTGTGGCACCGGAACTCAGAGTCAGTCTAGCTTCTCTGCGCTTTAGTCCCTCCCTAGGAGTTTGTAATCTGTCATGCAAATACACCTCTGACTACCAGAAGTAGCCATAGGCTGCCTAACCTGGCTCTAGTCTATGCTGGCTGTTGAGCCCTGAGTTAAAACTAGCTATAGAATTCCACACCTGAAGGGACAGGTTTAACTAGAAGTAGGAGCTGCATATAAACTATATTGCAAGAAACAGGTTGACCTATTAATGTACTTGAAGGTGACCACAACACACACGGTAGCACAGACCTAGCTATTTGGCACTGTGCATGTGAGGTAATACCAATAGGACAGGGTGAGTCTGTCACAAGGATTCAGAAATACACTGGAATCAAGAAGCTATTGGCAGCTGAAGTTACACTATTGGAACATAGGAATACTTGCATAATAATCGTTGCTTCTGATCTGGGTGAAAATACAGCAGCAGTGTGTATAGGGCCACTTGGTTCAGTTCTCTGTCTCTCTCTTCACTTACTCTTTCTGAAGTTTTCAAAACCCCTCCCTGAGACAGGAAGTGGTAATACATAAATATACATAACAATGTGATAGCAGCTAACAGTAGAGGGAAGCATATCCCTAGCGATTAGCGATATGTTCATTTTACAGAAAATTTGTAAATATATGTTTTTGGTCTAAAGGAATAACCACCAGCTGGTAGTTAGGAGTTTCATGTAGGTCCATTATTCCAAGTCTTCTGTTCCTTCCTTCATCAAAAGAGATTACAGAATTCAATCAGAATTAAATATA
The DNA here is from genome assembly GCA_037952835.1 of Lithobates septentrionalis. Taxonomy (NCBI): domain Eukaryota; kingdom Metazoa; phylum Chordata; class Amphibia; order Anura; family Ranidae; genus Lithobates; species Lithobates septentrionalis. Next base: position 826,021 of record JBBDGP010002373.1, read on the forward strand.
AATTGAAGTAGATTCAGATTTCAATGAATGACAATTCATATTACACACATGTAGTGGACAGCTGCAGGTATCATCAACTGTATTGACACCAAATATCTTCTTAAAATACTACTGTGGACAGACTATGGACATTGAAATATACACTAAATTACCAAAAGTATTGGGACATCTACCTTTACACGAACATGAACTTTATTGGCATACCAGTCTTAGACCATAGGGTTCAATATTGAGTTGGCCCACCCTTTGCAGCTATAACAGCTTCAACTCTTCTGGGAAGGCTGTCCACAAGGTTTAGGAGTGTGTCTATGGGAATGTTTGACCATTCTTCCAGAATCTCATTTGTGAGGTCAGGCACTGATGTGAATGAGAAGGCCTGGCTTGCAGTCTCTGCTCTAATTCATCCCAAAGGTGCTCTATTGGGTTGAGTTCAGGACTTTATGGACCTTGCTTTGTGCACTAGTCCAAATTATTTGGTGGAGGGGAAATTATGGTGTGGGGTTGTTTTTCAGGGGTTGGGCTTGGCCCCTTAGTTCCAGTGAAGGGAACTCTTAAGACATCAGTATACCAAGACATTTTGGACAATTTCATGCTCCCAACTTCGTGGGAACAGTTTGGGGATGGCCCCTTCCTATTCCAACATGACTGCGCACCAGTGCACAAAGCAAGGTCCATAAAGACATGGATGAGCGAGTTTGGGGTGGGAGTCCTGACCATAACCCAATAGAACACCTTTGGGATGAATTAGAGTGGAGGCAGTGAGCCAGGCCTTCTTGTCCACATCAGTGCCTAACCTCTTAAATGCGCTTCTGAAGGTATGGTCAAACATTCCCATAAACATGCTCTTAAACCTTGTGGACAGCCTTCCCAGAAGATTTGAAGCTGTTATAGCTGCAAAGGGTGGGCCAACACAATATTGAACCCTACAGACTAAAACTGGGATGCCATTAAAGTTCATGTGTATGTAAAGGTAGGCGTCCCAATAGTTTTGGTAATATAGTGTATATGCAATCAAGAATTTTAGCATCTGCAGCAGGCCTTGGACACATGAATACCTAAACATTTAAGGTAACTAAACTGGACCCAGCAAACAAAATATTTTTTTCCAGGTCTGCTTTAAAATCTATTTCCTTTAGCAATAAAAACACTGGCAAGCTGCCACCTCACCGTTAGGAGGAAAACTGAGCTGCTTAAATGAAGCTCAAAGTAATTTTCCGCTGTAAAGTTTGAGGATCGATTTCTCCAGAGTACCTTCCATTACAGAGGTCAGTGGAAGATTTTTTTTTTAAAACTCGTTCACAGCTTATTAAGGTATTCTAAATATTTGACTGTTTGCAGTTTCTACTTTATAATCTGAACATCAATGGACAAAGTTGGGGGATCCAGCTCTACAATAAATGATAAATTGTAGAGATAGCACAGTCTGGCACCAACATCTCTCATAGCTATACATATAAAATCCATAAATAAATGGGACTTTCATAGTGCCTTCTCATGTTAAAGACATCAATATGCGTAAAATTCCTAGTACTTTTATTTATCTTATTCTAAAAAAATGATCATTAGATCCTTAAAATACATGTACGGTATATAGGCCACCGAAGGCCAATACAATATTTCAAAACAGTGATTTACACAATAGTTATAACAAATGTTTCACTATCTGCTCTCAATGCCCATGCCCTTCAGCATTATTGTATTTATCTTTAAAACACAAGATATTATCAATTCTCTTGCATGCTGTTAAGGTCGGGAGGCCTGTTGGCAGATACATACAATGCGTTTCTTGGGTTCAGAACCCCACTTCTTCAGGTATGTGAAGCAATGAAAAAATGACAACAATGTGTCAAATAAATATAAGCAGACAGTGACTGCCTCACCGCGTGAGAATGGACTGACTAGGAAGGCGCCCCAATAGGATGAGCTGATTCCACCCCAACCCTGGGGCACATGTTGGAGGTCTCTTAATACTTAATCCTGGTCACTCTTTAGTAGGTATTCAAAAAGTCACGGCATGTGTATACCTCAGTCCACGCAAGCAACCCTACAGTAGTTGACAAAAAATAAAGCTTATAATTAGGGTTGCAACGATACCGATACTGGTATCGGTGCCGATAGTAAGCATTTGCACGAGTATCAGTACTCCGATACCTGACTCCGATACTTTCAGGATCAGTTCTTTCATCTGTCAGTGGGATTCCTCCACTGACAGCTGAAATGTAAAAACAAAAAGGCCGGCAATTAACAGTCGTTAGGAGCGGGGGCCGCCACGTTCTTAACAACAATGACTCATTCAGCTGTTAATGGGGTTCCCCTGTTGACAGCTGAAGTGTAAACTAAGTACTGGCAATTGGAGCTGTCAAAAAAAAAAAGCGCATTGAGGCAATGTTTATCAACAACATTGCTCAGCCGCTGAAACAGAGACATAAAAAGAAAGATTTCTTTTTTGAAGCTAGAGATTTGAAGCTAGAGCTTCATCTACAGATCAAAGGGATGGACTTCCCTCTGCAGATGAAGTCAATTTAAAGCAACCTGTCAAGTAAAAAAAAAATGATTTCTTTTATTAATATGTTCCTCTGTTTTATTAACCCTTAATTCACTCTAATCAGCCTTAATTAACTCCTTATTCTGATTATCCATTTAATTATTATTTTCCTGCTGCTTTTATTCATTTCTAATTTATAAACTATTAATAATTTTAACTTTTTTTTGTTTGCTTTGTTTGTTAATATATTTACACCTTTAACATATATTTAGACGTTTCGCATTGAAAAAAGCGCAAAATTAAAAAAATTTTGTGGTAGGTACTGGTAATTGATATTGCGAGTGCTAAAAGAAAAGGAGCGGTACTCGTACTGGTTGTAAAAAAAAAATGGTATTGGTGCATCCCTACTTATAATCTCCATGTCTCTTTATAGAATATCCAATTGAATAAGTAGTCATACAGCATTTCAAGGATATTACCTTCATCAGATCACTTGAAGCACAGCAACCCCAAAACATTACGTGACTTTTTTTTTCTGTCTTTCCATAAATAAATAGGATATGGCCAAAGGCTAGAGCTATCTTCATTCCTGGTCTGGATGCACGGGAACACCAGAAATAGTAACTAATTGTCTTTCACTGAAAGAATTGTACCTTTTTAAAATTCAATAGGTGCCATCTGGCTGTATTAAATAAGAATAGGGCTAGGTGAATTTTTTTCCTTTATCAATAAGGCGGGTTATTAAACAATCAGTGCGTGTCTTGTAGAGTTTTCGGCTCAGAAACAGAACTTATTATCATAAAGGTTTAGTGATTTCTGCCCAATCTGAAAATTACAAAGTTTCCACGAGAGTGGCTGGTAAATTCTCTCAGTCTTGTTATCCCCACTCATGAAGATGAATTGCTAAGTATGTATTGATCTGCTGATAGACAAAATGAAAGGGAGCGTGCAATATTTTCACATAGGTAATCAGCAAGGACATGCTAGTTTGTTTTCTGATGAGTCAAACTTTGCTTTTTCCAATTATTTACCTTGCAGTGCTATAAAATCACATCATTAAGTTTGAATTGATTAACCTCACATCGATGTTGCCCAATGGAATACAGCTAGAAAAGCAACTTGAAAGCCTGGATTTACCTTTTTTTTATGTTTTCTGTGTAACATGTTTGTTAGGCATTCTTAGTGTAATTAAATAGAACTGTGGCCTTCCATTAAAAAATATACACGGCATCACTTATTTATAAGTTTTCTCTTAGTCCCACAAATACCTATTGATTCTGCCATTGAAGTCCACCTAATGCAGTGTTCTGCGATGGTGTGGCAATGATGCTTCACTGCTCCTTAACTCAGAGCATAGTTGACACTCTCATGTGGGCTGTGCCTACAGTGGGAGGAGAAGATGTTGCAGTGGGTGTGGCTATCAGCCTTACCACTGCTGATTCACAAGCTTATAGATTGTCAGTCAGAACCTAGTCCTTCCCGCTGCTTTCTGGATGGAAAGTACTGCACTGTAGCTGAAAGCTTCCCACTAAACATGTGCACTGTTGAAAAATCAGTTCATTTTCATTTCATTGTTTTGTTATTTTTTTTTCATTTTTTGGGACATTTGTTATGATCGCAATTCGTAATTTTGAAAATTCGTAAATTTGAAAATTCAAAAATTAGAAAATTTGAAAATGCAAAAATTCGAAAATAAGAAAGAAAATACGAAAATTCGAAAGAACGAAAATTCTAAATAATAACTTACTAACTAACTAAGTAAAAATAACTAACTATTAAATTATAGGTATTGGAATTTCCTTTCAAATTTGGCTGTTAGTGAACGTAACGAATACGAATTTATCCGAAGTTATGAATTATCTGAAATAAAGAATGCTGCACCTAAACAAATGGAACAGATGGAAATAATAAATAGTAATAATAAAAAGTTTTTATTATTATTATTATTGTTATTTATTATTATAAATTGATTACATTCTATTCATTTCGATACGGCATTAGTTCTTTTGGATAATTCGTAACTTTGGATAAATTTGTATTCGTTATGTTCACAAAAGGCAAATTTGAAAGGAAAATCCAATATCTATAATTTAATAGTAAGTTATTATTTCAGATTTTCACATTTCGAATTTATAAATGTCCGAATTTTTTGAATTAACAAATTTTTGCATTTTTAAATTTGCAAATTTATGAATTTTAGAATATTCGAATTTACGAATATTTGTAAAAATTTGTTAAACGGGTTTTCGTTAATTCGGATGTTTTTGAATTAACGACTTTGTCAAAATTCGTTAAAAAACTAATTCAGAACAAAACTAATTGCACATGTCTACTTCCCACTGTGAGCTGCAGTGTCTGGGAGGGTGAGCACTTGAGATACAAATGAAGGAGGATTTGGCTCAGTCAGTGAAGGTAAAGGATATTTTAAGCCCATCACGCCACTTGTATGCAAATATGCGGCCCCACTGGACTGGGCTTTTTTCCGCGGGGCCGAATATTTGCGTATCTACCTTTGCGTTGGGAGCGCGCCACACAGTGCGCCCCAGCACAGGGATCGGGGTCTCATTGAGAGTCCCGGGCCCCGTTCTAACGATCGGGATGCAGAACGTCCAATTCCTGGTCACCTGATTACTATGATAGCCTCTGATTGGCTATCACGATGATCAGTCACTGTGAAGCCTGCCCCTGTGTTTTTTGTCTCTATGAATAGACGAGAGAGATACATTGTATCATTCTCTGTCCTTGCAGAGATAGGAACAAAAAAAAGTTGCAGAAAAAAATAAAATAATAATAATTAAAAAAAAAAAAACCTAGATCAAGGTTTGATCTAGGTCAATGCCAGGGTTAGAGTTTGGGTCAAGGTCAGGGTCAAAGGTCAGGGTCAGGATTTTTTGGACAGGATTTTTTTTTTCAATTCGTATCAGTGTCAGTGTGTTTTAGGTAGGATTAAAAAAAAAAGCAAAAAAAAAAGCAAAATGCACACTATTGTTTCTGGGCAGTACTATGGGTACAAACAGCAACTAATTTATTTTGGGTTGTTCTTTGGTGGTAGGTTATGGTAGTTACAAGAAATATTCAGCTATATTTAAAAAAATGATTATTTTTTTTTACTATTTTGGTTCAGTTTTCCTTTGATAATAAAAAAAAAAAATCTAGGAGATATCCATTACCATTTACCACCAAATGAAAGCCCAATTTGTCCTGGAAAAAAAAAGGTATAATCCACCTGGATGAACAAAGTAGTTGTGATGATATGTACAATTTTACTAACACATGTCAAAGTTGCAAAATTGGTCCTAGGCATTTAGATTTGTTTTGTGCATCACATAGAAAATCGATTTTGTACTTGTTTAGAGTGTCATACATGTTTGGCTAAGTGGTTAGTAGCACTAGGGTTGTCAGTTCGAATCCAAACCACTGCATTACCTGCCTGGGTGTTGCATGTTCTGCCTGTGTGGGTTTCCTCCCACACTCCAAAGACATTCTGCTAGGTTGACTGGCTCCTGTCTAAATTGTCTCTAGTATGTATGAATGTGAGTTATGGACCTTATATATCGTAAGCTCCTTGGTTGCAGGGACTGATACGAATGTATAAAGATATAAAGCACTGCATAATTTGACAGAGCTATATAAGTACCTGTAATAAATACATTTCTCTGATTCTTTACATTTCTTTTCTGCTCCTCACCCATCCCACTAATTAATTATATGAACATACCCTCAATATTTTGTGCTCATCAATATCCTTATCGTACCCTCACAAATGTAAAAAAATACATATATAAAATTTAATAGTATTACACACAAATCTACTAGTATACTAGCTGCTGTTTCAATCACTTGAACAATATAATGTATAAATGTGTAAAATAGGAACAATTTCCCACTCTCCTTTAAAACTACATACCAATCCAATATAAATCAAATATATAATAAATAATACATGACCACATAAATAGCTGCAATCTATATATTCCCAGAAATGTTGCAATCTCCGTGGAAATTCCTGTCCACTTCTTAACACATGAAGGTGTTCCTTAACCAAATCACTTTAGCTGAAGGCTGACCAGAACAAGTATAGACACTACCCCCCCCCCCCCCAACACCACCACCCCCAACCAATCACTAGAAATTTAATAGACCAACGATTTTCATACATACAGAGCAAGACCATTCAATCTATTGTTTCTTATAGAGACTTCCTCTCCTTTTCGCCCCACCAGACTCAGAATATATGTTCCCGTAACAAAAAAACATAAATACAATATATTAAAAACAAATGCCCTTTCACATGTTCTATCAGCAATAGAAAAACATAGACAAGACTCAGTGCTCCTGTCGGTGTGTAATCTTTTGTTTTCTTTTAGCGAGTGTACTTTTGTTTTTATGATTTTTTAAAGCCTCGCTCCGGCTAAAACTATTTTTTAACCACTTGCCGACTGCGGCAGGTTGGCTTGGCTGCGCAAATGGCCGTAGGTGTACGTCAGGCTCGTACACAGCGATCTGTGGGCGCACGCTTCCATTGGCTGATGGACTAATTCAAATGATGTTAACTCAATAAGAGGGATATTAAGCTCTTTGTCACTAAGGTGAATGTCCAAGGAGAGTTCTTGATCTTGCCCGATCTTGGGCATTATTGGTGAACTCCACGAAAAATATATCTCAGTGCTCAACACCTGGGGCTACGGCCGTAAAATTAATCTGGATAGTGTAATCCTCCATAGGATAAGCCAGTAACTGAACTGGGGCCAACCGAACTGATGGCCAAGGTAGCTCAAGCTCAAATCCAGACGTCATGCCTTGATGCGAGTGATGGAGACCCAAGCCAAGGTTCAAGAACAAGAGACTCGCCAAGGGGAGCCAAAATTCTCGCAAGGATGAGAGAAGAGATGTTACGGATGTGGGGAGGCTGGACACTTTCGGGCGAGTGTCCCAAGGCTCGCATCAGCTCCCAATTACTTGCGGACAAAGCCAGCAGGGAACTTCAGGGGAACTCAGAGAATGAGCTAGTTGAGAGTCCCGAGGGAAGACGGAGCTCCAAGACAAAAAAAGGAAATCTAAGAAGAAAAGGTGGCACAAGCCAATCAGCGAGTGGGGCGGACTCAATGTCCGCTGGCCACCCGCAATTGCTTCCCGTAGTGACAGAACAGGGATCTGCCTGTGTAAACAAGGCAAATCTCTGTTCTGCAGGAAGACAGATCTGTGTGTTGTCCCAGTGAGCCCTTCCCCCATACAGTTAGAACACACAGTGAGGGAACACAGTTAACCCCTTGATTGCCCCTGATGTCAACCCCTTCCCTGCCAGTGTCATTAGTACAATGACAGTACATATTTTTAGCACTGATCACTGTAATAATGTAACTGGTTCCCAAAAAAGTGTAAAAAAATATCCGTTTGGTGTCCGATCTGTCTGCCGCAATGTCACAGTCCCACTAAAAGTCACTAATTCCTGCCGATTGCTAGTAAAAATAAATAATAAAAATGGCATAAATCTATCCCCTATTTTGTAGACGCTGTAACTTTTGCGCAAACCAATCAATATTCACTTATTGGGATTTTTTTTTTTTACCAAAGATATGTAGCAGAATACAAATTGGCCTAAATTGATGAATAAATTTGTTTTTTTTATATATATATATTTTGATATTTTTTTTAATTAAATTGTCGCTCTTTTTTTGCTTATAGCGTAAAAAATAAAAACCGCAGAGGTGATCAAATACCACCAAAAGAAAGCTCTATTTGTGGGAAAAAAAAGAACATCAATTTTGTTTGAGTACAGCGTACACCGCACAATTGTCAGTTGTCAGGCTCCTGCTGCTGCCCGCATCCCTGTGAGAAAAGGAAGAGATGGGAGAGAACAGCACAGAGCTGGATCGCTGACATGCTCAGGTAAAAGTATTTAGAGATGGGGAGGTGGGAAATAGTTAGTATAGTTAGCTATTTTTTCCCACTTTCGTGGGGAAAAAATATCAAATACAAAAAAAAAAATATAGCATATAAAATTGTGACACAAGTCATATTGTAATTGAATGTTATTACAAATTACCTTTCCTCTTCAATCTGCAGCTCTGTCATTTTCTGTAAATGCAATATATCAACCTGTAGGTGTTCGGCACACAGAACGAGTGTGAGTAACTGAAGCAAGTACCGGGACTGTGAAGAATCGTGACACTTCACGCAGGTGCCAAGCAAGGGACTCAGCCAGCGGAGGTGACACTTGCAGAGCAGCCTTGTGTGTCAAGCCAGGGACCGAGCAGGCCAGTGGAGTGAAGCTTGAGAGGTATCTGGAGTGCCAAGCTAGGGACCAGCAGAGAAGCAAGGGTGACGCTTGAGGAAGATACTAAAGTGAAGATTGGAAAAGCTCAAAGGGTTCAGTGGCAGTGAATTTGCAAGTTTAGAGAGAGAGAGACTGGGAGCTCAGTGAGTTGAGAATATACAAAAAGTGACTGTATAAGAGTAAAGGAGTTTGTTACAACTTGTGTTAGGAACTGTTCTAAGAAATAGGAGACAGAGATCCTACTCATGAGGATGGGGTGTCTTGCTGGATGCCTTTCCCTGCATGGCTGTCTACCTGTAGAAGTCTCGGAGTCTGCCAATTGACATTGCAACTACCTAAAGGTGTCCTGGCCCTAACCCTCTCTCCTAAAGTTCTGTTCAAGAGAAATAAAATCTCTTTGCATTCAAGAAGTGGCGCCCATGAATCTATCTTGCATTACATCCACTATGTCTTACAACCCACTCTATTTGGAAGGATGTCAGCAGCTCTTGGCTCTGAAGGTTCTCATTAGACTGAAGGAGGCCTGGGACCTTGCTACATAAAATAATATGCAAAGTGGTTGGAGGAAGGTTTCAGAATGGCAAAGATGTTATTATTATGAATTATGTGAGCAGACTGCAGTTCCTCTTTAAGAACTCTGTACTTTTCTATTGATGTAGTTTGTAGGCAAGGGCAGTCTGATTTCTTCGCTGCAGGTAGTTCCTGTATGATTTCCTCAGTCACAGGGAGTCAGCTATCTTATTGGATGCTGGCACCCCATGTGAGTTTGCGGCTATCTTGGGTCAGGCACGGGTTTTTTGAGACCCTCGAAAAAGTGGCTAGAGTAAGGACAGGTCACCCATCTGTCAGAGACAGTGCTTTGCTTCAGGAAAAGGTCCAGGAGGAGTAGAGAAAGTGCAGGGACACACCATCCTTCCCGAAAGCCTTCCTGTTTGGGTGCAGATCACCCAAGCCACATTCCGTTCCTTGAGACAGATGCTGTCCGCACATCTGGTCCACCACTCTACTGCTGCTTTGCTGGTACAACTTATGAGTGCTCCCGGTTGGGTTTCCTTTCCGCTGGGCTTGTTTGTATTGCTGGGCTTTTATTACCATATGTATTTTTGTTAATGCATCTGGACTAATGCCGCGTACACACGGTCGTACTTTTCGTCTACAAAAGTCGGACAGCCTGTCCGACAGACTTCCGGCAGACTTTCGGTGGACTTGCGGCGGACTTGCGGCCTACTTTCTAACGAACGGACTTGCCTACACACGACCACACAAAAGTCTAACGGATTCGTACGTGATGACGTACACCGGACTAAAATAAGGAAGTTCATAGCCAGTAGCCAATAGGTGCCCTAGCGTGGCTTTTTGTCCGTCGGACTAGCACACAGACGAGCGGATTTCGGGGTCCGTCGTAGTTACGAAGTAAAGTTTTAAAACATGTTTCAAATCTAAAGTACGTCGGATTTGAGGCTAAAAAAGTCAGTTGAAAGTCCGGAGAAGCCCACACACGATCGGATTACCAGCCAGCTTTAGTCCATCAGCGTCCGTTGGACTTTTGTAGACGAAAAGTAGGACCGTGTGTACGCGGCATTAGAGTTTGATTTACTAAAACAAAATCTGTTGTGGCTGTGCATGGTAACCAATCAGTTTCTAACAGCTTATTCAATTAAGCTTTGACAAAATAACCTGGACACACAAGACAAGGAGACATAACTCAATTAGTATGGCACCACATCTGTAGAAATGTGCACAAAAAAAAAAGGAAAAGAGATAAGGACTTTAGAAACCCTGATTGGGCACACTCCAAGTTAAAATCTATATTTTTTGCTAGAAAATCACTTAGAACCCCCAAACATTTTATATATATAGAGAGATATCTCTCTCTCTCTCTCTCTCTCTCTCTCTATATATATATAGAGAGATATATATATATATATCTCTATATATAGATATATATCTCTCTCTCTATATATATATATAGATATCTATATATCTATATATAGATATATATAGATATATATATATCTATATATATATATATATATATATATATATATATATATATATATATATGTGTGTGTTTTTAGCAGAGACCCTAGAGAATAAAATGGTGGTTGTTGCAATATTTTATGTCACACGGTATTTGTGCAGAGTTCTTTCAAACGCAATTTTTTGGGGAAAAAGACACTTTCATGAATTAAAAAAACAAAACAAAACAGTAAAGTTAGCCCAGTTTTTTTGTATAACGTGAAAGATGATGTTACGTCGAGTAAATAGATACCTAACATGTCATACTTTGAAAATGCGCACACTCGTGGAATGACGACAAACTACGTCACCTAAAAAACTGTCAGAGGATCTAATTGACCAGACCGTGTGGACTGCACAGAGGAGACCAGAAACACATGTAAGTGAAATAATGGTGTTTATTAAATAAGTGACAAGTAAAAGGAATATAAACAGTGCAAAACAAACACAACAAACCCACTACAAACAACAATATATACAAGTAAATGGAGATACCGTAATCGTAAACAAAGCCAGGCCAAGGTCATACACAGGGAGGTCAGCAGATGGGCAAGGACGGGAAACCAAACAGGACAGGGAGAGGATGGATGGATGGGATACAGGGCAGGGATCCAAGGTAACCAGGAACAGAAGGGACAGGACCAGGAAGGGCTCAGGATAGGGATTGGATCAGATCAGGTCAGGACAAGGCAGATGCAGGCTCAAGGTCAAAATAACAGGCAGCAAGGTCAGAATTCAGGGAGAGAGATACCAAGGCAAGCCTATGAGGGCTTGCTGGGTATTTATAAGGCTGTGGTAATTGAACTCATGTCACAGCTGAGCGCAGTGTGTGCTGTTTGCTCCACACTGCCGGAGTGCACCCGCTGGTGGACACCGGTACTACGGCCCAGGGATGCAACAGTGCCACCAGCAGGAGAGACCTCTTACTGCAGGACCCAGGTGTTGGAAGACACCCGCTGGTGGACACTGGTACTGCGATCCAAGAGACCGATACCGCCACCAACGGGTAAACCCTCTTATGACAGTACCCCCCCTAAAGGAGCGGCCTCCGGACGCTCCAACAAGGTGCGATTGTCCAAAGTTCATGGCCTCCAACCGAACAGATGAGGGCACATCAGGCCGGGCAGCGGGCTCCGGGTCATCGAGCTGGGAAGCAGGCTCCGGGTCATCGAGCTGGGAAGCAGGCTCCGGGTCATCGAGCTGGGAAGCAGTCTCTGGAGCATCAGGCCGAACAGCGAGTACCGTAAGGGCAGGCCGGATTACAGGCACCGGCTCAGCAAGCTGGGTAATGGACCCCGGCCCAGTGGGCTGGGTAATAGGGCCCGATTCAGCAAGCTGGACACCGGGCACTGGTTCGGCAAACCGGATAACGGGTACTGGCTTGGCAGGCAAAGTGACGGACTTCGGTTTAGCAGACTGGGTAACGGGCACCGGATCAGCAGACTGGGTAACGGGCACCGATTCAACAGACTGGGTAACGGGCACCAATTCAGCAAGCTGAGACACAGGCACCGAAACTCCAGGCTGAAACACGGGCACCGAAACTTCAGGCTGAGACACGAGCACCGAAACCTCAGGCTGAGATACCAACATCACGACATCAGGCTGGAAGACAGATACCAGGATATCAAGCTGGAGGATGGGCACATCAGACCTGAAAGTGTGTACCGAAACATCAGACCGGGCAGCAGGTGCTGGAGCTTCAGGCTGGACAGCAAAGACAGGCGCTGGCACATCGGGCAGAACGGCAGGTGCTGGCATACCAGGCTGGACAATAGGTACATCGGACTGGACAGTAGTCACTGAAGCGTCACACGGGGTAGCAGGCACTGGATCGTCAGGCTGGGTGGCAGACACTGGATCGTCAGGCTGGGTGGCAGACACTGGATCGTCAGGCTGGGTGGCAGGCACTGGATCGTCAGGCTGGGTGGCAGGCACTGGATCGTCAGGCTGGGTGGCAGGCACTGGATCGTCAGGCTGGGTGGCAGGCACTGGATCGTCAGGCTGGGTGGCAGGCACTGGAACGTCAGGCTGGGTGGCAGGCACTGGAACGTCAGGCTGGGTGGCAGGCACTGGAACATCAGGCTGGGTGGCAGGCACTGGAACGTCAGGCTGGGTGGCAGGCACATCAGTCTGGTAGGCAGGCATCGAGACATCAGGCTGGGAAGCTGGCACATCAGACTGGGAAGCTGGCACATCAGACTGGGAAGCTGGCACATCAGGCTGGGAAGCTGGCACATCAGGCTGATAGGCAGGCATCGAGACATCAGGCTGGGAAGCTGGCACATCAGACAGAGAAGCCGGCACGTCAGACTGGGAAGCCGGCACGTCAGACTGGGAAGCCGGCACGTCAGACTGGGAACCCGGCACGTCAGACTGGGAAGCCGGCACGTCAGACTGGGAGGCTGGCACATCAGACTCGGAAGCTGGCACATCAGACTGGGAAGCTGGCACATCAGACTGGGAAGCTGGCTCATCAAACCGGGAAGCTGGCACATCAGACTGGGAAGCTGGCACATCAGACTGGAAGGCAGGCATCGGGACATCCGGCTGGACGGCAGGCATCGGGACATCCGGCTGGACGGCAGGCATCGGGACATCCGGCTGGAAGGCAGGCATCGGGACATCCGGCTGGAAGGCAGGCATCGGGACATCCGGCTGGAAGGCAGGCATCGGGACATCCAGCTGGAAGGCAGGCATCGGGACATCCGGCTGGAAGGCAGGCATCGGGACAACCGGCTGGAAGGCAGGCATCGGGACATCCGGCTGGAAGGCAGGCATCGGGACATCCGGCTGGAAGGCAGACATCGGGGCATCCGGCTGGAAGGCAGGCATATCAGACTGGATAGCAGGTGCAGGTTGGGTTACTGGCAAGATGGTGTGGGTCGGGAAGAATTTTTGTTTCTTTTTTGGTTTAGCCCGTGCAGTTTTGTATGTAGGTGCAGGGCTGTAAGAAAAGAAAGTAGCTGGATCGAAGGAAGACCAAGGAACTGTAGCTAGAGAAGGGTTTTGTGGGACTGTTACAGATGGAGGAGAAGAGACAGGTGGATTGAAGGCAGGATAGGTGCAGTGAGGGGAGACTGGGTAATAATACTTGGTGGAAAGCTGTGTATACTGGGCTGTAGCTGAGGTTGCCATGAGCGATGGGGGAATAGATTATTGGGAAGGCAGGTGATTAATGGCAGGGCTGGGTTGTTGTGGCTTGGCTAAATTAAGGAGATCTGAACAAACATTGATTCACACACAGCTTGACTAACCAGCGATTGCACTGAATGGATGCAATCAGACAACACCTGCTGTGAACAAGAGGCATAACGTTCCATGAAAAAGGCTGGATCATCCTCTAATAACCACACCAGAGACTCAACCTGATCAAAACTGAAGGGGGGAGAAAAATCCTCCCTGCCCTCTGGAGTACTGGACAAGGCCAGCTCTGCACACAGCTGGATCAGAGGCTGAACATTTTCAAATTGCATACCGCCCTCATCCACCAGAGAATGGGCCAGACGGATACGCTCTAATAGTTGATCCCTGGTCCACTCCTTCAATACCAGACGGCAATAACAATTATCCTCAGTTACCAATGAGGTAAGATAAATCACTATTTCTGCCTGCATTTTCAAAAAGGCTCCTCAGTGCAGTCACGTCTGGTAGGGATGGCCTTGGTATACTGTCAGAGGATTTAATTGACCAGACCGTGTGGACTGCACAGAGGAGACCAGAAACACTTGTAAGTGAAATAATGGTGTTTATTAAATAAGTGACAAGTAAAAGGAATATAAACAGTGCAAAACCAACACAACAAACCCACTACAAACAACAATATATACAAGTAAATGGAGATACCGGAATCGTAAACAAAGCCAGGCCAAGGTCATACACAGGGAGGTCAGCAGATGGGCAAGGACAGGAAACCAAACAGGACAGGGAGAGGATGGATGGATGGGATACAGGGCAGGGATCCAAGGTAACCAGGAACAGAAGGGACAGGACCAGGAAGGGCTCAGGATAGGGATTGGATCAGATCAGGTCAGGACAAGGCAGATGCAGGCTCAAGGTCAAAATAACAGGCAGCAAGGTCAGAATTCAGGGAGAGAGATACCAAGGCAAGCCTATGAGGGCTTGCTGGGTATTTATAAGGCTGTGGTAATTGAACTCATGTCACAGCTGAGCGCAGTGTGTGCTGTTTGCTCCACACTGCCGGAGTGCACCCGCTGGTGGACACCGGTACTACGGCCCAGGGATGCAACAGTGCCACCAGCAGGAGAGACCTCTTACTGCAGGACCCAGGTGTTGGAAGACACCCGCTGGTGGACACTGGTACTGCGATCCAAGAGACCGATAGCGCCACCAACAGGTAAACCCTCTCATGACAAAAACTGAATAGGCAGCGCTTTAAAAAAATTTACCAGGTTAGAGTTACAGAGGAGGTCTTTTGCTAGAATTATTGCTCTCGATCGGGCCTCACACACACACCTCATATGTGTGATTTGAACACCGCTTACATTTGCGGGCGCGATTTACGTTTCGTTTTATTTGCTGTGCTAGCATGCGGGACGGGGGGGCACTTTAATTTTTTTTATTATTTATTTTATTTTATTTAATTTTTACATTGTCCCTTTAAAAAAAAAAATCTGATCACTTTTATTGCTGTCACAAGGAATGTAAACATCCCTTGTGACAGTAATAGGCAGTGACAGGTACTTTTTATGGAGGGATCGGGGGTTTAAAAGACCCCAAAACCCTCCTTTGCACTTAAAAGTATTCAGATCGCCAAAATCGGAGATTCTGAATAGTGTCATTTTTTTAAAAATCAGCGCCATTGGCAGCCGAGTTAACGTGACGTCGCTTCAAGGATTTTACATCGGAGACCCGATCAAAGCCGAATCCGGCTTTGTTCAGGTCTCAGCCTAGGCGGCGGATGCCCCGGCTGGTGGCTCGGGTCTCCCGGTGGGACGGGAGGCCCGGGAAGAGTGGTGGAAGGCGGCGGGACTCCCCCCCCCCCGCTCCTTTAGGATAACACCTGAGCGGCTTTTATCTCCTTTATCTCTCTCTCCTACATCTTGGCTGAAGCTCTTTTTTACGGCTGCAGTTTTTGACTCTATGCATTGATTATGAATAGGATCCTGATGTTTTATTGATCCCTGCCTCTGGCCAAGTATATGAGGATTCTTCAATTATACAATACATTCAAGTGGGCCACATGTTACAGGTTTCAATACATATATTGCTCAACAATACCAGTTGGGAAATGCAAGATAGAGTGTTCTACACAATTGTGGATATGCTTTTATGGTTTTAATATGATGTTCCAATAAAATTTCCACTCGTTTTTTCCTTTGGGATTATTTAGGGCAACCGTTAAAGTCCTTATCTTTTTTCCTTTTTTTTTGTACAAAATAACCTGAAAGCTGATTTTCTATGCACTAGACATGTGCAATTAGTTTCTTTCTGAATTTGTTTTTTAACGAATTTCAACAAACCCGTTTAACGAATTTTTCCAAATATTCGAAAGTTCGTAGAGTTGTAAATTTGTAAATTAGAGAATTAGTAAACTCGGAAATTCGAATATCCGAAAATTTGAAAATCTGAAAAAATAACTAACTATTAAATTATAGGTATTGGAATTTCCATTAAAATCTGGCTGTTAGTGAATGTAACGAATACAAATTTATCCGAAGCTACGAATTATCCGAAATAACGAATGCCGTATCTAAACGAATGGAACACAACAAATTAATAATAATAAATAACAATAATAATAATAATAATACAAACTTTTTATTATTATTATTTATTATTAATTCAATTCGTTCCATTTGTTTAGATGCAACATTCGTTATTTCGGATAATTCGTAAACTTCAGATAAATTCGCATTCGTTATGTTCACTAACAGCCAAATTTGAAAGGAAATTCTAATACCTATAATTTAATAGTTAGTTATTAGTTAGTTAGTTAGTTAGTTAGTTATTAGTTAGAATTTTCAGGTTTTCGTTCTTTCAAAATTTTGGATTTTGGAATTTTTCAAATTTTAAGATTTTTGAATTTTCAAATTTTAGAATTTTAGAATTTATGAATTTTAGAATTTATGAATTGCCATCATAACAAATGACCCAAAAACCAAAAAATAAAACCAAAAACAAAAAAAGGAATGAAACGAAAACATTTTTCGGTAGTGCACATGTCTACTATATACAGCTGCACCAGATTTTGCACTCTCTGGTTTTAGTAAATCAACCCCATTTATGTGTTTTCTGCCACCGCATTACATCGCATCTTCCCACAAGTTGTCTAACTCGCTGGGTTGTTGCCTGGAGTTCTTTTCCTAAGAAAGAGTCATCTTGTGCTAAACAAACCTGACTGCTTCTCTTTATGTGTTTCTCTTTTGCCTTATGATGATTATTCGCATTGTTCCATAATGTTTTGTAAAATGTTAGTCTGCATGCCTGTGTAATATCCATTATTTTTAATGAAACACACATCTAGGATATCAGTCAAAACCAGTCACATAAGGGAGGAATTAACTGCAGAATGTTTGTTTTATACAAAGCACAATAAACCCGGTGTTATAAAAGATAAAGGTCAGTGCTTCAATAAAATGCAGCAGAAAATGAAAATAAAGAACTTTTTTTCATATATTCAAATAAAATGAAGAGGCAATTTCAACATGATTTTATATAAATATTCTAGCTACAATCGTTGACTGTGGTTAATGTCACACAATTGTTAGAGCGGAATTGTTATCTAAATTAGAAAAATGCATAAAATGTAATATATAAATAGCCCAAAAGTAACATTAACATATACGCATGGCCTTTAATAGTAAAAAATATGGTCAGTAAAGTTTATAGCGAAAAAGTCACCATACCTCCCCAAAAGGAAAGGTTTTAGATGTCCACATTTTTATTTAAACAAGATTAAAATGAAACGTCATAAAAACATATTGTATCATCACTGTAGACATATAATATAGCCGTTTGTGCATTAGAGCGTGGTATGATATACGGTATATGATCTACGCATTTCGTCCGGAAGAGGGGCTTCTTCAGAATCTACTTTTCAGTATTGATAAATCTAAGAACTGATAAACAATACAGACAGTATATTAATTTCATAGATACATAATTTCATAGAGAAATATAACATGTACAAAAAAAATCTGTATAAGAAGTGCAGACAATATTGTATATCGTATATACAGTGAGCTATACCTGACATAAAGAAAGAGAAGGAATGGGAGAAAAAATTAAAGGATTGTACATTTTTAAATGTTTTTGTTGTTTGTACTAGGTATGGGCGTAGTTTTATTACCTGTTTTTTTTTTTTTTGTCTTACCTTGTAATGATGGGCTCACATGGTGTGGCTTTTGTTTATAGTTCCCCTATGTGCATGCATTGCTGCAGCTAGCCTGTATCTATATGCCAAGGGGACAGGACATCTTCCTGTATGGATCACATAGCAATGCATGCCTCACCATCCCCTCTGTGTCACATTACTTACAGTGTTAATTTTGGCAGAAAATTTCAATTTAGTTTTAGTTTTAGTCTTAGGACTAAAATGGCGTTTTAGTTTTAGTCCAATTTTAGTCTTCTACAGTTGTTTTAGTTTTAGTCATATTTAGTTGACTAAATCTCCAGTACATTTTAGTCGACTAAAATGTCCTACATTTTAGTCGACTAAAATCTCCAGTACATTTTAGTCGACTAAAACTCATTTTATTCATCTAAAATCTAATAGATGTAATTAAATTGTAATGGATTAGTTAACGTTTCTCTACAATTTCCAATCTCATTATATACTGCTGGAGTGAAAAATCGA
Source organism: Lithobates septentrionalis (assembly GCA_037952835.1). NCBI lineage: Eukaryota > Metazoa > Chordata > Amphibia > Anura > Ranidae > Lithobates > Lithobates septentrionalis. The sequence goes on from JBBDGP010002373.1 coordinate 844,621, forward strand.
ATATGTTATTTATTATGGTATTGAGGTATGAACATGCACTACAGACCAGTGTTAATTTTGAAGTCAAATTTCTATTTAGTTTTAGTCTTATGCCCTGTACACACGGTCGGATTTTCCAACGGAAAATGTGTGATAGGACCTTGTTGTCGGAAATTCCGACCGTGTGTGGGCTCCATCACACATTTTCCATCGGAATTTCACACAAAGTTTGAGAGCAGGCTATAAAATTTTCCGACAACAAAATCCATTGTCGGAAATTCCGATCGTGTGTACACAAATCCGACGCACAAAGTGCCACGCATGCTCAGAATATATTAAGAGACGAAAGCTATTGGCTACTGCCCCGTTTATAGTCCCAACGTACGTGTTGTACGTCACCGCGTTTAGAACGATCTGATTTTCCGACAACTTTGTGTGACCGTGTGTATGCAAGACAAGTTTGAGCCAACATCCGTCGGAAAAAATCCATGGATTTTGTTGTCGGAATATCCGATCAATGTCCGACCCTGTGTACGGGGCATTAGTCTTTTGACTAAAATGGCATTTTAGTTTTAGTCGTATTTTAGTCATCTTAGTTTTTTTAGTTGTATTTTAGGCAACTGAAATAATATTCATTTAATTGACTAAAGTGCTTTAGTCATTTTAGTCGATGAAATTAACACTGATTACTTGCTCTAAAATGTCAGTATTGCATTTATTTAAAGTGAACAAGAAAAAAGAGAAAAATAACTGCGCATCAAAAAAATTAATAATTTTGACAATTTATGCTGCAGAGTCCTATATGTGACACAAACACACAGAAGTTGAATTGGAAAAATAATGACTCGCGCTTAAAACAAAAACTACCACGTGTATGACTGGAAAGTATTCCCAACCTAATTATGAGCAAATGTAGAAAATTATATAAACATATAATATAATGTGACAAAACCATATACCAGGTTGAAAAAGTGATCCAACCTCCCATTAAGTAAATATAAAGCTATCCAATTATAAATCAAATTATTAGTGCAAAAACATAAGCGTGAGGGGCTGCAATGTGTAATGCAGACAAAATGACTTGATTTGGAAAAAAGTAAGAAAGGAAGTCCATATACAAGAACACCCCAAAAGTGATGTAATAATGCAAAAATTGTCCAAATATATGAAATCCCAGATGTGTGGGTCCACCACCATAGATGAAGTGCCTGGCGGCTTACCGGAAACCCATGACCCCCCGTTACAGAGGGTCTAAATGGGCTTTGAAGTCCTGCTGCTTCGGACCACCAGGGAATCAGAATGGAAACCAGAATGGAACATCAGTAGCTGTGGTGCGGATAAATGGATCCACAGGGAAAACCAAGGCTCAGCCCTCAACGGAGTAATAACATCATGTAGGGGAAACAGAAGAAGGCTCCCCGCTAGTTTTTTTTGGTCCCATACAGGGGTTAGGCTTCTCCAGAGCAAGGGTGCCAGGCAGGTCAGCCAGAGAGGGTCAGCAGTGCAGCCTGTGTCTCCGTAGGTCAAAGAGCTCACACTGGCTGCTCAGCTTGTGAGACTCTCTCTCTTCCTTGACTTCCTTGACTTCCTTGACACCTTCCTGACGTCAAGGAAGAGAGAGAGTCTCACAAGCTGAGCAGCCAGTGTGAGCTCTTTGACCTACGGAGACACAGGCTGCACTGCTGACCCTCTCTGGCTGACCTGCCTGGCACCCTTGCTCTGGAGAAGCCTAACCCCTGTATGGGACCAAAAAAAACTAGCGGGGAGCCTTCTTCTGTTTCCCCTACATGATGTTATTACTCCGTTGAGGGCTGAGCCTTGCTTTTCCCTGTGGATCCATCCATCCGCACCACAGCTTCTGATGTTCCATTCTGGTTTCCATTCTGATTCCCTGGTGGTCCGAAGCCGCAGGACTTCAAAGCCCATTTAGACCCTCTGTAACGGGGGGTCATGGGGTTCCGGTAAGCGGCCAGGCACTTCATCTATGGTGGTGGACCCACACATCTGGGATTTCATATATTTGGACAATTTTTGCATTATTACATCACTTTTGGGGTTTTCTTGTATATGGACTTCCTTTCTTACTTTTTTCCAAATCAAGTCATTTTGTCTGCATTACACATTGCAGCCCCTCACGCTTATGTTTTTGCACTAATAATTTGATTTATCATTGGATATCTTTACATTTACTTAAGGAGAGGTTGGATCACTTTTTCAACCTGGTATATGGTTTTGTCACATTATATTATATGTTTATATAATTTTCTACATTTGCTCATAATTAGGTTGGGAATACTTTCCAGTCATACACGTGGTAGTTTTTGTTTTAAGCGCGAGTCATTATTTTTCCAATTTATTTAAAGTGGTTGTAAACCTTTGAGATAGAAAATGAATAAAGCATATTCTTCTTCAGTGTGCACTTTCCTCAATCGAAAGCACCAACTGTCATTTCTTTCCGTTTTCTCCTTCTTCTGTTATCTGCATGAGTCCACACCAGACAATCTTGGGAGATGCCCCCCCCCCCTCAAACACGCACACACACAGCATCTAATTGACCTCCTCAGCTGCCCATGTTTCCATTTGACAGTGTGTAGAGGGGGTGTCTCCATTCTCTCCTCTCAGGTTTCAGATTACACTGAGCTCTGTGCTTAATGCTGTGTGCTATGTCTGATACCAGCTCCCTGCCTTTTGGAGCAAAGAAAAAGTCTTTGATCTGTGTGTTAGAAGGCTGTATGAGAGAGAGGGCTGCAGATAAACAGGTATACCTTACAGTATGTAGGAGGATTTGTTTCACCTCTGTATCATCTGAGGCTAATCACTTTACTGGATATATGTAAGGGTTTACAGTAAAACCTCTTTAACCCAACATCCCTTCTAGGCCTTAGCCTGTTATGGTAAAACCCATTCCATAGTTTAGGTGTGTCAGTTTTTGTCAGGTCCAGGTACAGGGCAGGTCATCACTGGGCAGGGCAGGAGGAACCAAAAAAATCCAGTGGCTCCTAAGGTTTTAGTGCTACAAGTAAAAAAAAAGGAAAAACGGATGTAAAGTGCCTTGAAAAAGTATTCATACCCCTTGAAATTTTCCACATTTTGTCATGTTACAACTAAAAATGTAAATGTATTTTGGTATATTATGTGATAGACCAACACAAAATGGCACATAATTGTGAAGTGGAAGGAAAATGATAAATGTTTTTCAATTTTTTTTTACAAATAAATAGGGTAAAATTGTGGCATGCATTTGTATTCAGCCCCCTTTACTCTGATACCCCTAACTATAATCTAGTAGAACCAATTGCCTTCAGAAGTCACCTAATTGGTAAATAGAGTCCACCTGTGTGTAATTTGATCTCAGTATAAATACAGCTGTTCTGTGAAGCCCTCAGAGGTTTGTTATAGAACTTTAGTGAACAACCAGCATCATGAAGGCCAAGGAACACACCAGGCAGGTCAGGGATAAAGTTGTGGAATAGTTTAAAGCAGGGTTAGGTTATAAAAAATATCCCAAGCTTTGAACATCTCACGGAGCACTGTTCAAGCCATCATCCGAAAATGGAAAGTGTATGGCACAACTGCAAACCTACCAAGACATGGCCGTCCACCTAAACTGACAGGCCGGGCAAGGAGAGCATTCATCAGAGAAGCAGCCAAGAGGCCCATGGTAACTCTGAAGGAGCTGCAGAGATTCACAGCTCAGATGAGAGAATCTATTATTCGTGCACTCCAAAAACCTGGCCTTTATGGAAGAGTGGCAAGAAAAAAGACATTGTTAAAAGAAAGCCATAAGAAGAAAGCCCCGTTTACAGTTTGCGAGAAGCCATGTGGGGGACACAGCAAACATGTGGAAAAAGGTGCTCTCTTTAGATGAGACCAAAATTAAATGTTTTGGCCTAAAAGCAAAACGCTATGTGTGGCGGAAAACTAACACTGCACATCACCCTGAACACACCATCCCCACCGTGAAACATGATGGTGGCAGCATCATGTTGTGGGAATGCTTTTCTTCAGCAGGGACAGGGAAGATGGTCAGAGTTGATGGGAAGATGGATGGAGCCAAATACAGGGCAATCTTAGAAGAAAACCTGCTAGAGTCTGAAAAAGACTTGAGACTGGAGCGGAGGTTCACCTTCCAGCAGGACAATGACCCTAAAGATACAGCCAGAGCTACAATGGAATCATTTATCAAAACATATTCATGTGTTAGAATGGACCAGACAAAGTCCAGACCTAAATCCAATTGAGAATCTGTGGCAAAACTTAAAAATTGCTGCTTACAGACGCTCTGCATCCAATCTGACAGAGCTTGAGCTATTTTGGAAAGAAGAATGGGCAAAAATGTCACTCTCTAGATGTGCAAAGCTGGTAGAGACATCCCCAAAAAGACTTGCAGCTGTAATTGCAGTGAAAGGAGGTTCTACAAAGTATTGACTCAGGGGGGCTTAACACAAATGTACCCCACACTTTTCACATATTTATTTGCAAAAATTTTTTAAAACCAATTATTATTTTCCTTCCACTTCACAATTATGCGCCACTTTGTGTTGGTCTATCAAATAAAATCGCAATAAAATACATTTACGTTTTGAATGTAACATGACAAAATGTGGAAAATTTCAAGGGGTATGAAGGCACCGTAAAAGATCAGTTTTAAAATGATTTCAAACCAGTACAATTTCTCTTAATAAATGGATACTTCATAAGTCATTATTGGTGACCATGTGTGGCTTCTTATAATTTCTCCAATTTGCAATGACAGCTAGTCAATCTAGTGCATGATTATGCCAATTAAATGAGGAGGTAAAATTTAACTGGCAAAATTAAAAACCAATTACAGGCAACAAGTACAATCAATCAGTATACAGCTAAGCCTGTCCAATGATCGCCACAACTGTCTGAAGGCCTGAAATTCCACTCACTCTGCATAGTTTGGTTTTACTCTGAATTTTAAAGTCCAACTCCAGGCAAAACTGTTTTTATAGTTTGGGATGAAGTGTGAAAAAGTTAGACAGAGGTTCTAACTCTTCCCTACTTTAAAGTGTTACTAAACCCAGGACCCTGCATTCACTATATCTGGTCTCCCACAGTACACAGAACATGGAAATGCAATTATTTCAGTAAATGTAAACTGCTAAATACCTTTTCTCATCAGCAGTATATAGCAGTCTTGTGACTTCTATCCGTGTCTGGTTAAAATTTGTAGGAGGAATTTTCATTCTACTCGACTGTCCTAAGAGGCTGCAGGACCCCTGGCCCTCTGTCTAGACAGTGCTTATTGGCCCTGTGCCAGTGGCGGCCCGTGCATTGTGGGCACACGGGCGCCACCCCCCCATCCCTGCTGCCGCCTCCCTATCCATGCGCCCGGCCCCTTTCAGGACGCCAGACCTCTGGATCCCTTTGACAGGGGCGGGAGGGGGTGTATTTTTTTGAAGCACCTGACGCTGTAATAGGCTTCAAAAAAGGGTGGGCTCGGGGTGCAGAAATTGTGTGACCAATTAATGAATATTCGCTATTTTCACACATTTTCCTGATTGGCCAAAGCGCCAGACGTCCTTATTGGATGCTCAGGGCTTTGGTGGCAGTGGGACAGAGGAAGCGAGAGGAGATGCCAGAGAAGAGGACAAGGTAAGTGCCGATCCATAGCCTCGGCGGTGGGGTGTGAGCGGGGAGTCCCTGGCAGCATTTGATGGGCACACTGGGAGCATATGATGGGGACAATGGCAGCATTTGATGGGCACACTGGCAGCATATGATGGGCACACTGGAAGCGTATGATGGGCACACTGGCAGCATATGATGGGCACACTGGCAGCGTTTAATGGGCACAGTGCCAGCGTTTGATGGGCATAGTGACAGCATTTGATGGGCACAGTGGCAGCGTTTGATGGCACAGTGGCAGCGTTTGAGGGCACAGTGGCAGCATTTTGGCACAGTAGCAGCATTTGGGCACAGTGGCAGTGTTTGATGGGCACAGTGGCAGCGTTTGATGGGCACAGTGGCTGCAATTGATGGCACAGTGGCAGCATTTGAGGGCACGGTGGCAGCGTTTGATGGGCACAGTGGCAGCGTTTGATGGGCACAGTGGCAGCGTTTGAGGGCACAGGGGCAGTGTTTGAGGGCACAGTGGCGTTTGATGGCACATTGGCTGAAATTAATGAGTTTTTTTAAAAAAATTTTTGGGCCCCCCAAAAATTTTGAGCACGATCCACCATTGCCCTGTGCTGATCAAATGTATCCTCCCAAGAAAAAAAACCTCTCTAGCAATACACATCAAACTGAACATGTGCAGAGTGCCTCAAGGCTCTGTTCTATCAGGAGATGGGTTGGGGACAGTAAAAGAAGGGGAGGATCAGAGAAGACAGGATCAAACAGCCTTTTTACACAATGTGGAGGATTAATCCCTTAGGTTTCACAGTCAGTATAACAAGCATGCTTTACTGCATATACAGATTGATTTTTACTTTTGTGGGTTTAGTAACACTTTAACTTTGTCTGGATTGGGGCAATCAAGTGGAGATCAAGCCACCTTTTTATCTTATTTTGGATAGAGCTGAGAATGGTTAGACCACCACCAAGGTTTCTTTTGCTGTCAGTGACATATTGTGGAGATTTCTCATCACTTACTGCCTCAGTAATGGTGGTCATCGTGACAGGAAGAGGAGAGGAAATATTTGCTGTGGGGACCGAAAGTGCAACAGAGTAATTTTTTGTTGGAATGGGAAAAGGTTAAAATATTGTTTGGGTTATATTGCTTTATGTGTCTATAGTGGAAATCTCTCTAAGGAAACATTTTGATGTGCGACCAACCACCACCCCTCTGAAAACGATTCACGAAATTGCTTTCAGAGGTGATTGACTGGCAGACAGGAGGTTATGTCGCCTCACCTCCTATTTTAACCCCATTTTTGCAGAACAAATATGCTGCAACCGCATTCATTGCATGCAAATGTGGGGCTTTTACGGCGCTTCCCTTTTCACTTGAATGGGTCACATTTAGCTGCCCATGGATCTTGAAATGGTGGAGAGTTTTTGCACGTGAACACCCTCGTCTGCTGCACATGCCAGCGTCCTAACAATCAGCGATATCCCAAAGGAGCAGGGCAACCCGGTTACGTCATTGACCGTATATTGACCTCTGCATATTTTTTTACATAGTTACATAGTTGATAAGGTTCAAAAAAGACATCAGTCCATCCAGTTCAATCTTTGATGTGTGTATGTGTTTATATCAATAGTACATCATATACCCCTGTATGTTGTGGTCATTGAGGTGCCCATCTAAAACTTTCGATACCACTGCTTGTGGAAGAGAATTCCACACCCTTACCGCTCTGACAGCAAAGAACCATCTACACAGTTTATGGTTAAACCGCTTCTCTTCCAACTTTAGTGAATGGCCACGTGCCTTTTTAAATTCCCTTTCACTATATAATTTTTTCCCTATGCTAGGGTCACCAGTACGGTATTTGTACATTGATATCATATCCCCTCTCAAGCATCTCCTCTCCAGAGAGAATATGTTCAAAGATTGTAGTCTTTTCCCATAGCAGAAGTCCTCCATTCCCTTAATTAGCTTTGTTGCCCTTCTCTGGACTCTCTTCCAGTTCCAGCACAACCTTCCTGAGGACTGGTGCCCAGAACTGGACAGCATATTCAAGATGCGGCTGGACCAGAGTCTTGTAGAGTGGGAGAATTATTGTTTTATCTGTGGAGTGAATCCCCTTTTTTTTTTTTTTTTCAAAATAAATTTTTATTACTTTTTGCCAGTTGACAATAACGTAATATAGAATTACAGTATATCTTGCAATAGTTATTCAAAATCATTAAAGAACAGTATTACACATGTTACAATGTATAAAACAGACATTGTGGTACAATAACAATAGTGTAATATGGGGACATATTTAGGAAGTGGGATGAATAGAGTAGTAGGGGTAGGGGGAGGTGAAGGAGGGAGAAGGGGAAGGGTAATGAGAGCATTGTTTGTAATATACATATATTAGGTCGTCCATTTCAGTGTGCGTCATTTCAGAAGAATAATTTTGTGAAAAGAGATTTATGCTATTCTGCTATTATACCAGTTTTTCCATTGGGACCAATTTGCTTGTATTTTGTGATGTGATGCCGAACCTCTTGTTCCTATGAGTTCGTAGGTATAGTGTGAGTGGACTAGGGTAATCACTTCTAGTATAGTGGGGACGTTATGTGTTTTCCAGTTTCTGGTTAGTAGTAGTCTGGTTGCAAGGAGAATGTGCGTGAGGATCGTTTTGAATGCGTGAGGAATCGTATCTGGTATCATGTTTAGTATAGCCAGTTGTGGCGTTAGGGTGATATTAAAGTGTCCAATGTCTTGTATTAAGTGTGTTACTTCTTTCCATAGGTTTGTTATTATTGGGCAGTGCCATAGAATGTGTAATAGAGTTCCTGTGTGGTTGCATTGTCTCCAACATAGGGCTGAGGAGTTGGTTTGGAATTTAGCTAGTTTGAGTGGTGTCAAGTACCATCTGAGTGTGATTTTGTTTGTAAGTTCCCATAGAGAGGTGCATCTCGTGGCTTTGTGAACCGTTTTTAATGCCTGAGTCCATTGTAGGTCTGAGAATTGTTCGTGGGTGTCTGTTTCCCAGTCAGTAAATGGTTTGGATTTGTTAAAGGTATTTTTTTCTTGTAGTGTGGAGTAGATAATAGAGATGCCCTTAGATTGGGATTCTTGTGTGAAAAAGAAGCTCCAGAGTTTGTTTGGTAGGGATCCTTCTATACTTGGGTTTCTGGATAAGCATGATTGAATGCGCAGGTAGGTGAGAAAGTCTGATGTGGGTGCTTTGTGGGTGGATTGGATTACTGTAAATGGTTTATGTTGAATTGTGTTTCTAAGTTCTTCCGTGGTTGACGTCTGTGGGAGTAGCCAGTTGGGGATGGTTAGGTCAGGGGATAGTAGGCGTAGGGTTTGTATTGGAACGTGTATACGTTTAGTGGTTAGTGATGACCATTTAGTGTTGTGGAGGATTTTCCAGGCTTTGACTGATGCCTGAATGGTTGGGGAGTACAGATGAGTATTCGTGATCTGAGCGGATGTACTGTATAGCCAGCATGCGAGGTTTGGCCCTGGCGTGGCATTGTTTTCTATGTTGCCCCATAGTGTGTTTTGGTGGGTTTGAGTCCACTCTTGAAGTTGTGACAGGATAGTGGCTAGGTAGTAGTCTCTTATGTCAGGGTAGCCCATTCCCCCTACTAGTCTGTGTTTGATGATTTTAGAGTGACTGGATCTCGGTTTTTTATTTTGCCAAATATATCGACTAATTATAGTCTGCAGAGAGTTTAGGTAGGAATTGGATAGAGGAATAGGTAGTGTGCGAAATGTGTAAAGTATTTTAGGTAATATGAGCATTTTGAAGGCTGCCAGCCTACCTGACCATGTGATTTCAAATTTGGCTAGTTTAGCGGTTTCCTGAAGTAGCATTTGTTTAGTGTCCATGTAGTTGCTGTTGAAAAGACCTTTTGTTGATTTAGTAAGTATGATGCCTAAATAAGATATACCTGATTCTGCCCACGGGTATATATATTGATTGCGTAGGATATTGCTGGTTACTGCATCTAGGCCTAAGTCTAATATGTAGGATTTGGTAGCATTGATTTTGTAATACGAAATACAACTGAATTTCATTAGTACATCTTGGACCGAAGCCAGGGACGAGATTGGGTTGGTGAGCATCATTACGACGTCATCCGCAAATAGGTTAATTTTATGTTCTATATGGCCGATTTTAAAACCAGTGATATTTCTGTGAAGTCTAATGTGCTCCGCCAGGGGTTCCATAATTAGGTTGAAAATAAGTGGCGAGAGGGGGCATCCCTGGCGGGTGCCATTAGTGATCTGGAATGGCTTTGAGATCATGCCTTCTGTGTAGACTTGGGCCGACGGGGATGAGTATAAAGCTAGTATTGCTGATAAGATAGGACCCTGGAAGCCAAATTTGTGAAGCGTCGCTTGTAGGTAGTCCCAGTTGACCCTGTCGAACGCCTTCTCTGCGTCCAGAGATAGGAGCAGAGAAGGCGTTCTGTTGGTCTCAGCATGGTGGATTATGTTAATAAGTCTTCTGGTTGCGTCATGGGATTGTCTACCTTTTGTGAAGCCGGATTGGTCTGGATGTATTAACTTGGGCATGATTTGTACTAGTCTAGCTGCTATGCTTTTGGCGTAAATCTTTGTGTCTATGTTAAGAAGCGAGATTGGGCGGAAATTTTGGGGTGAGGTAGGTTCTTTCCCTGGCTTCGGTAAAGTGATTATTAAAGCGTTAAGCATTTCATTTGGGAGAGAAGAGGAGGAGGCAGCGTCATTACATACTTGAGAGAAGTGGGGTGCCAAGGTGGTGCAAAATTGTTTATAATATTCGCTAGTTAGACCGTCCGGTCCTGGCGATTTGTTGGATGGTAATGCAGAAATTATATTTAGTATCTCTAGGTGGGTGAATGGTTTGTTTAGCTCATGAAGTTGATGTTGTGAAAGCTTTGGAAGTTTAATTTCCTGTAAAAATGTGTTGATGTCTAACATAGATGGTTGGGTGGTGTTAGTGTCTTCTTTTAGGTTATACAGTGATTGGTAGTAGTGGCTGAATGCGTCTGCAATAGCTTGCGGGTCAATGAGTTTTTGTTTTGTGGCTGGATGAAAGAGGTGTGTTATCTTTGATTTGATGTGGCGTCCTTTTATTCTGAGTGCGAGTGCTTTCCCTGCTTTATTGCCTGTAGTGTAATGATTTGCTTTGAATTTTGTTTGGATTTTAGTGTGGGATTCTAGAAGAATGTTCCTAAGTTCTTGTCTAAGGAGAATTAATTTTCCTTTTGTTGTAGGGTCTGGAGTGGATTGGTTCTGTTTGTCTAATAGATTAATATTAGATATGATAGTATCTAGACGCTGTGATCTCCTCCTCTTTTCTCTTGCACTAAGTTGTATAATAATGCCTCTAACAAACGCCTTATGGGCATTCCATAGAATGGTGTTGTTTGAAGTTGATCCTTTATTCAGTTCAAAAAATTCTTCCAGGTGATTTCGTATGTATAGCGAGTTTTCTGGGGATTGGATGATTGACGCATTGGCTCTCCACACCATATGGCGAGGATGCGAAGGATGGTCAGCTATATCTATCGACACTGGGGCATGGTCAGACCATGTGATTGTTCCAATGGAGGAGTCTGTGGTTTTAGTAAGGGTCCATTTGTCAACAAGAAAATAGTCAATCCGGGTGTACGAATTATGTCTGCTGGAAAAGAAGGAGTAGTCTCGTTCTGAAGTGTGGTGGCATCTCCAAACATCGTATAGGTCGTTGTTTCTTATGAAGGTGGTCATAGGGGATGAGGGTCTGGAGGTGCGGTTTGAGGTGTCTAATTCATTGTCAGGTGCAATGTTGAAGTCACCGCACACAATGAAGTTTCCTTGGCGGAACTTATTGAGTTTTTTCATAAGTTTGGATAAAAATTTAATTTGGCCGGAGTTGGGCGTATAGACATTGACGATGGTATATCTGGTTTTATCTAGGGTACAGTCCAGCGCTAAATATCTCCCTTCCTCATCGATCAGGCTATTGTGAAGCGTGAAAGTGAGGGAATTTTTTATTGCTATCATGACCCCATTTTTCTTATTTGGGCCTGAGGCTTTGAAAATGTTGGTAAATTGATGGTGTGTACAACGGGGTTCAGCTGAGATTTTGAAGTGAGTCTCCTGGAGACATAGGATATCACATTTAGAATCTATAGCTGTTTTCCACATGGAGGTTCTCTTGGCAGGGTGATTGAGTCCTTTGACGTTAATTGAAAGGAATTTTGGCATCTTGCGTGATTTGTGGTGGTGTCAAACAAAATGAGTGGTACTCACGGTTGGAAGAGGCAGTTGTTTGGTCCTGGGAGGTTACGTGGAGCGAGTTTTGGTTTCTCTTCAGTAGTAGCTCTCCGGAGGGACGAGTGGAGAATGAGTCAGGTAGGAGAAGAGAAAGGAAGGTTAAACAGTGCTTTATGATATAAGCAATACTAAGTGTATATATAACTGAGCAACTGCTACAAACAGCCTGACAACACTAGGCTGTGTTAACTGTGCGGGGTAGAGTTTGTGGGTTAAGCTGCGCGAGCAAGGCATCCGACCGGATGGTATGGTGACTGTGTGAACCTAGGCATCGCCTATCAGGTTCGCTTCAGCGTGCATTGTGTGTTTGCTTGGGACCTGGGGTCTGAGTGGGACCTCTGTGGTTATTAATTGATACTTCAGGTGCTTCCGGGATAATGTCCCATTGTTTGAGAAGTTTTATTCCTTCTTGCACTGTGGTGATGACGTGTTTGGCTCCGTTTTTGGTGATGATGATTTTTGTTGGGAATCCCCATTGGTATGGGATTTTGTAGTTATTTAGAGGCTTGGTTATGGTATTCAGTTGTCTTCGGAGTTGTCGTGTGTATTGCGACAAGTCTGCAAATAGCTGTAAGTTATTGAATGGTGCTGGGAGTTTACCCAGATGTCTGGTTTTATATAGGAGTTGGTCCTTAGTGTGGAAGAAATGAATCCTCAGTAGAACATCTCTGGGTATGTCTGCTGCTAGATGTGCTGGTTTGGGGATGCGATGTATGCGGTCTATTATTGTCTCCATTGGTGACAGATCAGGCAAAACTGTGGAGATCATCTTTCTGGCATATGAATTGAGGTCATGTGGCAGGACGGATTCAGGTATACCTCTAATTTTGACGTTATTACGTCTAGACCTGTCTTCTAGGTCCGCCATCTTGGATTTCATCCATTGCTGTTCAGCATGGGTGTGATCTTGTGCATCTACAAGATCATTCACTGTTGTGGTTAGGTCATTCGTGTGCTTTTCAATATGGTGAATTTTGTTTCCCATAATGTGTACATGGGAAGAGAATTGCTTGAACATGGATGCTATTTCAATATGCAGTGAGCTCTGCAGGGAGATGAGCATCTCCTTCATGGTAGTGTCTAGAACAGGTTGATCTGATGTGGGGAAAGCTGCTATAGCTGATGGCTGAGGTAATAGTGAGAGAGATGCAGGGCTTACCTCAGTGCCGTTTTCTGTTGAATCCATTCGCATCCTCGCTTTTGCTGGGCTGTTGCAGGCTGAGGAGGAAGGATATTGCAGGGATGTCTCTGGAGAGTGTGGATGAGGCAGTATTTCAGAGTCATCTGCATCAGGGAGGTCTGTGTAAGCTGATGAATTCTGTGCAGGGCCGCGGGCGCCATCTTGGATTTCTGTGTCCAGCTGCTGTGAAAAGTAATCTGTCATTTTCTTTGGCGGCCTGTATTCTTTCCTCTTGCGAGTCGGCTGAGACATTGCTGGTCCCTGTGGCAGTGTCTCTGTATGTTTAGGGGTCAGATGGAGCTGTAGAAGCGGCGATGTTCGCTTAGATCGTTCCGGTCGGTGCAGGAGCTGAGGATTCAGACGTCCATCTTGCTCGGCGGTTAGCCACGCCCCCGTGAATCCCCTTTTTAATGCATGCTAATATTCTGTTAGCTTTGCCTGCAGCAGCTTGGCATTGCATGCCATTGCTGTGCCTCATCTACTAGGACCCCCAGGTCCTTTTCCATCCTAAATTCCCCCCAGAGGCCCCCCCCCCAGCCAGTAACTTGCCTTCATATTTTTGGCACCCAAATGCATTACCTTACATTTTTTCAACATTTAAACCTAATTTGTCATGTAGTTGCCCACACCATTATTTTGTTAAGATCTTATTGCAAGGTTTCCACATCCTGCATAGAAGTTATTGCCCTGCTTAACTTGGTATCGTCTGCAAATACTGAGATTGAGCTGTTTATCCCATCCTCTAGATCGTTTATGAATAAATTAAACAGGATTATTACCAGGACATATTCCTCGGGGATCCCACTTTCCACACCAGACCATTCCGAGTACATGCCTACAGACCTTAGTTTGTACAGTAAACATTTGTGGGGAACTGTATCAAATGCCTTTGCAAAATCCACCACATCCACAGGCCTTCCTCTATCTAGAGGGCAGCTCACTTTTTCATAGAAGGTTAATAGATTTGGTTGGCAAGAACGATTCTTCATGACTCCATGCTGATTGCTGCTAATGATACAGTTTTCATTACTAAAATCTTGTATATAGTCCCTTATCATCCCCTCGAATAACTTGCAGACTATTGATGTTAGGCTAACTGGTCTGTAGTTCCCAGGGATATGTCTTGGCCCTTTTTTAAAACATTGGTGGCACGTTGACTTTTCTCCAATCAGCTGGCACTATTCCAGTCAGTAAACTGTCCATAAAAATTAGGAACATGAGCTCCTTAAAGCCATCTGGTCCCGGTGACTTATTTATGTTAGGAAAAAAATAATGTTAATATTAACATTAAAGTCTTGGTTACTGTATCCCGCCGTTTCCTTTGTGAAGACTGAGAAGAAGAACATATTCAAAACCTTTGCCTTCTCTCTGCCCTTTGTAGCCAAATTCCCTTCATCATCCTTTATGGGGCCAATATGTTCTGGCCTCGCTTTCTTACTATTTATATACTTAATGAATTTCTTGTTTTGTTTTTTTTTTTACTCTCCTCCACTATGTGCCTTTCGTGTTCAATCTTAGCCACCCTGATTGCAATCTTCCATTTCTTATTGCCTTATTTGTAAAGTTGAAATGCTGCCAATGACCCCTCAGCCTTGTATTTTTTAAGGCCTTTTCTTTTGCTTTTATATGCATTTTTATATTGCAGTTTAGCCACCCAGGATTTTTTTTTAGCTCTTTTAAAATTAAACTTATTTCCAGTTGGAATGCACTGGCTAATACCTTTATTTAGTATGCTCTTAAAGCACTCCCATTTTTCCCATGTGTTCTTTGTTCCTAGGATTTTATCCCATTTATTGTCATCTAGTAAAGAGCATAGTTTAGGGAAGTTGGCTCTTTTTAAAATTCAGTGTCTTTGTATTACCCTTGTGTTTCCTATATCTGTGATTTATACTGAAACGAATTAACCTATGGTTGCTGTTTCCTAAGCTGCCTCGTATTTCTACATTGCCGATCACGTCTGTATTGTTAGTAATCAGTAAGTCTAGTAACGCATTTTTTCTTCTTGGTGCATTCACCATCTGACCCATGAAGGTGTTCTGCAAAATATTTAGGAAATGGCGAGCCTTAGACGAATGTGTGTTACCTTCTGCGAGTACGAGTCCTGATACTTTCGGGCAAGTACTCGCCGATACTTTGCAGTGCGATTTGCGAAAAAAAAAGTCTAGTGACTGACCTGCTGCTGTTTGTTGAGTGAAGGACCCCAACCAGGATCTATATGGAAAAAGTTGGTTTGATGTTATTGCGAGGAATGGAATGGAATGGAATGGGGCAGCATGGGAGGGGAAGGGGGGGCAGAGACGTGAACTGGGGGCCGTGACAAACTATTGTGGGGTTTGGATAGCCTGGAAGTGGTGGCAAGAAGGGGTAGGTGATGGTGGAGACTGGCTGACAGGGCATGGGCTGGTTACGGGGGGAGGGGAGAGTGGAGGGAACTGCTGGAGATGAAGAAGCAGCTGTGGGAGGTGCTGGGCATTGTTGACAGCTTGGCTGGGGAACAAGCTGCAAAAGAGCCAACTGGCTAGATGGACGTGTTTGAGAGGAGGGGAGAGCGGGAGGGAGAGGGGAACTCGGGGGGGGGGGGGGACTGGTGGAAGATGTATGGGGAGATCCATGGCACTGACCGGTAACAGAGTGGGAAAGGGAGAGAGGTTGACGAGGGTGGGATAAGCCAGAAGGGGGGAAAGGACAGCTGCGGAGGACATCAGAAAGTGCTGACAGCCGGATGGGGAGACTGCTGGCAGATGAGCCTGTTGGCTGTGTGAAAGTGTAAGAGATCAACGGCGTACCTGGAAATGACAGCTGCCGTCGGGGCTCATCACCGCCGGCCGGGCGAAATCTCAGGAGCGAGCGAAAGTGCTCTATTAGAGCTGGAGGTATTGGATTAAGCATCAGAGCATTTGCACGAGTACAAGTACTCGTGCAAATGCTCGGTATCGGCACCGATACTGATACTAGTATCGGTGCAACCCTAGTCATTACCCCTGTCAGATTTTTCTGACATTTCCCATTGGGGAGATTTACCTTCACTTCCTGTCCCATAGCTAATACAGGAAGTGAGAAGAAATCCATGCAAATTAAGACCAGAACTAGAGTCCCCATTGGAAGATTAACCCCTCTATTACTTTTCTGGGGAGAACCCACAATTTGAGATTTTCTTCTACTTTCACTTTCAATGATAATGATAAACAGGACAAAAAAGAGAGGATGAATCTCCCGAACTGGGACACAGACAGCAATAAAAAAATGACAGGTGTTCTAATCCATCTCCACTCTATCCAAAACTATAAAAAAAAAAAAGTTTTGGATCTAGTGGTACTTTAATGAAAGGGGCAGCCAAGTGGATAAAGTGTATACGAGGATAAAAAAAAACAAAAATAGAGCACTCAGCAAGTAAGCACACCCTTGAGCGAGTGTAAAATGTTCATGCTTGACTGGATCATACCTTTAAATCACTCATGTTAATGTCCCGTTACTTATAATTTCCCCTCGTCTGAGTGACAGCCAGTCAATCTAATGCATTATAACAGTTAAGCGCAGAGCTCCAATGTGATTGACACAACTAAATCTGTGTACATAAGGGAAAACTCTGCTTCTCCTAATATACACAATGTACGTACACGGGCCCCGGAGGGCTATAAATACTGGAACAACAAACAGCACAGTGTTAATTTGCTGCGCGTATGATCAAACACTGCTCACCTTATTACTCATCCATATTTTATCTCCTGCTTTTTTTCTTCAACCCTTTAAGCTTTTATTTTCACTCTCTGCTTTGTGACTCTATTTATCAGCATGCACATTATTTATTTTTATTTTTTTTTGTATTGCACGTTGCATGCAAAATTGCCATTTAATATCAAGTGCATCTTGTTTTCTGGGACAAATGTAATGCATTTTTTATGTACAAAAAATTTGGGTGCCTATTAATAAAGATGAAATTATTGAAACATTTGCTTTTGGAGCACTTTACCTGAGTTTGCTGCTAAATCCCACCCGAGGGGGAAATTTATAAAGCCCTGCAGGATCGATTTGCAAATCATTTAATGCTTTTTCACCAAAAGAATTCTTAGGCGAGTTTACCGCATTGATAAATCTGTTGAGACTAGTCATTATTTACTATATGCCAGGCTGTCACAGACCCCACATTCCATCTTCCTCCCCCTCCCCCGCCCACCCCACTCCTTGTTATATCAGCAGTAAAGATAGCAAATACCATCCAGGCCAGGCAAGTGGAAGAAGGATTTTTTGCTGCAAAAAAAGGGGTTGATTAACTAAAGGCAAATAGGATGTTCACTTTGCAAGGGAAGTTGCACATTCCAAGGAAATTTGCCCCAGAGCTTAACCTTCCTGGCGGTATCATTATTTCAGATTTTTGCGTCTCAAAGCGGTACAATTATTTTGCATAGAAATTTGGCGTTTTATATTGTAGGTCTGTAATTCTTAGCAATAACACACTTATATCTGTCCACCAAGAGTCTAGTAGATATCCCGGGTATGATGAAGTTTAAAACACAAAATCATAAATTATAATATAATAAATAAATATAAATAATTAAAAAAAAATATATATAATAATAAAATAAATTTCCCCACGATTCACTATTGCTCAATTCTGCAATTGTTCTTATTTACTATCGCTGTTTTCTAGCTGGTCTAAAGCAACTTTTGACATAAAGGGACACTTTTTGGTTGCTATGGACAATCTCCAGTTTCCAGGCAGATAGAACTGTATATATCATATAAAACTGCATGCAGGGCATTGGACAAAGCATTGGTGACAAAAGGGATGTGAAATGATTTCATACAGTACTGTAATCTGTAAGATTACAGTACTGTATGTGTTATGATTTTTACATTTTTTTAAATTTTCCGCCAGGCTCCGCCCCCGTGCGTCGCGATGCTCGCAGGGAACGGAGCCTGGCACAGAGAGGCTTCGGGCAGAGGACGGAGCCCGCAGACATCGCGGGGAGACATCGCAGGATCCTGGGGACAAGGTAAGTAACGCCGCACCAGGATCCTGAGATGTAATCCCGAGTGTGGCTCGGGGTTACCGCTAATGGTGCTGAAATTTAACCCCGAGCCACACTTGGGAATACCGTCAGGGAGGCTACGGGCTCGTGCCCACAGGACATTTAAAAAAACGCCAGTGCTGCTGCCAGGAAAAAGCAGCGTTAAAAACGCGATTAGTCGCGTTTTTGAATATCGTTTAAAGGTTCTTTTCCACATTTTTGGGCGTTTACGTTTTTTGGTGTTTTTTCAGTAAAAACACTCCCTATAATACAAAAAAACGCCTAAAAATGCCAAATGCGGCTAAACACTTGTTACAGCGTTTAGCAGCATTTAGCCGCGTTTAGCAGCGGTTTTGCGCATTTTTTCTTTTTTATGGCTCAACAGCCTCTGCTTCTGGATGCAGAGGCTGTCGTTTTTTTTTTTTTTCTACTGCCCCTAAACGCTTATGCCACCAAATGTCTCTGACAGTTTACGTGTGCGTGGACACATAGGCTATAATGGAGGGGCGTTTAGAGGCAGTTAAAAAAACGCCCCTAACAGTAGCTGTAAAAACGTCCTGTGTGCATGAGCCCTAAAGTGTTACTAAACCCACAACAGTAAAATCAGTCTGTATTCGCAGTAAAGCATGCTCGTTATACTCACTGTGGAACCTAATGGGTTAATCATCTGCATTGTGTAAATAGGCTGTTTGATCCTGTCTTCTCTGATCCTCCCCTTCTTCCACTGTCCCCTAATAATTTCCTGATAACACAGACTCTATGGAGTCAGGCTGCTTGCACATGCTCACTTTGGTGTGTATTGCTAGAGAGGTTTCTTTTTTTTTTTTCTTGGGAGAGTGCATGTAATTAGCACAGGGCTAATCAACACTGTCTAGACAGAGGGTCAGGGGTCTTGCAGTCTCATAGGATAGTCAGAAAACTCCTCCTACAAGCTTTAACCAGTGCATGGCCGGACACTGATTCAACTACCCTTCCTCCATTCGTAGAGTGCTTTTCATTGCAGGAGCCAGTTGTTTAGCTTCTATGAATGGAGGAGGGGGCAGAAAGGGTGTGAATAGTCAGCACATTAAAAAAAGTGTCTTTGACAGGTCCAGTGGCTTGTATTAACCCCCGCAGCTGCGATCCTCCGATGCTGCATGGTAGTGGTCTCCAAACTGTGGCCTGAGGACTGGATGCTTGATTTTATCTGGCCCTTGGAGCATTATTCGCCTCACTGTCAGCAACAGTGGGGGATAGTTTCTGCCAACGACATCAACAATAGGGATTCGGGCCGAACTTTGGTTCTTCGGACGTTCGGCGAACAACGAACATTATGCGGTGTTCGCGGCAAATTCGAAAGCTGCAGAACCCCGTTAATGTCTATGGGACACTAACATGAAAAACCAAAAGTGCTCATTTTAAAGGCTTATATGCAAGTTATTGTCATAAAAAGTGTTTGGGGACCTGGGTCCTGCCCCAGGGGACATGTATCAATGCAAAAAAAAGTTTCAAAAATGGACATTTTTTCAGGAGCAGTGATTTTAATAATGCTTAAAGTGAAACAATAAAAATGAAATATTCCTTTAATTATCGTGCCTGGGGGTTGTTTATAGTATGCCTGTAAAGTGGCGCATTTTTCCTGTGTTTAGAACAGTACCACAGCAAAATGACATTTCTAAAGGAAAAAAGTAATTTAAAACTGATTGCGGCTGTAATGAATTGTCAGGTCCTCGCAATATAGATAAAACTCATTGAAAAAAACGGCATGGGTCCCCCCCCCCCCCCCCAATCCATTACCAGGCCCTTTGACTTTGTATGTGACTCTTGTCAGCGATCTGTATTTACCATTACCAAAATGTATGCTGTACTTTTTTACTTTGTTTCACTGATCTTCGTGGAACTTAAATACCAAAAGAAAAGATTGATTGGTTCTGAAGTAGTGTACTGTAGTTTGAAGTCAGTAAACAAGTTAAAGTGTATTAGGCTCATGTACAAAGAATGCAGGACTTTTTAGGTGCATTGTTTGGATCAAGTTGCAGTTGGGAACTAGGACTTGCTGGGTGGTTGCAACTTTGTTTATCTGTATGTGTCAGGGCTGGCTCAGCCCTTCCTTCTCTGAGCTGGCCGCTCAGCTGTCGGCTAATTGCCAGCTCTCTTCTCTCTCCACAGTTAACTAGTTGTTGTGGATCTGCTTGTCAGTCCCGCCTATTTAAAGACGTCCAGCTCACTTCATTCCTGCCTTCGCCTTGGTCACATCACAAGAAACCATCTCCTGTGTTCCTGTTTAAAGACGGGCTTTGCTGACATCCCTTCTGGCTCCTTATCCTGCTTGCTGTTCCTCTACTTGGATCCCTGACTTCTGGCCTGGCTGATTACCCGACCTGGTTACTGAACTCTGGCCTGGCTGATTACCCGATCTGGTTACTGAACTCTTTCTTGGCTGACTACCCGATCCGGTTACTGGACTCTGGCTATGCTTTGACTATGCTTACTCTATTTACCTTGTTATTTTTATTAATAAACAAGTGTGATTTTACTGTACTTCTGTCTCGGTCTGGTTCATGGTTTCTGACAGTAGGCGAAGGCCATGAATTCAGAAGATACAGCCAATCCACTTGTTGGTAATATTTTTTCCAGATTGGATGAACAAGATCACCACATGGATCAGTTTGCCCGGCTCACGGCTCAGTCGCACGGCTCACCTGGAATCCCCCACTGTGGCTGCTCCGGTACAACAGTTGCAGGCCGTCCCTGCTGCTGCGCCAGTCTCTGTGCAGGCACCCGCCTTGAGTATTACCTCTTTAAGAGCCCTTTCACACTGGGGCGGGGGGTGGCGTCGGCGGTAAAACGCCGCTATTATTAACGGCGTTTTACCGTCGTTATGCGGCCGCTAGCGGGGCGGTTTTACCCCCCGCTAGCGGCCGAGAAAGGGTTAAATACCACCGCAAAGCACCTCTGCAGAAGCGTTTTGCCGGTGGTATAGCCGCGCCGTCCCATTGATTTCAATGGGCAGGAGCGGTAAAGGA
Source organism: Lithobates septentrionalis (assembly GCA_037952835.1). Lineage (NCBI taxonomy): Eukaryota > Metazoa > Chordata > Amphibia > Anura > Ranidae > Lithobates > Lithobates septentrionalis. Next base: position 865,681 of record JBBDGP010002373.1, read on the forward strand.
GCGGTATACACTCCGCTCCTTCACCGCTCCGAAGATGCTGCTAGCAGGACTTTTTTTACCGTCCTGCCAGCGCATCGCTCCAGTGTGAAAGCCCTCGGGGTTTTCACACTGGAATGCAAGCAGCGGCACTTTCGGGTCGGTTTGCAGGCGCTATTATTAGCGCAATAGTGCCTGCAAACCGCCCCAGTGTGAAAGGGCTCTAAGAGGCATGTCTGGTTCCACCCCGCTTCCCCAGCGATTTGGGGGCGATCCAGTTCAATGCAGAGGGTTTCTCAACCAAGTTGAGATATACTTTGAAATGCTGCCCCAGGTGTTTCCCACGGACAGAAGCAAAGTAGGGTTTGTGATATTTTTGCTTTGTGAGAGAGCCTTGGCCTGGGCTAACCCTCTATGAGAAATGCAAAAACCTGTTGTCTTGAGTTACCCTGAGTTTGTGGCCTCCTTTAAAAGGGTATTTGACGTTCCCGCATGCTCCGCTTCTGCTGCCAAGTGCCTCATGTCCATCAAACAGAGTACGAGAACTGTTGCAGACTACGCCATTGAGTTCCATACTCTGGCAGCAGAGGTTGCTTGGAACAATGAGGCCCTCGTGGCTGCATTTTCTCATGGTCTCTCGGATTCCATCAAGGATGAGATAGCAGCCCGAGATATACCCACTGAGCTGGAGAGCTTGAGCTTGTTTGCCATCCTCATTGACTCCAGACTCAGAGAAAGACTTTCTTTTAAGGAGCGTTTGCGGAAGCCTCCTGTACATTTGCCTCCGAGCTTTGCAATCCCACCTGTGCCTCCCTCACCTCCCATGCCTCCTGGTACCGAGTCGGTCAGTGAAGATGAACCCATGCACTTGGGCTTCACGCGTCTCTCTGCGAATGAGAGAGCCTTTAGGAGGAGGGAGAGATTGTGCCTTTATTGTGGCCAGGCAGGTCACTTTTTGAAGTCTTGTCCTACCCGTCCTGGGAACACCCGAACCTTGAGGTCCTGTCATGGACAGACCCCAGTTATCCAGAAGGATAAGCCCCTGGTTTCGGTCACCCTTTCTTGGGCTGAGTCGTCTATCGAGATACAGGCTCTAATCGACTCTGGGGCTGCAGGCCTGTTCATTGATGCTGCATTTGTATCAAGGCACTCAATTCCACTGCAGCTACGTGACACTCCACTTGCCATTGAGGCTCTTGACGGGAGACCTCTACAGCCTGCCCATGTGACTCATGAGACGGTTCCGTTGTCCATGGCCGTAGGGGCTCTTCACCATGAGATAATCCAATTCCAAGTGATTTCCTCTCCTAAGTTTCCACTGGTTATTGGTTATCCTTGGTTACAGAGGCACAACCCCTATTTTGATTGGCTCCGTGCTGAGGTTCTCTCCTGGTCACCACAATGCAGTGAAACATGCTTCCGGAAGGTAGCCAAGGTCCTCTGTATCTCTTCACTCTCCTCCCTGCCAGAGGAATACCGTGATTTTAGCGATGTCTTTGACAAAGGTCAAGCCGGTAGTTTGCCTCCACACCGGCCGTATGATTGCTCAATTGACCTTCAACCTGGTGCCACTCCCCCTCGTGGTCGGGTTTACCCTTTGTCTGTCTTGGAGAATAAAGCCATGGAGGAGTATGTTGCAGACGCACTTTCTCGAGGTTTCATCTGCAAATCCTCATCTCCTGCTGGTGCTGGTTTCTTCTTTGTGAAGAAGAAGAGCAGTGAACTGAGACCTTGCATTGATTATAGGGGTCTCAATCGTTTCACAATTAAGACTGCCTACCCGATTCTGTTGATTACAGAGTTATTTGACTGCCTCAAGGGAGCAACGGTTTTCACTAAGCTTGATCTGAGAGGGGCTTACAATCTCGTGAAGATTAAGGAGGGCGACGAGTGGAAAAGTGCGTTTAATACCAGAACAGGCTATTATGAGTACCTGGTAATGCCTTTTGGCCTTTGTAACGCCCCGGCAGTTTTCCAGGAATTTATTAACGATGTCCTCCGAGATTTGTTGCAGTTATGTGTGGTGGTTTATCTTGATGATATCCTAATATTTTCCAAGTCCCTGAAGAGCCACCACACAGATGTCTGTTGTGTGCTTCAGAAATTAAGAGAGAACAATCTTTATTGTAAACTGGAGAAGTGTGAGTTCCATCGGGAACAGGTTAAATTCCTGGACTATGTCCTTTCCACTGCTGGTTTTTCGATGGACCCAGAGAAACTTTCGGCAGTCCTTCAGTGGCCTTGACCCATGGGGTTACGTCCTCTGCAGCGTTTCCTGGGTTTTGCCAACTATTATCGGAAGTTTCGTAACTTTTCGTCTCTGGTCAAGCCCCTGACCGATATGACCAGAAAGAATGGTAACCCACAGAGTTGGTCTCCGGAGTCCATTAAGGCCTTTGAAAGTCTCAAGGCTGCCTTTGTTTCTGCTCCTGTGTTGGCACATCCTGATCCTACATTACCTTTTATCCTTGAGGTTGATGCTTCTGAGACTGGTGTTGGTGCCCTTCTGTCTCAACGTCCTACCTCTGAGAGTGCTATGCATCCTTGTGGCTACTTTTTCAAGAAATTGTCACCTGCGGAGTGCAATTACGAGATTGGTGATAGAGAGCTGTTGGCGATCATTTTAGCCCTGAAAGAATGGAGACATCTCCTTGAAGATACCAGTGTTCCGGTTCTCATTCTTACTTACCATAAGAATCTCACTTTTTGTCTGAGGCTAAACGCCTCTCTCCCAGAAGGGCGCGATGGGCTCTTTTCTTGTCAAGTTTCAATTATATTGTCTTATTCTTACCCGGTACTAAGGATGTAAGGGCTGACGCCTTGTCACGACAATTTTCCTCCACTTCCAAGTTGGATTCGGTTCCTGTTCCTATGATTCCTCCTGATCGTATTCTGGCTACGGTTCGCACCAGTCTTACTTCTTCTTTGGGTCACAAAATTCTTGCTGCTCAGGTCCATGCTCCTCCTGAGAAACCTTGCGACAGCTGCTTTGTCCTAGAGTGTCGCAGTACTGCTGTGCTCCAGACTTACTATTCTCCCAAGGTAGCTGGCCACCCTGGGAAGAATGAACTAGTTTGGGCCATTTCCCAACAAATCTGGTGGCCTAGTCTACGTGCTGATGTAACTGCCATCGTAGCCATCCTTATCCTGCTTGCTGTTCCTCTACTTAGATCCCTGACTTCTGGCCTGGCTGATTACCCGATCTGGTTACTGAACTCTGGCTTGGCTGATTACCCGATCTGGTTACTGAACTCTGGCTTGACTGACTACCCGATCCAGTTACTGGACTCTGGCTATGCTTTGACTACGCTTACTCTATTTACCTTTTTATTTTTATTAAAGAAAAAAGGGTGATTTTACTGTACTTCTGTCTCGGTCTGGTTCATGGTTTCTGACAGTATGCCAATATATCATGTGGGGACATGTATAAAATTTTACTTGTTTAATACTTTCCTGACCCTTGCTCTTTGTCTGTTTTACCAGTAATTTCACCACACTTTTTCTTGAAGAAGCCAGAATGGCGAAACATGTTGAAATATAAGCGTGCTGAAAGAATATGCTGTCTATGTATGATGGATAACAACACATGTTTGTTGTAATGCTTTTTAAACTATTTTTGAAATTCAATAAAATTCATAAATTTTAAGTACCTTTTGTGTAACCATATTTCCCTACAGCTATAAAATCCCACATTCTTTTTCCATGTCCCTAGTTCATAATCTCATGGGATGTTGATGCTCTTAGTTTTGCTGATCTGTTGTTGTCCACACAACACACCAGAAGTTAAAGTGTATGTAAACCCTAACAATAAACTTCTCCTATTTGCTCATATTTGGTCTGTTAAATATACTTTTGAAAGTTTTTGTTTTATCTGTGCAATGCTTGAAAAAAAATACCTGTTGAGCCTGGCAAAAATCTTGAGGGCTGATAACTTCCTGTACATGTAATCATTGTTCCCAGTTCTCTCTATAAACTATAGAAAACCTTCTTGATTATCTTACTGAGAAGGGAAGAGTGGTATTCATTCTTTAACCTCCCTGGCGGTTTTCCCAAGTGTGGCTCGGGGTTAAAATTCAGCACCATTAGCGGTAACCCCGAGCCACACTCGGGATTGCATCGCAGGATCCTGGTGCCTCCTTACTTACCTTGTCCCCGGGATCCTGCGATGTCCCCCGCAGTGTCCGCGGGCTCCGTCCTCCTCCGAAGCCTCTCTGTGCCAGGCTCCGTTCCCTGCGAGCGTCGCGACGCACGGGGGCGGAGCCTGGCGGCAAATTAAAAAAAATGTAAAAAGCATAACACATACAGTACTGTAATCTTACAGATTACAGTACTGTATGAAATCATTTCACATCCCATTTGTCCCCAGTGCTCTGGCCCATGCCCTGCATGCAGTTTTATATTGCATATACTGTTCTTTCTGCCTGGAAACTGGAGATTGTCCATGGCAACCAAAAAGTGTCCCTTTACGTCAAAAATGGCTTTAGACCAGCTAGAAAACAGCGATAGTAAATTAGAACACTTGCAGAATTGAGCGATAGTGAATCGTGTGGAAATTTATTTTATTACTATTTATTTTTATTTTTTTTAATTATTATTTTTTTTTTATTATATTATAATTTATGTTTTTGTGTTTCAAACTTTATCATACCCGGGATATCTACTAGACTCTTGTTTGGACAGATTTAAGTGTGTTATTGTTAATAATTACAGACCTACAATATAAAACGCCAAATTTCCATGCAAAATAATTGTACCGCTTTCAGCACCTAAAATCAGAAAGAATCATACCGCCAGGGAGGTTAATTCTGTCCTAGGGTGACAGTGCTCACTCACTGTACTGTAGGGGTTGTAGAGCAGCGCTGTCACCCTAGGACAGGAAGTTTAGTACTGACAGAAGCATTAAATAAAAATAAAGGAAAAGAGCCTGAAAAAACAAAACCAATCCAGTCACCATGTCTATGGAGTAGGGAATGATAGGCTGCGATATATTACATTTTGGTTCTTGGGTTTACTGTGTGTTGGTGATGGACATCTACTAAGAAAGGGAAAACATCCATTGAGCATTGTCAATAGCAATCAGTCATAAATTCTGCTTTAATTACCTAGCTGGCAGCAGATCAATCAAAACAAATCACTAATTGCTTATTGATTGTTGAAGAAAAAGTGTAATTTTTGTTGTCTATCAAGTTTGTGTTCTCCAGAATCACTCTAGGAGGTGAAGTATGTGTAGTCCTGGTGCAGTATATTTGGCCGCACATAACAACTTTTACCAGCTAAAAATAAAAATGATGAAACCCAAAGGGTCTATTTATCAATGTTTTCCCCCAAAATCTAACAGCTACAGGAGTTGATTTACTAAAGGCAAATAGCCTGCACAGATTTCAAGGGAAGTTGCACTTTGCAAGAGATTTATTCCCCAGGGCTTTGTAAACGGAGGGAAGCTCTGCTGACTTCCATCATCCAATCATGTATATGCAAAACGTAATTTCTTTGTTTTCCTTGCATGTGGCTGCATCTTTGCAAGATGATATGTCACCACATTAGCTAAATTCTGGGGAAAGCTCCCTTGCAAAGTCAACAGCCTATTTGCCTTTAGTAAATCAACCCCATAGTGCCTAGATTTCCTCTTAAAGCACTAACATGTGATTGCTTTTACAGGATAATATGTAAAGAATAGTGATGGAGAAAAGGCACAAAAATGGTCATTAAATCCAAAAGTGATGTTTTAGTCATAGGTGGAACCTAGTGGTCTTGGTTAGCCTCTGGCTGTTTTATACTGTATGTCTTGGATATTTCAACAGTAATTCATTTTCTTGACTCTGTTCCTGTCCACTCTGTTCCTGTTCCTGTCCACCTGTGATGTTTCTGCATTCTTGCCCTCCATTGAATATGCCAGCCTCTCTTAAAGTGGTTCTAAAGGCAGAACATTTTTTTGTAATGCATTCCCTGCATTAAGGTAAAAAATATCCCAGTAGTAGTCTTGCCCCGTCACCCCCCTAAATACCTATCTGAGTCCTATCTCGATCCAGTACTGTGCCCATCTACAGCGGCGTTGGTCTCTGTTCCTCTCCTCACAGGACACAGAGGCAGCAGTGAAAGCCCTTGGGTTCTGTTGCTGTCAATCAAATCCCGGGAGAAGGGAGTTGAGGGTGGGGAAGAGCCTCTCTGTCTGTGTCTATGGATGCACACAGCCTGGCTCGGGAGCACGCCCGCATGTCTGCCCGTGCAGTAAGCTGTTTGCTATGGGGACAGACACAGTAAAAGAGGAGCCGAAAACAATAGCGGGGGAACTCTGAAGTGGAGGTTCGGGGTCACTCTATGCACATTCCATATCATTGCACAAAGCAGGTAACTATAGCATGTGTATTATTAGAGAAAAACAAAATCAAACCTTTACAGCCGCTTTAAATTCTTAAAAAAAACAACCAAGAATAAAACACCATTAAATAGATTACAACAGATAGTTAGCTCTAATAACACTAAGAAATAAATCTATAAAACAATAATCAACCAATGAATACTTCAATAACCATGTTCTCGATTTGAGACCATTTATTGCACAAAAAGATTTGTAATATAAAAGTTACCATGGTAAAACTAACCACCCACCATTTCTTAATTTTTTATTTATTTTCTTTATAACTTTTATAGCAAAAACCTTTTTGTACAATAAATGGTTATTGAAATATTCATTGATTGATTGAGGTTTAATAGATTTGTTTCTTATGCCCTGAACACACAATCGGACTTTCCGACAGAAAATGTGCGATCGGAGCTTGTTGTCGGAAATTCCGATCGTGTGTAGGCTCCATCAGACTTTTTCCATCAGAATTTCCAACACACAAAGTTTGAGAGCTGGCTCTAAAATTTTCCGACAACAAAATCCGTTCGCGTAAATTCCGATCGTGTGTAGACAATTCAGACAAACAAAGTGCCACGCATGCTCGGAATCAAGCAGAAGAGCAGCACTGGCTATTGAACTTCATTTTTCTCGGCTCGTCGTACGTGTTGTACGTCACCGCGTTCTTTAAGTTCAGAATTTCCGACCAACTTTGTGTGACCGTGTGTTCGCAAGACAAGTTTGAGCCAACATCCGTCGGAAAAAATCTGATGGATTTTGTTGTCGGAATGTCCGATCGTGTGTACGGGGCATTAATGTTAGTAGAGGTTGTTTTTGGAAGAATTTAAAGGGGCTGTAAAGGTTTGACACACATGTTATACTTACCTGCTCTGTGCAATGGTATGGTATGTGCACCTCCTCTTAAATTAATCACATGGCTATTGAAGTATTCATTGGTTGATTATTGTTCATTTGACTTGTTTCTTATAGTGTGTTAGAGGTTACTATTTGTAGTCTATATAGTGGTGTTTCATTTTCTTGGTTGTTTACTTTACACTCACCATAGAGTCCGGATAGGTTTGGGCAGTGGTTGTCAACCTCTGAGTTAAGGGGGCAGACCTAATAGAGGAATTAAGGGTCAGAGAATGTGGACATGCTACATTGGTGGCTGGGGATATGCTGCAGAAGACAATACGAAACTGGGAACATGTTACATGAGGTCAATACTATTACTCTAATCAATGGTCTTGAGGGCCGCACATCTACGGTTGCCACCTCATCCATTTAAAAATGGAAACCAATTTAATTGCACAGGTTCTGAGTCAAAATTAATGCAGATAAGGCACTAAGTGAGTTTAATTACCACCTTAATAAGCCACAGAACCTGTGTAATTAATATGTGTTCTGTTTAACCGCTTCAGCCCTGGAAGATTTTATCCCCTTCCTGAACCAGAGCACTTTTTACGATTCGGCACTGCGTCGCTTTAACTGAAAATTGCGCGGTCATGCGACGTTGCACCTCGACAAAATTGACGTTCTTTTTTCCCACAAATAGAGCTTTCTTTTGGTGGTAATTGATCACCTCTGCAGTTTTTATTTTTTGCGAAATAAACAAAAAAAGAGCGACAATTTTGAAAAAAAAGCAATATTTTGTTACTTTTTGCTATAATAAATATCCCCCAAAAATATATAAAAAAACAATTTTTTTCCTCAGTTTAGGCCGATATGTATTCTTCTACATATTTTTGGTAAAGTATATTGATTGGTTTGCGCTAAAGTTATAGCATCTACAAAATAGGGGATAGATTTATGGCATTTTTATTTATTTATTTTTTATTAGTAATGGCGGTGATCTGCGATTTTTATCATGACTGCGACATTATGGCGGACACATCGGACACTTTTGACACTATTTTGGGACCATTGTCATTTATACAGCGATCAGTGCTATAAAAATGCACTGATTACAGTGTAAATGACACTGGCAGGGAAGGGGTTAAACACTAGGGGGCAATGAAGGGGTTAAGTGTGTCCTAGGGAGTGATTGTAATTGTGGGGGGTGGGCTACCACTCACATGACAGAGATCACTGCTCCCGAAGACAGGGAGCAGTGATCTTTGTCATGTCACAAGGCAGAACGGGGAAATGCCTTGTTTACATAGGCATCTCCTTGTTCTGCGGCTCCGTGACACGATCGCCGGGAGAGTGGCAGACATCGAGTCCGCGGACCCCGCCAATTAAAGGGGATGTACAAGTACGCCTTTTTACCCACCGCTGCCATTGTGCTGATGTATATTGGCGTGCAGCGGTTGGCAAGTGGTTAAAGGGATGAGGTGGCAACCCTACACCCCTCATATACCACAGGGCCGCAGGTTGGGCACTAGGGGGTTAGGGGGTATGTTAGGCCTTTATTCTGAATATGTACATTTTTCATAGAAATAAAAAAATAAAACATACATCAATCAATATGGGAACCACTGATAACCATAAGGAGAGTCCCCAAGAGCTAAATGAAAATTTTCGGTATCTGTGAAGGTTTTCATGTATCCAGGTCATAGTACAGATAGTGGTCGTTAGTTACATTCCACTGGACTTGTTCTGTAATGTTAAAGACATTTTGCAGTTCATCCATACTTCTTCAGTTCTAATGAGTGTCAGGAAAATCTCTGTAAAAAATGCTGAACTATCAGTTCTAGGTAGATTGACCCTTCAGAATGTTACAATGTGTAGGGTTTCAGCTTAAAGTTGAAATCCTAGACTAGTACCATTCACTATACATAACATACACTTTGGATAAAGGATTTTACGCATAACCCTTATTATGTAAGCCTTGACATATCTGTATATATTATTTTGAACAGTAACAATGTTTATTGAGCAATATTAGAATCACTCCAAATAAAATATGTCTTACACAGCTAGGGCTGTTTTTGATGGGATTTAATAGTAACCCAGATAGCAAGTAATTGTGCTGCAAGTTTGAAAATTAATTTGCTAAGCTATTGCTAGACTTGCCAGGCTTCACAAGTTTGTTGCACAATTGCAGCAAGTCTGCATTGTATGACTCCATGAATGAATGAATGAATGAATGAATGATTTGTAAAGCGCTGCAAATGCAAACTGAATCGCCTCAAGGCGCTAGATGCGTTCTGTGTTGTCAGCTTCTTAGAAGAGGTAGGTCTTGAGTTTTTTCCTGAAGGCCTGATGGTTTTCTTCCATGCGGATGTAAGTCGGAAGAGCGCTCCATAGCCGTGGTCCTTGGACTGCGAATCTTCGTTCTCCCTTTGAACTTTCAATTTCAACAGATCAACTGGTTTATTTCTTTGTAAACATTCTGCAAGTCTCTTGCAAGTTCTGGTTCAGTTATGTTGTGTAATAGTCATCCCACCACAGGAGTCACTGTGGTTTAATTTTCATCATTGCTCCCTGCTGTGTGCAAGGTGTTTCTTTAACCACTTAAGACCCAAGCCTCTTTCTGAGATTTGGTGTTTACAAGTTAACCGCTTCAGCCCCGGAAGATTTTACCCCCTTCCTGAACAGAGCGTTTTTTGCGATTCGGCACTGCGTCGCTTTAACTGACAATTGCGCGGTCGTGCGACGTTGCTCCCAAACAAAATTGACGTCCTTTTTTTCCCACAAATAGAGCTTTCTTTTGGTGGTATTTGATCGCCTCTGCAATTTTTATTTTTTGCGCTATAAACAAAAGAAGAGCGACAATTTTGAAAAAACGCATTATTTTTTACATTTTGCTATAATAAATATCCCCCAAAAATATATATAAAAAAAATTTTCTCCTCAGTTTAGGCCGATCGTATTCTTCTACATATTTTTGGTAAAAAAAAATCGCAATAAGCGTTAATTGATTTTTTTGCGCAAAAGTTATAGCGTTAACTAAATAGGGGATAGTTTTATGGCATTTTTATTAATAATTTTTTTTTACTAGTAATGGCGGCGATCAGCGATTTTTATTGTGACTGTGACATTATGGCGGACATGTCGGACATTTTTGACACATTTTTGGGACCATTGTCATTTATACAGCGATCAGTGCGATTAAAAATGCACTGATTTCTGTTTAAATGACACTGGCAGTGAAGGGGTTAACCACTAGGTGGTGGGGAGGGGTTAAATGTGTCCTAGGGGAGTGATTACTAACTGTAGGGGGATGGGCTAGCAGTGTCATTACTCTGATCACTGCTCCCGATGACAGGGAGCTGTGATCAGTGACACTTGTCACTAGGCAGAACGGGGAGATGCTGTTTACATCAGCATCTCCCCGTTCGTCCTCTCTGTGAGGCGATCGCGGGTATCCCCGCGGCAATCGAGTCCGCGGGACCCGCAACCCGACTCACAGAGCTCCCGGCCGGCACGCACGCAATGGCACGGCGGGGAATTCAAATGGACGTACCTGTAAGTCCATTTGCCCAGCCGTGCCATTCTGCCGACGTACATCGGCGTGCGCCGGTCGGGAACCGGTTAAAAAACTTTTTTTTTTTGCTGGAAAATTACTTAGAACCACCAAACATTATATATTTTTTTCTAACACCCTAGAGAATAAAATGGCGGTCGTTGCAATACTTTCTGTCACACCGTATTTACACAGCGGTCTTACAAGCGCACTTTTTTTTGAAGAAAAAAATAAGACAAAAGTGAAGTTAGCCCAATTTTTTTTTATATTATGAAAGATAATGTTACGCCGAGTAAATTGATACCCAACATGTCACGCTTCAAGATTGCGCCCGCTCGTGGAATGGCGATAAACTTTTACCCTTAAAAATCTCCATAGGCGATGTTTAAAAAATTCTACAGGTTGCATGTTTTGAGTTACGGAGGAGGTCTAGGGCTAGAATTATTGCTCTCACTCTAACGATTGCGGAGATACCTCACATTTGAACACCATTTTCATATGCGGGCGCTGCTCAGGTATGCTTTATTTTTCATTTTTACACTGTTCTTTTTTTTTTTCAAAAATGTGTCACTTTTATTCCTATTACAAGGAATGTTAACATCCCTTGTAATAGAAAAAAAGCATGACAGGACCTCTTAAATATGAGATCTGGGGTCAAAAAGACCTCAGATCTCATATTTACACTAAAATGCAATAAAAAAAAAAAATGTTGTTTAAAAAAAAATAAAAATGTTGCTTTAAGAGCTATGGGCGGAAGTGACGTTTTGACATCACTTCCGCCCTGCAATGGTATGGAGATGAGTGGGGGCCATCTTCCCCTCACTCATCTCCTTACCACAGACGTGACAATATCCCATTGGTGGAGCACAATTTAGAATGATTTATTTTTCCTTGTTTATATGCTAACAGCTCACCTTAAACAAAGACCACAACAGGTCTAGTGGTACTTTTAGGAGAGGAGAGTGGAGTGGAATGTGATTTTCCATAAAGGAACCATATATAAAAGCCATGTCAGACCAGCTGTGGATTTCGATGCAGGCGAGGAGAGGAGAGTGGAATGTGAACTACCATTAAGGATTTGTATACCAAAGCGGCGCTAGACCTGTTGTTGGATTTCACCTGTTGTGAAATCCCAGGAAAAATCCAAGAAAGTGATAATAATACTCCTGGATTATTCCTGGCATTGCAAAATGGACTGCAAATATTTTGAACACATATGAATTTTTGATGCATGCACTTTACTAATGAATAATATTTTCTTGCAATAAGCACTTTTTGTTCACTGTGTCAGCACACCATTTTTTCTTTTGCACTTTTTTTAACAGCATTTACACTTTAATCGATTCATAGAAACAAATAATTTTTGTTTGATAGATGAATTATTTTATGCAATGACACAGGTTTTATCATTATATATGATTGTTGGATTGAATGTATTTCACATGTGTACAGTAAGGGATTAGGTTAATAGCAGTGGGGTCACTATCTCCAAATTGTGGGATTATAGTTTTGCGCTACTTGCTGCTTTTTTCTTGCCAAAAATGGAGACTTGCAGAGCTCTTGCTGTAGACTCACCACTGCAACTTTGCTCTTGCTAGAGAGTTGCTACAAATTGGAAAAGTGTCAACTAGAACTTGTACTTCAAGTGCTCTGCAAGTGTACAACTTGCCAGGGAAGATATGCAGCAAGTTCACAAGACTTAAGCCTCGTACACACGATCGGACTTTCCGACGGGAAATGTGTAGGGATGAGCCGAACACCCCCCTGTTCGGTTCGCACCAGAACATGCGAACAGGAAAAAAGTTCGCTCGAACACGCGAACACCGTTAAAGTCTATGGGACACGAACATGAATAATCAAAAGTGCTAATTTTAAAGGCTTATATGCAAGTTATTGTCATAAAAAGTGTTTGGGGACCTGGGTCCTGCCCCAGGGGACATGGATCAATGCAAAAAAAAGTTTTAAAAACGGCCGTTTTTTCAGGAGCAGTGATTTTAATAATGCTTAAAGTCAAACAATAAAAGTGTAATATCCCTTTAAATTTCATACCTGGGGGGTGTCTATAGTATGCCTGTAAAGGGGCGCATGTTTCCCGTGTTTAGAACAGCCTGACAGCAAAATGACATTTGGAAGGAAAAAACTCATTTAAAACTACCCGCGGCTATTGCATTGCCGTCAATACACATAGAAGTTCATTGATAAAAACGGCATGGGAATTCCCCACAGGGAAACCCTGAACCAAAATTAAAAAAAAAAAAAATGAAGTGGGAGTCCCCCTAAATTCCATACCAGGCCCTTCAGGTCTGGTATGGATATTAAGGGGAACCCCGGCCAAAATTTTTTTAAAAAAATGACGTGGGGTTCCCCCTAAATTCCATACCAGACCCTTCAGGTCTGGTATGGATTTTAAGGGGAACCCCGCGCCAAAAAAAAAAAAAAAAACGGCGTGGGGTTCCCCCAAAAATCCATACCAGACCCTTATCCGAGCACGCAACCTGGCAGGCCGCAGGAAAAGAGGGGGGGACGAGAGTGCGGCCCCCCCCTCCTGAACCGTACCAGGCCACATGCCCTCAACATTGGGAGGGTGCTTTGGGGTAGCCCCCCAAAACACCTTGTCCCCATGTTGATGAGGACAAGGGCCTCATCCCCACAACCGTGGCCGGTGGTTGTGGGGGTCTGCGGGCGGGGGGCTTATCGGAATCTGGAAGCCCCCTTTAACAAGGGGACCCCCAGATCCCGGCCCCCCCCCTGTGTGAAATGGTAAGGGGGTACTTACCCCTACCATTTCACTAAAAAAGTGTCAAAATAGTTAAAAATGACAAGAGACAGTTTTTGACAATTCCTTTATTTAAATGCTTCTTCTTTCTTCCTTCATCTTCTTCTTCTGGTTCTTCTGGCTCTTCTGGTTCTTCCTCCGGCGTTCTCGTCCAGCATCTCCTCCGCGGCGTCTTCTATCTTCTTCTCCTCGGGCCGCTCCGCACCCATGGCATTGGGGGGGAGGCTCCCGCTCTTCTCTTCATCTTCTTCTTCATCCTCTTCTCTTCTTCCTTCTTCTCTTCTTCTCTGTTTCTCTTCTTAATTTTCTTCTCCGGGCCGCTCCGCATCCATGCATGGAGGGAGGCTCCCGCTGTGTGACGGCGTCTCCTCATCTGACGGTTCTTAAATAACAGGGGGCGGGGCCACCCGGTGACCCCGCCCCCTCTGACGCACGGGACATGACGGGACTTCCCTGTGGCATTCCCCGTGACGTCACAGGGAAGTCCCGTCAAGTCACCGTGCGTCAGAGGGGGGCGGGGTCACCGGGTGGCCCCGCCCCCCGTTATTTAAGAACCGTCAGATGAGGAGACGCCGTCACACAGCGGGAGCCTCCCTCCATGCATGGATGCGGAGCGGCCCGGAGAAGAAAATTAAGAAGAGAAACAGAGAAGAAGAGAAGAAGGAAGAAGAGAAGAGGATGAAGAAGAAGATGAAGAGAAGAGCGGGAGCCTCCCCCCCAATGCCATGGGTGCGGAGCGGCCCGAGGAGAAGAAGATAGAAGACGCCGCGGAGGAGATGCTGGACGAGAACGCCGGAGGAAGAACCAGAAGAGCCAGAAGAACCAGAAGAAGAAGAAGATGAAGGAAGAAAGAAGAAGCATTTAAATAAAGGAATTGTCAAAAACTGTCTCTTGTCATTTTTAACTATTTTGACACTTTTTTAGTGAAATGGTAGGGGTAAGTACCCCCTTACCATTTCACACAGGGGGGGGGCCGGGATCTGGGGGTCCCCTTGTTAAAGGGGGCTTCCAGATTCCGATAAGCCCCCCGCCCGCAGACCCCCACAACCACCGGCCACGGTTGTGGGGATGAGGCCCTTGTCCTCATCAACATGGGGACAAGGTGTTTTGGGGGGCTACCCCAAAGCACCCTCCCAATGTTGAGGGCATGTGGCCTGGTACGGTTCAGGAGGGGGGGGGCCGCACTCTCGTCCCCCCTCTTTTCCTGCGGCCTGCCAGGTTGCGTGCTCGGATAAGGGTCTGGTATGGATATTTGGGGGAACCCCACGCCGTTTTTTTTTTTTTTTTGGCGCGGGGTTCCCCGTAGCCTCCCTGGCGGTTTTCCCGAGTGTGGCTCGGGGTTACATTTCAGGACCATTAGCGGTAACCCCGAGCCACACTCGGGATTACATCGCAGGATCCTGGTGCCTCCTTACTTACCTTGTCCCCGGGATCCTGCGATGTCCCCCGCAGTGTCCGCGGGCTCCGTCCTCCTCCGAAGCCTCTCTGTGCCAGGCTCCGTTCCCTGCGAGCGTCGCGACGCACGGGGGCGGAGCCTGGCGGCAAATTCAAAAAAATGTAAAAATCATAACACATACAGTACTGTAATCTTACAGATTACAGTACTGTATGAAATCATTTCACATCCCATTTGTCCCCAGTGCTCTGGTCCATGCCCTGCATGCAGTTTTATATTGCATATACTGTTCTTTCTGCCTGGAAACTGGAGATTGTCCATAGCAACCAAAAAGTGTCCCTTTACGTCAAAAATGGCTTTAGACCAGCTAGAAAACTGCGATAGTAAATTAGAACACTTGCAGAATTGAGGGATAGTGAATCGTGTGGAAATTTATTTTATTACTATTTATTTTTATTTTTTTTAATTATTATTTTTTTTTTATTATATTATAATTTATGTTTTTGTGTTTCAAACTTTATCATACCCGGGATATCTACTAGACTCTTGTTTGGACAGATTTAAGTGTGTTATTGTTAATAATTAAATACCTACAATATAAAACGCCAAATTTCATTGCAAAATAATTGTACCGCTTTCAGCACCTAAAATCAGAAAGAATCATACCGCCAGGGAGGTTAAAATCCATACCAGACCTGAAGGGTCTGGTATGGAATTTAGGGGGAACCCCACGTCATTTTTTTTTTTAAATTTTGGCCGGGGTTCCCCTTAATATCCATACCAGACCTGAAGGGCCTGGTATGGAATTTAGGGGGACTCCCACTTCATTTTTTTTTTTTTAATTTTGGTTCGGGGTTTCCCTGTGGGGAATTCCCATGCCGTTTTTATCAATGAACTTCTATGTGTATTGACGGCAATGCAATAGCCGCGGGTAGTTTTAAATGAGTTTTTTCCTTCCAAATGTCATTTTGCTGTCAGGCTGTTCTAAACACGGGAAACATGCGCCCCTTTACAGGCATACTATAGACACCCCCCAGGTATGAAATTTAAAGGGATATTACACTTTTATTGTTTGATTTTAAGCATTATTAAAATCACTGCTCCTGAAAAAACGGCCGCTTTTAAAACTTTTTTTTGCATTGATCCATGACCCCTGGGGCAGGACCCAGGTCCCCAAACACTTTTTATGACAATAACTTGCATATAAGCCTTTAAAATTAGCACTTTTGATTTCTCCCATAGACTTTTAAAGGGTGTTCCGCGGCATTCGAATTTGCCGCGAACACCCCAAATTGTTCGGTGTTCGGCGAACTTGCGAACAGCCAATGTTCGAGTCGAACATGAGTTCGACTCGAACTCGAAGCTCATCCCTAGAAATGTGTGATGATGGGCTGTTGGCAGAAATTCCGACCGTGTGTACGCTCCATCGGGCAATTGTTGTTGGATTTTCCGCCCACAAATGTTGGATGGCAGGTTTTCAAATTTTCCGCGAACAAATGTGTGTCGTCGGATTGTCCGATCGTGTGTACACAAGTCCGTCGGACAAAAGTCCAAAGTACAAACACGCTTGCTCAGAAGCAAGGACGAGCCAGAAGCGGTCGGTCTTGTAAACTAGCGCTCGTAATGGAGATTTAACATTCGTGACGCAGCAAATTATGAGATCTCGAAATGCAGCGCACAATTCTCTTCTTCTTTAATGGGATAATAATGAAGCTGCTTTGCTGGTGATACTGATGGAGTTATTGCAAACAAATTTTCAAAGGCTTTTTTTTATAGTGATATCAAGAAATATATTATTATGCTTTTTTGTTTAATTATTTGGACAAGTTACCACAACACCATTACCTCGTCATTTTTTAAGATCAAAGATACAACTATGTTGGTGTCCCTTGTCAATTTTACATTGTATTTTTTAAAATGTAACTGCCTACTCCCAAACTGTCATTTGAAGTAAAACACATAGCCAAGTATTATTCTCCACAATTTTTTTATTGTGCATGAAAAAAAACAAACAAATAAAATTAGACCTGCTATCTGCCAATAGAACTTAACCAAAAAGTGCATTCTATGCATCCAAAAATATAGAAAATATAACAAATCAAATCATTACTCAACCAAAAAAATAATGTCAAAACAATAACTCCAAGGCCAATAATAAATAACACGTTATCTCCTCCGATTCTGCAACATGTCTGGCTGACGAACGGCCGCTCAGAAATGAACTGAACAGCACGAAATGAAAAGCGCAAACTGAAAAGCGCTAAATGAAAAACACGGAAAGAAAAGCGCAAATCAACACTTACCAAACTTCTACTAACACAAAATTAGCAGAAGAAGCCCAAAGGGTGGCACTAAAGAGCTGCAAAACCATGTAGTACATCTAGTGCGTCACTGCGTTCGTAATTGTTGGCCAACAATTGTGTGGCCATGTGTATGCAAGACAAGTTTGCCCTTCGGACAAAATTCCACGGTTTTGTTGGCCAACAATCCTAACATGTGTACGAGGCTTTACAAATACTGCCACAAATGTGTGGCAAGTTATCCTTGCTATCTGGGTAATAGCTTCTTAGGCCCCTTTCACACGAGGCGGGCTCAGTTTCTACGGAGCCCGCCTCGGTCCGCCGGCTCAGCGGAAGATCTGCCCGTTGATCTCCGCTGAGCCGGCGGATGACAGGTCCCTCTCTGCTCACTGAGCGGGGAGGGGCTTGTCAGGCGCCGCTGCCCCCTATGGAGGGATCGGACGAAAACGGACAGCGTGTCCGTTTTTGTCAGATCTCCCCTGATCCGATCCGCCAGCGACGGACCTGGACGTAGGGCCATCCGTCTGCTCTTCAGCGGATCGGACCGGGTCGGATGTCAGCGGACGTGTCTCCGCTGATATTCGACGCTCCATAGACTAACATGGAGCTCCCGTTCAGGTCCGCCGTCAAAACTGACAGGCGGACCTGAACAGTCCGATCGTGTGAAAGGGGCCTGAGGGTTAGGGAAAATACTTCTATACTTTTTTATACTTTTATACTACTATACTAATGCTATCATGGACCGGCCAAAAACGTCTCCTCATCAGACTCAAAAGAAGAAAAAAAAACAAGCAAGGAAAAAGTTAAATAAAAAGGCAAAGTAAGGCACAAATAACAATCAAATACACAAAAAAAGGGATAAAAACACAAATACAAAGGATATTAAATTAACTAAACAAACCTAAATCCCCCCAACCCCCACAAAAAACCCTCCAAATAATGAGAAAAACAAAACTATAGATCAAAAGCAAATTTCACTAATGAGGTTCAAAGGGCAACATTGATCCGCTTATCGCTAGGAATACAAAATAAAATGTAAGTCAAATATTTCCTAACGTAAAGTAATCTGAAGTATATCCATATCAAGTTGCCATACCAAAAGGTACAAATTGAGATAAATGTAAAGAAGCTGGAGAAGTGAAATTCATGTGAATTTATGATGGCTGCTGCAGGTAATGAGAACTTGCTATTAAATGAAGTGCATATTCAATAATGAAAATATTGTAATTGTGATGCACGGTAAAACATCGTGATTACCTAATTACATAGCAGAAGCCCTGGAGATATAATTATAGATGAAAGATGATCTGAGGTAGAAGTAATATACATAATCTGCAATTTAAAGACAAGTTGTGTTCCTCTGAAGGAGAACCCCACACAATGTCCCCAAATAACTTTGCCATGAAATAGGGAGGGGGCACATCTTTTTAAAACACCTGCTGCTTTCTGAAGACAAAATAAAACTTAGACATTTACATAAAGGCATGAGTGATTTTAAAAAGTAGCCCATCGATAAAACTAGATAAAAGGAGCCACCAACTGATGTTCAAGCATTTAGCCCAGGGATCTTCAAACTACGGCCCTCCAGCTGTTGTGGAACTACACATCCCATGAGGTACTGTAGAACTCTGACTTTCACAGACATGACTAGGAATGATGGGAATTGTAGTTCCTGAACAACTGGAGGGCCATAGTTTGAAGACCTCTGATTTTCTAGCCAATATACCCAAAGTTAATCTAGGATAATAAGAGTGCAATGCCCTTTTCCTCCTGTGTGGATATACATGTTATAGCTTAGGCATGATGTATTAAAAAGGTAGCATATACAATTTAGACCTTCCAACCTTGTGGTAACAGTTTGTAGAAGACCCGCTTCTTTTTTCAACATGACTGTGCTTCTGAGCACAAAGTTAGCTCCATAAAGACATGGTTTGACAAGTTCTGTGTGGAGGAACTTGATTACTATTCACAGAGCCCTGACCTCAAACCTATTGAACACAAGGTAAATCAAAGTACTGCACTACTATAGATATATAAATAACATAAACGAAAAATAATAAATCAATCCAAAAATGTGCCTATTCCAGTGAGTAAATATGAATTCAGTGCAATAAAGTCCATGCAATACCAAAGTATGAGTGAGTCCAAAATCCCACACCAAGGACGTCTCCACTACCAGATAAACACTTCAAGGAGCTTACCAGATATATATGACCCTCATGTTATACAGTTAGGTCCATATATATTTGGACACAGGCACAATTTTCATACTTTTGGCTCTGTATTCCACCAAAATAAAATTAAAACGAAACAATCCAAATGAGTTTGCAGACTCAGCTTTAATTCAAGGGGTTGAACATTAATATCAAGTACAAATTTTAGGAACTGCAACCATTTTTATACACAGTCCCCCCATTTTCAGGGGCTCAAATGTCATTGGACAAATTAATGTAATCCTAAATAAAATGTTCATTTTTAATATTTTGTCGAGAATCCTTTACTGGCAATGACTGCCTGAAGTCTGGAACCCATGGACATTACCAAAGTCTGGGTTTCCTCCCTTCTGATGCTTTGTCAGGCTTTTACTGCAGCTGTCTTCAGATCTTTGTTTGTGGGTCTTTCTGCCTTTAGCTTTGCCTTCAGCAAGTGAAATGCATGCTCAATTGGGTTGAGATCAGGTGATTGACTTGGCCATTGCAGAATATTCCACTTCTTTTCCTTCAAAAGCTCCTGGGTTGCTTTGGCAGTGTGTTTTGGATCATTGTCCAACTGTACTGTGAAGTGCCGTCCAATCAACTTTGCTGCATTTGGCTGAATCTGGGCTGACAGTATATTTCTAAACACTTCAGAATTCATCCGGCTGCTTCTGTCTTCTGTCACATCATCATA
This sequence comes from Lithobates septentrionalis, assembly GCA_037952835.1. NCBI lineage: Eukaryota > Metazoa > Chordata > Amphibia > Anura > Ranidae > Lithobates > Lithobates septentrionalis. The sequence continues at coordinate 885,766 of JBBDGP010002373.1, forward strand.
AAACATCAATGATCCAGTGCCACTGGAAGCCATGTCCTTGCCATCACACTGCCTCCACCATGTTTTACAGATGACACTGTGTGCTTTGGATCATGAGCTGTTCCAAGCCTTCTCCACACTTTTTTCTTCCCGTCATTCTGGTACAGATTAATCTTAGTTTCATCCGTCCAAAGAATGCTTTTCGAGAACTGGCCTGGCTTATTTTTTTTTGCAAAATCTAATCCGGCTTTTCTATTCTTCAGGCTTATAAATGGTTTGCACCTTGTGGTGATCCCTCTGCTTTTTGCTCTTGTGAAGTCTTCCCTTGATTGTAGATGCCACCTCTGGAGAGTGTCCTTCACTTGTCTGGATGTTGTGAATAGGTTTTTCTTTACCATAGAGAGGATCCTGCAATCATCCACCACTGTTATCTTCTGTGCATGTCCAGGCCTTTTTATGTCGCTGAGCTCACCAATGCATTCTTCTTTCCTCAGAATGTACCAAACTATTGATTTTGCCACTCCTAATGTTGCTGCTATCTCTCTGATGGATTTGTTTAGTTTTTGAAGCCTAATGTCGCGTACACACGAGCGGACTTTACGGCAGACTTTGCCCGGCGGACGAGATTTGGTCGGACAATTCGATCGTGTGTGGGCTTCAGCGGACTTTGTTTTCTCAAAAGTTGGACAGACTTAGATTTGAAACATGTTTTAAATTAATCCGTTGAAATCGAGTCCGGTCGAAAAGTCCGCCGTCTGTATGCTAGTTCGACGGACATAAAGCCACGCTAGGACAGCTATTGGCTACTGGCTATGAACTTCCTTGTTTTAGTCCGGTCGTACGTCATCACGTACGAATTTGACGGACTTTGGTGGATTGTGTGTAGGCAAGTCCGTTCATTCTGAAAGTCTGTCGTAAAGTACGTCGAAAAGTCCGCCGGGCAAAGTCTGCCGTAAAGTCCGCTCGTGTGTACGCAGCATTACAATGGCCTGTTTTATTTGCATGGTGCTATCTCTCAGATGGATTTGTTTCGTTTTTGAAGCCTTACAATGGCCAGTTTCATTTGCATGGACAGATCCTTTGCTTAATGTAGCAATCTTTCAGCCTAAAGAATGCAAATGTGACAGAGCTGTTAGTTTTTAATAATGTGTAAGGGCATTTACTTTCAAAAATAAATATTTTATGATCCTACTCTATTTGGAGCACTTGGTCTGCTTTCTTTTTTTTTTTATAAACCTGCTCACATTGAACGAGGATTGGTGGGCACTTGTGAAATCTTTTCCCTTTGAGGTGTCCTGATGCTGTTGGAGAGGGAGAAATCTGGGGTAACCATTAATATATCCACACTGCGCAATATATGACTTCTCTATAACTTGAGGGTCACAGTTGTCTGTTAAGCCTCTTGGAGTGTTTATCTGGTGGTGGAGACACATTCTTGGCATGGGATTTTGGATTCACTTATGCTTTGTTATTGCATGGGCTTTATCGCACTGAATGTATATTTACTCACTGGAATAGGCACATTTTTGGATTAATTGATTAAATAATTTTTGTTTATGTTATTTATAGTGCCTTGAAAAAGTATTCACACCCCTTGATATCTTCCACATTTTGTTATGTTACAACCAAAAAGGTAAATGTATTTTATTGGGATTTTATGTGATAGACCAACATAAAGTGGCACATAATTGTGAAGTGGAAGGAAAATGATAAAAGGTTTTCAACATTTTTTACAAATAAATATCTGAAAAGTGTTGCCTGTATTTGTATTCAGCCCCCTTTACTCTGATACCCAATTGCCTTCAGAAGTCACCTAATTAGTAAATAGAGTCTACCTGAGTGTAATTTAATCTCAGTATAAATACAGCTGTTCTGTGAAGCTCTCAGCAGTTTGTTAGAGAACCTTAGTGAACAAACCGCTTCATGAAGGCCAAGGAACAGACCAGACAGGTCAGGGATAAAGTTTTGGAGAAGTTTAAAGCAGCGTTAGGTTATAAAAAAAAATATTCCCAAGCTTTGAACATCTCTCGGAGCACTGTTCAATCCATCATCCAAAAATGGAAAGAGTATGGCACAACTGCAAACCTACCAAGACATGGCCGTCCACCTAAACTGACAGACTGGGCAAGCAGAGCATTAATCAGAGAAGCAGCCAAGAGGCCTATTGTAAATCTGGAGGAGCTGCACAGATCCACAGCTCAGGTGGGAGAATCTGTCCACAGGACAACTATTAGTCGTGCACTCCACAAATCTGACCTTTATGGAAGAGTGGCAAGAAGAAAGCCATTTCTGATAGAAAGCCAAAAGAAGTCCCATTTGCAGTTTGCGAGAAGCCATGTGGGGGACACAGCAAACATGTGGAAGAAGGTGCTCTGTTCAGATGAGACCAAATTTTTAAATTTTGTCCTAAAAGCAAAACGCTGTGTGTGGTGGAAAACTAACACTGCACAACACCCTGAACACGCCATCCTCACCGTAAAACATGGTGGTGGCAGCCTCATGTTGTGGGGATGCTTTTCTTCAGCAGGGAAAGGGAAGCTGGTCAGAGTTGATGGGAAGATAGATGGAGCCAAATACAGGGTAAACTTAAGCCTTGTACACACGATCAGATAATTGGACAAATTTTCATCAGTTTTTTGTTGGATGCTAGTCTCAAATCGAAAGTGAAGAGGGTACTCACCATCAGAAAATTTTCGGATGACAGAATTCAACGTCAGAAGTGATGTAATGTGTTTAATTGTTTTGTATGTGTTCTTTCATTTCTGAGCATGCCTAGTCTCGCTCTTCAGATTTTTTTTGGGCAGAAAACTATACTAATGAAAAGAAAATCGGACGTTGTGGTCACATCAGACAAAAATTTGGGAGCCTGCACATGCAGTTTTTGTCTGACGAAAATTCGTAATTGGCTTTCAAAAGCAGCATACTAACGATCAGAAAATCAGCAGATCATTCATTGGACGAAATTTAACTTCAGATTTTGTGACCGTGTGTACAGGCCTAAAGCCCCTTTCACACTTATACGACTTCAAAGTGGCGCGATTTTACTGCGATTTTGCGGCGGCTATTTTGTCGCGATTTTACCGTGATTTGGGAGCAGTACTACTTTGTACTACTTTGCCATAACTTTGGCATTAACAAATGAAAACATACAGTAGTTGGTATGAATCATGAGGGGGAACTCCGCACCAAATTTTAAATAAAAAACGGGCGTGGGTTCCCCCCCAGGGGCATATCAGGCCCTTAGGTCTGGTATGGATTGTAAGGGGAACCCCCCTACACCAAAAAATTGGCGTGGGGGTCCCCCCAAAACCCATACCAGACCCTTATCCGAGCACGCAGCCCAGCTGGTCAGGAAAGGGGGTGGGGACGAGCGAGCGCCCCCCCCTCCTGAACCATACCAGGCCGCATGCCCTCAACATGGGGGGGGTGCTTTGGGGGCAGGGGGGCTCCTTGCGGGCCCCCCCCACCCCAAAGCACCTTGTCCCCATGTTGATGAGGACAAGGGCCTCTTCCCGACATCCCTGGCCGTTGGTTGTCGGGGTCTGCGGGCGGAGGGCTTATCGGAATCTGGGAGCACCCTTTAATGAGCCCCCTACCCTATGTGAATGAGTATGGGGTACATGGTACCCGGCCTCTTCTCCCGGTGTTCGGCCTCTTCTCCCGGTGTCCAGTTCTTCTGCCGGGCCCCTCCGCTATCTTCTCACGCTCTTTTGCTAGCAGGGGCCCGGTCTTCTGCGCTGTCTTGTCCCCTCTTCTCTTCTTCCGATGTTCAATCAATGCTCTCTCCTGCTGGAATGCTGTGTGCAAGCCACGCAATCACTTATATAGGCGGTGACCCCGCTCCCTTATGAGGTCACAGACCCGGGGCATGCTGGGACTGTGCCGTCATAAGAGGGCGTGGTCTTTGGGTGATGTCCCCGGAGCTGCCAATAAATTAATTTTGAAAACCTGTGTACTGTTTTTTCATTGACACTTTTTTCCCTAGGTGAATGGGTAGGGGTACAATGTACCCCATACTCATTCACAAAGGGTGGGGGCCAGGATCTGGGGGCCCCCTTATTAAAGGGGGCTCCAGGATTCCGATAAGCCCCCCCGCCCGCAGACCCCGACAACCAAGGGCCAGGGTTGTCGGGAAGAGGCCCTTGTCCTCATCAACATGGGGACAAGATGTTTTGGGGTGGGGGGGCGCAGGGCACCCCCCTGCCCCAAAGCACCCACCCCCCCATGTAGAGGGCATGCGGCCTGGTACGGTCCAGGAGGGGGGGCGCTCGCTCGTCCCCACCCCCATATCTGACCGGCCAGGCTGCGTGCTCGGATAAGGGTCTGGTATGGATTATGGGGGACCCGCACGCCGATTTTTCGGCGTAGGGGGGTTCCCCTTACAATCCATACCAGACCTAAGGGCCTGGTATGCTCTTGGGGGGGGAACCCACGCCGTTTTTTTTTTCATTTAAAACTTGGCGCGGCGTTCCCCCTCATGATTCATACCAGACAGCTGTCAGCACTGCCTGTCGCTCATCGCGAAAGGAAAAAAAAGTTTTCCTTTCCCGAGCAGCACGACATGCACACTACCCTGTCGCCGAGAAACACAATCTCGCGGTCAGGTACTGTACATGGTGTGAGGCTTGTGCTTACAAAGTCATGCTGAAATCGTGTCTATATTATTCAGGTACGATTTGCATGCTACTTGAGGGTTTAACATTGAGGTCTATGGAGTACAACTCGCATGGAAGTTGGACCAAAGTAGTGCAGGGACTTAAAGTCGTGCCTATTTGAATGGTAGTCATTGAAAATCATGGAGAATGACTTGTCATACTTTTTTGCAGTACAAAATCGTGGGACAAGTCGTAAAGGTGTGAAAGGGGCCTTAAGAAGAAAACCTGCAAAAGACTTGAGACTGGGCCAGAGGTTCACCTTCCAGCAGGACAACGACCCTAAATATACAGCCAGAGCTACAATGGAATGGTTTAGCTCAAAGCATATTGCGTTAGTGTGTTAGAATGGCCCAGTCAAAGTCCAGACCTAAATCCAATTGAGAATCTGAAAATTGCTGTTTACAGACACTCTCCATCCAATCTAACAGCACTTGAGCTGTTTTGCAAAGAAGAATGGGCAAAAATGTCACTCTCTAGATGTGCAAAGCTGGTAGAGACATCCCCAAAACAAATTGCAGCTGTAATTGCAGTGAAAGGTGGTTCTACAAAGTATTGACTCAGGAGGACTGAATACAAATGCACGCCACACTTTTCAGATATTTATTTGCAAAAAATGTTGAAAACTGTTTATCATTTTCTTTCCACTTCACAATTATGTGCCACTTTGTGTTGGTCTATCACATAAAATCCCAATAAAATACATTTACGTTTTTGGTTGTAACATGACAAAATGTGGAAAATTTCAAGGGGTATGAATACTTTTTCAAGGCACTGTATATATCTATAGTAGCGCAACACTTTACCATTGCCAAAAACGAATTAGATCAAACATCTCATAGCATGCTTACAGCTTCATATTGGGGTGGATATTTTCAGTTATATTGAACACTAGTGATGGGTGAATTGGGTTTAATTCGCCAAAGAGTCCAAATGCAACTTATGCCGCGTACACACGAGCGGACTTTGCCCGGTGGATTTTTCGACGTACTTTACGACGGACTTTCTGAATGAACGGACTTGCCTACACACAATCCACCAAAGTCCGTCGAATTCGTACGTGATGACGTACGACTGGACTAAAACAAGGAAGTTCATAGCCAATAGCCAATAGCTGCCCTAGCATGGCTTTTTAGTCCGTCGAACTAGCATACAGACGGCTGACTTTTCGACCGGACTCGATTTCAACGGATAAATTTTAAACAAGTTTCAAATCTAAGTCCGTCCAACTTTTGAGAAAACAAAGTCCGCTGGAGCCCACACACATCGAATTGTCCGACGAAATCCAGTCCGCCGGGCAAAGTCCGCTCGTGTGTACGCGGCATTACACTAAAAGCTTGGTAAAAATTGGAGTGATTATCTTTTTTTTTTTTTTCAAAAAAGTATATTTAAACCCAACACCAAAAATGTAACACATTGCAGATTACTAGTCCTTGGTGTAGTGACTGCATTTGGTTTTATTTTTAAAACGCTTATGATTTATTTTCTCCTAGTAATTCTCTAAATAATACGCTTGGTTTACAGAGGATAGCTAGGAAGGAAGATATTCTTTGGTGCATCTCACAGGAAGTGGTGCGAACGCTGCAGGATTAACAGATACTTTCTGTAGTTAATGAAAATGTTCTTGGCTTGAAAAAAATAAAGAAAACTAATGCAGCCCACAACATCTAAGGACTGTAAGCTGCAGTCTATTACATTTTGGTTCTTGGGTTTAGTTATTCTTTAACTTGCTGGAATTGTTATGTGGACACATTGGACCCCAACTGGCGCTCCTGGCTACTCTCCCCTGCCAAATGCCACCATAGCAAACTGCATACTCCGGGGTTACTCGTGCGTGCTCGCTCCCAAGCCCTGCTCTGTGCGTCCCTTGACACAGAACATAGCTTGGCCCCACCCCCAGCTCCCTCCTTACTGGCTGTGGGAGACGGCAATCTAAACCAATGAGGTGGGAGACCGCTGAGAGAGACGCTGGGGGGGGGGGGCTGCATGCAGATGGTTTTTCATCTTAATGCAGAGAATGCATGAAGGTTAAAACCCTCTACATTTAGAATCACTTTAAGGACTTTACATGTGACCAATATGTAGTAGAAATATGAAAATTACATGGATAAAATATTGTTTTTTAATAAAAAAAATTGAAAATATAGCTGGAAAATGTCATAGAAGCCAACATACAATATAAATGACAGAGTACACAGCTTAAAGTTATACATAAGCTTTAGTGAGCAATTGCTGCTTTATGTTTACCAGCATTTTAAATAATTTATAACATTGCTGATTTATAATTTGTATCATTTTATATTAATCTAGACAATGTAAGCAGGGCTGTCACAGAAGAAATATGACTTCTCATATCTGTTTTCTTGTCCAGGCATACAAAAAGATATATAAAGAGAAACGCCGCTGTGACAGATTTTATTTCTTGCACCTGTGTAGTAACATCTGGCACGTTTACAAGTGATGGCACAGTTCATAATAATGTCCATTATCTTGGTACCCAGAGAGATATATACTACTATAAAGCAGCTGCTTAAACCCATGACAATAGGACATATCATAAAACCTGTCCACTTTGAATTAGTAATCATCATAACAAAGCGGCACATACTGAATACTGTACTCCTGTTAACCGCTTCAGCCCCGGAAGATTTTACCCCCTTCCTGACCAGAGCACTTTTTGCGATTCGGCACTGCGTCGCTTTAACTGACAATTGCGCGGTCGTGCAACGTTGCACCCAAACAAACTTGACATCCTTTTTTTCCCACAAATAGAGCTTTCTTTTGGTGGTACTTGATCACCTCTGCGGTTTTTATTTTTTGCGCTATAAACCAAAAAAGAGAAACAATTTTGAAAAAAAAAGCAATATTTTTTACTGTTTGCTATAATAAATATCCCCCAAAAATATATAAAAAAACTATTTTTTTCCTCAGTTTAGACCGATATATATTCTTCTACATATTTTTGGTAAAAAAAATTGCAATAAGCGTATATTGATTGGTTTGCACAAAAGTTATAGCGTCTACAAAATAGGGGATAGTTTTATGGCATTTTTATTATTAATTTTTTTTTATTAGTAATGGCGGCGATCTGCGATTTTTATCATGACTGCGATATTATGGCGGGTACATCGGACACTTTTGACACTATTTTGGGACCATTGTCATTTATACAGCGATCAGTGCTATAAAATGCACTGATTACTGTGTAAATGACACTGGCAGAGAAGGGGTTAAACACTAGGGGGTGATCAAGGGGTTAAATGTGTCCTAGGGAGTGATTGTAACTGTGGGGGGGGGGGGTGGGCTACCACTGACATGACAGCGATCACTGCTCCCGATGACAGGGAGCAGTGATCTTTGTCATGTCACTAGGCAGAACAGGGAAATGCCTTGTTTACATATGCATCTCCGTGACACGATCGCTGGGACACCAGCGGACATTGAGTCCGCGGTCCCGTGGGCACGATCACGCTGTATGCGGCGGGCGAGCCCACTAGCCCCGCCAATTAAAGGGGACATACAGGTACGCCCATTTGCCCACCGCTGCCATTGTGCCGCTGTATATCGGTGTACAGCGGTCGGCAAGTGGTTAACCTCCCTGGCGGTATGATTCTTTCTGATTTTAGGTGCTGAAAGCGGTACAATTATTTTGCATGGAAATTTGGCGTTTTATATTGTAGGTCTGTAATTATTAACAATAACACACTTAAATCTGTCCAAACAAGAGTCTAGTAGATATCCCGGGTATGATAAAGTTTGAAACACAAAAACATAAATTATAATATAATAAAAAAAAAATAATAATTAAAAAAAATAAAAATAAATAGTAATAAAATAAATTTCCACACGATTCACTATCGCTCAATTCTGCAAGTGTTCTAATTTACTATCGCTGTTTTCTAGCTGGTCTAAAGCCATTTTTGACGTAAAGGGACACTTTTTGGTTGCTATGGACAATCTCCAGTTTCCAGGCAGAAAGAACAGTATATATAATATAAAACTGCATGCAGGGCATGGGCCAGAGCACTGGGGACAAATGGGATGTGAAATGATTTCATACAGTACTGTAATCTGTAAGATTACAGTACTGTATGTGTTATGCTTTTTACATTTTTTTGAATTTGCCGCCAGGCTCCGCCCCCGTGCGTCGCGACGCTCGCAGGGAACGGAGCCTGGCACAGAGAGGCTTCGGAACAGGACACAGCCCGCGGACACTGCGGGGGACACCGCTGGATTCCGGGGACAAGGTAAGTAAGGAGGCACCAGGATCCTGCGATGCAATCCCGAGTGTGGCTCGAGGTTACCGCTAATGGTGCTGAATTTTAACCCCGAGCCACACTCGGGAAAACCGCCAGGAAGGCTACACAAGCAAGCCCATGTAAATGGACATCGTCTGTCTTTCTTTTTCATAGTTTTATTTGTAAAAGTATATGTAACCCCAAATGTATAATTTTCTCTCTCTCTCTCTCTCTCATATTTTTATCTCTCTCTCTCTTTTATTTATCTCACTCTCCTTTCTTTTTACTCTCTCTCTCTCTCTCTCTCTCTCTCTCTCTCTCTCTCTTTCTCTCCCTCTCTCCCTCTCTACCTCTCCTTTTTATCTTTCTCTCTTTCTCTCTCTTTCTCTCTCTCTCTACCGCTATCTCCCCCCCCCCACCTCGCTATTATTTATCTTTTTATCTCTCTATCTCTTATCTTTTTATATCTCTTCCATTTCTCTCTCTCTCTCTCTCTCTCTTATCTCGTTATCTCTCTCTCCTTTTTATCTCATTATCTCTCTCTCTTTTATCTTTTTATATCTCTCTCTTTTTTAATCTCTGTCTCTCTCTTTTAACTCTTTATATCGCTCTCCTATATATATTTATTTTTATAATAATTATATTATTGTACAGGATTTATATAGCGCCAACAGTTTGCACATCGCTTTACAATATAAAAGACAGTACAATTTCAATACAGAAGGAGTAGAAGGGCCCTGCTAATGGTTCATACAATCTAAAGAGAGAGGGAGGTGCTACAAAAGGAAATAGCTGCAGGGGTCAATATGATTGAGGTGGTGGAAGTACAATATTTTAGGTGGCGGTGGGGTAGGCTTTCCTGAAAAGAGTTTTTAAGGATCGCCGGCGGACAGGGTAGGAGCTAACCAGACATACTGGAGTAAGAAGCTCCAGAGGATGGTAGAAGTTCTGGAGAAGTCATGAAGGTGAGAATGGGAGGAGAAGATGAGGGAGCTAGGAGCAAGATGTCTTGGGAGGAGCGCAGTGGACAATTTAGACGATATCTTGAGATGTGGTTAGCATTTTGAGTTTTATATGCTTGGCCAGTGGAAGACAGTCAAGGAACTGGCAGAGAGGGGCAGCAGCCATGGATTGGTTATTAAGGTGTATAAGTCTAGCAGCAGCATTTGACATAGACTCAAGAGGGGATAGACTGTGTAAAGTTAGGCCTGCAAGAAAGGAGTTGCAGTAGTCAAGGCAGAAAATAACCAGGGAGTAAATATACTGTATATATAAAATATGTTTTTCTCTTGGCCCCCCTGCAAAGTCCCAAAAATACCTATTATACAAACTTGGATTATATTTTCACCATGCAAGACAGTGGTTCTAGTTCCTCTACAACAATAATGTGATGTATTTTCTGCGCAATGCCTATAGATGATATAAACCTCCAAAGTACAGCTCAACAAGTAAATACTAATAATATGATCCTACTGTGCAAAATCACCAATCATACAATATTCCTCAAAATCTCCTGTTTGTGCAACAAACAACATTAAAGTTGAGCTCCACCCAAAAGGGGAAACTCTGCTTGTTTGCACCCTCCACTGCCACATTTCACACTTTTTTGCGGAGGAGCAGGTACCTGGTTTTGACAGGTACCTGCTCCTACTTCCGGTCAGATCGCCGCAGCTGGTCAACTCCTGCGAGAGTTGACCAGCATTTGGTACTACTTGTAAGTTACAGATATTGAGATATACTCATACATATGTGGCTCTCCTCCTGCCCTTTGCCCTTCCCCCTACCACCCCTTCCTCCCCTTTTAGTTTTCTCCTGAGGAAGAGAGAATTACCTCAAAACACGTAGAGATCAGTTGTGCAGCAGCTCTAGATCGATTGGGGTATCTGTATGGTGCCTTCAGGTCCTGCATATCTAATTTTTCATATGAACGCTATGCAACACCAGTCATGTTCATCATTTATGTCTTCTTTATCATTGTGGTACATGTTTTTAAATGTATGATAATACATTTTTCATATTTTGACTTCTTGCCACTCTTCCATAAAGGCCAGGTTTGTGGAGTGCACAACTAATACTTGTCCAATGGACAGATTCTCCCATCCCAGCTGTGGATCTCTGCAGCTCCTCCAGAGTTACCATGGACCTCTTGGCTGCTTCTTTGATTAATGATCTCCTTGCCTGACCTGTCACTTTAGGTGGATGGCCATGTCTTGGTAGGTTTGCAGTTGTGCCATACTCTTTCCATTTTCAGATGATGGATTGAACAGTGCTCTCTGAGATGTTCAAAGCTTGGGAAATTTTTTTTATAACCTAACCCTGCTTTAAACTTCTCTACAACTTTATCCCTGACCTGTCCGGTGAGTTCCTTGGCCTTCACGATGCTGTTTGTTAACTAAGGTTCTCTAGCAAATCTAGCACATCTCTGAGGGCTTCACAGAACAGCTGTATTTTTACTGAGATTAAATTAAATACAGGTGGACTCTATTTACTAATTAAATGACTTCTGAAGGCAATTGATTCCACTTGATTTTAGTTAGGGGTATCAGAGTAAAGTTATGTGCCACTTTGTGTTGGTCTATAACATAAAATCCCCCCCAATTTTTTTTTTTAGTTTTTGGTTGTAATGTGACAAAATGTGGAAAATTTCAAGGGGTATAAATACTTTTTCATAGCACTGTAAGTTACATTTAAACATATGTAATACCTACAGTACATTACACATCCCAACCCCTGCAACAGTTTATGCAGATGCATCTCATTTTCTTTACAAAGCTGCCTGCATTATCATTTTAGACTAAATAATTGATAACTATATACTTTTCTAGCTATATTTTCCATAAATTATATATTCGAGATGTTGTCCACTTCCATGAAAAATATGTCTAATTATTTTCGCATAAGTAAGTAACCCAACGGAGAATTGATCTGCTAAACCATTTACAATTTACTTCATTAAATTAAATTAAACAATTTCCCTTAGCAAGATGAAACTAACCTTAAAAGAAATCCATCCTACAATATAAAGCAGGGATATGCAATTAGTGGACCTCCAGCTGTTGCAGAACTACAAGTCCCATGAGGCATAGCAAGACTGACAGCCACAAGCATGACACCCAGAGGCAGAGGCATGATGGGACTTGTAGTTTTGCAACAGCTGGAGGTCCGCTAATTGTATATGCCTGATATAAAGGATGATCTTTAAAAAAGGAATAGAAGAAAAACATCATTAATTTCTACAGAAGTCAGATTCCAGCTGTTTGTTTTCTGTAGTGTATCTAAACCCGAAAGCAAAAATGTAATAAATTGCAGCACCCCAGTCTAGACGTGGTGGCTGCATTAGTTTTATTTAATTTTTTTAGACTACAAATAACTCTCCCCTCTTCTCATCTCCATTACAATAAGAGGAGGTGATATGTAGTTCACATAAGGTAGCAGAGAAAGCTGATAACTTTGCTTGAGATTTCAGTAGACATGTGCAATTTGTTTAGTTCCGAATTAGTTTTTTAACAAATTTTGACAAATTTCTTAATTCCGAAATTTCCGAATTTCCAAATGTTTCAATTTTCAAAATTTCAAATTTTCAAATTTCCGAATTTCCGAATTTTCAAATTTCCGAAATGTCAAATTTCTGAAATTTCAAATTTCCGAGATTTCAAATTTCAGAAATTCGGAATTCGGAAATTGGAAATGTCGAAAATTGGAAAATTCTAAATGTCAGAAATTGGAAATTTCGGAAATTGGAAAATTCGAATTTGGAAATTCGAAATTTCAGAAATTCAGAAGTTCGGAAATTTCGGAAATTCAGAAGTTCGAAAATTCGAAATTTCGGAAATTCGGTAATTCGAAAATTCGGTAATTCCAAAATTCAAAATTTGGAAACTCGAAAATTAGGAAATTCGAAATTTCGGAAATTTGAAAATTCTACAATTTGGAAATTTGAAAATCCGAAAATAAGAATGAAAATCGGAAAATTCTAAATAATGAAATTCCGAAAATTCGAAAACCTTAAAATCTGAAATAATAACTAATAATAATTATTCAATTATATGTATTGAAATTTCCTTTCAAATTTGGCTGTTAGTGAACGTAATGCGTACGAATTTATCTGAAGTTACAAATGATCTGAAATAACGAATGCCGTATCTAAACAAATGGAACATAACGGTCTAATAATAATAAATAACAATAATAATAAAACCTTTTTATTATTGTTATTATTTATCATTAATTTGTTCCACTCCATTTGTTTAGATGCGGCATTCGTTATTTCGGATAATTTGTAACTTCAGATAAATTTGTATTTATTACGTTCACTAACAGCCAAATAGTTAAAGACAGAGGTAAAATCCAATGACCATTGATCTGCGCCCCCTGGGCTCTGACTGCATGCTGAAGTTGTAAGTAATAGAAGTGCATAGCCGAGGGAAGCCTAAAGTACTCACCAAGTTCTGATAAGGATCTCAATTGTCTATCTCGGAAAATGTGGGACAGCTGAGAAATGCCAAATTGTTTCCACTTTGTGCCACACTGCAGTTTTTCGCTATTTGAGGAAAATAATTATTATCCCAAATGGGTAAAGCCATGAACACCTTGCATCATTCTAACCTTGTTCCAAACCTTCTGCATAGGCAGGGTAGAGTTTGTTAGATTTACTTAAATGTAGGGCCTCCAAGCCATCCGCCACCCACATTCCCGTCGTAAAACTAAGGAGCTTAGCAGAGGAGTCCAGTAAGTTCAACTCTGTTTCTAAATGCATCTCAAACATGCTGTAAATGCCATAGGAGCATTTTGAGGCGTTTGTGGGGCATTTGCAGCGTGTTTACATTGACATGAATACATAGCTCCCAACTGTCCCTGATTTTGAGGGACTGTCCCTGACTTGGAACAAAGTCCCTCTGTCCCTCTTTCCTCCTCATTTGTCCCTCATTTTGGTCTGATCTATATATTAGACCCCAAATCTCTCCTTTGCCTTTAAAAGCAACATTTTCATTTCAGACTAGATTTTTTTTTTAATTTTGACCTAAAATAATTTGTTTTGGCCCAAGAACCTGGAAGTGACGTCAGAGGTCGTTTCGGTCCTCCAAGGGCATAGAGCCAAGTGGGGGCCATCTTGCCCTCACTCGACTTCCTGCCCAGCAAATGGCCGCACCGGATCACATCCAGGCATTACCGACGACTCCGGTAAGCCCGGAAATGACCAGGAAGTGGCAGGAGGGTGGGAGGCACCTCTCCCGACACCTCTAAAAGTGATCCTGTGGTGAATGCGCCTGCGGGACCACTTTTATCCGACACAGAATCACCCATTGTAAAAAATGATATGGGGTTATGGCAGCTAGTAATGACGTATTTTTACTATGGCCCAGTCGGCAAGCGTTTAGACTAATGCAGTTATAAGGGGCTGCCGCACAACTGCACTGCAACTGTGTGCAATGCATGTGATTGCTGTGCAGTAGTATGGCAAGTATAGGGTTAAGTACCCTGCCCCCCTGTGCTCATGTACAAATGCAAACATCTACAGCAATAATTCTATCGCCAGACCTCCTGTGTAACTCTAAACCGGTAAACTGTAAAGGCTTTTAAAGTGCTACCTCTGGAGATTTTTAGGTACTGTAGTTTAGCTTCGTTCCACAGGCGTACAGAATTTTAAAGCGTGATATGTTAGGTATCTATTTACTTGGCGTAACCTCATCATTTGTGTTTTACCAAAAATATTATGCAACAGCAAAAACTGCAACAACAACCATTTTATTCTCCAGGACCTCTGCTTTTAAAATAAAAATATATGAGGGGGTCCAAAATAAGTCCAACTTTTGGAGATTAAATGAAGAACTGCGGATAAAGAGGCAGAAGTTAGAATCAAGAAAGAAATAGAGCAGTACTTCAGAATAAATGATACAGGAGATATAACGGAAGCCACAGTCTGGGAAGCCCATAAGGCTTATATTAGAGGGATCTTGAGTGCGATGGGATCGGAAAAAACAAAAGATGAGAACAAGAAAAAGGGAAATAACCTCTAAGGAAATCTTCGAGCTAGAACAGCAACATAAACAAACGGGAGAACAAGAATTATTAGCGGCAGTTATTATAAAAAGGGAAGAAATAAAAGAACTAACTGGAAACTCGAATGGCCTATAATAGAATTAAGAAAGAGAGGTACCAAGGGGGAAACAAGACAGGGAAATATCTTGTTAAATTGTTAAAAAAGAAAATAATGGCAAACTATATAGAAAAATACAAACTTGCACTGGGGAAATGGCACACACAACAGTAGAAATAGCAAGGGCTTTTCAGGAATATTGTGGTAAACTATATTCGATCAATCAAAAGGAAATATCTGAAAAAGACAGGATGGAAATATCAAAAGCTTTTTTATATGAACTAGGCCTAAATAAAATATCGGAAGACAAACTTAGCATCCTAGAGGCCCCCATTACAAAAGAAGAGATTAAAAAAACTCTATAAGAATCACCGGCAGGGAAAAGTCCAGGCCCAGATGGGCTGAAGACTCTCTATTACAAGAAGTTCAAAGATATCTTAATCCTCAAACTGTGCTCCTATATAAATGGGATAGGAACTAACTGGGGGATGCGGAGGGAAGCCTTGGAGGCCACAATCACCATTATACCAAAGGAAGGAAAAGATGCTTCATTATGTTCAAGTTACTGACCTATCCCACTGCTAAATGCCGATACGAAGCTATTCGCGAAGATACTGGCAGCTAAGATGAAAACAGTAATGAATGACCTGGTGCACACAGACCAGGTGGGTTTTATACCAGGAAGGGAATATCGGGATAATGGAATTAGAACGCTCCTAGTGGTTCAGAAAATAAAAGAAAGCAAATCCCCAGGACTGCTCCTGTCAATTGATGCCGAAAAGGCTTTTGACAGGGTAGACTGGGGATTTGTGTAGAACACACTAGAGGCAATGGGATTAGGCCCAAAAATGACCCACTGGATCAAAGCACTATGTAACCAGCTGACAGCGAGGGTGAAGGTAAACAGGACAGCCTCAGGACCTTTCGAGATGCACAATGGCACTAGGCAGGGGTGTCCCCTGCCCCCCCTGCTGTTTGTTTTGTCATTAGAACCATTGTTGGCGGGGATTAGACAGAATCCGGACATCAGTGGGATTAAGATAGGGGAGGAGAAATATAAACTTGCGGCTTACGCCGACAATATTTTGTTTTTCATATCCAACCCCAGGATAACCCTCCCTAATCTAATGTAATCCCTAAAAACATATGGAGAGCTATCAAATTTCAAAACAAACCTGTCCAAATCTGAGATCCCAAATATTAATCTGCAAAAACAGGAGAAGCAGATATATAAAAACGAGTTCCCTTTTATTTGGAGTAAAAAAAAGTTAAAATATTTAGGGGTAAAGATAACATCATCTATGAAGACAACATATCAAGCAAATTTCATCCCGTTACTGAATGATACCAAACTAGAATAAAATAAAATAGCATCAAGACACATGTCTTGGATAGGTAGAATTAATATCTTTAATATGGGAATCTTGCCAAAGATTATGTACGAGATGCAAATGTTACCAATCCCTCTTCCACAGGTATACTTGAAAACATAAAAAACTTTTTTATTGACTAGGGAGAAGGGACAAGGGGGCCTGGGGTTACCTGACCTTATATATAAAATTACTATAACGCTATCCTACTCTCACCAGTGATAGAATAGGCAAAAAATAATAAAGAAAAAATATGGGTTAAACTGGAAAGTATGATCAGCAATGTCACACTTGGGAAAATAATATGGATACCCGCACAACTGAGATATCTGAAGGAGAATACACACAGTATAACACACAAGGCACTGGCGATTTGGGATATGATACACAAAAGGGAAAAATGGGGATATAATTCACCATTGATACCATTAAAAGACACTAATTATTTCACACCTGGGATAGTGAGATTGTTTGGAAATTGGATTAAAGAAGATAACGCACAACTAAAAGATATAATGGAGAAGGGTAAAATACGCACTTTTCTGGATTTAACGTATAAAAAGGACTTAGTGGTGATAGATGGGT
The DNA here is from genome assembly GCA_037952835.1 of Lithobates septentrionalis. NCBI lineage: Eukaryota > Metazoa > Chordata > Amphibia > Anura > Ranidae > Lithobates > Lithobates septentrionalis. The sequence continues at coordinate 902,687 of JBBDGP010002373.1, forward strand.
GGCGGTATTGGCAGCTGAAACACTTCATAGAGACATTGCCCCAGCCAATTAGATCCGACGAGAGCCTACTCCTGCTGGAGCAGCTATGCATAGCTACAGGCAAGAAGAGGGGGATCTCAAGGATATATAAAATATTGATGGATATGAAGGGGCTGGAAATGCTGCCATTTATTGGAAAATGGGAAGAAGAATTGGGAGCATGAGTGAACGATTTAGAAATAGGGAAAATAATGAGGAGCGCACATTAACCACTTGAGCCCCGGACCATTATGCTGCCTAAGGACCAGAGGTCTTTTTCCAATTTGGCACTGCGTCGCTTTAACTGCTAATTGCGCAGTCATGCAATGCTGTACCCAAACAAAATTTGCGTCCTTTTCTTCCCACAAATAGAGCTTTCTTTTGATGGTATTTGATCACCTCTGCGGTTTTTATTTTTTGCGCTATAAACAGAAAAAGACCGAAAATTTTGAAAAAAAATGATATTTTCTACTTTTTGTTATAAAAAAAATCCAATAAACTCAATTTTAGTCATACATTTAGGCCAAAATGTATTCGGCCACATGTCTTTGGTAAAAAAAATGTCAATAAGCGTAAATTTATTGGTTTGCGCAAAAGTTATAGCGTCTACAAACTAGGGTACATTTTCTGTAATTTACACAGCTTTTAGTTTATGACTGCCTATGTCATTTCTTGAGGTGCTAAAATGGCAGGGCAGTACAAAACCCCCCCAAATGAACCCATTGAATATTTATTTTTTTTGTCCCAAGTGATTGAATAATGACAAAAAAAAAAATTTACAAAAAGTTGTCACTAAATGATATATTGCTCACACAGGCCATGGGCCTATGTGGAATTGCACCCCAAAATACATTCTGCTGCTTCTCCTGAGTATGGGGATACCACATGTGTGGGACTTTTTGGGAGCCTAGCCGCGTACGGGGCCCCGAAAACCAATCACCGCCTTCAGGATTTCTAAGGGTGTAAATTTATGATTTCACTCTTCACTGCCTATCACAGTTTCGGAGGCCATGGAATGCCCAGGTGGCACAAAACCCCCCCAAATGACCCCATTTTGGAAAGTAGACACCCCAAGCTATTTGCTGAGAGGCATATTGAGTCCATGGAATATTTTATATTTTGACACAAGTTGCGGGAAAGTGACACATTTTTTTTTTTTTGCACAAAGTTGTCACTAAATGATATATTGCTCACACAGGCCATGGGCATATGTGGAATTGCACCCCAAAATACATTTAGCTACTTCTCCTGAGTACGGGGATACCACATGTGTGGGACTTTTTGGGAGCCTAGCCGTGCACGGGACCCCGAAAACCAATCACCGCCTTCAGGATTTCTAAGGGTGAAAATTTTTGATTTCACTCTTCACTGCCTATCACAGTTTCGGAGGCCATGGAATGCCCAGGTGGCACAAAACCACCCCAAATGACCCCATTTTCGGAAAGTAGACACCCCAAGCTATTTGCTGAGAGGCATGGTGAGTATTTTGCAGCTCTCATTTGTTTTTGAAAATGAAGAAAGACAAGAAAAAACTTTTTTTTTTTTCTTTTTTCAATTTTCAAAACTTTGTGACAAAAAGTGAGGTCTGCAAAATACTCACTATACCTCTCAGCAACTAGCTTTGGGTGTCTACTTTCCAAAATGGAGTCATTTGGGGGGTTTTGTGCCACCTGGGCATTCCATGGCCTCCGAAACTGTGATAGGCAGTCAAGAGAGAAATCAAAAATTCACGCCCTTAGAAAGCCTGAAGGCGGTGCTTGGTTTTCGGGGTTCCGTACGCGGCTAGGCTCCCAAAAAGTCTCACACATGTGGTATCCCCGTACTCAGGAGAAGCAGCAGAATGTATTTTGGGGTGTAATTTCCCATATTCCCATGGCATGTTTGAGCAATATATCATTTAGTGACAATTTTGTGCAAAAAAATAAAAAATTTGTCTCTTCCCGCAACTTGTGTCGCAATATAAAATATTCCATGGACTCGACATGCCTCTCAGCAAATAGCTTGGGGTGTCTACTTTCCAAAATGGGGTCATTTGGGGGGGGGTTTGAACTGTCCTGGCATTTTATGCACAACATTTAGAAGCTTATGTCACACATCACCCACTCTTCTAACCACTTGAAGACAAAGCCCTTTCTGACACTTATTGTTTACATGAAAAAGTTATTTTTTTTTTGCAAGAAAATTACTTTGAACCCCCAAACATTATATATTTTTTTAAAGCAAATGCCCTACAGATTAAAATGGTGGGTGTTTCATTTTTTTTTTTCACACAGTATTTGCACAGCGATTTTTCAAACGCATTTTTTGGGGAAAAAACACACTTTTTTAAATTTTAATGCACTAAAAAACACTATATTGCCCAAATGTTTGATGAAATAAAAAAGATGATCTTAGGCCGAGTACATGGATACCAAACATGACATGCTTTACAATTGCGCACAAACGTGCAGTGGCAACAAAATAAATACATTTTTAAAAGCCTTTAAAAGCCTTTACAGGTTACCACTTTAGATTTACAGAGGAGGTCTACTGCAAAAATTACTGCCCTCGATCTAACCTTCGCGGTGATACCTCACATGCATGGTGCAATTGCTGTTTACGTTTGATGACAGACCGCCGCTTGCGTTCGCCTTAGCGCGAGAGCAGGGGGCGACAGGGGTGCTTTTTTTTTTTCTTTATTTTTTTTTGCTTTTTTATCTTATTTTTAAACTGTTCCTTTCATTTTTATTTTTTTTTAATCATTTTTATTGTTATCTCGGGGAATGTAAATATCCCCTATGATAGCAATAGGTAGTGACAGGTACTCTTTTTTGAAAAAATTGGGGTCTATTAGACCCTATATCTCTCCTCTGCCCTCAAAGCATCTGACCACACCAAGATCGGTGTGATAAAATGCTTCCCCAATTTCCCAATGGCGCTATTTACATCCGGCGAAATCTAAGTCATAAAATGCTCGTAGCTTCTGGTTTCTTAGGCCATAGAGATGTTTGGAGCCACTCTGGTCTCTGATCAGCTCTATGGTCAGCTGGCTGAATCACCGGCTGCATTTTCAGGTTCCCTGTTGAGACAGGAGAGCCAGAGAAAAACACGGAAGACGGTGGGGGGGGGGGCATTCCCTCCCACGGCTTGTAAAAGCAGTCTAGAGGCTAATTAGCCGCTAGGATTGCTTTTACATGAAAGCCGACCGCTGGCTGAAAAGAATGATACCAAGATGATACCTAAACCTGCAGGCATCATTCTGGTATAACCACTCAAAGTTGTGAATGGCGTACCTGAAGACAAAAAAATGGTTAACAATAAAGCACAGTAAACGGTAAAGTATAAAAAATTGCATACCTGAAAAGCAAACTTGATAAAACATAATAACAATAAAACATTGCAGAATAGAATACAGTAAAAAAGAGCAGAACAATAGAGAGAATAGAGAGAGAGAGAACAATAAAACGACAACTATTTTTTTTTATTTTATATATTTTTTTTATTTTTTTTTACACTTTTTTTGTAACTAACTTTTATAACTGTAACCGGTTCCAGGTTCGGGTCTCTCAGAATGCGATGGCATCTTGGGAGACCCTGTGAAAGTGTGCTTAGTCTGTGGAATGCTGTACCCTACGCTAATACTCAACTAGTGCATGGTAGCGTTCAAAACATTCACCAATGCAAAGACCAGGATTGTCAGGACAGGAGGGACAATAATAGCGGGTGTCACGCCTATATTCGCGCTTGCTGCAGACACGACATCTTTTTTGGGGGGGGGGGGTTCGCTGGGTAGGGGTACTCGGGAGGACATAAAGAAAATGCCTCTCATGCAGCTGACTGCATTTGGTTGGGGATGTGAATGGGGGAAGTACGGGCGCTGCAGAAGCGGTGGGTTCCCAATTAGGATTGGCGAATGCAGCAGGAAGGGCACTATGGGCACGACGGGCCTGTGTTTGTCTTTTTGGTGGCAGCGGGACACTACTTGTGCTTGCCACCTCGCCAGCTTGAACTGCACTTATGGGACTCGCCACGTCACCAAGTGTTACTGCAGTGCTGGTTTGACTACGACCGGGGTGTACTAGGCCGCTGGCGCTTGCCAGTTCACCAAAATGCTACCAAAAAAACTGTTAGCGATCACAGGGATCAGGCCTGACTCTGCGAACGCTGCAGTTATGCGTTTAGTCTTTTGTAAGTGACAGTGATCGATCGATACTGCACTTGGGTGGGCTGGGCTGGGCCGGGCGGAGGGGCAAAACGCAGGTGCTAGCAGGTATCTGTGCTGATCCCGCTAACACTGCGTTTTTGGGAACCCTAAACTGCTGGGGACGCTAGTATAGATCTGATCGGATCAGATATTGATCCGTTCAGATACTATACCACTAAGGGTGGTGTACGGTGCGTGCGTGGGTGTTAGCGGTACTGGCGCTAACCTGACGCTGCCTGGGGCTGGTGCTTGCCAGTTCACCAAAATACTACCAAAAAAACTGTTAGCGATCGCAGGGATCAGGCCTGACTCTGCGAACGCTGCAGTTATGCATTTAGTGTTTTGTAAGTGTCAGTGATCGATCGATACTGCACTTGGGTGGGCTGGGCTGGGCCGGGCGGAGGGGCAAAACTCAGGTGCTAGCAGGTATCTGGGCTGATTCCGCTAACACTGCGTTTTTGGGAACCCTAAACTGCTGGGGACGCTAGTATAGATCTGATCGGATCAGATATTGATCCGTACAGATACTATACCACTAAGGGAGGTGTACGGTGTGTGCGTGGGTGTTAGCGCTACTGGCGCTAACTTGACGCTGCCTGGGGCTGGTGCTTGCCAGTTCACCAAAATACTACCAAAAAAACTGTTAGCGATCGCAGGGATCAGGCCTGACTCTGCAAACGCTGCAGTTATGCGTTTAGTGTTTTGTAAGTGACAGTGATCGATCGATACTGCACTTGGGTGGGCTGGGCGGAGGGGCAAAACGCAGGTGCTAGCAGGTATCTGGGCTGATCCTGCTAACACTGCGTTTTTGGGAACCCTAAACTGCTGGGGACGCTAGTATAGATCTGATCGGATCAGATATTGATCCGTACAGATACTATACCACTAAGGGAGGTGTATGCTGCGTGCGTGGGTGTTAGCGGTACTGGCGCTAATCTGACGCTGCCTGGGGCGACGCATATCACTGCCGGGCGATCAGGGGGCTAAACCTTTATTCGGTAATAAACGGCGGGTGCCCTGACATTATAAAAAATAAACGAACTAACCAGCGTCACCCGTAACACTTATACGGTGATCACTGGGGAAAGGGTTAACTAGGGGGCCATCAAGGGGTTAAAACATTTATTAGATAGTATATGGGGGTCCCTGACGCTATAAAACGCTGACGGCGAACCTAAATATTTACCTCCCTAACTAGCGTCACCAGCGACACTAATACAGCGATCAGAAAAATGATCGCTTAGCGACACTGGTGACAGGGGGTGATCAAGGGGTTAAAACTTTATTAGGGGGGGTTAGGGGGGTACCCTAGACCTAAAGGGGGGTAACAGTAACTGTCCCAACACTGTAACTGTCACAAACTGACACTATGCAGTAATCAGGAAAAAAAAAAAAAAACTGCTTGGTGTCAGTTTGTGACAGGGGGGGGGGTGATCGGGGGGGATCGGGGGGCGATCGGGGGGGGGGGATCGGGGTGTTTTGTGTGCCTGGCATGTTCTACTGTGTGTGTGTAGTGTTGTGCACTCACTCACATGTCTTCTCTCCTCGGGCCGGAACGGAAATTACCGAGCCGAGGAGAGATGACATCATTTCCTTTGCTGCTGTTTAGCATACAGCAGCAAAGGAATGATTCGATTGGCCGGCGGCGATCGCGAGGGGGGGGCCACGAACGGATGGTCTCCCCCTCACCTCTGATCGCCGCTGGACAAAAGACGACCGCCTCGGGCACCGGGGGGGGGGGGTCCGATCGGACCCCCCACCCGCGGAAGGCAAATCACGTACATGTACGTGATTTTGCCTGTCCGTGCCACCTTGCCGACGTACATCGGCGTGAGGCGCTCGTCAAGTGGTTAATAGGCTACAACACTATAGAAATGAACTATAAATGTTTGGCACGCTGGTACATAACCCCAGAAAAGGCACATAAATGCCACAGTGAGGTTTCGCAACTATGTTGGAGAGGGTGTGGGGAAATATATATCTATATCTTCAATGCCCTTGTTGATGGGAGGAGGTTTGCACTCAAAATCTCACGATACATGGCCCCATTCATTCTTTCATGTACACAGATTAGTCGTCCTGTTCACTTTGCAGAGAAACAGCCTCAAAGCATGATGTTGCCACCCCCATGCTTCACAGTAAGTATGGTGTTCTTTGGTTGCAACTCAGCATTCCCTCTCCTCCAAATACGACGAGTTGTGTTTCTACCAAACAGTTCTACTTTGGTTTCATCTGACCATATGACATTCTCCCAATCCTCTTCTGGATCATCCAAACGCTCTCTAGCAAACCTCAGACGGGCCCGGACATGTACTGGCTTAAGCAGGGGGACACGTCTGGCACTGCAGGATCTGAGTCCCTGGCGGCGTAGTGTGTTACTGATGGTAGCCTTTGTTACGTTGGTCCCAGCTCTCTGCAGGTCATTCACTAGGTCCCCCTGTGTGGTTCTGGGATTTTTGCTCACCGTTCTTGTGATCATTTTGACCCCACGAGATGAGATCTTGCGTAGAGCCCCAGATCGAGGTTATCAATGGTCTTGTATGTCTTCCATTTTCTAATTATTGCTCCCACAGTTGATTTCTTCACACCAAGCTGCTTGCCTATTTCAGATTCAGTCTTCCCAGCCTGGTGCAGGTCTACAGTTTTGTTTCTGGTGTCCTTTGACAGCTCGTTGGTCTTCACCATAGTGGAGTTTGGAGTGTGACTGTTTGAGGTTGTGGACAGGTGTCTTTTATACTGATAACAAGTTCAAACAGGAGCCATTAATACAGGTAATGAGTGGAGGACAGAGGAGCCTCTTAAAGAAGAAGATACAGGTCTGTGAGAGCCAGAAATCTTGCTTGTTTGTAGGTGACCAAATACTTATTTTCCACCATAATTTGCAGATAAATTCTTTCAAAAATCAGACAATGCGATTGTCTGGATTTGTTTCCACATTTTGTCTCTCATAGTTGAGGTATACCTATGATGACAATTACAGGCCTCTCTCATCTTTTTAAGTGGGAGAACTTGCACAATTGGTGGCTGACTAAATATTTTTTTTGCCCCATTGTATTTTATGTGCTAGACCAACACAAAGTGGCACATAATTGTTAGGTGGAAGGAAAATGATAAATGGTTTTCAAATTTTTTTCACAAATAAATATCTGAAAAGTGTGGTGTGCATTTGTATTCAGCCCCCTTTACTCTGATACCCCTAGCTAAAATCTAGTGGACCCATTGCCTTCAGAAGTCCCCTAATTAGGAAATAGAGACCACCTGTGTGTAATTTAATCTCAAGATGAATACAGCTGTTATGTGAAGCTCTCGGAGGTTTGTTTGAACCTTAGTGAACAAACAGTGTCATGAAGACCATAGAAAACACCAGACAGGTCAGGGATAAAGTTGCAGAGAGGTTTAAAGAAGGGTTAGGTTATAAAAAATATCCCAAGCTTTGAACATCTCACGGAGAACTGTTTAATCCATCATCCAAAAATGGAAAGAGTATGGCACAACTGTAAACCTACCAAGACATGGCCGTCCACCTAAACTGACAGGCCGGGCAAGGAGAGCATTCATCAGAGAAGCAGCCAAGAGGCCCATGGTAACTCTGGAGGAGCTGCAGAGATCCACAGCTCAGGTGGGAGAATTAGTTGTGCACTCCACAAATCTGGCCTTTATGGAAGAGTGGCAGAAAGAAAGTCATTGTTGAAAGAAAGCCATAAGAAGTCCCGTTTGCAGTTTGCGAGAAGCCATGTTGGGGACACAGCAAACATGTGGAAGAAGGTGCTCTGGTCAAATAAGACCAAAATTGAACTTTTTATTCTAAAAGCAAAACGCTATGTGTGGTGGAAAACTAACACTGCACATCACCCTGAACACAACATCCCCACCGTGAAACATGGTGGTGGCAGCATCATGTTGTGGGGATGCTTTTCTTCAGAAGGGACAGGAAAGCTGGTCAGAGTTGATGGGAAGATGGATGAAGCCAAATACAGGGTAATCTTAGAAGAAAACCTGTTTGAGTCTACAAAAGACGAGACTGGGGATGGAGCTTCACCTTCCAGCAGGACAACGACCCTAAACATACGGCCAGAGCTACAATGGAATGGTTTAGAGCAAAGCATATTCATGTGTTAGAATGGCCCAGTCAAAGTCCAGACCTAAATCCAATTGAGAATCTGTGGCAAGATTTGAAAATTGCTGTTCACAGAGGCTCTCCATCCAATCTGACAGAGCTGGGGGTATTTTGCAAAGACGAATGAGCAAAAATGTCACTCTCTAGATGTGCAAAGCTGGTGGAGACATCCCCAAAAAGACTTGCAGTTTTAATTGCAGCGAAAGGAGGTTCTACAAAGTATTGACTCAGGGGGGCTGAATACAAATGTACCCCACACTTTTTACATATTTATTTGAAAAAAATTTGGAAAACCATTTACAGTATCATTTTCCTTCCACTTGACAATTATGTGCCACTTTGTGTTGGTCTATCACATAAAATCCCATTAAAATACATTTAGGTTTTTGGTTGTAACATGACAAAATGTAGAAAATTTCAAGGGGTGTGAATACTTTTTCAAGGCACTGTATTAGCCAGAACTGACTATAAATATTCAGCTTCCTTTGACTTCAGTTGAGTTAAGCCAAATGTTTAGTACTTTAGCACAGTTGGGCGAACCAAACTCAGGTGTGTTTTGCTCATCCCTGTTGAGCAATACATCCCAGTCCAGGATCCATCTCAGCCTGTAATAGGACCAAGAAGCAGCAGAAGTACATTGATGAGCTCATCATTCTGCTTCCTCCTCCTGTCAGGAAGCTCCCAATGTTATATTGACATCATGTAATAGTGTGGAGCGTGACTGGTGTACAGCGCTGTTCCTTTTTTTTTCAGTGCTGCAGGGCAAGAGTATACAGGAGGCTAACATCAAGACAGACTTAGGTACTTCTGTAGCTGTATGTAAATACAAGTCATGATTTTAGCGCTACCCCCCCCCCCCCCCCCCCAAGGGGCTGCTGTAGTATAGCAGGCTCTTTCCCAAAAACAGTGCAGAGGCAGCCAGGCAAACAGCGACAGTCCACTCACACCAGTTTATTGACCAGTCTAGGGGGTTGTATTTTAAAATGTATTTTTTTGTAGTAACAAGAGGAGATTTAGGGTGATGTGGGGATACTCCAAAATGTTTACATATTGTTAGCAAGGGACACATCTCTCTCAGTAACAGTAGCACAAGTATAGGTAGACTGGAGCAATCTATGGGTTCACAGCTGGGGACCATGAAGTAGATTTGAGAACAAGTAAAGGCAGACTGGAACAGTCCACAGGTTCACATCTGGGAACCATGAAGTAGATTTGAGAGGAGGTAAAGGCAGAATTCCAGAACAGGTTCAGTTCATAGGTGCAGCCTCATATAGAATAGTATAGCGTCAAGTCCAAAGGGCTCCAGGGGCAAACAGCCCCCCCCTCCTCTTAGCTCACAGATCCATTCCTTCAGCAGGGGAAAAGACAATTTCCTCAGGGCTCCTGGCTATTTAACAGCATCCCAGCCACCATCTGGGCACACTTCCCCAGGGATTGGCTAGATCCTGCTCAATATTCAGACTAATCATTTGAAATTTCCTTCCCTAAGCTCCAGAAACTTCTTCTGGAGAAAGGGGTTAGCAATCAAACTCCCAACCTGTGAAGCCATAAACAGACCAGACCCAACTATTACTGCTCCCATGGTCATAGGTGTGCACAGCCTCTTGCAATAGGGCGTGCACCCCAAAGCTCAAACACACATGTTACAATCTTATTTTTGATATATTAAAGGTCCGCGCTTAGGAGATAAAAAGGTTGCAGCCTCCCCCTAATTAGTTCCCACTGGGACCTATTAGAATATATAGAGAGAAAAAATGGGGATGTGGCGCTGCCTAAATTGACACAGTATATAAGTATGGAATAAATGATCAATGTGAAACCCAGTGCATCTAAACCCAATCTTAAGTGCACATCTTAATACGAATAGACAGGTTTCTGTATATGTGATATAAATAACTGCGTGAAAATAATATAAACGTACAATAAACTATACCAAATACTTCAAAAATAACCTAAAAAAAAATTCTTATTCAATCTTATATCAATCTTATTTTTAACTATGTACTTTTATACATTTTTTTAGGAGCCCCATTCGGGGGGCGTTGATGAAATATTAGGGGTCCAAACAGACCCCTGATGTCCCACTTTTGAGACAGAGAAAAGGGACTGGGGACAGAGATTCCCCAGTCCATTTCTCTGCAGCCTCATCTGCACTGGACAGTGAATGAATGGGAAATGCTCTATGCTGAGCGGTTTCCTGTTTATTCACAGACTGAAACATAGCAAACACAGCTTATTATGCTTCCGTTATGAATGAACACAGTGAGTGATTGGTAGCGATCACTTGCTGTGTTTATTCAGAAAAGGAAGGGGCTGGAAAACTACATATTTACCGGCCTCTTCCCCCTGCTCTCAATCCTAAATCATCCCTCGCAGCAGCTGGCGTTAGAGGAGAGAAGGGAAGCTGGCAGCGCTGCGGGTTGGGGACATGGGGAGGTGGCGTTCAGTCAGGGAAATCTGTGCCACATGGGCTGATTAGGCACACCCGGCACACCCTTTGTGCAGGCCTATGCCCCTGGTCACAGCTGAGCCAAAATTAAATTTACCTAGCAGCTTAAGCATGCTAAATGATTATATATTGAACACAGCACTGGATTAAATAGCAGCTTTAGAAACATGTGCCTACATATCGGGCGTACATAAGCCTATTTTTGTTAACTGAATGCATGGCAAATGCTAGCAGTCACTTGACAGTATAAACAAGCTTTTTCTTTTTTTTCCCCCTCTCTTCTTTCCGCTTTGACTAGACATGTAAAGTCAATCGTTTACAAAGAAAGACATTCACCGTTTCCTTATCAACAAAGTGTGAAATGTATCCTCATACTGCTCTGTTAGCAGCCATTGACATTATATCATTTTCATGCTGTTTTGCTTCTATTCAATGAAGTGCACAAGGCTGCCTGGTATGAATGGTCATACTGCATTAAAGGTTTGAATGGATCTACAGCGGATGGGATTTAAATACAATTCACAAGAAATGTTTCAATAGGACTTTCTCTCTATACATGAATTCCCAATTATGTACAGTGCCTTGAAAAAGTATTCATACCCCATTGAGATTTTCCAAATTTTGTCATGTTACAACCAAAAATGTAAATGTATTTTATTGGGATTTTATGCGATAGGCCAGCACAAAGGGATTCATTTACTAAAACTGGAGAGTGCAAAATCTGCTGCAGCTCTGCATAGAAACCAATCAGCTTCCAGGTTTTATTGTCAAAGCTTAACTGAACAAGCTGAAGTTAGAAGCTGATTGGCTACCATGTACAGCTGCACCAGATTTTGCACTCTCTAGGGTTTAGTAAATCAACCGCAAAGTGGCACATAATTGTGTAGTGCAGGGATATGCAATTAGCGGACCTCCAGCTGTTCCAAAACTACAATTTCCATCACGCCTCTGCCTCTGGGTGTCATGCTTGTGGCTGTCAGAGTCTTGCTATGCCTCATGGGACTTGTAGTTCTGCAACATCTGGAGGTCCGCTAATTGCATATCCCTGGTGTAGTGGAAGGAAAATGATAAATGGTTTTAAAAATGTTGTACAATTCTTTGTAGATCCACCGTTCGCTGCAATTACAGCTGCAACTCTTTTTGGGGATGTCTCTACCAGCTTTGCACATCTAAAGAGTGACATTTTTGCCCATTCTTCTTTGCAAAATAGCTCAAGCTCTGTCTGATTGGATGGAGAGAGTCTGCAATTTTCAAGTCTTTCCACAGATTCTCAATTGGATTTAGGTCTGGACTTTGACTGGACTATTCTAAGACATAAATATGCTTGGATCTAAACCATTCCATTGTAGCTCTGGCTTGTAGCTCTGGCTGTATGTTTAGGGTCATTGTCCTGCTGGAAGGTGAACCTCTGCCCCAGTCTCAAGTCTTTTGCAGACTCTAACAGGTTTTCTTCTAAGATTGCCCTAAGATTGCCCTGTATTTGGCTCTATCCATCTTCCCATCAATTCTGACCAGCTTTCCTGTCCCTGCTGAAGAAAAGCATCCCCACAACATGATGCTGCCACCACCATATTTCACGGTAGGGATGGTGTGTTCAGGGTGATGCTAGTTTTCCGCCACACATAGTGCTTTGCTTTTAAGCCAAAAAGTTCCATTTTGGTCTCATCTGACCAGAGCACCTTCTTCCATAAGTTTGTGTGGGGGCTAACAAACCTCTGAGGGTTTTACAGAACAGCTGTATTTATACTGAGATCCAATTACACACAGGTGGACTCTATTTACTAATTAGGTGACTTCTGAAGGCAATTGGTACCACTAGACTTTAGTTAGGGGTGTCAGAGTAGAGGGGGCTGAATACAAATGCACACTTTTCACATATTTATTTGTTAAAAAATTAAAAACCATTTATCATTTTCCTTCAACCTCACAATTATGTGCCACTCTGTGTTGGTCTATTACATAAAATCACAATAAAATACATTTACGGTTATGAATACTTTTTCAAGGCACTGTAGGTCAAATAATAAACATGGGGATCCGGGCACTTTAAAAAAATTAATAAATAAGAAAAATTATGCTCAGCCAGTAAAAATGTAACAATCCCAGTATCAGATCACCATCCTCTCCACTTCTCAAAGAGGGAGGTTGCACAGCAATAATGGCAAGAAGCTGCAGACCTACACAGCATTGAAAAGCCTGATGAACTGGGCTGCAATAGAGAATATTAAACCCAGATGATGGTTATTAGGGTTACATAGTTACATAGTAGGTGAGGTTGAAAAAAGACACAAGTCCATCAAGTCCAATCTATGTGTGTGATTATGTGTCAGTATTACATTACATATCCCTGTATATTGCGGTCATTCAGGTGATTATCTAATAGTTTCTTGAAGCTATCAATGCTCCCCGCTGAGACCACTGCCTGTGGAAGGGAATTCCACATCCTTGCCGCTCTTACAGTAAAGAACCCTCTACGTAGTTTAAGGTTAAACCTCTTTTCTTCTAATTGTAATGAGTGGCCACGAGTCTTATTAAACTCTCTTCTGCGAAAAAGTTTTATCCCTATTGTGGGGTCACCTGTACAGTATTTGTAAATTGAAATCATATCCCCTCTCAAGCGCCTCTTCTCCAGAGAGAATAAGTTCAGTACTCGCAACCTTTCCTCATAACTAAGATCCTCCAGACCCTTTATTAGCTTTGTTGCCCTTCTTTGTACTCGCTCCATTTCCAGTACATCCTTCCTGAGGACTGGTGCCGAGAACTGGACAGCATACTCCAGGTGCGGGCGGACCAGAGTCTTGTAGAGCGGGAGAATTATCGTTTTATCTCTGCAGTTGATCCCCCTTTTAATGCATGCCAATATTCTGTTTGCTTTATTAGCAGCAGCTTGGCATTGCATGCCATTGCTGAGCCTATCATCCACTAGGACCCCCAAGTCCTTTTCCATCCTAGATTCCCCCAGAGGTTCTCCCCCCAGTGTATAGATTGCATTCATATTTTTGCCACCCAAATGCATTATTTTACATTTTTCTACATTGAACCTCATTTGCCATGTAGTCGCCCACCCCATTAATTTGTTCAGGTCTTTTTGCAAGATTTCCACATCCTGTGGAGAAGTTATTGCCCTGCTTAGCTTAGTATCGTCTGCAAATACAGAGATTGAACTGTTTATCCCATCCTCCAGGTCATTTATGAACAAATTAATAAGGATTGGTCCCAGCACAGAACCCTGGGGGACCCCACTACCCACCCCTGACCATTCTGAGTACTCCCCATTTATCACTACCCTCTGAACACGCCCTTGTAGCCAGTTTTCAATCCATGTACTCATCCTATGGTCCATGCCAACGCACCTTATTTTGTACAGTAAACGTTTATGGGGAACTGTGTCAAATGCTTTTGCAAAATCCAGATACACCAAGTCTACGGGCCTTCCTTTATCTAGATGGCAACTCACCTCCTCATAGAAGGTTAATAGATTGGTTTGGCAAGAACGATTCTTCATGAATCCATGCTGATTACTGCTAATGATATCATTCTTATTACTAAAATCTTGTATATAGTCCCTTATCATCCCCTCCAAGAGTTTACATACTATTGATGTTAGGCTAACTGGTCTGTAATTCCCAGGGATGTTTTTTGGGCCCTTTTTAAATATTGGTGCTACATTGGCTTTTCTCCAATCAGCTGGTACCATTCCAGTCAATAGACTGTCTGTAAAAATTAGGAACAACGGTCTGGCAATCACCTGACTGAGTTCCCTAAGTACCCTCGGATGCAAGTCATCTGGTCCCGGTGATTTATTAATGTTAAGTTTCTCAAGTCTAATTTTAATTCCGTCCTCTGTTAACCATCTAGGTGCTTCCTGTGTTGTGTCATGAGGATAAACACTGCAGTTTTGGTTACTGAAGCCCCCCGATTCACTCGTGAAGACTGAGGAGAAGAATAAATTCAATACCTCTGCCATCTCCCCATCCTTTGTAACCAGATGTCCTTCCTCATTCTTTATGGGGCCAATATGGTCTGTCCTCCCTTTTTTACTGTTTACATACTTAAAGAATTTCTTGGGATTTTTTTTGCTCTCCTCCGCTATGTGTCTTTCATGTTCTATCTTAACCGTCCTAATTGCACCCTTACATTTCTTATTGCATTCTTTATAAATTCTGAATGCTGAGGATGATCCCTCAACCTTGTATTTTTTGAAGGCCTTCTCCTTTGCTTTTATATGCATTTTTACATTGGAGTTAAGCCATCCAGGATGTTTGTTCGCTCTTTTAAATTTATTACCCAATGGGATACATTGGCTAATGCCCTTATTTAATATGCTCTTAAAGCAAACCCATCTCTCCTCCGTATTCTTTGTTCCTAATATTTTATCCCAATTTATGCCTTTTAGCAAGGTTTGTAGTTTAGGGAAGTTGGCTCTTTTGAAATTCAGTGTCTTTGTGTTCCCTTCATGTCTCCTATTTGTGTGATTTATACTGAAACTAATTGACCTGTGATCGCTGTTACCTAAATTGCCCCATATTTGCACATCTGTTATCAGGTCTGTATTGTTGGTAATCAGTAGATCTAGTAATGTTTTATTTCTAGTTGGTGCGTCTACCATCTGACCCATAAAATTGTCCTGCAAGACACTAAGGACACTAAGGAACTGGCGAGCCTTAAATGAATGGGTTGACATTCTGTCTTTGGTACGTTACATTTTCTGGGTTCCAATAATACATCATTGATTGACCTTAGTCATTGTCTGGATTTGCTCTTTAAAGCTGAAGTAAGGTATGGCAATTTCTACATAGTTACGGTTCGGCTTGGACCAATGTAGGTATGTGCCATACCTGTGATATCCCTGTGGAAGTTGGAAACCGCTACTACAGTAAGTGCCTCTAAAACCAATTAAATAATGTCGGTGCTAAATCAATAAATAATGATAGAAAATCCAAAAAACTGAATGTGCATGAGACTAAAAAAAGTGAAAAAGTGAAAATGAATAAAAATTCATAATACATGTATAATGTTCAACATGATAAAATCATATGATCATATATCTAGTGTAAAATTATATGATCATACATCTAGTGTAAAATCATAAGATTATCATATGATCTTAGCCATTGGCTGAGAGCGCTGATCGGGATCCGGTCAGCTGCAGATTTTCCAGCATGCTTGTACAACGGAAACCAGCCAAACGGCTGGCTTCTTCGGACCGGCTGCCATACACATGGCCCAAATGTTGCCCGGCATTCGGCCTGTGTATACGGGGCTTTAGAATAATCAGGATATCCTCCTGTCACTCGCCATCCCTTTGCTCTGAGCTCACCCAGCACGAAATGTTAAGCAAAAAAACAACATCTCATAGTGCAAAAAGTTTAAATTCTATGTCTTCAATAATAGAAGTGCACTTACATATTCTCCATGATAAAATCGCATTAACGAGCATACACAGTGGTTTTCAATGCAGGCAGTTCCCAACACTGATGTTCCGACAAGCCGATAGCGTAATGGCGTCACATTCCTCTAGTTAGCAGGTCCTATTTAGCAAGGTTGAATAAAGACACCAGTCCAGCCTGAGTGAGTGTATGTGCGTATCTACAATTGTCCCTATCTCTGTACATTGTATTTCATTAAGATGCTCATCTATTATATTATTATTAATTTAATATTTTATGTATTTATTCTATTTACATACACCACACACTCACATTGGTCCCTACCCTCAAGGAGCCCACAATCCAAGGTCCCTAACTCACATTCATATACTAGGGCCAATTTTGGACAGAAGCCAATTAACCTACCAGCATGTCTTTGGAGTGTGGGAGGAAACTGGAGTATCCGGAGGAAACCCACACAGGCACAGGGAGAACATGCAAACTCCAGGCAGGTAGTGTCGTTTTTGGGATTCGAACCAGTGACCCTTTTTACTGCTAGGTGAGAGTGCTACCCAATAGACCACTGTGCCACCCACCACTGTGGGTTCTGTGCCAAGCAGCTGCCCTCCTGCTTAGTGAAACGGGAAGTCAATTGCTTGGCATAAGCACCATTCAGAAAAACACTTTGCATTTTCTGAGTGAGTGCAAAGTATTGTCTGATTGTACAAGGTATAGATCATGATGTCACCACTTTGCCTCTCCACCTTGTCCAATCAGAAAATTCTTTGCATTCAATGAGAAAATGCAAAGTGTTCCTTAAATAATGCCCGTACCAAGCGAGCGTGGTGAATACTATAATGAGTTCCAGCTTCCCTGGGAATCCCACCGGTATGGCACATACTGTACCTACTGTACCTACTTACATGGACCAATGTAACTATTTAAAAATTGCAATACCTAAAATTCAACGCTAAAGCAAACCTGTCCATATAGCCAATAGGTCAAGCCAAGTGCAGCAAGGGAAAACAAACCCATCAAACTGGTTCTAATTTCCTGAATTGAGAAAAGCCAGAGGTTGAACATGTTCCCATTACATTACATACCACGGTTTAGTCAGTGCTATGACAGATTTATTTAAAATTAAACCTGTGCTGGGATAAATATTGTAGACTGTCATTGTTGACTTCTTATAAAAATGCTAATGAAGTAAATGTCAGGCTAATCCAATACTTCCAGCGCTCTCCTTCCCTGACACAGAAGTATGAAGATCCGGAGTGACTCAAAAACTATTCAATCCAGAAACAGACAGCTAGCATTATAGGAAGGTACTGGAATGCTGCACTTTCTGTCAGTATATAGAGAGCTCCGTTAGGCTCGGTTCACACTGCTGCAACTTGAGATCCGACTTGTGAGACCCCAAGTCACATGACATGTGAAATCCCATGTTAGTCAAAGAGAGCTGTCTTAATTAGCACTACAGACGTCGCTCCAACTTTAGAAATGGTTCCTGTACTACCTCAAGGCAACTTCTATATGACCTCTATTCAATAAATCTATCAAAGTAGTACTGAAGTCACCAGGAAGTCGCCTGGCAACGTCGCACCATAAGTCGCGCAACTTTCAGGTCGCAGCAGTGTGAGCCTTAAAATGGAGTTCCACCCGAAAATGGAACTTCCACTTTTTGGATTCCTCCCCCCTCCGGTGTCACATTTGGCGCCTTTCAAGGGGGAGGAGGGAGCAGATACCTGTCTAATACAGGTATTTGCTCCCACTTCCTGGCATAGATCACTGCGGCGCTTGCGGTGACCTAAGCCACTTCCGGCGCCTACACTGTCCTCCCCCGCTCTATTCTGTGAGACACAGAACACAGCAGGGACCAGAGAGGACGCACAGCGCGACTCACGCATGCGCAGTTGGGAACCAGGAAGCGAAGCTTCACTTCCTTATTCCCTTACCGAGGATCGCGGCAGCAGCAGCCGAGAGCCGACGGACGGATCGGCTTCGGCTGCCAACATCGTGGGCTCCTTGGAAAAGTCAGCAGATGCAGTATTTGTAGCTGCTGGCTTTTAATATTTTTTTTTCAGCGGACTTCCGCTTTAAAGAGTAACTAAAGGCAAAACTTTTTTTTTTCTTTTTTTTTTCTTTTTTTTTCAACTGCCTGGCTGTAGAGAAGCCAGCGGTAACCATTGGACGGTGGCCTGGATGCACCTCACAGCGCCATAGCTCTGACAGCAGCCACCTATTGTAGTCCTACGGACCCCAAAAAAAGGCAGTGGAGTACACGGGATCAAATATACAGCTCCTGGATCGGAGATCTATGATGCCTATGCACAGACTGTGACATTACCGTCCTCAATACGGTCGGATGAGCGGACCATTGGTCCTTTATTTGCCTCTTCGATTTTGTTCTACCACAGCCTGTACTAGCCTGCTTTCATTGCTGTGTCTATTTGGTTACTGCTATCAAAACAGTGGAATCCTCTGTGAAACTGTCAACTATTGTTGTTTTGAGCTTTGGACTGGTAACCTAGTGTGAATATATGCCACCTCTCTATACGTGATAAAAACAGCAGTCTATAATCGAGTCAATCAATTCAAGAATAATTTACTTTTCTGTGGGATCAGCTAAAGTGTCAACTAACCATCTCTTTTCATCATATCCCCCAGCTGGGGGTTATCTAACCAAACTTAGTGAACAGATGGACATATCTCCTTATGGTGCTTGTCACCAGGACTTGTAGTCTAGTATCAGTAACTATACTTTAGTTAGTAAATTGTCTGGGTAATTGGTGTGTGTATGCATGCTAGCGTGACGCAGCTGCTCTTAAATAGGCAACGTTGTCTATTTTTAACATGATTCTGGTGTTGGTGATGGGTACCCAGTGTTGGCGTTTTTTGTACTTTTTGTAATAAAATTATCCCTTATTAAGCAGCTTGGTCTGCCTGTGTCTCTTTTCAGTGGGATCTTTCCCCCTGTAATATCTTCTTATAGCTGCCTGGCTGTAGAGGTTACCTTCTTGTCTTTGTTTTTTTTATAAAGCTAACTGCCTGGCTGTAGAGGTTGTCTGTCGTCTCTGTCTTTGGAAAAGCTAACTGCTTGGCTGTAGAGGTTGCCTTGTTGTCTTCTCTTTTTTTTTCCAACTCAATGAACAATTTTAATTTCTTATTATTTCACATCAGTTCAATATTTATTTTCAATCATTTTTATTGAAAAGTATTACCAGAGCAATCAGTAGCCAGATCCCTAACGTATATTAATGGAGACACAGTAAAATGACTAGAACGCAATATTGTGCATATGACAATCCAAGGCCAACCTTCAACCATCTAAGTCAGTGGTTCTCAACCTCAGTGCTCAAGTACCCCCAACAGGCCATGTTTGCACGTTTTCCTTTATTTTGCACAGGTGCTTTAAATCTGAGTCAATGGCTTGGTATTTTGGACAGCTATTTTATCTAAGAGGAATTCCCAAAACATGGCTTGTTGGGGGTACCTGAAGACTCAGATTGAGAAACACTGATCAAGGTAACCCAAAGTTAGAGCAAATTCTAAACTTAATATAACGGTATATTTTAGAAGTGCAAAACGCCGGTTGGCCCTTAGATAAACGTATCATGACATAAAACAATGAAACCAAAATATGGTAGGGTTCACAACTGCATCCAAACACTAAGTAAATCCCTTGTAGTCAAGAACACTAGGAGATGAAAGAGAAAAAAAAGGAAAACAGAACGCAGAACCAAGAACTGGAGAAAGGAAAGAAAGCACAGAGAGAAGGGGGCCATGTAAAGCTCCAGGAGGATCAGATATAACAGGACTAAGAGGCTGAGAGCTGGACATGGACATACTCATCCCAAGGACCCAAATAGCCTCAAAACGTTTAGTGGTTGCCTTCTCTTTTTGATAACGCTAACTACCTGGCTGTAGAAGTTGTCTTACTGTCATCTCTTCCTTTGGAAAAACTAACTGCCTGGCTGTAGAGCTTGCCTTGTTGTCTTCTTTTTTCTAAGAGTGACCTGGAAGTGTCAGCTCAATGAGCCAGGCAGTACTAAGTCGGATTAAGATGACTGTGAGGCCATTAGCGTTTCAGAAGGAATCATCTAACCATAAGCGTGCGCAGGGCTGTGCTGGTGTTGCCTGGGCACACCCTAATCACCCCGCGACGCAGATTGACCCTGCTGATATTTTACCAAAGCCCCTCAAGTGGGCTCCTAAAAAATTTGTAAAAAAATAATACAAAAATAAACGAACAAAAATAAAAAACTACTGACATCGTCAATGTTTTATTACATTTTAAAATGTTTTTTACATTTATTTATCAGAGTGTGCTTCTGTATGTGTATATATATATATATATATATACACACACACAGTATCTCACAAAAGTGAGTACACCCCTCACATTTTTGTAAATATGTTATTATAACTTTTCATGTGACAACACTGAAGAAATGACACTTTGCTACAATGTAAAATAGTGAGTGTACAGCTTGTATAACAGTGTAAATTTGTGGTCCCCTCAAAATAAATCAACACACAGCCATTAACGTCTAAACCGCTGGCAACAAAAGTGAGTACACCCCTAAGTAAAAATGTCCAAATTGGACCCAATTAGCCGTTTTCCCTCCCCGATGTCATGTGACTCGTTAGTATTACAAGGTCTCAGGTGTGAATGGGGAGCAGGTGTGTTAAATTTGGTGTTATCACTCTCACTCTCTCATACTGGTCACTGGAAGTTCAACATGGCACCTCATGGAAAAGAACTCTCTAAAGCAGGGGTCTTCAAACTGTGGCCCTCCAGGTGTTCGGGAACTACAATTCCCATCATGCCTAGTCATGTCTGTAAATGTCAGAATTTTACAATGCCTCATGGGATGCGTAGTTCTGCAACAGCTGGAGGGCCGTAGTTTCAGGATCCCTGTTCTAAAGGATCTGAAAAAAAGAATTGTTGCTCTACTTAAAGATGGCCTAGGCTATAAGAAGATTGCCAATACCCTGAAAATGAGCTGCAGCACGGTGGCCAAGACCATACAGCAGTTTAACAGGACAGGTTCCACTCAGAACAGGCCTTGCCATGGTTGACCAAAGAAGTTGAGTGCACTTGCTCAGCGGCATTTGCAAAGGTTGTCTTTGGGAAATAGACGTATGAATGCTGCCAGCATTGCTGCAGAGGTTGAAGGGATGGTGCGTCAGCCTGTCAGTGCTCAGACCATACGCCGCACACTGCATCAAATTGGTCTGCATGGCTGTAGTCCCAGAAGGAAACCTCTTCTAAAGATGATGCACAAGAAAGCTCACAAACAGTTTGCTGAAGACAAGCAGACTAAGCACATGGATTACTGGAACCATGTCCTGTAGTCTAATGAGACCAGGATAAACTTATTTGGTTCAGATGGTGTCAAGCATGTGTGGTGGCAACCAGGTGAGGAGTACAAAGGCAAGTGTGTCTTGCCTACAGTCAAGCATGGTGGTGGATGTGTCATGGTCTGGGGCTGCATGAGTGCTGCCAGAACTGGGGAGCTACAGTTCATTGAGGGAACCATGAATGTCAACATGTACTGTGACATATTGAAGCAGAGCATGATCCCCACTCTTCAGAGACTGGGCCGCAGGGCAGTATTCCAACATGATAACATCCCCAAACACACCTCCAAGATGACCACTGCCTTGCTAAAGAAGCTGAGGGTAAAGGTGATGCACTGGCCAAGCATGTCTCCAGACCTAAACCCTATTGAGCATCTGCGGGGCATCCTCAAATGGGAGGTGGAGGAGCGCAAGGTCTCTAACATCCACCAGCTCTGTGATGTCATCATGGAGGAGTGGAAGAGGACTCCAGTGGCAACCTGTGAAGCTCTGGTGAACTCCATGCCCAAGAGGGTTAAGGCAGTGCTGGAAAATAATGGTGGACACACAAAATATTGACACTTTGGTCCCAATTTGGACATTTTCACTTAGGGGTGTACTCAGCAAAGTGTAATTTCTTCAGTGTTGTCACATTAAAAAGATATAATAAAAAAAAAAATATATATATATATATATATACATACTCACACACACAGTATCTCACAAAAGTGAGTACACCCCTCACATTTTTGTAAATATTTTACTAAAAAGATATAATAAAATATTTACAAAAATGTGAGGTGTGTACTCACTTTTGTGAGATACTGTATAGAATATATATAACAAAAACACACGTGCATGTGTGTTCGAGCTTTGGGGTGCAAATGCAATAATCTGTGCACAAGTATGCTATTAACACAGGTCTCCTTTCACTTTAATTCTTAAGGCAACAACATATCTTTATTTCACCACCACATTTTACCTGGAGCTGTGTAATAAAACCACCGCTATTGTATCCAACCCATGCAGTGACTTTACAAACCCCGCAGTGTACATAGATGTCAGCGTGCTGTGTACAATGACTCTATATAACAAACACTGTGACATGGCCTGACTCTGTCTCTCCCCAATTCTGCTTTTATGCTTTCATTTTCTACAGTTGCTGGTGTACAGATCTTTTAGAATTGTCCGTCCCCTCATATTAAAAAAAAAAAAAAAAATATATATATATATATATATATATATATATATATATATATATATATATATATATATATATATATAGATAGATATATAGATATATATATCTATATCTATATATCTATATATCTATAGAGATAGATAGATAGATAGATAGATAGATAGATAGATAGATAGATAGATAGATAGATAGATAGATAGATAGATAGATAGATAGATAGATAGATAGATAGATAGATAGATAAATAATTGTATATTGGTTGGTTTGTGTGAAAGATATATATATATATAGATATATATATATCTATATATATAGATATATATCTATCTATATATATATAGATATATAGATCTATATATCTATATATCTATATATATAGATATATATATATATCTATATATCTATATATCTATAGATATATAGATATATATCTATAGATATATAGATATATATACTATCCATATAATAAAAAATCCCTACAGCCTCCTTCTAATAGGCTCATAAAGCTTTGCAGGAAGCATTGTCTAGTACTGCACATGATTAAATGTATAGGTTTTCAGTAATTAAATCCGCAGTTCTTGCTGTGTTGGGCTACATGTGTCCTGCAGTATGCCAGGTTTTCACACTGAAGGATCATTGGCTGTATTTAGTCAATTTATAGATTAGTTCCAAAAAAAAAAAAAATAAAATAAAAGATTTTTTTATCCAGCTTCCAGTAGCAGCAACTGTTCCTAGTCACTCATCAGCATTGTTTCTGACAATGGGGCTGAGGACAGAAAAGGAGCAGCCCTTGAATTGGAGAGAGCACGTTGTGTGTAGAGGAGAGCTGCTGCTGCTGTTGCTTCTCCTGGAGATCCAGCGCCTGCAGCACCCCCGTCCTCTTCATAGGCTTTGCTGACTGCTGACCTAACTAGAACCAGCGCAGCGCTCTCCAAGGTGCTGAAGAGAGCCAACTGCACGGGAGAAGCACACCGAGCTGATTATGCAACAGCGAGCAAGTCAGAGGGAAGAGAGCAAGCTTCTGCCTCCATGAAGACACAAGTATTCCAAAGGAAAACGCCTTGCTGGAGAAGCTCCCCTCCAACACTGTGTATTTTTTTGCCTGCAGTAAGGGATATACTTACACAGATCACATTAGCGGCAAGGTAAAAAAAATATCCCATGTGATCCCTTTCCTTTTTAATTCTGGAGATCTTGCTTATGCTTTCCTATCCCACTGTGTTTTTTTTGTTTTTCTTACTTGCTGAAAATTCTGAAACTGTATTATTTTTTTAAATTTTTTTATTTATCTGCACTATGTGGCTTTAGAGTTAATTGATAAATGTGAAAGTTTTTGATTTTATTTTTTATTTTTGTTGGTGATGACACAAGACAAAAGTTTACAAGGAGCCTTATTCTTTGTCGCTGGGTCGGCTGATGGGACCAGACAAGTCTTGAGGATCTGCAAAGGTCATTGGATCAAGATAAAGGCAATGGATGCTTTTTGCCATCTCTACAAATGTCCTTTATAATTGGAGCTGGATGGGATGGATAGCAGGCAGGTGATGACTGCTAAGGTGGATTTATCCTGAAACACATGAGATGGATTATATAATGTAACAGAAAAGGGAATTAGGAATATTTATATATCTAATTATTAGGTCAAAGGAGCTAAATATGCATGCTTACTCAATGGATAAAGCTGTGATCTGTCACCCATAGTCACAACTGCCAGGAATGCCAGTCAATTCTGTGCAAACTTTCCAAATAAAGTCTTAAAAAAAAATGAGAAATTGCACTGAGCTTTAGCTTTTTATTAGGCTATTTAATAGTTGATAACTGATTCCCTCTCTGGAGCAACGCTTATGGATTGTGGTCCAATGCCTCTCCATCCAATGAAGTGCTGGTTGCTGTCCAGGTGCCCGGTGGTGCTGAAATTTGGATGATGTCTAGCAGGAGAACTAAAAGCTGCTGCTGCTTACTGCCACTCAACGAAGACAACGGGCGATTCCTTCTCCTGGCCATCTTCATTGTCCTTTACCTAATCGCTGGAGCAACAGTGTTCTCCACCATAGAGAGGCCCTCAGAACTGGTGGCCCACCACCGATGGGACAGGATATTAAAGAACTTTAGCCAGTCCTTTAACATTAGCCTCCTGGAGCTCAGGTCTTTTCTGCGAGATTATGAAGCAGCCATGGCAGCAGGGATTAGGGCAGATGCCCTCAGACCAAGGTGGGACTTTACCGGAGCACTGTACTTTGTAGGGACTGTCGTCTCCACAATAGGTAAGACATTACTTTACATCAGGGACTTGGGTTTGCAGGCACAATGTTTTAATAATGAGTTGAAATGTATAGTCTAAAGTTTTAATCTTGCTTCACCATTATTCTGGAGGTCTTAAAGGGGTTTCCAAAAATACTGAAAATTTTGTTGACTTGGGCCCTTAAGTAATAAAATAACAGGGTCTCTCAGTCTTTGAAAAACATTTTTGTTATACCTGCAGGTAAATTCTGTTCTTGTATTGTGACCCCATGTGTGTGCCAATGTATTTTCCTTTTTTCCTAGTCCACCTAGTATAAGATGCACCAGTACATTGTGGGCCCAGTTTTTGTTTACTAAAGGGATGTGGGGTGAACCTGGCCCACAAATGGGATATTTCTATTAGTTTAATTAGTTGGCATTATACAGAAAATCCATAAAAACTCTGGTCTTGTGTTGTGACCCCCTATGAGAGCCAATATATTTTCCTGGTTAAGCTTCTGTCCACCTATATAAGAGACCACCAGTACATGGTGGACCCTGTTTTTGTTTACTAAAGCACTGTGGGAGATGGCGAACCTGACCCACAAATAAGGTATTTCTATTGGTTTTATAACATTAGCTTGCCATGGTAAAGAAAATCCACATAAGCTCTGGTCTTGTGTTGTGACCCCCTATGAGAGTCAATTTATGTCTCTGGTTGAGCTCCTGTCCACCTATTTAGGAGACCACCAGTACATAGTGGGTCCAGTTTTTGATTACTAAAGGGCTGTTGGAGATGCTGAACCTGACCCACGAATAGTATATTTCTATTCGTTTTATAACATTAGTTTTCCATGGTAAAATAAATCCACAAAAGCTCTGTTCTTGAGTTGTGACCCCCTATGACAGACAATTTAATTCTGTGGTTGAGCTTCTGTGCACCTATTGAGCAGACCACCAGTACATGGTGGACCCTGTTTTTGTTTACTAAGTGGCTGTGAGAGATTGTGAACCTCACATAGTTACATAGAGGATCCACAAATAGGATATGAGTTCGCCATGATACAGAGAACCAAGTCCACATGGGATCTGGTGTTGTAACCCTCTATGAGAGACAGTTTAATTTCTGGTTGAGTTCCCATTCATCTATTGAGAGAACCACCAGGATATGGCACACCATGTTTTTGTTTACTAAACCGCACATATAATTACACAGAGGACATAAAAGTAGGATATTTCCATTAGTTCTATAAAATAAGTTTGTCACGATACAGAGAACTTAATCCACGTTGGCTCTAGTTTTGTGTTGTGATCTGTTATGGTAGCAATTTATTTCTCTGGTTAAGCTCCTGTCCACCCATTGAGACCACCAGTACATGGTGGTGCCTGTTTTTGTTAACTAAGGGGCTGTTTGATGCGGGGAACCTCACATATAATTACATGGAGGACATACAATTAGTTTGCCATGGTACAGAGAATCTAATTCACATTGGCTCTAGTTTTGGGTTGTGATCTGCTATGGTACCGATTTATTTCTCTGGTTGAGCTCCTGTCCAACCAATAAGACCACCAGCACATGGTAGTCCCTGTTTTTGTTAACTAAGGGGCTGTTTGAGGAGGGGAACCTTACATACTGTATAGTTACATGGAGGATCCACAAATAGGATATTTCAATTATCTTTATAAAATTAGTTTGCCGTGGTACTGAGAACCTAATCTACATAAGATCTGATGTTGTAACCCTCTATGAGAGAGAGTCGATTTCTCTGGTTAAGCTCCCATCTGTCTATTGAGAGAGTCATCAAGGTACGGTGCGCCATGTTTTTGTTTACTAAAGGGACGTGGGAGGTGGTGCACCTCAAATATAATTACACGGAAGACATAAAATAGGATATTTCTATTCGTTTTATAAAATGAGTTTGTCATGATACAGAGAACTTAAATCACATTGGCTCTGGTCTTGTGTTGTGATCCACTATGGGAGCCAATTTATTTCTCTGGTTGAGCCCCTGTTCAACTGCTGAGGAGATCACCAGTACATGGTGGTCCCTTTTATTGTTTACTAAGTGGCTGTGTAAGGTGGCGAACCTCACATATAGTTGCAGAGAGGATACACAAATAGGATATTTCCATTATCTTTAAAAAATTAGTTTGCCATGGTATAGAGAACCAAATCCACATAAGATCTGGCGCTGTAACCCTCTATGAGTTTATTTCTCTGGTTGAGCTCCCATCTGTCTATTGAGAGAACCACCAGGATAAGGTGTGCTAAGTTTTTGTTTACTAAAGGGCTGTTGGGGGTGATGAACCTCGCATATAATTACATGGAGGTCATAAAATGAGTTTGCCATGGTATAGAGAACCAAATTCACATAAGATCTGATGCTGTAACCCTCTATGAGAGACAGTTTATTTCTCTCGTTGAGCTCCCATCTGTATATTGAGAGTACCATGGTACAGAGAATCGAATTTACATTGGCTCTAGTTTTGTGTTCTGATCCGCTATGGGAGCTAATGTATAGCTCTGAGTTTACTAAGGGAGGTGGTGAACCTCACATATATAAACATTTCCAATAGTTTTATAAAATCAGTGTGCCATGGTACAGAGAACCAAATTCACATAAGATCTGGTCTTGTAACCCCCTATGATGGACAGTTTATTTCTCTGGTTGAGCTCCTGTCTGTTTATTGAGAGAACCACAAGGTACATGGTGGGCCCTGTTTTTGTTTACTAAGGGCTACGGGAGAAGATAAACCTCACATATAATTACACAGAGGACCGAAAATTGAATATTTACATTCGTTTTATAAAATGTCCATGGTACAAAGAACTAAATCCACATAAGCTCTGGTCTTGTGTTGTGACCTGCTATGGGAGACAATTTATTTCTCTGGTTGAGCTCCTGTCCTTCTATCGGGAGGACCACCAGTACATGGTGGGCCCTGTTTTTGTTTACTAGGGGGCTGCAGGAGGTGATTAAACTCACTTTTAATTACACAGAAGACTCAAAAATAGGATGTTTCCATTAGTTTTATAAAATTAGTTGGCCTTGGTACAGAATATTAAATTAACATAAGCTCTGATCTTGTGACCCCCCCCCCCCCCCCCCTATGAGCGCCAATTAATTTCTCTAGTTTTTGTCTGCCTATTGAGAGGACCACCAGTACATGATGGGCTCTGTTTATATTTATTAAAGAGCTGTGGGATATAAGATATTTTCATTAGTTTTACAGAACCAATTTCAAAGAATTCTCATACAGTATATAGTGTGCCTTATACTACACTGATGTCAGCCTTGCCATTTTAACGTGAACATGAAATAGTAGCACATGCCGGAAAGAGCTGCTTGTATGTAATACCTGGAACCTCCAGGGGTCTGTGAATCAGCACAATTTTCCTATTGTACACCCTGCAAGCTCTAAAATCAGGACACTCTGGTATGCTAAGTATGCTAAGTTTAGCAAGCTCGTAGAACTGATCCCTCTGTGACTCACTATTATCCATTGGAACTATCCATTAAGGCAGGGATATGCAATTAGCGGACCTCCAGCTGTTGCAAAACTACAAGTCCCATCATGCCTCTGCCTCTGGGTGTCATGCTTGTGGCTGTCAGAGTCTTGCTATGCCTCATGGGACTTGTAGTTCTGCAACAGCTGGAGGTCCGCTAATTGCATATCCCTGCATTAAGGCAATGGACCAATAGTGATGTACAGGAGGTAAACAACGAATCTATTAGCATACCAGAGCTTCTTAGGATTTGGGGCTCCTGGGGTGCTTTATAGGAGAAATGAAATGAATAGGCACCTTGAGATATCTTTTATAATTATCCAATGATACCTTACCACATTTATTTTACTTCAGGTTTGCTTAAAAAGAAAACAATATTAGCCTCTCAAGAACTGGTGCAAGAGTCAATACCATGCACAATTGATCTTGCATTTAGAACAGGTAGCCACAGATTAGTTGAACATCCGAGCTTCTGTATAAACATCCCACTATGTGTGATCTGCACTACCTGCCAACCTAACTATCTCACTGCTAATTACTACATAAATGTGGTATAGCCTATCCTTGGGGAGAACAAAAATCATACCTTGCAGTGGGGCTTCACCCACACTGCTTGCTCGTTTAGTTCTAGGGGGCCAGGAAAAGCAGTTCCCCTCCACTTCCCTACACTTCCGACAGTGGACTGTTCCTCATTGTCCTCTCGTCCAGTGCTGGACTATGGACCCTGGATTGTACTTAACGATGTCAGAAGGCATCTGAAGGCTGGAGTGTAGGGCTGCTGTGAACAGTCTTACAACTTGGAGGAGCCTATGGGAGACAAGGATCAGGTAAGTTAAACCACTTTTTGCAAAACTCTAGACCTTACAGGCATTTTACCTTTGCAGTACAGGGGCAGCCCCACTGCAGGGACGCATTTTTGTTTTCCCCGGAGTTCAACTTTAATGTTGCTATAAGTAAATTCACTTGTTGTGCTCCTTTAATATCATAAACACATATCAACAGATTAATAGGTATATCCCTGAAATATATTTACTATCTTGAATGTTACAATTCAGAAAAATATTGTCACGAAATGTAATGTAAATATTTTTGCTGTATATTGTTATGGTAACTAGATAGATAAAAGAATTCAAGGGTGCCCTCTGTGGGTTAAGTTTGTATTTTGTAAGTAAGGCCGCATGCATGGTTTAGGGCAGTGTTTCTAGCAATGTAAGTATTAGCAGCAAAATGCAAAAATGTATGTGTGTGTTTATGCATATGTGTGCGCACTTGTGCGTGTATGCAGAGAAAAGCAAAATACATTTTTGTACCCTAATCCAAACCCTTATATTTAATGTCTCAAAAAAAATAAAAATAAATATCTATCTATCTATCGATCGATCGATCGATCGATCGATCGATCGATTGATAGATATAGATAGATATGCACAGACAATATATATATATATATATATATATATATATATATATATATATATATATATATATATATATATATATATACACACAGTATATTTGTGTATACGTGTCTGTGAGGATGTATAGGTGTGCATGTTTATAGAAACCTTTATATTTAACAAATCAATTTATAAATCTTATCATTTTGGATGCATTTAGCTCACACCCTGTCTCTGACTTTATCTCTGAAAATCTATTTAGGATAATAGATATTTCTGCTGAGAGTAGTTCCCCAGTGGGGGGTCCGCAGGAGTACCACAGTGCTTATAGACTATAATTATTTCCCAATCTGATTGTTATCGGCTGGACCAGCCAGCAAAAATCTCATGTCTATTGCTAGCCAAACTGAATGATAACAGGAGACAACAGGTCATCAGCAGCTGCACGGATATTCTTTCAGAAATCCCTTTATTGGTACAGATAATAGAAGACTTGCATAAAAACACGTGACTGCAATTAGTAAGTCTACTGATATTCATTTTGCCATTTGCTTTAGGTCTATTGACCATTTGAGAGCAATCAGTAGCACCACCTTTGCTCTGTTGTCTTGCTTCTTTCAGCTAAAGTGACACATTTGATGAGGGCAAAAGATGACTCAAAGTTTTCTGTCGTCTACAGAATTGAATAGGCAGACTTCCGTCTGTCAGAGGTATGGGGTTATGACTCAGACACAAACAGTATCCGAGCCAAAGAATGTACAATGGTTCATTACGCAATTTAAAGAGTATCAGAGTAGAAATGGAACAAATACCTTAAAAGAGTAGGGAATAAATATTTAACAGAGTCCCATCTATGCATTCCATTACCAAGCTATTACTCTACATGCATATACACGTAGAGCCAATCTGAAGGTAAAAATTAGCAGTGTTTGCAAATACTGTAAAGACTGCAGACCTTTGATGGCATATGTGGGGTTGCATGCTGATTCTATTTTTGTGTACCCCACTATTAAAGCCAAAATGTACCTCTTGGTGTGTGGGCCACCTGATACAAGCTCCACTTTGACAAGAGTTATTGCCATAATGTGTGTTTTTCAAGCAGCCCATTATTTTTTAAAGTAACTAAAGCTGCTAAATGTTATCCAATTTCATTATGATTTTTAAATTTTTCTAAAACTGCAAATGTGAATAAAAGTACATCTAAAGCAACCTTTCTCAACCTTTTGGAGGAACCCTTGAAATAACTTTCCAGGCTCAGGGAACTCCTGCAACAAATTACTGCATCTACAACTCATGATACATTAGTGTGATGTTCAGTGGGAAGAATGCTTTTTACACTGGTGGTCATTGAAAAAACTGCCCCCTTACAGAAAAGTAAAAAGATCAATAGTGTCAGAGGGAACTTATCTGGGAAGCAGAGATTGCTTATTGCTCAAGGAACCCATAGCAAACTTTGGAGGAACCCAAGGGTCCCATGGAACCCTGGTTGAGAAACCATGAGCTAAAGACTCATGTGTGACAGACAAAACAGGTCTTAAACCAGTTACTGTGTGTGATGGACCGCCCCACTAAGGTGCTACTGCCAAGATGCAGCTTCCTCCACTTTAGAACCAGGAACCAGGTATTATAGCTGAGCATTGCACCCAAGAACTAGACGGCACTAGCTTGCACTAGGTGCAAACTGGAACTCACTTTATTGGAAGCTTGAATATACCACACAAAATCAGATAAGAGCTTGATCACGTTATCCTAAACAATGCAAACTGTTAACAGTAATATCAGTACATCTAATGAACAACTAACATAAACACAAACATCCCCCAATGGTTCAGTAACAAGGTAAAGTGGGCACAATACTAATCACATCTCCAAGCAAATTAGCAGACAGACAAGAACAATAGGTGACTCGATTACCAATGAGGATTCACACCTAAAAGGCACACAATGGGGAATTATACAATGAGAGAAAGTCACCTTAATAAACAGATTACACATAAAAGCAGGAGACACCAGCATCAGGTTGTTTTGAGCTGATTATATTAACATCTATTCTGAGTCTCTAAGTTTAGGAGGGGGGAGGGGGAGCAAAGCAGTCATTGCTGGTTTGGGCACAGAGGCCCCAAATCTATATCCAAGTCCAAGGTTCCCAGAGTCTGTGAGTTTCGGGGGGGCATGGACCTGAATCCAAAGCAAAACCACTCCAAAGATCCCCCAGGCACACACCTCTCAAAGAATAGAGCCCCCTCCCTCCAAATCCAGTGCCCATAGTCAGTAGGCAAGGAGCTACCCTGCAGTACCCTCCAAAATCCCTGTCCCAGTTGGGTCTGTCACACTGTGTGATGCACAAACCAGTATTAAAAAACTTCCAATACTTCCCTTGAGTGAGTCTCCCCTGAGAGTTCCTTCATTTGTGTCTCACATGCTCCCCCTCCTAGACACTGCAGTTCACAGTGGAAGGGTTCCAGCAAGAATATTGGCATGCATTAAAAAGGGGATTAACTCCAGAGATAAAATGATAATTCCCCCACTCTACAAGACTCTGGTTCGGCTGCACCTGAAGTATGCTGTCCAGTTCTGGTCACCAGTCTTCAGGAAGGATGTGCTGGAACTGGAGAGAGTCCAGAGAAGGGCAACAAAGTTAATAAAGGGACCGGAGGACCTTCGTTATGAGGAAAGATTACAAGCACTGAACTTATTCTCTCTGGAGAAGAGACGCTTGGGAGGGGATATGATTTCAATGTACAAATACCGTACTGGTGACCCCACAATAGGGATAAAACTTTCGAAAAGACACGTGGCCATTCACTAAAATTAGAAGAAAAGCGGTTTAACCTTAAACTGCGTAGAGGGTTCTTTACTGTAAGAGCGGTAAGGATGTGGAATTCTCTTATACAGGCGGTGGTTTCAGCAGGGAGCATAGATCATTTAAAAAAACTATTAAATAAGCACCTGAATGACCACAACATACAGGAATATACAATGTAATATTGACATAAAAGCACACACACAGGTCGGACTTGATGGACTTATGTCTTTATTCAACCTCACCTACTATGTAACTATGTAGCAAGAGAAGCAGTGCTGCCAATCAGGACAGTGGGCAGGACTAGTTGTGGCCAGGAGCTGATTAATAAGCTACAGGCTTGTGAATCAGTAGTGCCAGTTCTGTTAGTTGTGCCCACTTCAACTTCTTCATATCCCACTGCACGGCACAGCCTACATGAGAGTGGCAACTCTACTCTGAATCCAGGAGCAGTGCAGCATCATTGCCACCTCATCACAGGAAGCTTCTTTAAATTAACTTCACTAGAATGATTACAAGTAATTATCGGACTTTGCAGGGGACTAATGGAAAGCTGGAAGTGCAGAAGTACTTTAGAAATAGAAGACCACGAGGCCAGGTTTAAATGTGCATGTAAACCCGACGTTCTTTGAAAATAAATAGAATAAGCTTTCAGATCACTGTTCAGAGGTGATTGACAGGCAGTGAGGAGGCCTCCTCACTGCCTGTTTGAGGCCTCCTCACTGCCTGTTTTAAAACCTTTTTTACCAAACAAATGTGCTGCAACAATGTAGGTTGCATGAGATTGCGTGGCGTTTCCTCATTTGCTTGAATGCTTACCGCCTATATGTTGGATAATGTTAGCCTTGGCTGCAAAGCGTAGCATCACAACCATGCTATACAAACATTCTCATTCACTGACGTTGCAGTTGGAGGGGGGCAGAAAACTCATCGCGGTGGCTAAGCTAAACCTAGCTCCATTCATTGCTTTATTGTAAATTGTTCTTTGGACCCGGAACCAGTGCTTGATGTCCAGCTCTATAGCTGGCCTTACTGAAGGAGGTAATAATATTCATATTGTGTCTGCTGGCTGTATAAAGTATTGGCAATGACAGATTGATAGGACAGTGAATTCTTCTGTGTATAGAAACAGGGCTGAGCAGCCATAAAATCTCAATATCTCAGACATTCCGGAAAAGGTGGCAGATTTCCAGTCTGTGCCTGTATAGATGTGACTTTCAATGTGCCTTTTAAAATGAAGTGCAAACACATTATCAACGGGCCAAGAAGAAACTGCAATAGAACAGCCATATCTGTAGTATGTATTGATTGTTATGCCGCGTACACACGGTCGGACTTTTCGTCTACAAAAGTCAGACAGCCTGTCCGACAGACTTCCGGCAGACTTTCGGCGGACTTTCGACGGACTTGCGGCGGACTTTCTAACGAACAGACTTGCCTACACACGATCACACAAAAGTCCGTCGAATTCTTACGTGATGACGTACACTGGACTAAAATAAGGAAGTTCATAGCCAGTAGCCAATAGGTGCCCTAGCGTGGCTTTTTGTCCGTCGGACTAGCACACAGACGAGCGGATTTCGGGGTCCGTCGTAGTTACGAAGTAAAGATTTGAAGCATGTTTCAAATCTAAAGTACGTCGGATTTGAGGCTAAAAAAGTATGTTGAAAGTCCGGAGAAGCCCACACACGATCGGATTACCAGCCAGCTTTAGTCCGTCAGCGTCCGTTGGACTTTTGTAGACGAAAAGTCCGACCGTGTGTACGCGGCATTACAGTATGTTTAATGAAGTTGATATAGTATATACTATCATTTTGTTCCGTTGGAAAAGAACAAATTTAAGCTGAACCCGAAGGTATTAGATAGAATGTACTTTTTCTGTACCCCCCACCCCACACACACTGGGAGGATTAAATGCCCATTTAGTCTAGGAGTGCAGGCATAAGGTGCATTACTTTTATTATCTCTTGCTATTCTATTCCATCCAAAGCGCAAAGCATTGGACAGTCTCTGGGCTTCATGACATGCAGTGCAGGGTTATTAACATTTTACATGAGTAGGTGTGCATGCAATTGTGGTCTGAAGTGTCATGTAAAGGCAGTAGCCCTGCACCAGTCACTTAAGCCTAGTACAAGGGGAATGAATGTTGGGCAGAATCGGCCAGTTCAAAAGAAATCGTCCGACATTCGTCCCGTGGGTACTGTAGTCAGCAGGCGTCAGCACTGTAGGGGCATGAACAAAAAAGGTCTGCTGATTGGCTCCCGATCAGCAATCTCAGCCAATGGCTGGGAGCTCTGACTGGAGTGTTCTGGCGGAGGGGGGGGGGCATCCCCCTGTCAGAGCACAATAGAACAGCAGGGGAGATCGCTGTACTAACGTTGGATAGTTAGTACAGCAGCTTCTCCTGAGCTGTCAGTTTTCTTTCGTTCAGACCTGCTGGGTTGAACGGGGAAAAAAACTACTAGTGTGTACTAGGCTTTAGCTGGATGGACTCTGCTAGAGAGAGGAATAAGGTAAGTAATAGACCTCACCCCTGCACCCCTAGACAAATGAGCACTTAAAGCTGAAGTTTGGATATGCATATTTTTGCACAGTTACTGTACTGAAATACAGTTTCATGGTTCAGGTCTGACAAAGACAGGTTTACAATGAATTTTTGCCTCATACTTGGTAGAGGCTGAGATGACCAGGGGGTTTCCCTTACACCTCCTGTCCAATACCCCCTGGAGCTGGTGACAGGGCACAGCAGGACGAGGAGTGACTATTGAGGGAGGTGTCTATTGGCACTGGCTGCTGGAAGACCTATTGTTGCTAGTGGAGGTCTATCGTTGCTGAGGTAGGGGGCATTTTTTGGGGCAGCTCTTTTGTTCCTGTTGACAACTACAGTATTGCTGCTGGGTGGATCTATTGCTGCTGGGGGGGTCTATTGTTGTTGGCTGCATGGGATCTATTTAATTGCTTTTCTTTCTTTCTTTGCTTCAAATTCCATACACATTACTTGGTTCTGTAAGGGGTGGTACTGGAAGGTGGGTAGTGGGTGGAACCAAGGGATGGGTAGGGGTGGAGACAAGGTGGGATATGGAAGGAGGGAGTACCATCCCTGCACCCCTAGACAAATGAGCACTTAAAGCTGAAGTTTGGATATGCATATTTTTGCACAGTTATTGTACTGAAATACAGTATCATGGTTCAGGTCTGACAAAGACAGGTTTACAATGAATTTTTGCCTCATACTCGGTAGAGGCTGAGATGACCAGGGGGTTTCCCTTACACCTCCTGTCCAATACCCCCTGGAGTTGGTAACAGGGCATAGCAGGACGAGGGAGTGACATGGGTGCCTGTGGTCCAGCCTGTGGTCCTGGTCCATGTCCAGACAAAACAGATGATCCGAGGGCAAGCTGGATACTGCTGTTATGCTATGGATTTGCAGACCGGATCTGATACAGAACTTTGGCACACATATGAAGCACAAGAACCCGCAGATGCAGGAAGCAATTTGTAGTGAAAATGAGCTGGAATTAGCAACAGCCGGGCAGCAGCGGCACCATATAGGAAGACAGAAGCAGGCAGGGTCAGAAGCCAGGTAGGGGTCAATATTACGCAGGGAAAAGAAGCACTGAGTCAGCAGGCAGAAGATGAAGTCAGGGCATAAGCCAAAGACAGCAACGGGAGATCAGGATACAATGAAATCAGGAGTCAAGCCGGGTCATGCACAGAGCAGCAGAATGCAGGTCGGGTCACAGGTCTCAGAAGCTGATCACCACTCAGCAACCTCTCCTCAGTGCATTGTTCTTTAAACAGAGAGATTGGTGCCAATGCTAGTCAACTGTGTACGCTTGTTCATGCTATATTAGTGTAAGCAGGGCTTTTTGTTAGCAGGAACGTAGGGGGGCGCATGTTCCGGCTCCTTCAGCATGGAACGTATGTAATGACAAGGGGTATTAGAGTGTACTGGATGGCTATTGATGATGGCTGTTGGGGGATCTATGGTCGCCTGGGGGGGGGGGGGGGGTTATCGTTGCGTGGGGGTCTAGTGTTGCTGGGGAGGTTTGTTGTTGCTGGTGGAGGATCTATTGTTGCTAGAAGGGGTTAATTGTTGAGGGAGGGGTCTATTGTTGCTGACTGCTGGAAGATCTATTGTTGCTAGTGGGGGTCTATTTGTCTGGGGTAGGGGGAATTTTTTGTGGCAGCTCTTTTGTTGCTGGGGACATCTACAGTATTGTTACTGGGAGAATCTGTTGTTGCTTGAGGGGGGGGGGGTCCATTGTTGTTGGCTGCATGGGATCTATTTTATTGCTTTTCTTGATATCAGTATCAAATTCCATATAAATTACTTGGTTCTGTAATCTCTAAAAGGGGTGGTACTGGAAGGTGGGTAGGGGGTGGAACCCAGGGATGGTGCTCAGAGGTGGGTAGGGGGCGGAGACAAGGAGGGATATGGAAGGAGGGAGTACCTGCACCTATTTCCTGACAAAAAAAGCCCTGAGTGTAAACATGCACATTTTTGCACACATTTGTGCGCATAACTGAACACCGGTGTATTGGAACATGATTTGTACTAAGCACACGAGCAGATCCGCAGGCGTGACCATACACTCAATTCTCCTGACAAAGTTGTTGGGATTATAGGCAAAATCCCATTTTATACTAATACTATACCATATACTAATACTAATACTAATACTATACTATACTAATATTTTCAAAATTTTGATTAAAGAAGATCATTTTAATAAAATGATTTCCTTCTGTAGAACATCAGAGTAAGTAACTCAATAATCAAATGCAATGCAGAAAAATAATGTCAAAGCACATTACCCCATGGCAAACAAAAAGATTTTAGTGCAATAAACAGCTAAGAGATGTATTCTGAGTGGTTGCTTTCAGCGGCCAATGTTCCTGTACATCCTACCTTGTCTACACTATATTGCCAAAAGTATTGGTACACCTGCCTTTACACGCACATGAACTTTATTGGCATCCCAGTCTTAGTCTGTAGGGGTCAATATTGGGTAGGCCCACCCTTTGCAGCTATAACAGCTTCAACTCTTCTGGGAAGGCTGTCCACAAGGTTTAGGAGTGTGCCTATGGGAATGTTTGGCCATTCTTCCAGAAGCGCATCTGTGAGGTCAGGCACTGATGTGGACGAGAAGGCCTGGCTCACAGTCTCTGCTCTAATTCATCCCAAAGGTGTTCTATCGGGTTATGGTCAGGCCCCTGTGCAGGCCAATCAAGTTCCTCTACTCCAAACTCACTCATGTCTTTATGGACCTTGCTTTGGGCAATGGTTCAAATCATTTGGTGGAGGGGGGAATATGGGGTAGGGTTGTTTTTCAGGGGTTGGGTTTGGCCCCTTAGTACCAGTGAAGGGAGCTCTTAAGGCGTCAGCATACCAAGACATTTTGGACAATTTCATACTCCCTACTTTGTGGGAACAGTTTGGAGATGGCCCCTTCCTGTTCCAACATGACTGCACACCAGTGCTCAAAGAAAGGTCCGTAAGGACATGGATGAGCGAGTTTGGGTTGAAGGAACTTGACTGTCCTGACCTTAACCTGATAGAACCCCTTTGGGACTGCGAGTCAGGCCTTCTTGCCCAACATCAGCGCCTAACCTCACAAATGCACTTCTGGAAGAATGGTCAAACATTCCCATAGACACACTCCTAAACCTTGTGGACAGCCTTCCCAGAAGAGTTGAAGCTGTTATAGCTGCAAAGGGCGGGCCAACTCAATATTGAACCCTACAGACTAATGCCCCGTACACACGGTCGGACTTTGTTCGGACATTCCGACAACAAAATCCTAGGATTTTTTCCGACGGATGTTGGCTCAAACTTGTCTTGCATACACACGGTCACACAAAGTTGTCGGAAAATCTGATCGTTCTGAACGCAGTGACGTAAAACACGTACGTCGGGACTATAAACGGGGCAGTGGCCAATAGCTTTCATCTCTTTATTTATTCTGAGCATGCGTGGCACTTTGTGCGTCGGATTTGTGTATACACGATCGGAATTTCCAACAACGGATTTTGTTGTCGGAAAATTTTATATCCTGCTCTCAAACTTTGTGTGTCGGAAAATCCGATGGAAAATGTCCGATGGAGCCCACACACGGTCGGAATTTTCGACAACACGCTCCGATCGGACATTTTCCATCGGAAAATCCGACCGTGTGTACGGGGCATAAGACTGGGATGCCAATAAAATTCATGTGCGTGTAAAGGCAGGTGTCACAATACTTTTGGCAATATAATGTATATTCCATTACTTGCAAGAGTCTTTGAGAAACCCCTCCTCCACCAAAGCTGGCAGGCCCAGGGCAACTGACCTTTTAGACGCTTTATTTCAATATTGGGTGTGGATAACAAAATTGTATCACAAGAAATGGCCCTTTTTTGTGTAAGCATTTTTCACAGGATCATGGTTTTTCTGCATGAATGATAATTATCTAAGAGATGCCTGCAGCTGTTCTCACTCATTTAAGGTAGCAGAGTCATTAGGAATCATCTGCTTATTGGTTTAGTAGGAAACATATATCACTAGAGCTGTAAAGTGCAGATGATTGCAACTTTTACAGAGTGACCGTTGTGTGGTTCATAGCCTGTAACAATGGATTATGTGACAATATAACATATTAAAGAGCAATACAATACAATCTGATACAGTATGGTCTTCCATATTAATAATGACCCTTTGTTCATTATACCAATGATTATTTATTACTCTGGTAAATTTATTTTCTGCTGCAGCTAACTTTACTGTATATTTGGTATATGGTTCAATGGACACAAGGCAGCAACTCTGTCACTTGTGTAATAATTTAGGAAATGTTTCATTGAGATATGTATGTAATCATAGAAAACTAATAAACAATAAAAAACAAAAACAAAGTATCCATTAATCACATCCTGCTACACATGTTTAATACAGTAAAATCTTAAATGACATATTTAATACAGTACAAGTACATGTTTAATCACAAGCAAAAAAAAAATACAAAAAGTTCTTGCTCTGTACTCTCCAACTAATGTTTGCAATAAAAAATGGCCACGTGGTGTTCACTTTTTGGAGTTGGATTCTGGGAGCTACACCTACATATATGGGGGAATCATGGCGGTATTTATTCTTTTTTTCAAATATATATTTTATTAGTTTTTCCATTGAAAAGGGCAGAGCCCCTAACAGAATACCACAAGGTATAACATAAAAAAAAAAAAGGGGGGGTGAGGTCGCAGCCTCCCGAAGGTGTATTATAAAAACCCTTATTATACTTTCTATTACAAAAGAAAAACTCTTGATAATCTATCGCTGAAATATGGTATTATCTCAAACATTGATATCTGCATAACGTTATTTCCGCTTTGATTCAGGATATCCTTATATATTCATAAAATCAAATCCGCAATCAATATCTTATCTAAGCATTCGGGCTTTAAGTATAATTCTGTACGTAAATAAGTCAGGAGACTACTACCAGAAAATAAATTGAGAAAGAGAGAAAGAGAAAAAGGAAAGCAACGTAAATAAAGGCAAGAGGAAGGAAAGAAGGTTGGGGGGGGGGGGGGGGGGAGTGGGGAAGGGAAGGAGGGAATGGGAGGGGGTGGTCAAACCCCAGCTAGATTTTGTGAGTAATTCGAACTTCCTTCCTTAAGAGGGCTATTGATTGTCCATAAGGGCTTTACCTTCAGTAGAATATTTGAACATGTTCCATAGCGTCCAGGTTTTTTTATAAACTTCTTGTCTATTTTGGGCCGTCAGTATAATGTCTTCTATACTATTTATATCCTCCACTTTCCGTAACCACATCGATACGGTTGG
This sequence comes from Lithobates septentrionalis, assembly GCA_037952835.1. NCBI lineage: Eukaryota > Metazoa > Chordata > Amphibia > Anura > Ranidae > Lithobates > Lithobates septentrionalis. The sequence continues at coordinate 943,117 of JBBDGP010002373.1, forward strand.
AGGGGAATTTTGTTTCCACAACAGAGGGATACAAGCTTTGGCCGCATTTGTGAGGTGGCGCAGTATAGATTTTTTATAAGTTTTGAGTGGTATAGGAGAAACATGAAGCAAGAAAAATGCCGGATCATTTGGGATCTGGTAGTCTGTGAATTTCTGAGAGATAGAGCGAACCGCGGACCAGAAATTTGTCAGTCTGGGGCAGGACCAAAACATGTGCAGCATCGTTCCCTCTTCCTCTTGGCATCGCCAGCAGTATTTGGATGCGTCGGGAAATATCTTATGTAAGCGACTAGGTGTCAAATACCACCTCGTCAGGATCTTGTAATTCAGTTCTTGTAATTTAGTGCATATAGAGGACTTAAGGGAGAGAGCTATCATGTTTTGCTTCTGAATTGCAGTGAAATTGCATTGGAGGTCTGATTCCCACTTTACAATACTTGATAACGTCGGTGGTTGTGGGGGTGTATTCAATAGAGTGTACATCTTGGATAGAGCTCGAGGCAGCGGTTCTGTATCCAAGCATATTTCTTCAAATGTAGTCAGGGGTCTATTGTATGTCTGAGGGTTTGGGATTTTCTGAAGATAATGATGGAGTTGTGCTGCACTCCAAAATGGAAGTTTGAACGGGCCGTTTGAATCAATTAATTCTGCGATGGAGGGCCATTTGTCTTGCCTCACAAATTGCATTGCTTTAACACATCCTACACTCTTCAGTGACTGAAACTGTCCGGAGGAAATCCCTGGGGTAAACTTGGGGTGTCCTAATATCGGGGTCAAAGGGGATTGTTTGGTCGTCAATGAGGTCTGTAGTGTAGCTTGAGTACTTTGCTGTATAGTGTTTCCTAGGAAAGGATGGGATTTGAGTTCCGATGGGAGGGAGTCATGACACCATAAAGCCGTCTGTAAGGGTATATTTGTTTGATGTTGCTCAATCTGTGTCCACAGTTTAGATTCCTTACGGTGGTGCCAGTCTACTACTCTACACAAGTGAGCCGCCTGGTAATATTTTCGGATATCTGGGAGCGCCACCCCCCCATAGTGTTTTGATAAGCATAATTGTGATTTTGGGATTCTGGGTTTTTTATTCGCCCATACAAAACGGGTGAAGAGAGACTGCACTTGCTTTAAGTATAAAGAGGGTATCTTAATCGGCAGGGTTTGGAAGAGATACAAGAATTTAGGCAGTATACTCATTTTTATTAAATTGCAACGCCCAAACCAGGAGTGCAGTCCCATATTCCACTCGTCCAGCAGGGCTCTGGTTTTAATTAATAAAGGGGGGAAATTGTGGTCATATAGTCGGGCTGGATCTGGTGGTATTTTTGTGCCTAAATACGTCAAGGCTGAGTCAGACCATCTAAAGCGAAAATTGGATTTCAGGTGTAGGAGGTTGTTGGGTGTTAACGCTATTCCCATCGCTTCTGACTTGGAGAAATTAATTTTTAAGTTTGATAGTTCTCCATATTTTTCAAACTCTTTAAGAAGATTGGGTAGAGAAATCATTGGATTTGTCAAGGAAAAAAGTAAGTCATCTGCATAAGCTGATATTTTGTGCTGCATAGGGCCTACCGTTATTCCTTGTACATCTGGGTTCAATCTAATGGTGGATAGAAAGGGTTCAAGCGAGAGAGCAAACAGCAGGGGCGATAAAGGGCAACCCTGTCTCGTTCCATTTGTTATGGGGAAGGGATCTGACAGAACTCCATTCGCCTTCACCCGTGCTGTGGGGACGGAGTATATGCTGGCTATCCGGTTAAGCATCACCCCACCCAGGCCTATGTGTCTAAGTACTGCAACCATGAAAGGCCAGCTCACTCGGTCGAATGCCTTTTCGGCGTCCGTATTGAGGAAGACACAAGGGATTTTCCTAGATCTAGTGATGTGTAATAAATTGAGTACCTTTGTAGTACTATCTCTGGCTTCTCTAGACGGAATGAAGCCCACCTGGTCCAGGTGAATAAGTTGCTGGAGGTGCTGCGCTAACCGAACAGCCAGAATTTTTGTAAATAATTTAAGATCCAGATTTAACAATGATATGGGACGGTAGCTACTGCACGCTGTTGGGTCTTTCCCTTCTTTGTGAATTACTGAGATATGAGCCCCAAGCGTGTCTTTAGCAAATGTTTTACCATCTCCTATCTTGTTGAACAGCGTGACCATTTGGGGTCCTAGGATTGGGAGTAAAGTTTTATAGTATTGTAATGTATAGCCATCTGGGCCAGGAGCTTTACCCGGTTTCATTGATCTTATAGCTTTCTGGATTTCTATTAAAGTTATGGGGGATTCCAAGTCTTCTCTGATTTCCTGAGGAAGTGACGGCATTTGGGATGATGTTATATAATTCTCTATCTCTGCATCTGGGGGATTCCCATGTGGTAGATTGTATAGTTCAGAATAATATTGTCTAAATACATCTGTAATTTGTGTAGGTAGAGTTACCTTTTGGTTCCCTGTTTTGGATATACGTGGTATATAGGACCTCGATTTCTGTTTTCTAACCATTCTGGCCAGCATTCTTCCACATTTATCCCCAAATTCATAGGTCTGTCTGTGGCAAATCTGCAGGGCTGCTTTCGCTCTATATTGCAAGATCTCAGTGATCTGTCGTCTAAGAGTGGAAAGTTCCGACTCTGATGATTGTGTGGGGGCATGTTTGTGTTTGGCTTCTGCAGTGGCCAGTTTTTGCAGAAGTTGGGATAACTGTTTATTCCTTTCCTTTTTTATGCGAGCTCCATGAGCTATTAGGGTCCCTCTAATGACAACTTTGTGTGCCTCCCAAAGTATCCCTGGGTCGCAATTTGGTTGGTCATTTTCTTGGAAATATAGATTCAGAGTTTTAGACACATCTGTTAGGACTTCGGGGTTCTGTAGAAGGCTTTCATTTAGTCGCCAGAAGCGATGTCTGGGAGAGGGAGTGTTTGATAAACGATAAATTAGGAATATGGGTGCATGGTCTGACCATGTCCTGTTACCAATCAGGGTTTGTTCTACGGCATGTAATTGCTCATGGGGGACTAAGAAATAATCAATTCTAGTGTATACCTGATGTATATGGGAGTAAAACGTAAAGTCTTTTTCTCCTGAGTGTTGTAAGCGCCATGCATCTATTAACTGCGATTTGTGTAGTGTTTTAGCTATTCGCTTGAGCTGGGATGGAGGTATTGATGTTTTACCTGTTGAAGTGTCTACCGAGGGGATCAGTGGGGTGTTAAAGTCCCCTCCCAAAATCAATTGCCCTTCTTTAAAATCATTTAATTTCTCTAGGGTCGCTTGCACAAACATAGCTTGTTGTTCATTAGGGGCATAGATGGTTGCCAGCGTTACTGTAACGTTACCGATCAGGCCTTTGAGGAAGAGGTATCTTCCCGTCGAGTCTATATCAGAGCTCTGACACTGCCAGGGAACTCTACTAGAGATTAAAATAGATACTCCTTTGGACTTGGATTCTGGGTTCATAGAGTGATAGGTTGTTGGGAAACGTCTGCTCTGTAAGTATGGTAGTCTATTGGTTTTGAAGTGTGTCTCTTGGATAAAGGCGATATCTGTGTGATTCCGTTTTAAGTCATCTAGTAACATACGTCTTTTCTCAGGTATATTAAGTCCTTTCACATTCAGAGACATCACTTTAAGTTTGTTGGTTGCCATGGTGAAATAGACCAGGAAGGGGAGGTGGGAAGGGGGGAAGGGAAGGTCAAATCAAATCAACAAGAGGAGGGGTGGGGGGAGAGGGGGAGAGGGGAGGCAGAAAAAACAGAAAGAGAGAAGTAAAAACAGTAGATAAATCAGGTACGGACAGGACCTAATGTCCTGCTCGAACTAATTCCCCACAATTTCGGGGGTTGTTTTGTGCATATATTCTCCAGGAAGCACTTGTCAGTCTCCCCGGAGTATATGCTGACCTATTTGGGAGAGAGGAAGGACACAGCCTGAACAGAGAGCCTCCCATTTGTCCCCCCGTCCCGGCATATCTAATAAACATAACTATTTATGATTAACTATGCATCGTTATATATTGATTAACCGAACAACGCCTTACATCATAATGAGTATGACAACATTATAATTCTCAACTGTGGACATTCCAACTAGGGGATCGAACCCCTCGATCGAGGCATGACCCCGCGTCGAGAGGGCTCGCACTTCCCCCCCCCTGCAGCAGTTTAATCCATCCCTTGAGTTAAAGAGAACAATAGAAAACTGTATGCGGTTTTTTAAAAGCCTACTCATGACTCAGTAATAGCATTTATCTTGAAAAAATAGGATGGTTTATCTTTTAATGCCTATTAGTCAGAGCTTCTGGATGACCGCTTCGTATCTCCACCAAGCAGGAGGCAACGCGGCCCTCACTGAAGTCCTCAGAGCTCAGGTTCTGCAATTCTAGTTTGTGACACCAGTACCCTAGAAAGGGTGTCAAGGATCTAAGTCAGCTAAAGCTTTATCAAATCTCACCACTAATTGTCTAGTCAGGACATCAAAATGTGTTGTTGGTTTGTACAGCAAAGGCTCCTTAAATGTTGCAGGACAACATATGACAGTTTAGTGTTGGCCTAAGTTCAACATCCTGAGAGTTCCTTAGCAGAAGGTAGCTTGCTTCATATGACTTTTGTGTAATGACAGTAGACCTCTTTAAAGGAGTACTTGTCTATAGTATCCACAGGGTATTGATGAAAATCATTTTCTGAGGTGCATGGATAGCTCAGATCCATCAGAACTGCTTGTAGCTTAGCTCTCGACAGCAACTGCTGTGATCTGGTAGAATACTTTATTGGTCACAGGCTTATTCGGAAGTATTAAAAAGAAGAACAAGAAAATAAAAAATGTAGAAAAATTCAAAAAAAAAAAGGAATCCAACTCGCAAAATTGAAATACAGATAGCCCAAACAGCACTCTTCAGCCATATCAGGCTCACGACTCACGGACATCTTCTTGAGAGGTTGTTCTGGGTCGTCTGCGGCTCCTCTGCTGTCTCGGCGGAAGATTGTCATTGTGTCTCGAGATGAACGGACGACTTTGCGTGCGTGGGAGTGGACCCAGCCAATTTGGGACCTCTATAGGATCTGTATCCAGGAAGTCAAATAAGGCCGGTAGGGCATCAGGTTTCCGCAATGTGAAGCTTCTTTGATCTTTTCTGAACGTGACAGAGAGCGGATACCCCCAGCGGTATGTAGCTCCTTTCCTCCTCGCTAGGTCCATCAGCGGCTTAAGAATCGCACGTCTCTGCAAGGTTGCCCTGGAGAGGTCAGGAAGAATCTTAATTGTAGCGCCATCCAGTTCCGGGTCATCGGATTCCCAAGCCTTGCGGAGGATTTGCTCTTTGTGTACATAGTGATGTACTCTACATACTACATCTCGAGGTCTTAAAGGGTCTGCTGACTTAGGGCCAAGTGCACGGTGAATCCTATCCAGTTCAATCGGTTCTGGTAGATTAATCCCTGGCAGGCTGCGGAAGATAGCGACTGCCGTATCTGCTAAGTCCTCAGGTCCCGTGGCCTCTGGGAGACCCCGAAGTCTCAGGTTGTTCCTGCGACTTCTGTCTTCCATTTCTTCCAATCTTAGCCACTGTTCTTGTAATGCCTCTGTTTGCGCATCCTGGGTGTCCTCCAACAGCGTCATTCTATGCTCTAATGCAGTTAGGGAGCTTTCCCCAGACTCCAGTCTAGTAGCTAGGGCGCTAACCTCAGCTTTCACTGCTTTCATCTCTGTGCGGTGCGTAGCTTCCACTGTCGCTATCAGGGCCGCGATATCAGCCTTAGTGGGCAGCGCCTGTAGTATGGAGCGGAGCTCAGCGTCTACCCCTGTCCCCATGTGTGGGGGTTGCGATCGCTCATTACCGCTGGAGCGGAAGTCCGGGGGAAAGCCTGCAAATGAGTCTGTCATTAGCGTGTCGCTGTGTGGTGAAGCGGAGCCGGGGCTGCCCGCCGTCTGTCTCAGTGAGTGCTCACCTCGAGGCGTCGCCGCCATCTTGAGTTCTGGGGAGCCGAGAAGGGAGAGCTGGAATCTCCGTCTAATATCTCCTGATGTGGGCGGCTGGGGAGTGGGTTTCGTCGGCTTGTTATTCTTCTTTGTCGTCCTCTTTCTGGAGGAGTGCATAGTTCGTCGGTCAGGCTGAGATAGCCGGGATAAGGGAGAGACGGCCGGGAGCTCAGTATCAGCACGTCTCTATTCAGCCATGTCCAGGCCACGCCCCTGCGGTATTTATTCTAATGGTACTTATGGGACAATTGCTAGAGCAGGAGTGTAAAAGGGGCAACAGGAACCTTTAAATATGTTTTTTTTTTCTCTTTTCAAGCCACCCTTATGCCGCGTACACACGGTCCGATTTTCCGACGGGAAATGTTCGATGTGAGCTTGTTTTCAGAAATTCCGACCCCGTGTAGGCTCCATCGGACATTTTCCGTCAGAATTTCCGACAAACAAAATTTGAGATCTGGATCTCAAATTTTCCAGATGGTCACCAGTCATCTCTACGACCGTCGGAGGACCGGGCGCGACATTATGACGTCACGCCCGGGATCCCGGATGTCAACAAAGCCGCGATCGCGGCTGTCAGCATGAAGATCGGTGAAATTTTTTTCACGATCTCATGCTTTCCAGCCTAGAGGAGAGATGCGGGGTCTTATTGACCCCGCATCTCTCCATGAAGAGGACCTGTCAAATAGATTCCTATTACAAGGGATGTTTACATTCCTTGTAATAGGAATAAAAGTGATCAAAAAAATAAAAATGTAAAAAAAAGTGTAAAAATAAAAAAAAATTAAGTAAAATAAAAAATAAAATAATAATTTTTTTCTTTTAAAACGCCCCTGTCCCCGGTAGCTTGCGCTCAGAAGCGAACGCAGACGCAAGTCCCGCCCACCTATGTAAACGCTGTTTAAACCACACATCTGAGGTATGGCCGCGTGCGTTAGAGCGTGTGCAACAATTCTAGTACTAGACCTCCTCTGTAACTCTAAACTGGTAACCTGTAAAAATTTTCAAAGCGTCACCTATGGAGATTTTTAAGTACCAAAGTTTGGCGCCATTCCACGAGTGTGTGTGCAATTTTAAAGCATGACATGTTAGGCATCTATTTACTCGGCATAACATCATCTTTCCCATTATACAAAGAATTGGGCTAACTTTACTGTTTTGTTCCTTTTTAATTCATGAAACCGTTTTTTTTCCCAAAAAAAGGCGTTTGAAAAATGATTGCGCAAATACCGTGCGAGATAAAAAGTTGCAATGACCGCCATTTTATTCCCTAGGGTGTCTGCTAAAAAACATATATAATGTTTGGGGGTTCTGAGTAATTTTCTAACAAAAAAAATGATGATTTTTACATGTAGGAGAGAAGTGCCAGAATAGGCCCGGTATTGAAGTGAAATATCCACCCTAACTGTTCGAATTATAGTCAAAGAGGGTACTTCCCTCCTCCGAGGCCAAAAAGACATTCCACAGTGACCAGGTCCTGGAATAGCGCTCCTGCTGGTGTCGTGCAGAGAGAACCAGGTCTTCTAGTTTGCTAATCTCTTTCACAACCACATACCTATCGTCGGGGGTAATGCTGATTTCCATGTCAAAGGGACCAGGGCCGTTTTTAAGGCAGGGCAAAAGGAGCAGCTGCCCAGGGCCCTGTCATTGTTGTGGGGCCCAAAGCAGCTGCCTCATACTTGCCAACTATCCTGGTTTAAATTCCCTCGTCCCTTGAGGTTTTAGTCTCATGCTGTGTCCTGATATCTCAGTGTGAAGTGCTGTTACTAATGCTACCCAGCTCTGCCCTATTGTTGTGTACAGATCACTCACCTGCAGACCCTGTGTTTACATGTAAATTACCGGCATTCATATGTAAATAGCGGCGGCCAGCGGCATTAATATGTATATCATGCCCCCCTGAGGTCATATCCACAGTAATCTCTAGCAACCAATCAACAAGCAGAAATCATGTGCTGTAACCTCTAGCAACTAATCAGTGAGCCGTAATGTGTGCTGTAACCTCTAGCAACTAGTCAGTGAGCGGTAATGATACACTGTAACCTCTGGCAACCAATCACAATAGCTGCCTGATCTGATTTAGTAAACTGATTTTGAGTCTAGCTGCTATTTATTGTATGTGTCAGAGCAGGTGGAGAGGGAAACTGCATGGGGGGGGTGGGCCAAGAAAAGTTTTGCCCAGGGTCCAATCAATATTAAAGACGGCCCTGAAAGGGACACATGCCTTAGCGGCATCTAAATGATGAAGAATAACAGATTCCTTGTATACCTTTTCTGGTATGTGAGACGCATGAAGAAGAAAGTAGGGTGGGTCTTCTGGTATCTTACGGTCCCTGAAGATTTGAAGAATGCGTCTGACCTCTGTCCAGAAATTCTTTAATTTGGGGCATTTCCAGAAAATATGTAACATGGTGCCTCTATCTCCCTGACATCTCCAACACTGGCGTTCTAAACCACCGCGTAAAAATTCTGAAATTAGTCTCTTCAGTTTTCGTACAAATAGATGATTCGTGCGTAAAATTAAGAATATGTTGTAACTGTATTGTGTTGAAAGATTTAGCCAACTCTCGTTCCCATTCGCGGACACAGTTTAAAGGGTCAATTTCTATTGATGAAATTAATAATTCATAGTTGGCCGATAAAGTGTGGGACATTGCTCCCACCTCCGAACTAAATTTCTCAAAAATAGTAGGGGGCCTGGCAAACTGTCCCGGAGCTGGAAGGGTGCCAAGGAAATCTGAAGGGCACTCCAGAATCTTAATCTAAACATGCCCCCCCTGTTCCATCAGCTCCGGGACAGTCAGCCACGCCCCCCGCCTTTAGGTAACTGGACACTTGTGTACAGCCCCTATTCAATAGGTGCTTAAAGGCCGCGTCATCAGTCCCCGGAGCAATAGTGTTCTCCGCTTAAAACTCCAATTTATTAAAACCTTTCCAATAAAACACTCACATTAAGCACTTTAAATGCTATCATAAACACTTGATAAAAAATCCCATCTTTGCAACTCCTCACAGCAGGATTCTGTGGTGTCGGCATCATCTGTCAGAGGTGTCTCATGCAGATAGCGGTGGGGAGAAGAGACAGAAGTCACACTAGGTGCTTTGTATTGAGGCAAGTACACACTGCAAAGGGATATGCTCTGTCCATTTTTCATTTCAGAAGTTTAAAATCACTTTATTCGCTTGCCGACCGCATCACGAGGATGTACAGCGGCGGAGCTGCCTTCCTGCGCTGGGTCGCCTACTTAGTACGTGATCCGCGCGCTCGGACAGAGGGCGAAAGCGTGCGCCTGGCGGCTAGGGTTGCCACCTGTCCCGGATTCACCCTGACAGTCCGGGTTTTGAATCATGTATCCGGGTTTCAGTCCACCTGAAACCTGGACACATTAATCAGACAGGAATGTGGCTCGGAACAGGGCCTGATAGGAGGGCGAGGGGGCACTATGTGCGCCGCATAACTATTCTCTTTGGAGTGCCCAAAGGTGTCCCAGGTCTGTTACAATCCTATAGTGCACTGATCTCCAAACTGCGGGCCAGATGTGGCCCTTTGCTTGCCTTTATCTGGCCCTTGGGGCACTTTTGCTATCACTGATACAAGACTCTATTTCTCCCACTGACACAGTGGCGCATAATTCCTGCTACTGACCTCAACAATGGGGCACTATTCCTCCCATTGATGCCAATAATGGGGCACTATTCCTCCCACTGACACCAACAATGGGGCATAATTCCTGCTACTGACATCATCAATGGGGCATTATTCCTCCCATTGATACCAATGATGGGGCACTATTCCTCCCATTGATACCAATGAGGGGGCACTATTCTTCCCACTGACACCAACAATGCAATGGGGTACTATTCCTTCCCCTAACACCAAAGATGTATTGTTTACTCCCACTCTGCGCTTTAACTGACAATTGCGCGGTCATGCGACGCTGTATCCAAACAAAATTGATGTCCTTTTTTTCCCACAAATAGAGCTTTCTTTTGATGGGAAAGCTTTAGTTGTGGTTGTCATTTGTTGCACTATAAAAAAAAAAAGACAGACAATTTAAAAAAAAAAAACGATTTTTTACTTTTTTGCTATAATAAATACCCCCCCCCCTCCCCCCCCCCCAAAAAAAAGACTAGTTTCTTTATCAGTTGAATCCAATATGTATTCTTCCACATATTTTTGATAAAAAATTGCAATAAGCGTATATTGATTGGTTTGCGCAAAAGTTATAGCGTCTACAAAATAGGGGATATATTTATGGCATTTTTATTATAATTTTTTTTTTTTACTAGTAATGGCAGTGATCAGCGATTTTTAGCAGGACTGACTGGAGGAGCTGTTCCTGATCACTAGGAACAGACGATCTCTCTCTACTCCCCTGACAGAACGGGGATCTGTTTTTTTACATTGACAGATCTCCATTCTGGCTCTCTGAGGAGCGATCGCGGGTGCCCGGCGGACATCGCGGCTGCCAGCCACATGCATCAGCTCCCCCGCAGTGCAGCGTGCTGGCGCGCGCACCTGCTATAGCTGTTAAAGAGACCGACGTACACCTACAGCGATTCGTGGGATCGAACCGACCCACTGCAGTATAATGACGGCGGTTGGTTGGCAAGCGGTTAACAACTTGGCAACCACTGCACTCAGATATACGCCTGCACAATAGCTGCGGTGGCCAAATGGGCGTACCTGTACGTCCCCTTTAATTGGCAGGGCTAGCGTGACCGTGCCCGCGGGACCGACGGCCTCGATGTCTGCCGGTCTCTCATCGATCGTGTCACGGAGCCGCAGAACGGGGAGATGCCTATGTAAACAAGGCATTTCCCCGTTCTGCCTTGTGACATGACAGAGATCTACTGCTCCCTGTCATCAAGAGCAGTAATCGCTGTCATGTCAGTGGAAGCCCATCCCCCCACAGTTAGAATCACTCCCTAGGACACACTCAACCCCTTGATCCCCCCCTAGTGTTTAACCCCTTCCCTGCCAGTGTCATTTACACAGTAATAAGTGCATTTTTACAGCACTGATCGTTGTATAAATGACAATGGTCACAAAATAGTGTCAAAAGTTTCTGACGTGTCCTCCATAATGTCGCAGTCCCGATAAAAATCGCAGATCGCCGCCTTTACTAGTAAAAAAAAAATAATAATAATAAAAATGCCATAAAAATATCCCCTATTTTGTAAACGTTATAACTTTTGCGCAAACCAAGCAATATACGCTTATTGTGATTTTTTTTACCAAAAATATGTAGAAGAATACACATCGGCCTAAACTGAGGGAAAAATTAGTTTTTTTTATATATTTTTGGGGTTTATCGATTATAGCAAAAAGTAAAAAATATTGCTTTTTTTTTTTTTTTAAATTGTCGCTCTTTTTTTGTTTATAGCGCAAAAAATAAAAAACACAGAGGTGATCAAATACCACCAAAAGAAAGCTCTATTTGTGGGGAAAAAAGGACGTCAATTATTTTTTGGTGCAACTTCGAACAACCGCACAATTGTCAGTTAAAGCGACGCAGGGCTGAATCGCAAAAAAGTGCTTTGGTCAGGAAGGGGGTAAAATCTTCCGGGGCTGAAGCGGTTAAAGTAGTGCAATGCAGAACAGCAAAAAATGGTCTCATTATGAAGGGGGTAAAACCTTCCGGAGCTGAAGTGGTTAATCACCGGAAAGTAGAATAATAATAATAATAATAATAATAATATAGTAATATAATGTATAAGCAGGCTGGCTATGTTCTCACTACATATTTGATTCATATTTGAGTTTGAATGGACTATACCCTTAAAATTCTTAGACTGTTTTCTGATTACTGCGGTACTCATTCTAGTATTTTGCCAACTCCACACTTTCAGGCAGCAAATATTGATAAATTGCCCATTATGAGTGAAACGTTTCTAGAGAGATTATGATTGATTTATAGCTCACGCTGTCTGCATGCACCGACCATCCATCTCTCTTATAGGGAGTGCAGTATGCAGTTATCCAGCCCAAGAGAATAGAACGGCTTTCCTCCGCATTGTAGAATGTATAGTATTTTTTTTTTTTTTTCAATGAGGTTCCCTTAAGAGAAAATGATCCGCAATGGATGATTATATTGTTTTGAATAAAGCATATTAACTTGCCATTGCTACTCATTGACGTGACCTAGAAACTATTTTTATCTACGTTACAGGAGAGGAGAGTGGAAGTATGGAACATGTTATTACATTATAGAACACGGTTATTTAAGTCGCCATAAGACAAATGACAAATCAAATTCATCCTTTTACATACAGGATCCGATTACAGCCGTGTTTCTCAAACTGCTATTCCAACAGTTATAGCTGTCTATACAAGCACAATTCTCCATAAACTAGAAAAACGTCAAAACTTACGGGGGATCTATTTATAAACCAGAACTGCATAGGCATTTATCCAGTGAATCTGCATGTACATCTGTTCTGTTCTATGCGACTTGTGCAAATAATATATGTTATGAGGCTATTTTCTCTACTGAATGAATGTTCTTTTACTATGGGCAGTAGTAAAATATATAGAATTATGGCCACTAGATGGAGATGAGGAGCATAAGAAATACCTATGTCTTTGTAATAAGAGAAACACAGGGGTTGATTTACTAAAGGCAAATACCGTATTTATCGGTGTATAACACGCACATTCATTTTAAGAGGGAAGTTTCAAGAAAAAAATTAAATTTTAAATAAGGAACTTTGAAGCAAAATAATGGTCAGTGCCCATCTGCAGCCTCTCCATTGCCATCAATGCAGCCTGATCAATGCCCATCTGCAGCCTCACCATTGCCATCAATGCAGCCCCACCATTGCCATCAATGTAGCCTCATCAGTCCACATCAATGCAGCCTCACCATTGCCATCAATGCAGCCTGATCAATGCCCATCTGCAGCCTCACCATTGCCATCAATGCAGCCTCATCAGTCCACATTATTGCAGCCTCACCATTGCCATCAATGCAGCCTGATCAATGCCCATCTGCAGCCTCTCCATTGCCATCAATGCAGCCTGATCAATGCCCATCTGCAGCCTCACCATTGCCATCAATGCAGCCTCATCAGTCCACATCAATGCAGCCTCACCATTGCCATCAATGCAGCAGCCTCACCATTGCCATCAATGCAACAGCCTCACCATTGCCATCGGTGCAGCCTGATCGATGCCCATCTGCAGCCTAAATGGGACAGGGAGGGGGCCGGGACGAGCGCCGACAGATTACATACAGTGAGAATCTCCTATGATAGACAGAGCACTGGTCCAATGGCTGCTCAGGAGACGGGACTTCCTATTACAGAGGCCGCCAAGCAAACAGGAGATCAGTATCAGTAAAGGTAGGAGATTAGGGCACTCAGAACTTCAATAATCTGCAAAGTCTCTATACAAATAGTCCAAAAAGTACTGATGATGGCAATGGTGTAGAGAAATCTTCAACACAAAGTGCTGCAGCTTAACAGACTGAAGCAGGATCTATAGAAACATAACCAAAACAAAGGGCTCCTCTAAGTGTAGAAGAAAAGCTATATTTAATGTCCCAACAGGGTTAAACACACTTACAAGATGGAAGAAATGATCAGGCACATCATGAACACTGTGAACGGCTGCATTGGAAGGGGTCACGGTGGACGGAAGTCCTCAGGAGGATGGATGTATGACTGGTTGGAATCGTCACAGTCCACAGCAGGATGGAACACTGAAGCGCTGTGAAGCCGGCGTCGTCAACAAGGAAAGGAGACGGACCCGGAAATGATGTCATCCACTGACAGACTCTGTAACCAGCCTGGACCGCAGCGCAAAGCCAGAGGGGGGATGTGACGACATAAAAGAGGACGCGTTTCGGAACATCAATCTTTCCTTTTTCAACCTATATTAACCTATAGGTTGATAGGTTTTGTTCTAAATCTGTCCGTCGGAAATGCCGACGGAGTTTAGCCCGTTCGCAAGTCCGCTCGTGTGTACGCGGCATTACACTTTTTTAATAGGAAACAGGTACCTTTGTTGAGAAGAAGCCTCTCTCACCTAATCATTTCTCACCTAGATGAGATTTACATCCCCACCCCGCTTCTTCCCTGCCCGCAGCCTCCTGGGACACATCACACGTCCCAGGAGGCTGCAGGAACAGTCCCAAAGCGACACACAATCTCATGCATATGCAGTGGGAAGGCAGCTGTGATTTCTCAGGAAGTCACAGCCGGCTACCAAATCCAAGATGGCGGTGCCAGGGACACGTATCGGTAAGAAGAACCAGCTGTGTAAGGACAGCGCTGGACTCCGGGGATTGGTAAGTCAGCGGCTGCAGTATTGGTAGCTGCCGACTTCAATTTTTTTGTTTAAAAAGGGTGAAGTTCCTCTTTAATTTACTCAGACACAGCCTGACCGTTATCATAGGCTCACCGTCCTGTTCTAGAGACACGAGGACAAAAGTCACACAGCCACTTTGAGCGCAGAAATCGCAATCACAGAGTAAGTATTTCTCCATTGACCAACAGCTGACCCCTGCAAAATGTTGTGGTTCAAACCTAATCTCATTCCCTCGCTGCCGCAGGCTTGTCTGCCAGCACAGTGAAATGGTAACAACAGAACAAAGGGGACTTCATCTTTTGTCTTTGCTAACTGGATGAAGACAGTTTTATTTCCTTCCTTTGTCGGAGAATGGCGCTTGAATTGAAGTTACATGAAATAGGATCTTTATCTATCGTTCATTCTTATCTGCAATCCTTAGATTTACAGTGTATTTATAAAAACTTTTCTATTTGGTTTTGGATACACCAGAGAAATGTTTGCTACTTTATCAGGTTTTTTTTGAGGTCCAAGTCCCTGCTGGGAAGATTCACCATCTCTATTTGTCCTGGGGACCATAGTCACAGGGACACAATTTCAAGCTTTAATTTAGGGATGCCAATTTTTATTTTGGGTCCAGCTTGGATCAATGTAAGTATGTACAGTGGGTATAGAAAATAATCACCCCCCCCCTTAAAATAATTACATTTTGTTGCTTTGCAGGCTGAAATGAAGACAGACACAGTTTTTGTTTTATCCAGCTGTATTTACTAGTGCAACTTATAACTTCCAAGTGAAAGATATAACACCAACACGTCGTAAAAAAAAATCAAAAACAGAATCACTGAGTTGGAAAAATGATCACCCCCTTATGTCTGTACAGTGGAACCTTGGATTACGAGCATAGTCCGTTCCAGGAGTATGCTCGTAATCCAAAGTACTCGCATATCAAAGTTAGTTTCCCCATTGAAGTCAATGGAAACGAAAATAATGCGTACCGCATTGACTTCAATGGCATGCAATACCGCATGCCGCCAGAGGTGGGGGGCGCCGGAGAGCCTGGGAAACGGCCGAAAAGGCCCGAGGCCACCTGGGCAAACCTCGGAAAGACTTCGTTCCTGAGATTTGCCGAGGTCAGCCGAGCTGCCCTCGGGCCTTTCCGTGCATTTCCCGAACGGCGCCGATCGCCGACTTTCGGCTCGGCTCCAGCACCCCCCCACCTCAGGCCAAACGCGGTACTGCACACCGCTTTGGCCTGAATGGTGCTCGCTTTGCGAGAGAGACAACACTCGCAAACCGAGTTACGATTTTTAAAAATACAGTGCTCGTATTGCGAAACGCTCGTTAACCGCGTTACTCGCAATCCGAGGTTCCACTGTATTTTGTTGAATCAACTTTTGCTTTAATGAGACTAAAATTTAATTATTTGTCCTCAACATCAAACAATACGTCTGGCAGAAATCCAATACAGCTCACCATCCAAATACCACTATTCCTACAGTAAAAAAGGAGGTGGTAATATACTGTTATGGGTTTTTTTATTCTGCAGCAAAGACTGGAGCACTTGTCAGGATAGAAGGAAAATGGATGGGGCAAAATTTCATTAAATTCTTGAGGAATATCGGCTGCCCTCTGCCAGGAAGTTGTCAACGGGAAAAAGGTTTACCTTCCAACATGACAATGACCCAAAGCCAGTGGTGGCTGGTGCTCCATCAGTCGAGACAATCTGAGACAGCTACCCCCCCCCCGGTCGCTCCATCCCACATAAACCCCCGCCCACCACTCCACCAGTCGCCGTCTCGCTTGCTCGCTGATTGATCGTCGCTTACCCCATCCAGGTCACAGCTGCGGCTTCCCCCCTCTGTCTCCTCCGTGTCCCAGCAGTTGCTACTTCTCCTCCCAGCCAAGTGGGTCTTTGGAATCCCGGCCAATGGGGTCTTAGGACTCTCGGCCAATCAGGTCTCAGGACCCGCTTCCTGATTGGCCGGGAGGAGAAACAGGAAGACATTAGCGAATATTAATTCACTAATGTCACACAACTGGGTGGGCTCACTGTGCCCTGAGCCCACCCTTTTTTGCAGCCAATTAAAGCCCCGGGCTCTAATCATGTGCTTAAAAGAAAACAAAAAACCCTACTGATATCCATGTGTCCGGCGCCCTGCATTGAAATTAGGGGCCTGGCGCATCGATTAGGGAGGGTCGCCACTGCCCAAAGCACACAGCAAAAATGACCACACACTGGTTGAAGGAGAAAAAGGTGAATATCCTTGCATGTCCTAGTCAGAACCCAGACTTAAACCCCATTGAAAATCTGTGGAATAACTTGAAGACTGGAGTCCACAAACGGTCACCATCAATTGCAACTGAACTTGAGCAGTTCTGCAAAGAAGAGTGGGCAAATATTGCAAAGTCTAGATGTGCAAAGTTAGTAGAGACATTTCCCAACAGACTAAAGGCTGTAATTAGAGCAAAATGTGGTCCAACAAATTACTGACATAAGGAGGGGTGATCCTTTTTCCAACTCAGTGATTCTGTTTTTGAATTTTTTTTTTTTCTGACATGTTGGTGTTATAGCTTTCACTTGGATGTTATAAGTTGCACTAGTAAATACAGCTGGATAAAACAAAAACTGTGTCTGTCTTAATTTCAGGCTGCAAAGCAACAAAATGTAATGTTTTTTTAAAGGGGGGGGGTGATTCTTTTCTATACCCACTGTATGTGCCATACCCAGGGAAGGACTTAGGGTGGTGGGGGCCCCTGGGCTTGAGTCACTTTCAGGCCCTACCTTCTATACATATGCACAGCTCTATAAAACAGAAATAGAAAAGGACAAGGTGCGCCAGTATTAAAGAACTTCTGTTTAATTGGACAGGACAAAACAGCCAAATGGCTACTCACAAAAGTAGATAATATATAAGCGTATAAGTGGGGGATACTGTACTGGTATTCGTCCTGGGTCCACGATTAATAAAAGCAATAAAAATGGATAAAATGATAATTACCGTATTTATCGGCATATAACACACGCTGGCGTATTCAATGAACAATACATGTTCATTTGAAATCGCATATTATTAATAAACAGAAATATATAAGTGAAATTTTTTTTAACAGGAAAATTTATATCAAGACTCAATCAGTAAATATAGGTTTGTATATATATAGGGTTTGCTAATATTGTTCCCAGGAACCCCAAATGGGAACCCCAAATTTAGATTTTTTGATTTCCTAAATTAGACATGTTTTATAACAGAAAGTAGAAAATATTGTGCTTTTTTGTTTCTCAAAATTTTCATTTATATAATAAAAAACCCAGGGGTGGTCAAATACCACCAAAAGAAAGCTCTATTTGTGTAAAATTTAAAATATATATTTTTATTTGAGTATAGTGTTACCTGATGGAGCAATTGCCAGTTAACCACTTTAGCTCCAGTGACGAACCAGGTTGTGCCAGGATGATGCCTGGTATCGTTCTTTATAGTCGACAGTTGGCTTTCTTGTAAAAGCAATCCTAGTGGCTAATTAGCCTCCCTTCTTCACCAGGCTCTCTTATCCCACCGGGGGCTGATGTGATCAGCTGGTGCTTCCACCAGCTGACCATAGAGGTAATCAGAGACTGGAACGGCTCTGATCGCCTCTATTATAGGAAACCAGAAGTGATGAGCATTCATCACTTCCGGTTTCCCTGGATGTAAACGGCGTCATTTTTAAATAGGAAAAGCATTTGATCACATCAATCACATCAATAACCCCACACATGTGAGGTATCACTGTGAATGTCAGATTGTGGGCAGTAATTCTAGCAGACCTCCTGTTTAAGACTAAAGTGGTAATCTGTGAAGGCTTTTAAAGCGTCACCTATGGATAGTAAAATGTATGTAGTTTGTCACCGTTGCACAATTTTAAAGTGTGGCATGTTTGGTATCTATTTACTCTGCGTATTATGTTTTATATTTTACCAAACAAGTGGGCATTATATTGTGTTTTTTATGCATTCAAATTTTTAAAAGTTTATATATTTTTTTTAACTACTCGCTACCAACGCCAATTCTGACACTTCGCTCTTACATGTACAGATCATAATTTTTTTGCTAGAACATTACTAAGAACCCCCAAACATTATATATATGTTTTTTTTTTAAGCAGAGACCCTAGGGAATAAAATGGTGGTTGTTTCAACGTTTTATTTCACACGATATTTGCGCAGTCATTTTTCAAACGTGTTTTTTGAAAAAAAAACTGTTTCATGCATTAAAAAAAAACAGTAAAGTTAGCCCAATTTTTTTGCATAATGTAAAAGATGATGTTACGCCGAGTAAATAGATGCCTAACATGTTATGCTTTGAAATTGCACACACTCGTGGAATGGCACCAAAGTTCAGTACTTAAAAATCCCCAAAGGCGACGCTTTACATTTTTTTTACAGGTTATCTATTTATAGTTACAGAGGAGGTCTAGCACTAGAATTATTGCTCTCACTCTAAAGTTTGCGGTGATACCTCACATGTGTGGTTTGAATGTCGTTTACATATGTGGGCGCGACCTACGTATGAGTTGGCTTCTGCGCGCGAGCACGCACGTACGGGGCGCTTTAAATTTATTTTAGTTTTTTTTATTGTTTATTTTCATTTTATTTTTCTATTTTGACACTTTTTACTTTTTTTTTTTGATCACTTTTATTCCTATTACAAGGAATGTAAACATTCCTTGTAATAGGAATAGTGCGTGACAGGTCCTCTTTACAGTGAGATCTGGGGTCTATAAGGTCCGCAGATCTCGATCCTGGCTTCACAGCCGAGGCGGCGGCATTTTTTCAAATGCAGAGGCCGGGCGTGACGTCATAACATTGCAACTGACCTCCGAAAGATCATAGAGATGTCCGGGGGGCCATCTGTACATAGAAGAGCCAGCACCACTGGAAATTCAGTCTTTAATTTTCTTGTTGTCATATGACCATGGTAACAAGAACACTGCGTGTTCTTGTTATCATGGTCATACAACAACAAGAAAATTGAAGACTGAATTTCCAGTGGTGCCGGCTCTTCTTTGTACATTTGTGGTTTGTTTCTGGATGTGGGAGGGACATCCTGAGCCGGAGCACCTGGACTAGGTGTGCCACCGTCCATCTCATCATTTGGCTTTTCTGTACAGAGCGATGTGATTTTGTGTTGCGTCTTGGGGGGCCGTCTGGCCCACCGCATTCTCTATGGTAAATTTTCGACATGGACCAATTCCTTCTCCGGCTCACCGATCGTACAGGCGAGCCGGGAGAAGCACCAGAGGGCGACGGGAGGGTGGGGGGGGGGGGGGGTATGTCCCTTCCCACAGTCTGTAAAAACGATCAAACAGCTGAACAGCCGCTATGATTGTTCTTATGGTGCAGGGAATCTAAAAAAGAAATCTGAATGATGCCTGTAACTGCAGGCATCATTCAGATATCCCCACTCAAAGTCGACGACGTCATATGATGTCGTTGACTGGGAAGTGGGTAAATTGCATTTGAAAGCCTCTGCGTAAATACCCTGTGACATATAACAATTGAAACACCCACCATTTTATTCTCCAGGGCCACTGCATTAAAAATATATATAATGTTTTGGGGGTTATAATTAATTATCTAGCAAAAAAAAAAAATATTTATTTTTACATTTAAACAAAAAGTGTCAAAAAGGGTATGGTCCTCAAGTGGTTATAATAGCGCAGTGCTGAATAGCAAAAATGTTCTGGTCATGAAGTGGGTAAAAACTTTTGGAGGTCAAGTGGTTAAAGCATAGCTCCCAACTGTCCCTGATTTCGAGGGACTGTCCCTGATTTGGAGCAATGTCCCTCTGTCCCTCTTTCCTCCTCATTTGTCCCTCATTTTGGTCTGATCTGTATAGTTGTATATAAAATGCACTTTTTATCTTTCAAAGAGTGTTTCCCAGTGCTAAACCTTTCATTCAAATTCTAAATTGCTGCATTTGTAAATTTTAAAAGCCAATATAAAGGAATTTTAGTGGTAAAAGAAAAGCCCTTTTGTATTTAATCAACCTTTTTTTGGGGGGGTTAATTCTCCTTCAAGGGGGTGTGGCAGGGGGCGTGTCCTATGCCTACATACATTTTGTAGTAGGTGTCCCTCATTCCCATCTCGAAATATTGGGAGGTATGATTAAAGACCCTTTCCTGGGTAAGGGTCCTCGTTAAATAGTACTTTTTTTTAGAGGTCTATACATCAGACCAAACAGAGGGACAACTGAGAAGGAAGGAGGACAGAGGGATTTGGTCCCAAAAGGAGGGACAATTGGGAGCCTTGGATTGCGCTCTACAACCTAATCCTCTCTCAGATGAATATATCAGCTTTATCTGTCAGATTCCATTCAATTAATCAGAAAACACATCTGAGAATCAACTTAATTGTGCATTTTATTAATGTAATACAAATTCATCTTCTTCTATGATTCCTCAGACTCTGCCAATTGCCCATCTCCAAACTGAGCAATAAATCTTAAATTCCCTGCTTCCTATCTTCTATCTTTTACATTTTAGAGACCCTAATGAAAAGTCTGTAGTGAAAAAGATGCCCTAGTCAAAAAAAAAAAAAAAGTATTCAGCTACATATTTTTGGTAAAATAAATTCCACATATTGATTTGGTTGTGCAAACATTATAGCGTCTACAAACTATGTGATAAATATATTTAATTTTTTTTTCTTCTTTTTACTAGTAATGACTTATAGCAGGACTGCGATATTACAGCAGACATTCTGACACTAAATGATACTTTTGACACTTGAGACATTATTACAGTGATTAGTGCTAAACAAATATGCATTTTCACTGTACTAATGACACTGGCTGGGAAGGGGTTAACATCAGGGGCGATCAAAGGGTTAAATGTGTGCCTAACCAGTCTTTTTCTAAACTGTGGGAGGTGCTTTTACTAGGGGGAGACAGGATCCATGCCTTCCCTACTTACAGAACAGCGACCTGCCTTGTTTACATAGCAGACTGCTGTTCTGCCCGAGCATCGACGAGTGGCAGCGGACATCGAGCCTGTGATCACACACAGCCGGAGTGAGCCGTGATCCGGCGCACAGTTGCCGCCCTGCAGCAGTAAATTTGCTATGGGGTGGACCTGAAGTGGTTAATAACCCTCTGGTACTTACCTTACATGTATCCCTCTCATTACAGAGTTTGCCCACTAGTGCAAACCACCAAGCAATAGCAAACGAGTCAACCAATTTACCCCTTAGGCATCAATCTCTGCATCATGGACTGAAGGGGAGAAAATTGCATCCCTTCTTTGCCCAGTAGCACTGGTTATAGCACTTTGCTTAAAGGGTTTGTTAACCTTTACCAAAAAACTGCCTGTGCAGGTAAGGAGTGCCTGTAGATAAACACAAACTGTGCAGCTTTGACCACAGTTGAATAATGCCCTTGCAATAGGTGTAGGACATTTACGTATCTCATAAAGCCTGAATAGAAAAGTTCCTAGGACTTTGCTAAGAGGCATTCACCAGAGTATGTGAGAGGGTTTGAATCAGAAAAAGAGCTGCAATGGCCAGGGGTTTGTATTGCACGGAGTGCAGAGGTCAGGGGTGTGTAATGTACAGAGGTCAGGGGTGTGTAATGAACAGAGTGCAGGGGTCAGGGGTGTGTAATGCACAGAGTGCAGGGTTAAGGGGTGTGTAATTCACAGAGTGCAGGGGTATGTAATGCACAAAGTGCAGGGGTCACGGGTGTGTAATCCACAGAGTACAGGGGTCGGGTGTGCAATGCACAGAGTGCAGAGGTCATGGGTGTGTAATGTACAGAGTGCAGAGGTCAGGGGTGTGTAATGCACAGAGTGCAGGGGTCAGGGGTGTGCAATGCACAAAGTGCAGTGTCCAGGGGTATGTAATGCACAGAGTATAGAGGTCAGGGGTGTTTAACGCACAGAGTGCCGGGTCATGGGTTTGGAACACACAGATTGCAGAGGTCCAGAGTATGCAATGCACAGAGTGCAGGGGTCAGGGGTGTATAACACAGATTGCAGAGGTCCAGAGTATGTAATGCACAGAGTGGGGGAGCCAGATGTGTGTAACACATGGAGTGCAGAAGTCAGGAATGTTTAACGCAGAGAATACAGG
The DNA here is from genome assembly GCA_037952835.1 of Lithobates septentrionalis. Lineage (NCBI taxonomy): Eukaryota > Metazoa > Chordata > Amphibia > Anura > Ranidae > Lithobates > Lithobates septentrionalis. The sequence goes on from JBBDGP010002373.1 coordinate 965,484, forward strand.
GGTCAAGAGTATACAAAGTGCAAGAGTCAGGGGTGTGTAATGCAAGAATGCAAAGAGTAGGGATGTGTAACGCACATTGTGCAGGGGTCAGCAGTGTTTATCGGATGGGTCAAGGGACCTTCTCTATAGCATCTCTCTCTCTCTCTCTCTCTCTCTCTCTCTCTCTCTCTCTCTCTCTCTCTCTCTCTCTCTCTATATATATATATATAGGGACAGGCTTTTCTACTCAGATTGTGTCTGCTTTTTAAAGAAAATGAACTGCAAGGCCCCATACACACTATTCACCATTGAGATTTACCAAAACCATTTAGGGCAAGGGCCTGCATGTAAATTGAAACTCTTAAGGTTTGACCTCAAATTATATGGTTTTGGGAAATCTGAAGACAAAAATCTGCAGAAAATCTAATAGGGTGTATGGGGGTGTAAGATTCTGAATACCTTATGTTTTTTTTTTTTTTTTTTTAAGCAAGAAAGAACACCTTATTTTTTAATGCACTTGATAATATTGCCCCGAAACACTTCAGAATTCATCCTGCTGCTTTTGTCAGCAGTAGCATCTTCAATAGATACAAGAGAACCAGTTCCATTGGCAGCCATACATGCCCACGCCATGACACTACCACCACCATGCTTCACTGATGAGGTGGTATGCTTTGGATCATGAGCAGTTCCTTTCCTTCACCATACTCTTCTCTTCCCATCACTCTGGTACAAGTTGATCTTGGTCTCATCTGTCCATAGGATGTTGTTCCAGAACTGTGAAGGCTTTTTTAGATGTTGTTTGGCAAACCCTAATCTGGCCTTCCTGTTTTTGAGGCTCACCAATGGTTTACATCTTGTGGTGAACCCTCTGTATTCACTCTGGTGAAGTCTTCTCTTGATTGTTGACTTTGACACACATACACCTACCTCCTGGAGAGTGTTCTTGATCTAGCCAACTGTTGCGAAAGGGTGTTTTCTTCACCAGGGAAAGAATTCTTCGGTCAACTACCACAGTTGTTTTCCATGGTCTTCCGGGTCTTTTGGTGTTGCTGAGCTCACCGGTGCGTTCTTTATTTTTAAGGATGTTCCAAACAGTTGATTTGGCCACACCTAATGTTTTTGCTATCTCTCTGATGGGTTTGTTTTGTTTTTTCAGCCTAATGATGGCTTGCTTCACTGATAGTGACCACTCTTTGGATCTCATATTGAGAGTTGACAGCAAAAGATTCCAAATGCAAATAGCACACTTGAAATGAACTCTGAACCTTTTATCTGCTCCTTGTAAATGGGATAATGAGGGAATAACACACACCTGGCCATGGAACAGCTGAGCAGCCAATTGTCCCATTACTTTTGGTCCCTTAAAAAGTGTGAGGCACATATACAAACTGTTGTAATTCCTACACCGTTCACCTGATTTGGATGTAAATACCCTCAAATTAAAGCTGAAAGTCTGCAGGTAAAATGCATCATGTTCGTTTCATTTCAAATCCATTGTGGTGGTGTATAGAGCCAAAAAGATCAGAATTGTGTCGATATCCCAATATTTATGGACCGCACTGTACTTTCCTATCCATTTACTAATGCTAGCAGCATAAGGATTAAAAATAGGCGATGTTGATTGAGAGAATGAAGTTCCTTCCACTTTCACTGTATTTTTATTTGTCTACTAGCGTAAGACTAACCTCTTCATTGTAAAGTGTTAAAAATGAGGGACCTGTCAACAGAGGATTAATCTTACACCATTAAACGATGTAAATGTCAGCGGGTTCGCCCTTCCAGTTTTCTGTCCCCAAGGCAGAAAGTACAAATATAATCCCAAGAATCTGTACGTTGATATCCTAAATTTAAAAGAGAGAAATCCGGTGCTAGTAATCGCGTGCTTGAAAAATTAATTGTTTTGAGTGAGTTCTTTTTCTGTTCTAATTGGGAAGTATTGATTCTTCCTCCTCTGTCTTCACGTTAAGGTGGTTTTGTTTTCCAATCTGAATCCACCACCACACTGCACCTTCCAACTTCCCAACCTTGAAAGAAAGCGTCATTACAATCTATCAAACCAACTCTACTATGACCAGAAAATACATCTGTGGACTTCCCTGGGGGAACATTTGCAATTTACAGTGCTTCAGAGACCATAATATAGTGAAGTGCGCAAGGCTTCTTATTGTAACCTTCATTTAAAGTATATCTAAAGCCAAAACTTTTCATGATGGATAGATTAAGGAAAGGTTTAAACCAATGTCAGCTTTTTAATTACCATCTCATTAAGGAGATTTCCCTTCACCTCCTGTTCTGTAGATGCAACAGGAAGTGAGGGGATATCTTTCCACTTTTAAGGAAATCCCCTCTCAGTGGCGCCGTTATTGGGGTGCGGACTGCACCCAGGTTACGCCAGCCAGAGGGGTGACACCATCAAGTACTGACCGCGATGGTGTCACCCCACCATATGTGACAGTGCACAGATTGGTGCGCTGGCACCAACCGCATCATTTACAGGGGCCGGTTGGGGCAGGCTAGTTTTGGCCAGCAGCACGCAGTCATGGTGTGCACAATGTGATAGACTCACCCGGGACAGAGGCTTTTGGAGGGGACTGAATGCTAGCCCCTTACCCATTGACTATGGGCCCTGACTTTTGAGGGAGCTACAAGCATTTAGGAAGATGTTCTGTTATGTAATACAAAGGACAGGATGTAAACACAGCCCACAAGGGTAGTGTGCTAGTAGACAATAGCTGAGTTAATTAGCACAAATAACAATGGGCGAAAGATCCTTAGAAGGCCCACTGCACACTTGCAATAAGCACATTATAGCAGACAACCCCAGACAGGTGGCTTGCTGATGATATCAGCATCTGCTATGAGTCCCACATTGTGAAGCAGTCCTTGCTGGAAATGTGGCATAGAGACCCTTAACATGGATCCCAGAGTCTGTGTGTCTTGGGGAGACATGCACTTGAATATATATATATATATATATATATATATATATATATATATATATATATATCCCAAATAGTGTTCCCTTAAAAGTCAGGGCCCATAGTTAATGGGTAAGAGGCTATCATTCAGTCCTCTCCAAAAGCCTCTGTCCTGGGCGAGTCTATCACACACCCCAAACTGGCCCCTGCAAATGATGCAATCAGTGCACTGTCACGGATGGGGGTGACACCATGTTTTACCACACCAGGTGACGCAAACCCTAGTGACGCCACTGTCCCCTTTTAGACAGATGTCAAGTGAATAGGTGTCCCCACTGGAAGATTTCCCTTCTATGCCTGTTCTAGTGGCAAATTATGGTAAATTTTGGATTTACCCTCACCTTCATTCAATGTGAGCAGGACAACTAGAGAAAGTGAATCTACCTAACAGACACACAGATATCAATTAAAACCCCAAACCATGAGTGGTTCTCATTTCTCACCCATTTATTCAACCCTAAAAAAAAAAAGGTAGTTAGCACCATAAATACGGTCTTTCACATTACTGTACCGGTTGGACCCTCTAGATACATTCTAGGCATTTTGGATGACCTCCCACTGACTGATCTCCAGAAACCAGCTGTTAACAGAGCCCTATTCTAGGCCCGTAGACTCCTTCTACAACAATGGAAGACTGATAGGGTCCCCACTCATAGAGAATGGGTATTTACAGTAGCATGGATGATACTCTCAGGCTTGAAAAAGTAATTTTTCAGCATCAGGAATGCCCGGGTAAATTTGATAAGCTCTGGGGAGATTGGCTGGCAGTTCCAGGTCTTGCGCTGGTTGACAGCAATGGATAGAATTCTGAGCTGACCTTATCGTACAAAATTCTTCTCCTTTGTATAACTCTGTTGGAAATCTCACACCGAGTTGTTGATTTTTTGTTACTATACCTTTCTTAAAGGAGAAGTCCAGCCTGAGCTAGTTTGGCTGGGCTTTTCCTAGGGGTCACAGGAGTGGAATTCGTTTTGCATTCCTGCCACCTGTTTTCAGCAGAGAGCGGTCTGAAGTCCGCTGTCTGCTGACATCACCAATATCAGTCCAGGCACCGCGTCATCCCGACTTCAGAAGTCTGGATCCGCCAGGTGCCTGGATTGATAGCCATCTTAGCCTCACAGCGAGTCGCTGAGAGGCTGAGAAGGCCGATCCCCGCCCCTCCACAGCTCAGTGCTCCAGTGAGCATGGAGGAGCAGAGTAGGAGAGCTGCTGATTGACAGTCAGCAGCTCTCTGCTCGGGGAGCCAAGAGAACCGAGCCATCAGCGGTGTTCCATGGCTCAGTTCTAAGTGAAGAGGTGGGGACAGAGAGGGGACAGATTCAGCATCGGACCGATTCTGCATCCACCTAGGTAAGTATGAATCTGCAGTAACCCCGATTCCCATACTTCTCTTTTTAGTGTATGTGCATTATATACTTCTGCATCTTTAAAGTGATTGTGCCTAAAGCCTGGTACACACTATGAGTTTTTTTCCATTCAAACCGCTGGCCCAGTCAGACCTGCTTTACTAATGATCCAAGGTTAGTACAGCAATCTCCCCCTCTGAGCTGTTGTGTTCTGATAAGGGGTCACCCCCCCCCCCCCCCCGCCCCACCAGAACACTCAGATCAAGGAGCTGGTTGGCTGCTGGTTTTCCAAATGGCCGGCTTCTGTCGGACCGGCTGCAATACTTACGGGTCGAATGTCGGACAGCCTTTATTTAACCACCCGATGTCACCGAACAAGCATTCGGCCTGTGTACGGGGCTTTAAGAGTATCCACTGTTCTCTGGATGTACCTTATCTTGTAAAAATAACGGGGACTATGGAACCCCGCCACTGACCTACAGTATATACTGGTTGCGCTTGTTGTGTTTATTTGGTACGATTCAATAAAATCTATTTCTGATTTTTTTTAAAACAAATCTAAAAAATAAAAGTGAAATGCAGGCTTACACAGCTTAAAGTGATTGTAAAGTCTCATTTTTTTTTTTTTCAATAAAAATAACAAACATGTCATACTTACCTGCTCTGTGTAGTTGGTTTTGCACAGAACAGCCCAGATCCTCCTCTTCTCGGGTCCCTCTTTGGTGCTCCTGGCCCCTCCCTCCTGTCGAGTGCCCCAAAGGAAGCAGCTTGCTATAGGGGCACCCGAGCCAAGTCGCAGCTCCCTGTGTCCATTCAGACACAGAGCTGCGGCCCAGCCCCCCCTTTTTCTCCCCTGATTGGCTGACTGACTTTGATTGACAGCAGCGAGAGCTAATGGCGCTGCTGCTGTGTCTCCTCCAATCAAGAGGGAGAATTTTTGCACGGCCGAGACACTCGTGGACACCGCTGGACAGAGATGGGGCTTAGGTAGGTATCAGGGGGTACACTGTAGAGAAAATTAAAAGAGGGCGCACCAACCTTGCGCATTACCCAAGTGGTGTTTATTGGTATAAAAAGAAAAGAAATGTACTCACAAACAAGTAGATCACAAAAACAATTCAAAGTCCACAATGGACACAAAGTTACCAGGTCACCAGGACCATGTCCAGCACGCCAGAGAACCTTCCAGATGGCTGACACATTTCGAGGGGGGGATCCCCTCTTTCTCAGAGCCAGATTTTTATTAAAAAAAAATAAATCATAAATACCTTTTCTCCCCTTTTTTATAAGTGATCACATTCCCTCTGTTCTCAGCTGCATAAGAGCTGGGGGAGGAGAAGCAACCGCACACTAATGACAGGCTGGGGACGGGGGGTGTCAGGACAAGTCTGATTATTATAGGAGAACAGGCTGAGTTCCCAGCATAGCTAGAGAACTGACCACGGTGTATTCTCCTGCTTAGTGTGGTCAGTTTTGAATTGGAAAACAAGGGGACTGGCAGGAACACCAGGGATTTCACACAAATGAAGCAATACAAAGAGAAGAGGATACTTTCTCATACAAGTACATGTTACAGCAGACACATATCAGGAATATGAAATGTTGGGGTAACAAATGCTTTAAAGTGGAAGTAATCCCTCCTATCCTTTACAACCAAGGAAGTTGCCATCTTAGCCTCTAATCTGCAGTTGCCATAGTATTGCACATGTGATCATTTATGACACCAACTATTTGATTGCTTGACAGTTCGGTTGAGAGCACAAGCAACCACGACAGTTATTATTCTCGACATACCTTGAATATAACCGTTTAGGGAAACGGTTAATTACATTAGTTCAGTTCTGCTTTACTGAAAGCTTGGCTGGTATGAGATGGATTTTAATTAGTTGTCTGGGTGACTACATTTCTTGATATTGCTCCTATCTGCTGTGTTGATGTGTGAAGTGCAGACACTCTCAGCAATCCATATTTCACATTCCATCAGTTCAGAGCAGTAAGAACATTGAAAGAAGACTGCCAGGATAGTAATAAGAGGGCATATATTCAATATAGAATAAAAAAGGCTGCTACATCCCTAATTTAGCCAATCCGTTCGTCCCCCATTGGCATTTTAATGCAACCAAATAGAAAATGTGATTATCAGATATTGGATATCTACCATTTAAAGTGAGTCACCAAGGGCATCGGCTTTATTTGTGTAGGACCTACTTACTCATAGGCAGTGATGGAGGACCCCCAGGTGGCTTGGTGAGCCAGCATTTCAACCTTAGGTTGGAATCCTTGACTCTTTTTAGGGTAGACTAAATTGGATGCTAGTCATTATACAAAATGTAATTCTTACAGTCAATAAACCTGCAGGGGGAGGTTACAGCACATGAGGATACCCAAGAAGAATGAAACGGCAGACTTTGTATCTCTACTCTAGTCAATAATTGGGGATAAACCCTTAAATATACCCACTGACTAGCCTCAGGTGATATACAAAGATGAAACAAATCCTCCTACATAAGTTGTACCTGTTTCTCTACAGTCATCTCTTCTCTACAGCCTCCTAAACCACACATTTAACACAGCATCTCCCTGCAGAGCACAAAGCTCCCTCGTTTTACTTACCTGACACCTCAAAAGTCCCGCGCTCGCTCCCGACATCCTCTTCGCCGCTCAGCCTGGCCGTTGATTGGCTAGAGTGGATGGATTGAAAGCAGCGCAGCCATTGGCTCGCGCTGCTGTCAATCAAATCCAATGACGCGGCGTGCCGGGGGGTGGGACTGAGTGACACAGTCAGTGGCTATAGCCGCCGGATGTATCACAGGAGCTCCTCCCCGCAAGAACTAAACACCATGCGAGAGAGCTCGCATGAAGGTGTTTAGTTCTTGAGGGGAGGAGCTGAGACAGCCGCCGAGGGACCCAAGAAGACCAGGTTCGGGGCCACTCTGTGCAAAACGAGCTGCACAGTGGAGGTAAGTATAACATGTTTGTTTTTTGAAAAAAAAAATACCTTTACAACCCCTTTAAGATTGACGCTTGGTCCTCTCTCTGGCACAACGCACCTTCCTATGGCGGCAGGCCTGAGAGGAACAAATATTCAGCATCTCCTCATCGTGCAGAACATGGGAGGCAAGAAAGTTTTCAAGGTCACGACCAATATACGGAATATACCTTTCCCCAGCATGCAAAACTGGCAATAGTGGTTGGTTAGGGAGAAATAAATATTCATAACTCTAACAATAATGCTGAGCTGAGGGGAAACCCAAGGAAAGCAGAACTAATAAGCCATGCTCATGCTGACTGCAGCCCAGCATCACTAAATTTAGGAAAAGGACTGCATTTAGCAGCATTTTTCAAAACTTTTTCAGTCACCGCACTCTTTAAAAGTAAGCAAAATCTTGACGCATCTCAATCTAAAATGTAATAAAAGTAAATGTTACTTATCAGTGCAGACATCTGCAGCCTTAGGACGATGCATACTACCATCTTGATCAAATTAACTTCATAACAGAAGCCCCCTATTCCATCAGAGCCCCCCATCATAAGGCACCCCCAATACAGAGCCCCCCCATAATACACTTCCCTCTTCACATCAGAGTGTTGCCACCATCAGAGGGACGCCAGAGGGAGGTGGAGGAGGCCTAGCGCATCCATCTTCTCGTGAATGCTGGGGGGGGGGCTTGCAAACTGCCTGCGCTGGATCAGATCCATGCATTTCCATGGCACATGGTGCATACCGAATACCATTGAATGATGCAGGGTGTCCTGGACTCTGAGTATCATTGATTGTTAGGGTGCTGGCATAGCAACTCATGCCACTGTCAATTTATGCACTTGGGGGCTATAAATAAGCATGCAACACAACATAACTGTTAGGAGAAGAACAACTGGAGGAATCAATGGTGGAGAAGAATCTGGGTGTTCTGGTAGATCATAGGCATAATAATAACATGCAGTGCCAAGCTGCGGTTTCCAAAGATAGCAAAATCATTTCTTGTACTTAGGGAGGTATTTGACTGCAGAGATTGATATCATTTTGCCATTGTACAAATCATTAGTAAGACCTCATCTGGAATATGCAGTTCAGTTTTGGGTTCCAGTTCTCAAGAAGGATATCGGGGAACTGGAGAAAGTGCAGAGACGAGCAACCAAACTGATAAGAGGCATGGAGGAGCTCAGCTATGAGGAAAGATTAGAGGAAATGAATGTATTCTATCTGGAGAAGAGGAAATGAAGGGGGGATATTGTACATACATAGGTGGTCCATATAGTGACCTTCATGTTTAGTTATTCACTTAGAGGTCACCACAGAAGACAAGGGGGTACTCTTTACATCTGGAGGAAAACAGATTTAACCTACAAATACGGAAAGGCTTCTTCACAGTAACAGCTGTGAAAATGTGGAACCGACTCCCTCCAAAGCTGGTTCTGGCCAGCTCAGTAGATTGTTTTAAAAGAGGCCTGGATTCTTTCTTAGATACACATAATATAACAGGATACTAATATTTATAGGTAAAGTTGATCCAGAGAAAAGCGCTACGTAAACTGTTGGCGCTATATAAATCCTGTATAATAACTACCCCTTGGGGGATCAGGAAAGAATTTTTTCCCCTGGTGGTTCATACTTTATTGTTTTTTTTTTTTTTGCACCTTCCTCTGGATTAACTGTAGATATAGGATTGTGTATATAGAATTGTGTGTGTGTGTATATATATATATATATATATACACACACACTATACTACCAAAAGTATTGAGACGCTTGCCTTTATACACACATGAACTTTAATGGCATCCCAGTCTTCGTCCGTAGGGTTCAGTATTGAGTTGGCCCATCCTTTGCAGCTATAACAGCTTCAACTCTTCTGGGAAGGCTGTCTACAAGGTTTAGGAATGTGTCTATGGGAATGTTTGACCATTCTTCCAGAAGCGCATCTGTGAGGTCAGGCACTGATGTTAGAGAGAAGGTCTGGCTCTCAGTCTCCGCTCTAATTCATCCCAAAGGTGTTCTATCAGGTTGAGTTCAGGTCTCTGTGCAGGCCAGTCAAGTTCCTCCACTCCAAACTTGCTCATCCATGTCTTTATGGACATTGTTTTTTGTACTGAAAAAATAGGAGAGAAAGTGAATTCGTACATGAGGAACATGCAAGAGTCAAATTAAATTAATTAAGTACTGTTTAATGAACAAGTTCACAATAAACACCAATAGGGATGAGCCGAACACCCCCCGGTTCGGTTCGCACCAGAACCCGCGAACGGACCGCAAGTTCGCACGAACGTTAGAACCCCATTGACGTCTATGGGACTCGAACGTTCGAAATCAAAAGTGCTCATTTTAAAGGCTAATTTGCATGGTATTGTCCTAAAAAGGGTTTGGGGACCCGGGTCCTACCCCAGGGGACATGTATCAATGCAAAAAAAACTTTTAAAAACGGCCGTTTTTTCGGGAGCAGTGATTTTAATGATGCTTAAAGTAAAAAAAAAAAAAGTGAAATATTCCTTTAAATATCGTACCTGGGGGGTGTCTATAGTATGCCTGTAAAGTGACGCGTGTTTCCCATGTTTAGAACAGTCCCTGCACCAAATGTCATTTTTAAAGGAAAAAATCTCATTTAAAACTGCTTGCGGGTTTAATGTCATGTCGGGTCCTGGCAATATGGATGAAAATCAGTGAGACAAACGGCATGGGTACCCCCCAGTCCATTACCAGGCCCTTTGGGTCTTGTATGGATATTAAGGGGAACCCCGCACCCAAATTAAAATAAGGAAAGGTCCCTATATACTCTGAACAGCAGTATACAGGCGGTGCAAACAAGACAGGGACTGTAGGTTTGTTGTTAAGTAGAATCTCTTTGTAATTTTGAACATTTTTAATGTGTTTAGCTCCAGCCAAAAAATCTTTTCTAAGCTTTTTGGAAAACATAGGGAAGGGTTATCACCCCTGTGACATTTGTTTTGCGTCTTTCCTCCTCTTCAGAAGATTTCACCTCACTTTTTTGTCCCAATGAAAAATGTTTTTTGAAAATTTGGGTTTTTTTGTGGAACAAGGATTGGAAAGCATCAGTGGAAAGGAGAAATTGTTTTCCCATATTAACTCTTATGCCGCGTACACACGGTCCTACTTTTCGTCTACAAAAGTCCAACGGACGCTGATGGACTAAAGCTGGCTGGTAATCCGATCGTGTGTGGGCTTCTCCGGACTTTCAACTGACTTTTTTAGCCTCAAATCCGACGTACTTTAGATTTGAAACATGTTTTAAAACTTTACTTCGTAACTACGACGGACCCCGAAATCCGCTCGTCTGTGTGCTAGTCCGACGGACAAAAAGCCACGCTAGGGCACCTATTGGCTACTGGCTATGAACTTCCTTATTTTAGTCCGGTGTACGTCATCACGTACGAATCCGTTAGACTTTTGTGTGGTCGTGTGTAGGCAAGTCCGTTCGTTAGAAAGTAGGCCGCAAGTCCGCCGCAAGTCCACCGAAAGTCTGCCGGAAGTCTGTCGGACAGGCTGTCCGACTTTTGTAGACGAAAAGTACGACCGTGTGTACGCGGCATTACATGAGAGAATTTCCCTTCCTATGGGTAGATTTCATCTCACTTCCTGTTGTCTCCTTCCGTTTGCAAGTAGGAGTCGTTTGTAAGTTAGATGTTTGAAAGTAGGGTCCTGCCCTATATACTCAGCAGAAATTTGGGCCTTAGGTGTTGCTGTGGCCAAAACACTGTAAGCCCTCACAGGGCCCTGCTGTGAAATATTAGATCAAGAATTGTAATTACATGCCCCTGTTGAACAGGAGCTGAAAAATTAGGCCTTAGGCACTGGTGCTGGTGCCACAACACTGCAACCCCTCACAGACACTCTAGTTGGAACGCAGGAACGAGCACTGCTGCAAAGTATTGCATCAAAAATTGTAATTACACGCCCCTGTTAGACAGGGGCAGAAAAATTGGGCCTTAGGCACTGGTGCTGGTGCCACAACACTGCAACCCCTCACAGACACTCTAGTTGGAACGCAGGAACGAGCACTGCTGCAAAGTATTGCATCAAAAATTGTAATTACACGCCCCTGTTAGACAGGGGCAGAAAAATTGGGCCTTAGGCACTGGTGCTGGTGCCACAACACTGCAACCCCTCACAGACACTCTAGTTGGAACGCAGGAACGAGCACTGCTGCAAAGTATTGCATCAAAAATTGTAATTACACGCCCCTGTTAGACAGGGGCAGAAAAATTGGGCCTTAGGCACTGGTGCTGGTGCCACAACACTGCAACCCCTCACAGACACTCTAGTTGGAACGCAGGAACGAGCACTGCTGCAAAGTATTGCATCAAAAATTGTAATTACACGCCCCTGTTAGACAGGGGCAGAAAAATTGGGCCTTAGGCACTGGTGCTGGTGCCACAACACTGCAACCCCTCACAGACACTCTAGTTGGAATGCAGGAACGAGCCGTGCTGCAAAGTATTACATCAAAAATTGTAATTACACGCCCCTGTTATACAGGGGCTGAAAAATTGTGCCTTAGGCACTGGTGGTGGCGCCCAGAACCAAAAATGTTCTTACAAGCTATCAGCGTGATGATTGAGGAGGAAGAGGATAATTACTCAGGGATAATCACTCAGCATCAACATAGGCAGTCTTTGAAGGGATCTGAAAAAAATTATTCAGTTACATCAGCATCAGGTGCTTGGTAGCTGGTGGTGATCCAAGACTGATTCATTTTTATGAAGGTCAGCCGATCGACCGAGTCAGTGGACAGACGCACCCTGTGATCGGTTACCACGCCTCCAGCAGCACTGAATGTACGTTCCGAAAGAACGCTGGATGCAGGACAGGCCAGTAGCTCAATTGCATACTGTGCAAGCTCTGGCCAGTGATCCATCCTCAAGACCCAGTAACCCAGAGGATTTTCGGTGGGAAAGGTGTCCAAGTCTGATCTTGCCCCTAGGTATTCCTGCACCATGTAAAACAGACGCTGGCGATGGTTGCTGGAACCGATCATACCTTGGGGCTGCGGACCAAAAAATTGTCTGAACGCATCGGTCAGACGGCCACCTTCTCCACCGCTCCTTCTTTGACTGACCGAAGCCTCAGCAACACGTTGTCCAGAAACAGGAGTTTGTATCCTCCCAGTCTCTGGGAACGCGTTGCACAGACCTTTCTGCAAGGCCTCCCGAAGATGTTTCATCCTCTGCTCCCTCTGCGATGGCAAGATAAGGTCCGCAACCTTACCCTTGTAACGTGGATCAAGGAGGGTTGCCAGCCAGTATTGGTCCTTCTCCTTGATACCACGAATACGAGGATCCTTACGCAGGCTTTGCAGGATCAGGGAGGCCATGCAGCGTAGGTTTGCTGAGGCATTCGGTCCGGAGTCCTCTGGGTCACTAAGGACAACAACGTCCGCAGCCACCTCCTCCCAGCCACGTACAAGTCCATGTGTTCCTTGGGACTGATCCCTTAAAGACTGCTGATGCTGAGTGCCAGGCTCCACCTCCATACTGACACAATCTTCCTCCTCCTCCTCCTCCTCCTCCTCGTCCTCTTCCTGTGTGATCGGCGGGCACGCAGGAACACTGTCTGGATAAAGGGGGCCTTGAGAGCTAAGGAAGTCCTCCTCTTCCTGCCTCTGTTCTGCCTCAAGTGCCCTGTCCATTATTCCACGCAGCGTGTGCTCCAACAGGTGGACAAGGGGGACAGTGTCACTGATGCATGCACTGTCAGTGCTCACCATCCTCGTGGCCTCCTCGAATGGTGACAGGACAGTGCATGCATCCCTGATCATGGCCCACTGGCGTGGGGAAAAAAAACCAAGGTCCCCTGACCCTGTCCTGGTGCCATAGTCGCACAGGTACTCATTGATGGCCCTCTGCTGCGTGTGCAGCCGCTGCAGCATGGCCAACGTCGAGTTCCACCTGGTGGGCATGTCACAGATTAGGCGGTTCTTGGGCAGGTTAAACTCCTTTTGGAGGTCCGTCAGCCGAGCACTGGCATTATATGACCGGCGGAAATGCACACAGACTTTCCTGGCCTGCCTCAGGACATCCTGTAAGCCCGGGTACCTGCCCAAGAACCGCTGCACCACCAAGTTAAGGACGTGAGCCAAACAGGGCACATGGGTCAGTTGTCCCTGTCGGAGGGCAGAGAGGAGGTTGGTGCCATTGTCGCAAACCACCATTCCTGCCTTAAGTTGGCGTGGCGTCAACCACCTCTGAACCTGCCCCTGCAGAGCTGACAGAACCTCTGCCCCAGTGTGGCTCCTGTCCCCCAAGCACACCAGCTCAAGCACCGCATGGCATCTTTTGGCCTGCGTACTTGCGTAGCCCCTTGAACGCCTACGGAGCACCGCTGGTTCCGAGGAAGAGGCCATGGAGGAAGAAGAAGAGGAGGGGGTGGAGGAGAGAGGTGTGTCACAATCAGCATTTTGGAGGCGTGGTGGCGGAACAACCTCCAACACTACTGCACCTTGTCCTGCATCCTTCCCAGCTGCCAGCAGAGTCACCCAATGCGCCGTGAAACTTAAGTAACGTCCCTGTCCATGCCTGCTGGACCATGAGTCAGCGGTAATATGCACCTTACCGCTGACCGCCCTGTCCAGCGAGGCATGGACATTGCCTTCCACATGCCGGTAGAGAGCCGGAATCGCCTTCCGTGAGAAAAAGTGGCGTTTGGGTACCTGCCACTGAGGAACCGCACATTCCACAAACTCACGGAAGGGGGCAGAGTCTACCAACTGAAAAGGCAGCAGTTGAAGTGCTAGCAATTTTGCCAAGCTAGCATTCAACCGCTGGGAATGTGGATGGCTGGGAGCAAACTTCTTTCGGCGGTGCAGCAGCTGGGGCAGGGAAATTTGCCTGGTACAATCTGACGTCGGTGTACCAAAAGCAGATTGCCCACAAGTACTTGGCTGTGACACACCTAATTCTACACCTTCATTCCTCTCACTGCAGGTCTCAGAGAGGACTGAAGGTCTAGTGGGGTTGGAAATCTCAGCTGATGAGGAGCAAGGAGAGATCCTCTTTGTTCTTTGGTGTGGGTCTTTCAGATACGCTTGCCAACGAACTGCATGGCAGGTCAACATATGTCTGGTCAAGCATGTGGTACCCAAGCGGGAGATGTTTTGGCCACGCGAGATACGCTTGAGACATATGTTGCAAATAGCAGCGGTGCGATCTGATGCACTCGTCTCAAAAAAGGCCCACACCAAAGAACTTTTTGAATAACGCGCAGAGACTGCAGCGCCCTGCACATGTGGAGCTTTGGGGTGTGATGCAGTCAATGTGCTGCCCTTAGGCTGGCCCCTGGAGGGCATCCTGCCTCGTTGGTGATGTGCCGCCTCCTCCTCCTCCTCCTCCTCCTCTCTCCTATCAGGCACCCACGTTGAGTCAGTGACCTCATCATCCCCTCCCTCCTCATCACTGGAGCAAACCTGGCAGTATGCTGCAGCAGGGGGAGCATGACTGCCAGATTGCTGTCCTTCTTGGGCACCCCCTCTGTCCGTGCTCATGTTACTGCCTTCATCGAGCTCAGTATCATCATCAGAGCCTTCCAAACGCTGGGCATCCTCCTGGAGCATGTACCCAACACTGTGGTCAAACAGTTCGAGGGAATCCTCATGAGGACATGGTGGAGCTAGGGAAGGAGTCACTGATGACATTGAGCTGAGGGAAGAGGCCGCTGCTTTGCCAGACAAAGCACCCTGGGCATGGGTGAGAGAGGATGAGGAGGATGAGGACGGCTTGGTCATCCACTCGACCAAGTCTTCCGCATGTTGCGGCTCAACACGGCCAGCTGCCGAAAAAAAGGCCAAGCGTGAGCAGGACGCACTGCACTGAATGTAAATAGCAGGAACGGATCTAGCTGAACACTGTGAGCAGGACGCACTGCACTGAATGTAAATAGCAGGAACGGATCTAGCTGAACACTGTGAGCAGGACGCACTGCACTGAATGTAAATAGCAGGAACGGATCTAGCTGAACACTGTGAGCAGGACGCACTGCACTGAATGTAAATAGCAGGAACGGATCTAGCTGAACACTGTGAGCAGGACGCACTGCACTGAATGTAAATAGCAGGAACGGATCTAGCTGAACACTGTGAGCAGGACGCACTGCACTGAATGTAAATAGCAGGAACGGATCTAGCTGAACACTGTGAGCAGGACGCACTGCACTGAATGTAAATAGCAGGAACGGATCTAGCTGAACACTGTGAGCAGGACGCACTGCACTGAATGTAAATAGCAGGAACGGATCTAGCTGAACACTGTGAGCAGGACGCACTGCACTGAATGTAAATAGCAGGAACGGATCTAGCTGAACACTGTGAGCAGGACGCACTGCACTGAATGTAAATAGCAGGAACGGATCTAGCTGAACACTGTGAGCAGGACGCACTGCACTGAATGTAAATAGCAGGAACGGATCTAGCTGAACACTGTGAGCAGGACGCACTGCACTGAATGTAAATAGCAGGAACGGATCTAGCTGAACACTGTGAGCAGGACGCACTGCACTGAATGTAAATAGCAGGAACGGATCTAGCTGAACACTGTGAGCAGGACGCACTGCACTGAATGTAAATAGCAGGAACGGATCTAGCTGAACACTGTGAGCAGGACGCACTGCACTGAATGTAAATAGCAGGAACGGATCTAGCTGAACACTGTGAGCAGGACGCACTGCACTGAATGTAAATAGCAGGAACGGATCTAGCTGAACACTGTGAGCAGGACGCACTGCACTGAATGTAAATAGCAGGAACGGATCTAGCTGAACACTGTGAGCAGGACGCACTGCACTGAATGTAAATAGCAGGAACGGATCTAGCTGAACACTGTGAGCAGGACGCACTGCACTGAATGTAAATAGCAGGAACGGATCTAGCTGAACACTGTGAGCAGGACGCACTGCACTGAATGTAAATAGCAGGAACGGATCTAGCTGAACACTGTGAGCAGGACGCACTGCACTGAATGTAAATAGCAGGAACGGATCTAGCTGAACACTGTGAGCAGGACGCACTGCACTGAATGTAAATAGCAGGAACGGATCTAGCTGAACACTGTGAGCAGGACGCACTGCACTGAATGTAAATAGCAGGAACGGATCTAGCTGAACACTGTGAGCAGGACGCACTGCACTGAATGTAAATAGCAGGAACGGATCTAGCTGAACACTGTGAGCAGGACGCACTGCACTGAATGTAAATAGCAGGAACGGATCTAGCTGAACACTGTGAGCAGGACGCACTGCACTGAATGTAAATAGCAGGAACGGATCTAGCTGAACACTGTGAGCAGGACGCACTGCACTGAATGTAAATAGCAGGAACGGATCTAGCTGAACACTGTGAGCAGGACGCACTGCACTGAATGTAAATAGCAGGAACGGATCTAGCTGAACACTGTGAGCAGGACGCACTGCACTGAATGTAAATAGCAGGAACGGATCTAGCTGAACACTGTGAGCAGGACGCACTGCACTGAATGTAAATAGCAGGAACGGATCTAGCTGAACACTGTGAGCAGGACGCACTGCACTGAATGTAAATAGCAGGAACGGATCTAGCTGAACACTGTGAGCAGGACGCACTGCACTGAATGTAAATAGCAGGAACGGATCTAGCTGAACACTGTGAGCAGGACGCACTGCACTGAATGTAAATAGCAGGAACGGATCTAGCTGAACACTGTGAGCAGGACGCACTGCACTGAATGTAAATAGCAGGAACGGATCTAGCTGAACACTGTGAGCAGGACGCACTGCACTGAATGTAAATAGCAGGAACGGATCTAGCTGAACACTGTGAGCAGGACGCACTGCACTGAATGTAAATAGCAGGAACGGATCTAGCTGAACACTGTGAGCAGGACGCACTGCACTGAATGTAAATAGCAGGAACGGATCTAGCTGAACACTGTGAGCAGGACGCACTGCACTGAATGTAAATAGCAGGAACGGATCTAGCTGAACACTGTGAGCAGGACGCACTGCACTGAATGTAAATAGCAGGAACGGATCTAGCTGAACACTGTGAGCAGGACGCACTGCACTGAATGTAAATAGCAGGAACGGATCTAGCTGAACACTGTGAGCAGGACGCACTGCACTGAATGTAAATAGCAGGAACGGATCTAGCTGAACACTGTGAGCAGGACGCACTGCACTGAATGTAAATAGCAGGAACGGATCTAGCTGAACACTGTGAGCAGGACGCACTGCACTGAATGTAAATAGCAGGAACGGATCTAGCTGAACACTGTGAGCAGGACGCACTGCACTGAATGTAAATAGCAGGAACGGATCTAGCTGAACACTGTGAGCAGGACGCACTGCACTAAATAGTCTAGATAGAAGATAACAGGAACGGATCTAGCTAAACTGAATACAGTGTATATATATATATGCAACACCTGGGATGCATATATATACACAATACACTGTAAGTGCAGCTAACTGACTGACTGTTCTGCCTAATCTATCTAACTCAAATCAAATGACACTGTCTCTCTCTCTCTCTATCTCTCAGCACACCGGAACACACACTACACAGGGCCGCCGTGCAGGCGGCCTTATATAGTGTGGGGTGTGTACTAAATCCCCTGAGCCATAATTGGCCAAAGCCACCCTGGCTTTGGCCAATTACAGCTCTCTCTACTGACGGCGCTGTGATTGGCCAAGCATGCGGGTCATAGTGCATGCTTGGCCAATCATCAGCCAGCAATGCACTGCGATGCCGCAGTGAATTATGGGCCGTGACGCGCCACACGAATTTGGCGCGAACGGCCCATATCGTTCGCAATTCGACGGACGGTCGAACAGCCGATGTTCGAGTCGAACATGGGTTCGACTCGAACACGAAGCTCATCCCTAAACACCAATCCAAAAATATCCTGAAAACACAGGTACCATCACCATTAAAAAGACAAGACAGTCATGTGCAGACACAGATGGCCACCTATCACAACCAACCGCTCATACTCGACATGTGAAGTCATTCAGAATAAATAAACATGAATGGTTTCAAAATACAAAGCATTGCTGAAAGTCCTAGTAGCATAAGGGGAGGACAGCGAATGATGAACAGTAGAGACTGAATAAATGTAGGGTGGTTGTAGCAGCAGAACTTGATCAACACTGTATAATAATGTGGAGGGCAGAACTAGACACGGAGGGGGGGAGAGAAGTGTTGAAGGGACATGATGGAAAGGCCCTGGATGGAGGGATGCATGGGAGACTCAGCAGCAGCTACGAGGCACAGGTTTATGTAGGCTGGGAGATCAGAGCCTCTCTAGGCCGGGGATGGCTCACAAGGCTGCAGACCGGGAGGTATAGATGGAAAGTGCTGGCAGCTGAAGCAGGAGGAGCGGGGTTAGGCTGTGTGGCTGACGCTGTGGGACGGATGCCAGATAACAAACACAGTGAATAACTGGAGATAACTGTCCCGAATCAGGGATGCAAAAAGTTAGGATCTCACCCAGTGTTGATTGCCGTCCACGTCAGGGGAAGAAGTTTAAAACTGTCACCGTCTCCTGTTTGTAAAGTGCCTTTTAGCGAGTGGTTCGATCGTGCAGGGAGTCATCCGGAGTGTGCCTCCATCAAAGGTAGCAGATAGACAGTAGGAGGGAGTAAACCCAGGTGGACGCTGCGGATAAAGTCCGGATGGCTGAGGCAGCAGTCTCCCCCTCGTCTGGTTTCTGCAAGTGGATTCAAACAACCGCTGGTCTCGCGGGTCAGTGTGATCAAAGCTGATAGGTGGGTCTGTGAGTCAGCAGATACGCTATGAGCAGCGTGATGGCGTCATGCTGACGCGTTTCATCCGTAGATCGGATTTCATCAGAGCATGCGCAGTAGCAGACATCATCAACTTATATAGTGTTAAGACGGGACCACGTGGGTCACCGCGTCTCGTTGCCAAGGCTACCACGCCGTTCACTGACAGCCATACACATAGAAGGGACATGTAACATGACTAGCGGGGCGAATCCGTAAGTGCAGACAGAAAGGGAAAATGAGAAAAAAAAAAAAAAAAGGAAGGAAGGGGGGGGGGGGGGAGAGAAGTGCAGCGAAAGCAGGAGGAAAGAATGGTATAGGCTTACATGATGGCAAATTATTAGCGATGCTAGTGGAGTGCAGTAGAGGAGTTTAGATAGTAATAATAATAATAATTTTTAATGGTGATGGTACCTGTGTTTTCAGGATATTTTTGGATTGGTGTTTATTGTGAACTTGTTCATTAAACAGTACTTAATTAATTTAATTTGACTCTTGCATGTTCCTCATGTACGAATTCACTTTCTCTCCTATTTTTTTTTTATATGCTGCATGAATTCAGAGGAACACACCCACTACTGATTGGTGCTAGCAACTGTCACTAATCTTACACAGACGTGGATGGATTTCATCCTCAGTCTGTCATAATTATATTTAAATTACAGAGCGTTGTGGTTCTTTTATTGCCCCTTTTTTTTGCTCATTGTTTTTTGTACTGGTCCAAATTATTTGGTGGAGGTGGGATTATGGTGTGTGGTTGTTTTTCAGGGGATGGGTTTGGCCCCTTAGTGCTAGTGAAGGGAACTCTAAAGGCATCAGCATACCAAGATATTTTGAACAATTTCATGCTTCCAACTTTTTGGGAACAGTTTGGAGATGGCCCCTTCCTGTTCCAACATAACTGTTTTTTCCCCTTCTATTGGTTGAACTGGATGGACTTTTTTCAACCAGACTAACTATGTAACTATGTACCTATATAACTATGATCCAGGTCAGACTGGGTCCCATGCTTGTGGCACTCCAGGAAAACTCAGAAGGCACTCCATTTTTCCCAGTCCACGTAGCAATTCAAGACACAGATCCAGAGCAAACTAGATCCCTTGCTTGCGGCACTCCAGGGGAACCCAGAAGGCACCCCAGGGTGCTTTGCCACCCAGGTTGAGAAATACTGGCTTAGAGCCAGGTCCCTATATTCCTATCTTGACAATACCCTTGTTATGGGTTAGTAATCGCAGGCTCAGAAAAAGAACGCCTCACCCTTAAGTTTTATCTATATTGCATTGGGACGTTAGCATAACCATGGACTGCACATAAAAAAACTAAATATTTTTTCAGGCAGAGAACAACCATTTCAATTGTTTTGAATTGCTTTTTTTGTGGTGCCTCTCTTTAAGGAAACGGAATGTTTTAGTGTGCATTTAAATGCGCACACAAATGCGCAGTCGGCTCATGTGATGTGCAGAATTTTTGCATTTAGCTCCCCGCGTTTCCTCCACCAGCTCTATCACTAGTCGGATAAGATGAAGCAAAGCTCTGGCACATGAAGCCTAGCCCGAGGACTTCTGCCTGTGTTGCTTTGCAACATTGACACATTCTACTGATACTGGCAGCGCTTCAGAAGACTCTCCCACTTGTCTTATCTAATACAGACAGGAATGAGGGGGAAGAAATTCCAGCAGAATTATCTGCAGGATCAGCTCCGGAAGAAGCACATTTCTGTGAGGATCATTTTCTCTTTCCAATTAAAATAAAATACATATATGATCTGGAAAGATAATGCACAGTGACTTTTTGTATTTGACTAACGGTGCATGCACAGGCTTATATAATAAGGTGATGAATAATGTGCAAGGGGAAGTAACCCAAAGCAATCAATCAGAAATAATCAATCAGTTCTAGATTATGGTACTGGGATTGATTACTGTGCTGTTCACATGATCAATGCCCCTTGTGCTGCCCCATTGAATAAGGACAATACTGACAATGAATAACGACAATGAAATGTATGTATGTTATAGCCTTAAAGTGGGTGTAAACTCTAATGCCCCGTACACACGGTCGGATTTTCCGATGGAAAATGTCCGATCGGAGCGTGTTGTCGGAAATTCCGACCATGTGTGGGCTCCATAGGACATTTTCCATCGGATTTTCCGACACACAAAGTTTGAGAGCAGGATATAAAATTTTCCGACAACAAAATCCGTTGTCGGAAATTCCGATCGTGTGTAAACAAATCCGACGGACAAAGTGCCACGCATGCTCAAAATAAATAAAGAGATGAAAGCTATTGGCCACTGCCCCGTTTATAGTCCCGACGTACGTGTTTTACGTCACCGCGTTTAGAGCGATCGGATTTTCCGACAACTTTGTGTGACCGTGTGTATGCAAGACAAGTTTGAGCCAACATCCGTCGGAAAAAATCCCAGGATTTTGTTGTCGGAATGTCCGAACAAAGTCCGACCGTGTGTACGGGGCATAATGCCGCGTACACACGATCGGACATTGATCGGACATTCCGACAGCAAAATCCATGTTTTTTTTCCGATGGATGTTGGCTCAAACTTGTCTTGCATACACACGGTCACACAAAGTTGTCGGAAATTGCGAACGTCAAGAACGCAGTGACGTACAACACATATACGATGAGCCGAGAAAAATTAAGTTCAATAGCCAGTGCGGCTGTTCTGCTTGATTCCGAGCATGCGTGGAACTTTGTGCGTCAGAATTGTGTACACACGATCGGAAATTTCCGACAACGGATTTTGCTGTCATAAAATTTGAGAATCAGATCTCAAATTTTGTGTGACGGAAATTCCGATGGAAAATGTGTGAGGGAGCCTACACACGGTCGGAATTTCCGACAAAAAGCTCCCATCAAACATTTTCAGGCTTGAAATGAGAAGATCTGGATGCCGCACACCGGATGTAGTAGAAAACTTGACTTTTATTAGAAAGATGGGATCATCAAAATTACAAGATCATCATGCAGAAAGTACAGGATTAGCTGACGCGTTTCACACTCGAGGCTGAGTGCTTACTCATAGCTATGAGTAAGCACTCAGCCTCGAGTGCAAAACGCGTCAGCTAATCCTGTACTTTCTGCATGATGATCTTGTAATTTTGATGATCCCATCTTTCTAATAAAAGTCAAGTTTTCTACTACATCCGGTGTGCGGCATCCAGATCTTCTCCTTTCAAGCCTGTTCCACTTAGCATTCAGCCAGCACCTGGAACTCTTCTACTCTGGAAATCCTACATCTATCTTACACCTGGGTCTGTGTCCACCTGAGCGGTGAAACACCCTCTTTGCCATCGAACATTTTCAATCGGAAAATCCGACCGTGTGTACGGGGCATTACAGTGACTGGCCTCAGGTGATACACAGAGATGAATTAAATCCACCTACACAAGTTGTGCCTGTTTATCTGGAACCCTCTCTTCTCTACGGACTCCTAAAGTACACAGATCAAAGGCTATTTCTGAGTTTCCAGAAGGCAGGGGCAGGGATCTGATGTCACAGCACAGAGTTAATCTGAAACCTGAGTTGAGAAAAAGGACACGGCCCCATCTACTCAGCCTCATAAGGGAACATGCACAGCTGAGGCTGTCATTCACCTGCTGGGTTCTGGAGGGGGGTGGGGCCATCTTCCAGGATTGTTTGGTGTCAGCATAGATTGTCAGAAGTGACTCATGCACTCAGTGCTCTGAATTAAGGCAACTACACACTCTGGAAGGATAAGCTTTGTTCATTTTTCATTGCAGAGGTTTCCGAGGTTTACAACCACATTACATTTACAACCATGAAACCACTCAACTTCCGCTCTGCCATCTTCATTTATCCAGCACGTGTCTTTGGGACCTGGTGGAGGCCTGCAGTAAATCTGCTCATGTGTGGGGAATGCATTCGCGTACACACCACTGTTTTCTAGTATCTAGAACCTTGTTGATACCCGCAGTGCAAATTCCCTGCATGGTCCCAAAGACCAGCGTCACATCTGCACAGATGCCTAAATCTGTGACTTGCATGCCCTCATCTGTAGATTTGCATGATGTGAATATCCCAGGAGGCAGCAGGAGGCATTACATCATTCCCACCAAGGAGGGAAAGTAGACAGTGTTGCGCTACAGCACTAAAAGAGGTAAGAATTCTTTATAGGAAAGAGGAAACTTGATCCAATTGTGGAAGAAGGAGGGGGAAAAGAAGGAAGGAGAATAGGTGAAGGTCAACATTAAGGAGACATGGTCATCTTGTCCATTCAGGGGAACGGTAAAGTGACCCCTCCCCATGCCCATGCTCCCTCACTGCTACTACATCACTGCTTTTGGGTATAGGGGATCAGGTGGCCACAAAAGATTGGGTCTAGCAGTCAAACATTAGGCCCCAACATTGCCACATAACCAGGGGAATGACATCACCACTTCCCTTACGGTCCATTACCAGCCAACACTGGGAATTTTAGTGCCTGCCATGTCAGTACTAAAAATCCTAAAGAAAATCAAAATTAAGAGTTTTAATTTCCCCAAAATTTCTGAGGAAATACAGAGATTTCGCCATTTTCTCAATATACTTTGGAGTCAATAGGAAAGTTGAAATTAAAGAGGAAATGAACTCTGGAAACTGCGCCCGAAAAAGACAGGCAGTGGGCAAAAGATTAGTTACCAGTATTGTCTGTGGTGTCCCAGGAGTTAAACTTTTGCTATTACTACCTTACCATGCCTTGTTCTGCTCTGTGTTTGTGGATGAGGGCATCTTGGTAGAGGCAGGGCTTTGCTTCCTCACAGCAGAGCCTTCCGCTAGACCAGTGAGCAAAACAGTAGATCATCAGCACAGACATCACCAGATCTCAGTCCAAATCTCAGGCCGAGATTAACAGTCAGTGTCGCAGTGTCTTTGATATCACACTGCAGATATACAGCTATGTGCAGGTCTATTTTGCGTCCTAGGCAGGACCAGCTACTTGCACTCCCCCCCCCCCCCCCAAAAGAAAAAATAAGACTTCAACATATTTAAAAACAGTAGAAAATATTAAAATAATATAATAAAACAATAATTAACCAAATATAAATTTTCTGCATTTTTCTAGCGGTAGTGCTGGCCCTGGTTGTGCCGTCTTTGCTTTACTTATTACACTATAATTCCAATCCAGCTCTGTATACATTTGTATCATTTTCTAAGCTTTGTTCTGTTTGATGAATATAATGGAGTGATAAATAAAACAGGGTTTATTAAAATGATTTCAGACACCACAAAGCACTCTGACATTCTCACACACGGGATGCATTCTCTGTTCTCATTTATGAAGTTACAGTTGTTGTTTTGTTTTTTATTGGTCTTTTTGTTGTTTCACTGTGTCAGCTGCTGGGCACAGGCTGACGTTGGCACTATAATACATTTAACCTTTGTAAACTTTTAAAGGATAAAATTTATACATATAGTTTAAATAATTTTTTTGTTCACTTTGTGAAAAACCTTTACGTAAAAAAAATAATACTACC
Source organism: Lithobates septentrionalis (assembly GCA_037952835.1). Taxonomy (NCBI): domain Eukaryota; kingdom Metazoa; phylum Chordata; class Amphibia; order Anura; family Ranidae; genus Lithobates; species Lithobates septentrionalis. The sequence continues at coordinate 990,047 of JBBDGP010002373.1, forward strand.
GTATATACTCGAGTATAAGTCGATCCGAGTATAAGTCGAGGCCCTAATTTACCACAAAAAAATGGGAAAAACTTATTGACCCGAATATAAGACGAGGGTGAGAAATGCACAGCTACTGTAAGTGGAAAAGAGGGTCAGCAATGCCCATTTGCAGCCTCACTGTGCCCTTTTGCAGCCATAGGTCCCCTGAACTTCAAACTCGGTAGTTAAGGGTTCCTAGATGCCCCCTAGCTGCAGCCAAAATTTGGGGACTCTGAACCCAAAGGGTCCCGAAATGACATTGCTACAGATGGACACAGTTGACCGTATTTGGGGCCCCGTATCTTGGGGCCACTTAGTGCTAAGAACCCTAAATTTAGTGTGCAAACCCAGTGGAACTAGCACCATACAATTTCCAAAGCTGGGGTTTCTAGTACCAAGTGGCCCTGAGATATGGGGCCCCAAAGTCGGTTCAGAAAATGTCAAGCACTTTTCTGCAGCAGAGAATGACATTTTACAAACCGATTTTGGGGCCCCGTATCTCAGGGCCACTTAGAGCTAGGAACTTTAGCTTTAGATATGTTGTGGTACCAGTTCCACTGGGTTTGCACACCAAATTTGGGGTTCCTAGCACCAAGTGGCCCTGAGATACGGGGCCCCAAAGTCGGTTCGGAAAATGAATTTTTTTGCTGCAGAAAAGTGCTTGACTCGAGTATAGGTCGAGGGGGGCACTTTCAGCACAAAAAAAGTGCTGAAAAATTTGACTTATACTCGAGTATATACGGTAATTAAAATAAAATTGCTACATTTCATTATGAAAATGTACCTTGATTTTCTTAAGTCCATTTGCTTTGTGTGTGACTTGATTTACAATGTTTGGAAGGGAAGAGTCACCCCTCACCTCCTGTGCAAGGAAAAGTCCTCCCATGTCCTACCCCATTGAATGGTGCTGGGGGCTGCTTGGTAGGGTAGTTGTTGAGCGTCTGCCCAGGCAGTTCCAGGTGTCTGTCCCGCAGGATCTACAGATGGACAGACATTTGTTCCTGCAGCCCCCCAGCAGCAGCCGGTTCTCGGCCTCAGTGAACTGGAACACCCAGGCGTCGCTCTCTGCGAAACTCTGCTTGCCGATCAGGGAGTTGCACTCTTTGGAGAGCAGGTTGAAGCCCTCCACCTTGGCCTTTGTCACCCTGTTGGGATCAGGCCAAGGGATGTGGGGCAGGGGCCACTGAGTCACACTGTGGGGTCAGTTGCCAGTGCACTTGAAGGCCAGGGTGATCTGCAAAACATAGTGCTCCTGGATCCACAGGCAGACTTTGCTGGTGTCAATCATCATCTTCACCATGTCCTGGTAGCTGCACTTCCAAGGCCTGGGCCACCAAAGTCTGGAAGTGGATCTTCCTGGCCGAGAGGTAGCCGGAGGCCAGGATGAGTTCCACCCACAGGGACATGCTCCTCCTCCGACCATCGCTCAGCTTGAGCACCGCACAGCCCAGCAGGGAGCCACCCTCCATGAAGTTGAAGACACCCACCTCAAATTTGGTGGGGGAGACAACCTCCAGGCCCTCATAGTGGGTGTCAATCTTGGTCAGGGAGCCGATGAAGCGGGGGGTGTTAGGAAGCCAGTGGAGAATATGGCTGCCTAGTTCGTCTAGTGGCAGCACCGGCCCTGGCTATGAGGCTATATGCACAGGAGTGCCTAGGCACACTCACAAATCAGGAAGTCCACTGAAATTTCTGAAGAGGAGTTAATGACAAAGGGTACACTTCAAAATTTTCTGTAACTTTTTTAATACTTTTGTTGAGAAAAAACACTCGCCTCTGGATGATCAATGTACTTTGCAGGGATTATAATGAACTTTTTTGAAGATTCCGACCTTTTGTCATTCAGAAGAATTTGCTGTTTATTTTTATTTGTCCAAGTGCAAAATCTATCTATCTATCTATCTATCTATCTATCTATCTATCTATCTATCTATCTATCTATCTATCTATCTATCTATCTATCTATCTATCTATCTATCTATCTATCTATCTATCTCTATCTCTCTCTCTCTCTCTATCTCTCTATCTATCTCTCTATCTCTCTATCTCATTCTCTACAATTCCTTTACAGTGCCTTGAAAAAGTATTCATACCCCTTGAAATTTTCCACATTTGGTCATGTTACAATCAAAAATAAAAATGTATTTTACTGGGTTTTTTGTGATAGACCAACACAAAGTGGCACATAATTGTAAAGTGGAAGAAAAATGATAAATGGTTTTCAAACTGTTTTACAAATAAATATCTGAAAAGTGTGGCGTGCATTTGTATTCAGTCCACTTTACTCTGATACCCCTAACTACAATCTAGTGGAACAATTTGCCTTCAGAAGTCACCTAATTAGTAAATATAGTCCACCTGTGTGTAATTTAATCTCAGTAAAAAATACAGCTGTTCTGTGTAGCTCTCAGAGAACCTTGTTAGAGAACCTTAGTGAAGACCTGCTTCATGAAGACCAAGGAACACACCAGACAGGTCAGGGATAAAGTCGTGGAGAGGTTTAAAGCAGGGTTAGCTTATAAAAAAAATATCTCAAGCTTTGAACATCTCACGGAGTGCTGTTCAATACATCATCCAAAAATGGAAAGAGTATGTCAAACCTACCAAGACATGGCCATCCATCTAAAGGAGAGCAATTATCAGAGAAGCAGCTAAGAGGCCCATGGTAACTTTGGAGGAACTGCAGGGATCCACAGCTCAGGTGGTAGAATCTGTCCACAGGACAACTATTAGTCGTGCTCTCCACAAATCTGACCTTTATGGAAGAGTGGCAAGAAGAAAGACATTGTTGAAAGAAAGCCATAAGAAGTCTTGTTTGCAGTTTGCGAGAAACCATGTGGGGGGCACAGCAAACGTGTGGAAGAAGGTGCTCTAGTCAGATTACACCAAAAAGGTAACTTTCTGATCTACAAGCAAAACGCTATGTGTGGCAGAAAACTAACACTGCACATCACCCTGAACACGCCATCCCCACCGTGAAACATGGTGGTGGCAGCATCATGTTGATGCTTTTCTTCAGAAGGGACAGGGAAGCTGGTCAGAGTTGATGGGAAGATGGATGGAGCCAAATACATGGCAATCTTAGAAGAAAACCTGTTAGAGTCTGCAAAGGACTTGAGACTGGGGCAGAGATTCACCTTCCAGCAGGACAACAACCCTAAACCTACAGCCAGAGCTAGAATGGTTTAGATCAAAGCATATTCATGTGTTAGAATGGCCCAGTCAAAGTCCTAAATCCAATTGAGAATCTGTGGCAAGACTTGAAAATTGCTGTTCACAGACGCTCTCCATCCAATCTGACAGAGCTTGAGCTATTTTGCAAAGAAGAATGGGCAAAGATGTCACTCTCCAGATGTGCAAAGCTGGTAGAGACATCCCCAAAAAGACTTCCAGCTGTAATTGCAGTGAAAGGAAGTTCTACAAAGTATTGACTCCGGGGGGGCTGAATACAAATACACGCCACACTTTTCACATATGTATTTGTAAAAAAAATTTGAAAACCATTTGTCATTTTCTTTCCACTTCACAATTATGTGCCACTTTGTGTTGGTCTATCATATAAAATCTCAGTAAAATACATTTAAGTTTTTGGTTGTAACATGACAAAATGTGGAAAGTTTCAAGGAATATGAATACTTTTTCAAGGCACTGTATATACAATAATTATCTGTCTTCCCTTTAATCGCGCTCTGCCACCTTTTCAAATGACTTTTTGTTGGCACTAAGACCCTCTAGTTGTTCTCGTTTATCTGTTTTGGTTGTTATGAGCATCTACTGAAGGAGAGGTAATAATTAACTTGTGTTTATGTAAAGGGAGGAGAAGTTAACTGTACATCTGAGTGAGCCGAACAACAAGGTCAAACGCTGACTGGAAAACCGTAAACTCTCCGGGGACGTCTGAGCCGGGGAAGAAGCAGAAAATGTATAATTAAGAGTTTTAGAGCACTGCAGGGAAAATACTTTGCTTTATGTTCCCAAGGAGGACTCTGCTCTAATGAAAATATATGATATATATACATTTTATACAAGGTATTTACTGGCAGAAAAAATATGTTTTACTATCCAAAGTTAAAAAAACAAGGGCAGAAGATTTAACAGATGAAAAGATTTGCTTTAATGTTTTACATCATGATGTTCACATTCACTTTGTATTATTGCTATGTTTTTAATAAGAATTAGTAGATAGTTTTCATTTATATGTAACATAGAACTTGAGCGCCGCTGTTCAACCTTATCACTTAAATCCAACACTGTAAGTGAACAGCGGCGCTCAAGTAATGTAAAACATTAAAGCGGGCCTTAAGTCATTTTTTCATCTTTTCATCTGTTAAATCTTCTTACCTTGTTATTTTAACTTTGGATAGTAAAACATATTTTTTCTGCCAGTAAATACCTTATAGAGCCCACTTCCTTGTCTGGTAAAAATTATGGCATCATGGACAGCTCTCGCTCTAACTCTTGTGAGAATTTGCCAGGAAGGGGGGGGGGGTGAGTCATAAGAGGGCCAATGAAAGCTGCAGAGCTGGAGGTGTGCCTCTGTGTGTCTGTGTAAATGCAGGAAGTGAACAGGCATCAGCTGCCCACAGTTAAAATGGATGCAGCCAGATTCAGTGGAGGGAGATTTCTGCAGCATATTTGGCAAGTACAGAATCACAGTATATATAAAATAATATGCAAAGTGGTTGGAGGGAAGCTTCAGAATGGCAAAGATGTTTTTATTACAAATTATATGAGCAGACTGCAGTTCCTCTTTAATGAAACCAAATAATAAAATCACCACAGTGATAATGAAATACACATATAAAAATATAATTATAATTACAATTCATGGCAAAAATATGAATGCAATCTATACACTGGGTTGGAGAACCTCTGGGGGAATCTAGGATGGAAAAGGACCTGGGGGTCCTAGTAAATGATAGGCTCAGCAATGACATGCAATGCCAAGCTACTGCTAACAAAGCAAACAGAATATTGGCATGCATTAAAAAGGGGATCAACTCCAGAGATTAAACGATAATTCTCCAGCTCTACAAGACTCTGGTCCGGCCGCACCTGGAGTATGCTGTCCAGTTCTGGGCACCAGTCCTGAGGAAGGATGTACTGGAAATGGAGCGAGTACAGAGAAGGGTAACAAAGCTAATAAAGGGTCTTGAGGACATTAGTTATGAGGAAAGGTTGCGAGCACTGAACTTATTCTCTCTGGAGAAGAGACTCTTGAAAGAGGATATGATTTCAATTTACAAATACCGTACTGGTGACCCCACAATAGGGGTAAAACTTTTTTGCGGAAGGGAGTTTAACAAGACACGTGGCCACTCATTAAGGTTAGAGGAAAAGAGGTTTAACCTTAAACTGCGTATAGGGTTCTTTACTGTTATGCCCCGTACACACGGTCGGACTTTGTTTCGGACATTCCGACAACAAAATCCTAGGATTTTTTCCGACGGATGTTGGCTCAAACTTGTCTTGCATACACACGGTCACACAAAGTTGTCGGAAAATCCGATCGTTCTAAACGCGGTGACGTAAAACGCGTACGTCGGGACTATAAACGGGGCAGTGGCCAATAGCTTTCATCTCTTTATTTATTCTGAGCATGCGTGGCACTTTGTCCGTCGGATTTGTGTACACACGATCGGAATTTCCGACAACGGATTTTGTTGTCAGAAAATTTTATATCCTGCTCTCAAACTTTGTGTGTCGGAAAATCCGATGGAAAATGTCCTATGGAGCCCACACACGGTCGGAATTTCCGACAACACGCTCCAATCGGACATTTTCCATCGGAAAATCCGACCGTGTGTACGGGGCATTAGAGGGACAAGGATGTGGAATTCCCTTCCACAGGTGGTGGTCTCAGCGGGGAGCATCGATAGTTTAAAAAAACTATTAGATAAGCACCTGAACGTCCGCAACATACAGGGATATACAATGTAATCACATAGGTTGGACTTCATGGACTTGTGTCTTTTTTCAACCTCACCTACTATGTAACTATATAAATGTGTGACAAATGTCCATATATGAAAAGTGCACAGAAACAATCCTGCAAAAGGTGATGAGTTCTTCACAATACACCGTTAATGCGCCAGACACCTCTCCCCATAAGATGTACACTCACCGGAGCTATTTGCCTCACACCAGCGTGTTTGGCAGATAAGCAGATACCCCCACAGGGTTAATGTCTCCAGCACAGTGCTCTCCACTTCTTGCAGTTATAGATAGAACTCCATCATGAAAGGGGAGATAAAGGAAAGTTCCACTAATGTAATATGTCTCAAAAACCTAATCAATTTATTAAAATCTTCAAACATTGCATTTACAATTTCCACATTAAAACGAGCATTGAGTACAAATATCTCAGAGCGTTACAGCAGTTTCAATCAGAAGCCAGCAGGCAATGTCTCACTAGACTGGAAACCTCAGCGGAATGTCATTTCCGATAATCCTAAACGTCAGTTGCCGCACAGCCACGTTCCGACGCGTTTCATCATCACGACTTCCTCCAGGGATTCAAGCATTAGTGGATAGTTTTCATTTATATGTAACATACACTTGAGCGCCGCTGTTCACTTACAGTGTTGGATCTAAGTGACAAGGTTGAATTTTTTGTTTATTGAAAGTGGCAGATGGGTGTTTTTTACCTGGTAGATCACTTATTCATATGTAGTACCCTCTACCTAAAGGTAGGTGCTAGAGTAGTATTTTTCTAGCTCAGGACCCAAGTGCAGGTAAATTTAGCCAGGCCTGTGCTATAGGCTGGGCCTGGTTGTTGTGATTTGGGATTTGGGAGAGATCAGTGTAGTGGGGGGTATGGCCACCTGCACTCTGACTCAGAGATGCCTCTTCTGCTTTCAGAAGGATGTTCTGGAAAAGAGGTTGGACTTGAGGTCTGAGTGGCAGGCAGTTCATATGAGGAGCCCTGACCAATCATTAACTTGCATTGGCAGGAGGCAGGCCTCCCATATAAGCTGGGGTCACATGCTTCCAGGGAGGAGTCTGGAGTTCCAGGAAAGACAGCATGGAGTAGTGAGGTGCTGTTCGGGGCATCCACATGTGGGGATGTGCCATGCGCGGAGGAGGGATGGAGGAACCATCAGGATGGAGTAAAAGACAAAGATCTTCATCCTCAAAAGAGTATAGATTTGCTATGACCCGGGAACACAGGACTTGCATACTGGAGGAGATCTGGAAGAAGAAGTAGCAGTCAAGCGGAGGAGAGTAAAGCAGCATTTCAAGAGCAGGAACAAAAGAACTATTACCCTCTAGGAAAAAGTTCAGTGTAGAATGCTGTGGCCGGGGAACACAGCATTATTAGTCCTGGACTGAATAAAAGCAATAGTCTGTCCACGGTCATGTGTCAAGTCATCGTGTGGGGATATCAAGTCATCTCTGGCCTGGTTAGCATAATGGCAGTGCCTTCCAAAGACTGTGTGGTTGTCTAACTCTCTGGAACATTAGGAAGAAGCGGGGACAGTTTCTGGTCTTTTGATTCTCAGAGATAATCCCATCATGGTCCATGGTATTGATATTAGTGTATTTTGCAGTAAGGATTTGCACAGAAGAAGAGGAAGTAATAGTCTGCAGAAGAGTAATAAAACTAAAATAGACTGGAGGAAAGGAAAGTATCTAGTGTTCTTGCAAGGCCAGGGCCATTGAACAACTATTTACAACATGCAATGCATCAAATGATAAAGGCATCTCATGTTACCCTTTCCCCATCCAAGTTGAAATTCTGCAAATAAACAAGCAGAAAACCTAAGATTGACTGTTCTCCTGCTTTAATGGGTTGTGGGGAGTATGGCAGTGGGGTGATTGGTGGATTGCTATAACCAAATCAGCAGCCCTTACGGGGGTACCGCTACACATATATTATACATTTTATATAACAGTAGCAGAATCTGCGCTGTGAAAAAAATTCTAAAAGTGACAGAGAGGAAGCTAACACAAAGGTAGTATAGCTGACCTTAAAACATAAATATCAAACAATAGTGTAGCACCAATCTAATAACATGTATGGATAATAATGCAATATGTAGCATATAGTGACATGTGATAACTAATACAAAGAAGCAAAAATTAAGTGATAAATAGTCCAATAGTGATAAAAAAAAGTCCCACAGTGTGTTGAGTGAAAAATAGGACCAAGAGAAGCTTGTTCCATTAACTGCAATGCTCATGAATGTAAGTCCAAAAAAGTGTTCAAGTGACAAGTCACCAACATATAGTGGATTCAATGCTCACCAGAACAAGAGGCTACTATTACAGTGCCCACATGTCCAATTGCCAACATCATCTGAAAGCAAAACTCACCAGAATCAATGGCTACCAATACAGCAGAATAGAGAATAGCCTGAGTACATATGAAATTCAACAGGGATCAGTGTGGCAACTCACTCCCAATAGTATCTTCTGGTAATCCAGCTAAGAATAAATGAAGCTCGCCAAGAGCCCAAAGAAGTGTCTCCTAGTGTGGTAAGTTTATTCACCATACACATACATTGGCATAAAAACAAGGCAATAAATACAAAGCACTCACATGTAAAGCCACTGCCGACCTGGAATCATGCAGCAGCATGACCTCAGCACCAGAGTATACCTCCGATGCATTTCGGCCAATCGGCCGTTATCAAGGGGTCTAATACATTTTATATATTGTTTAACGAAGTTACTCTTTTAACCATGATATGTGGTAAACATATGTCACACCAATTTTAACCATTGATAACCCACCGCCACTACGTGCTTTACATATGATTGTAGCACAGTCCCATCACTGAAGTGGGCCGCCTCTGGCAGCGATTTCACCTGCCAAAGCTGACATAAATGTACTGTATGTATCAATTTTTCTGCAAGGTGACTGTGGCAATGTGTAGTAACATAGCTAATGGCTATGTTAATTTGTGGTTCTGTGGTCAAGGAAGTTAGTTATTAATAGCACCCCAGACGTGGTTAGCAGACTTCAGCGCAGTGACCTCCAACAAATGTAACCCTCTGACAAGCTTGCCCAGGCCCTCAGCCCAGCAGCTGCTAAGGCTCAGACTGCAACTTTTTGGATCTGCCTTGGTGGAGCTGCCTCCAGGGGCAGCGGCCCCAAGAGGACCAGATATCTCCCATAAGGGAAATGAGTACCCTCTGTTCAGGCCTCCTGCAAATGAATCACCTCCCCAGCCACCTTCTGGGATTCTTCCAGGGATTGACTGGGGCATGATAAATATTCAACTGATCTGCAGTTGCGCGCCAAACACAGTACAGACGCACCAAAATGCGCATTGAAAAAACATGCAACGGTCCACGCCCAAAAAAGGTGCTGGAGCTTCTTTGGCACATTTTCCATGCATAGGGAAGCCCATTCACTTGGGCTGTCCTATGTGTGATGTGCGGAAACATACAAAAAACAGGTTTGGAACTCCCATTCCCACTGCTTGCAGGTGTGAATGCGGCCTTAGACTAGGACCACACTGATGATTTTTAATCCTGGAGACTAGACACATTCTCCTTGTGCAAATATCGATTTTGTTTTAATCTACTGCAGGAGATTGTTGGGCAATTGTTAGAAAATTAGTCTCATGAGATTAATCTATATCTTAATGGGAAAATCTCCCAGTTATCTAATAAATAAGCATTTAAATGAGCGATTAATATCCTAGTTTCATTAAAGTTTTTGAAGGAGAAAAGATTAATCACTGTACAATTAAATAGCGATATTATGTAGCATGACTCAGCTATGAAGGCTACGTTGGCAATTTTTTGTAGCTTAGTTATAGTTCAAATAAGTACAATAAAATCAACAGGTGGCGTGTTGTTTTGTTAATTTTACTTCAGCAGTCACTCAAAGGAAGCTGGTTGTCTGATATACAGTATACTAGAGCTTTGTTTGAAATAGAGTCAGGGGCGAACTGACCATTCGGGCACTCGGGCACTGCCCGAGGGCCCCATGCCACTAAGGGGCCCCATCAGGGTTGCCAGCCTCATTAAAACCAGGGACAGTATGTAATCTGTGTTTTTTTTTAAAAATCCCAAGATTATAGCTGCCCCGCCTCTCCCCATAATCTCCTGTTGCCCGGGGGCTCCATAATCTCCTATTTCCCGGGGGCCCCATGAGTTGTCAGTCCGCCCCTGAATAGAGTCATGAAAACGTGGCAAATAATTAAAAAAAACGAATCTAAATCTAAAGGTAAAGTAGTGGCACTTAATGGATTGGTGAGAAGAAGCAGGCTGATAGGGAGGAGCTCCCAAGTAAGTTAGATCCAGTTTGAATAAGGAGGATCCATTTGGAGATCTGAAGTCACCAAGTGAGCATCCCTCTCTCTTGCCCTCTCCCTTATCAGCTCTGGATGGTCTGCATTTAGTTTGTAGCAGAAGGTGGTGGTTTGGGGTCCTTGAAGGTGGTTTAAACCTGCAGGTGGAAAAACAGTGGAGACCCATCTTTGGTATAGTGTCCCCTAGTTGGTCGAGTCAACTTATTGTGACCAGGTAGTTGTAGATCGATGCATGTCTGAGGTCAACTGAGATAGTCCCCAAGGTGGTGTTGAGCGGCTGGGGAATATCGTAGCTAACTTGTGCCACAGACATAAGGTTTTTGGAACGGTTATATGTTGCCTTCAATGACCTGAACCCTGATTAGATTTGTAATTTTGTTTTATTTTTATTTTTTCCTGTAATATTTTTTATTATGTTGTTTATAATAAAATGCTGCTAAAGCCATTTTATCTCTACTTTAGAGTAGTGTGTTTTCTTTTGGTGAGCTATATGAAGATGGAGTTGGAATGATGGTCAGATGGGAGTTGATAGGTGACCTCTGATAAACCCTGGCCATGTATGCTTATCACAAATCAAGGATTTTTTAGCTAGTGAAGGCAAGATCAGGATAACAGCCCCAAAGCCTGCACCTTTAAAAACGAAGTCATTAGTGGCAGCTCCCATATCTCGTATATAGCTGACATGCTATGAGATGCTATGGGGTGCTTCCCATTATAGCTGCCTTCTATACTCATGTATTTTTTAGTGTGCTCGGCAAGTAAAGATGAAAGCTGAAAATGCAGCAACAACAATGTAACAAACGAAAAGAGAATTGAGAGGCTCTTTTCTTTAACAAGGTTCTCCGTATTCATGAGGATATTTCTGGAATCACAATAACTAGTAGGAATTACTAGAAGCCGTGTACCCAGAGCAGCCGTTAGTGCGCTAGCGCACTTCTACTAAATCAATTTCCAGTCCTTGATAGATTTCTGCTCAGCATACAAAGCTATACATTACTAAAGCACCCCAAAGAGAAGTGGTTTGTATAGCTCGGTGATGACGCTGGAGATAATCGCTGGACTGAATTAGTTACAGGATATTTTTATGAAGAGGAAATCATTTTGTATGCATGCAGATTAGTGCTCAGTGTTTTTGTGGAGGGGGGGGGGTATTTTGTTGACACTTAATCTTGGGGGGGGCACAGTTTGGCATGTTCGCCCTGGGCTCTAGATGATCTTGTCCTAGCACTGGGTGTAGTACAGAGGCCTAAGTACCTCTGTCCTGAATACAGTAGTACCTTGGATTACGAGAATAATCCGCTCCAGAAGAATGCTTGTAATCCAAAGCACTCATATATCAAAGCGAGTTTCCCCATAGGAATCAATAGAAACTCAGATAATTTGTTCCACAGTGACTGCTGGTGTATGCAGTACTGCACTTGGGTGTTTCCGAGTGTCTCAGAGCGTTTCCGAGTGTCTACGAGTGTCTCCGAGCGTCACCGGTGCCCCCGCACCTCTGGTCAAATGCGGTACTACACACCCCAGCGGCTTGAATCCTGCTCATCTTGCCAAACAATGCTCGCAAAACGAGTCAGGATTAAAAAAATTGATAGAAATAGCTTGTATTGCGAAAACGCTCGTAAACCGCGTTACTCGCAATTCGAGGTTTCACTGTACTTGCAAAAAAGTATAAAAAGTAATTGCCCAGGGGACTTTTTATGGAGGTTAAACATGTTCACTTACCACATATAAAAGCAGATTCTTCGGACATTCCGACGACAAAATCTGGCAGATTTTTTCTGACGGATTTTGGGCCAAACTTGTCCTGCATACACACGGTCGACAAAGTTGTCGGAAAATCCGATCGTTCTGAACGCGGTGACGTAAAACACGTACGTCGGGACTATAAGCGGGGCAGTAGCCAATAGCTTTCGTCTCTTAATTTATTCTGAGCATGCGTGGCACTTTGTGCGTCGGATTTGTCTACACACGACTGGAATTTAAACGATCGGATTTTGTTGTCGGAAAATTTTATATCCTGCTCTCAAACTTTGTGTGTCGGAAATTCCGACAAGGAAAAAGTCAGATGTAGCCCACACACGATCGGAATTTCCGACAACACAATCCGATCGCGCTTTTTCCGTCTGAAAATCCGACCCTGTGTACAGGGCATTGCACTTTATTACAGTGAGGAAAAAAGGTATTTAATCCCCTGCTGATTTTGTATGTTTGCCCACAGACAAAGAAATGATCAGACTATAGTTTTAACGGTGGGTTTAATTTACCAGTGAGAGACAGAAAAACAAATAAAATATCCAGAAAAACGTATTTCAAAAAAGTTATAAATTGATTTGCATTTTAATGAGTGAAATAAGTATTTCAGCTTGTTACCTGTATAATAGACACCTTTCCACAGAAGCAATCAATCAGATTCCAATCTCTCCACCATGGCCAGGACCAAAGAGCTGTCCAAGGATGTCAGGGACAAGATTGTAGACCTACACAAGGCTGGAATGGGCTATAAGACCATCGCCAAGTAGTTTGGTGAGAGGGTGACAACGGTTTATCGATAATTTGCAAATGGAAGAAACACAAAATAACTGTCAATCTCCCTCGGTCTGGGGCTCCATGCAAGGTCTCACCTCGTATACTTTCAATGATCATGAGAAGGTTGAGCAATCAGCCCAGAACTACACAGGAGAATCTTGTCAATGATCTCAAGGCAGCTGGGACCATAGTCACCAAGAAAACAATTGGTAACACACTACACTGTGAAGGACTGAAATCCTGCAGCCAGGGGCGTAACTAGAAATAGCAGGGCCCCATAGCAAAATGTTGTATGGGGCCCCCCTGCAAACAGCCCCCCCCCCCACAGCTGCCCTAGTGTCAATGCAGCATGACCTGTGCCACATACAGCGTGACCTGTGCCTAATGCAGCGTGACCTGTGCCCAATACAGCGTAACCTGTGCCCCATACAGCGTGACCTGTGCCCCATACAGCGTGACCTGTGCCCCATACAGCGTGACCTGTGCCCAATACAGCGTGACCTGTGCCCAATACAGCGTGACCTGTGCCCAATACAGCGTGACCTGTGCCCCATACAGCGTGACCTGTGCCCAATACAGCCTGGTCTGCCTGTGCCCCATACAGCCCCACCTATGCAGAGGAAAAGGCAAGCCACCCGGATCAGCAGAGAGCGGGATTGCCCGCTGTAATAGCTTTCATTTGAATTTCCTGTCTTCCCGGGGCTCATCGTCACATAGCCCCACCTCTTGGCCCGACGCCTTTGATGACGTCACATGTCCCGCATTGGATCGGCGTTCTGTCTATCAAAGGCAACGGGCCAAAAAGTGGAGCTATGTGATTTGAGCCCCGGGAACACTGGAAGTTCTAATGAAAGCTCTTACATCGGGCAATTCAGCTCTCTGCTGATACGGACAGCTCACCTCTTCCTTTCCTCTCTCTTCCCCTGGCTGGGAGACTGTGCCGGCGGTGCTCTTATCCTCACTGGGCCCCACTCGGCTGCGGGCCCCATAGCGCCCGCATGGGTCGCTATGGTGGTAGTTACGCCCCGGCCTGCAGCGCCCACAAGGTCCCCCTGCTCAAGAAAGCACCTGTACAGGCCCGTCTGAATATTGCTAATGAACTTCTGAATGATTCAGAGGAGAACTGGGTGAAAGTGTTGTGATCAGATGAGACCAAAATCCAGCTCTTTGGCATCAACTCAGCTCGCCGTGTTTGGAGGAGGAGGAGGAATGCTGCCTATGACCCCAAGAACACCATCCCCACCGTCAAACATGTTGGTGGACCGGCAGCTTTCTTATTACATGATACCCATCTATCCATTAAAAAAATACAAAAATGAACTCCTAAAACATCTCTTAACTGCAGCGAAGGCGTATATCCCGGCTTTGTGGAAGAGTACCACCCCTCCAGCTACTGTAGATTACATTGGCTTGCCAGGAAAACAGAAATCCAACAAATGGAGAATATTACTATGGCGCTGAAAGAGCAAGATGAGAAATATTGGAAAGTCTGGACTCCTTATTTCAGGAACAGTCCCCTCTAGCCTCTCAGCAGTAATTGGTAGTCTAACCTGCCCCATAGAGCTCTGCATTTGTTATTTTTTTGTGCTATAAACAAAAAAAGACAGACATTTAAAAAAAAAAAAAAAAAAACAATATTTTTTACTTTCTGCTCTAAAACCTATCCAATAAAAGAAATGTAAAAATCTAATTTCTACATCAATTTAGGCCAAAATGTATTCTGTTCCATGTTTTTGGTTAAAAAAATCCCAATAAGCGTATATTGATTGGTTTGTGCAAAAGTCATAACATCTACAAACTATAGGATATTTTTATTTATTTTTTACTAGTAATGGCGGCAATCAGCAACTTATAGCGGGACTGCAATATTGCGGCGGACAATTTGGACACTGACACTTTTGACACTTTTTGGGGACCAGTGACCCTAATACAGTGATCATTGCTAAAAAAAATATGCACTGTCACTGTACTAATGACACTGGCTGGGAAGGGGTTAACATCAGGGGCGATCAAAGGGTTAAATGTGTTCCTACCCAGTTTTTGTGTACTGTGGGGGAGGTGCTTTTACTAAGGGAAGGCATAGATCCATGTCCCTGTTTTGCAGGAACACAGGATTCATGCCTTCTATACTGACAGAACGGCGATCTGCCTTGTTTTCTGCCTGTGTACTAAACAACTGGCGGGTTCCCAGGGTCCGCGGTACCAGCTGCTGGTCTTCCGCTGTGTGTGATCACAGCAGGAGCAATCCACCAGCAGCGTGCATGCGCACACCCTACCCAGAAGAGCCAGATCACGTATATATATATATATATAGTGGGGACGAAAGTATTCAGACCCCCTTAAATTTTTCACTCTTTGTTATATTGCAGCCATTTGCTAAAATCATTTAAGTTCATTTTTTTTCCTCATTAATGTACACACAGCACCCCATATTGACAGAAAAACACAGAATTGTTGACATTTTTGCAGATTTATTAATAAGGAAAAACTGAAATATCACATGGTCCTAAGTATTCAGACCCTTTGCTGTGACACTCATATATTTAACTCAGGTGCTGTCCATTTCTTCTGATCATCCTTGAGATGGTTCTACACCTTCATTTGAGTCCAGCTGTGTTTGATTATACTGATTGGACTTGATTAGGAAAGCCACACACCTGTCTATATAAGACCTTACAGCTCACAGTGCATGTCAGAGCAAATGAGAGTCATGAGGTCAAAGGAACTGCCTAAGGAGCTCAGAGACAGAATTGTGGCAAGGCACAGATCTGGCCAAGGTTACAAAAAAATTCTGCTGCACTTAAGGTTCCTAAGAGCACAGTGGCCTCCATAATCCTTAAATGGAAGATGTTTGGGACGACCAGAACCCTTCCTAGAGCTGACCGTCTGGCCAAACTGAGCTATCGGGGGAGAAGAGCCTTGGTGAGAGAGGTAAAGAAGAACCCAAAGATCACTGTGGCTGAGCTCCAGAGATGCAGTCAGGAGATGGGAGAAAGTTGTAGAAAGTCAACTATCACTGCAGCCCTCCACCAGTCGGGGCTTTATGGCAGAGTGGCCCGACGGAAGCCTCTCCTCAGTGCAAGACACATGAAAGCCCGCATGGAGTTTGCTAAAAAACACCTGAAGAACTCCAAGATGGTGAGAAATAAGATTCTCTGGTCTGATGAGACCAAGATAGAACTTTTTGGCCTTAATTCTAAGCGGTATGTGTGGAGAAAACCAGGCACTGCTCATCACCTGTCCAATACAGTCCCAACAGTGAAGCATGGTGGTGGCAGCATCATGCTGTGGGGGTGTTTTTCAGCTGCAGGGACAGGACGACTGGTTGCAATTGAGGTAAAGATGAATGCGGCCAAGTACAGGGATATCCTGAACAAAAACCTTCTCCAGAGTGCTCAGGACCTCAGACTGGGTCGAAGGTTTACCTTCCAACAAGACAATGACCCTAAGCACACAGCTAAAATAATGAAGGAGTGGCTTCACAACAACTCCGTGACTGTTCTTGAATGGCCCAGCCAGAGCCTCAACCCAATTGAGCATCTTTGGAGAGACCTAAAAATGGCTGTCCACCAACGTTTACCATCCAACCTGACAGAACTGGAGAGGATCTGCAATGAGGAATGGCAGAGGATCCACAAATCCAGGTGTGAAAATGGCTGTATTAGATCAAAAGGGGGCTTCTACTAAATACTGAGCGAAAGGGTCTGAATACTTAGGACCATGTGATATTTCAGTTTTTCTTTTTTAATAAATCTGCAAAAATGTCAACAATTCTGTGTTTTTCTGTCAATATGGGGTGCTGTGTACACAATTATGAGGAAAAAAATGAACTTAAATGATTTTAGCAAATGGCTGCAATATAACAAAGAGTGAAAAATTTAAGGGGGTCCGAATACTTTCTGTCCCCACTGTACGTTATCCGGAACCCAGGCCCCGCTCTGAAGCAGTAAAACTGCTATAGGGTGGTCAGCAAGTAGTTAATAAGCACTGTTACTGGGTGGAGAGTGACTGGAATCCAAAAAGTGATGACTGCCACTGAGCCAGGAGGTAAGGGAAATTTTCCGATGGAGACAACCTGTTCAGGTGAGAATTCCACTCACTTCCTGTTGTGTCTCTGCAAAAGGAATTTGAGGAAAATCTACCAAACCGGACACAGAAAAAACTGTGATCAGTACTAACCATTCTCAACATTATTCAAATGTTTAACCACTTCAGCCCTGGAAGGATTTACCCCCTTCCTGACCAGAGCACTTTTTGCGATTCGGCACTGCATCGCTTTAACTGAAAATTGTGCGGTTGTGCGACGTTCCACCCAATCAAAATTGTCGTCCTTTTTCCCCACAAGTAGAGCTTTCTTTTGGTGGTATTTGATCACCTCTGCGGTTTTTATTTTTTGCTTAAACAAAAAAATAGCGACAATTTTGAAAAAACGCATATTTTTTTTACTTTTTGCTATAATAAATATTGCCAAAAAATATATAAAAAAAATTTTTTCCCTCAGTTTAGGCTGATACGTATTCTTCTACATGTTTTTGGTCAAAAAAAAAATCGCAATAAGCGTATATTGATTGGTTTGCGCAAAAGTTATAGCTTCTATTAATAAGGGATAGTTTTATGGCATTTTAATTGATTTTTTTTTTTTACTAGTAATAGCGGCGATCAGAGATTTTTATCGTGACTGCGACATTATGGCGGACACATCGGACACTTTTGGCGCAAATTTGGAACCATTCACATTTATACAGCGAACAGTGCAAAAACATGCTGGTAGATTAATTGGCTTCTGTCCAAAATTGGCCCTAGTATATGAATGGGGACCTTGGATTGAGAGTAGGGAATGATGTGAGTGTGGAATGTACAGGGTTAGGGATAATTGTAGACACCCACACTCACTCAGGTTGAACTGGATGGACTGGTGTCTTTATTCAACCTTACTAACTATGTAACTATGTAAGTGCAATTACAAATGCTTTGATTACTGTGTAAATGTGACTGGCAGTGAAGGGGTTAACCACTAGGTGGCGCTGTAAGGGTTAAGTGTGTCCTAGGGAGTGATTCTAACTGTGGGGGGCTCTGTGTGACACATCACTGATTACCGCTCCCGATTACAGGGAGCTGTGATCAGTGACAGTGTCATTAGGCAGAATGGGGAGATGCTTGTTTACATCAGCATTTCCCCGTTCTTCCTCACCGTGAGACGATCGCGGGTATCCCTGCGGACATCAAGTCCGCGGGACCCGCGATCACGATCACGGAGCTCCCGGCAGCGCTAGCCGCCTCTTAAAAGGGCAACGTACAGGTACGTTAATCTGCCTATACGTGCCCTTCTGCCGCAGTATATCTGCGTGAGGCGGTCGGGAAGTGGTTAAAAAAAAAAAAAAGCAGACGCCTTCCAATTTCTACCCTGTAAGAATAAACAGTTGTCAGTGCAATACGGTTATTTTTAAACCTGAAACCCACCTTATATTCAGACCTAAAAACTTTCCATATATAGGAACCAGAGAGGACCACAGCTCCCTCTGACAATATTAAAACGTATACCTATCATTGCAAACCCGATTAAAGTGGAATGTATTAAAGTTTCAAATAGAATAGGAAACGTATTCAGTTTTATGGCCTCTAAGTAACCGATTTCCCATCCACCGCTATAAATTATGTGTGCAGTAGGTTTTTCGGCACTAAACCTGGCAGATTGTCATTTTTGGCAGAGGAAGGAAGACCTAAATAAAATTGGGAAACCTTTATTACCATTTTTCTTAAATTCTTTTTCTTTTAATGATTTAGAATTCTTTAACGGTACTTGTTTCATACCAGTTACTACATATGTTATATATATTACATAGTTTTAAATATTATTACATTATAATATTAAATGCAGTGCCCTGAAAAAGTATTCATACCACTTGAAATTTTCCACATTTTGTCATGTTACAACCAGAAACGTATTGTAATGTATTTTATTGGGATTTTATGTGATGGACCAACACAAAGTGGCACATAATTGTGAAGTAGAAGGAAAATGATAAATGGTTTTCAATTTTTTTTTACAAATAAATATCTGAAGTGTGGTGTGCATTTGTATTCAGCCCCCTTTACTCTGATAACCCTAAAATCTAGTGGAACCAATTGCCTTCAGAAGTCACCTAATTATTAAATAGTCCACCTGTGTGTAATTTAATCTCAGTATAAATACAGCTGTGAAGCCCTCAGAGGTTTGTTAGAGAACCTTAGTGAACAAACAGCATCATGAAGGCCAAAGAACACACCAGACAGGTCAGGAATAAAGTTGTGAAGAAGTTTAAAGAAGGGTTAGGTTATAAAAAAATATCCCAAGCTTTAAGCATCTCACAGAGCTCTGTTCAATCTATCATCCGGAAATGGAAAGAGTATGGCACAACTGCAAACCTACCAAGACATGGCCGTCCACCTAAACTGACAGGCCGGGCAAGGAGAGCATTAATCAGAGAAGCAGCCAAGAGGTCCATGGTAATTCTGGAGGAGCTGTAGAGATCCACAGCTCAGGTGGGAGAATCTGTCCACAGGACAACTATTAGTCGTGCACTCCACAAATCTGACCTTTATGGAATAGTGGCAAGGAGAAAGACATTTTTGAAAGAAAGCCATAAAAAGTCCCTTTTTTCTGTTTCCGAGAAGCCATATGGGGGACACAGCAAACATGTGGTAGAAGATGTTCTGGTCAGATGAGACCAAAATTTAACTTTTTGGCCTAACAGCAAAAAGCTATGTGTGGCAGAAAACTAACACTGCACATCATCCTGAACACACCATCCCCACCGTGAAACATGGTGGTGGCAGCACCATGTTGTGGGGATGCTTTTCTTCAGTAGGGACAGGGAAGCTGGTCAGAGTTGATGAGAAGATGGATGGAGCCAAATACAGGGCAATCTTAGAAGAAAACCTGTTAGAGTCTGCAAAAGACTTAAGACTGGGATGGAGTTTCACCTTCCAGCAGGACAATGACCCTAAACATACAGCCAGAGCTACAAAGGAATGGTTTAGATCAAAGCATATTCATGTTAGAATGGCCCAGTCAAAGTCCAGACCTAAATCCAATTGAGAATCTGTGGCAAGATTTGAAAATTGCTGTTCACAGATTCTCTCCATCCAATCAGACAGAGCTTGAGCTATTTTGCAAAGAAGAATGGTCAAAAATGTCACTCTCTAGATGTGCAAAGCTTGTAGAGACATCCCCAAAAAGACTTGCAGCTGTAATTGCAGTGGAGGCGCTTCTACAAAGTATTGACTCAGGGGGGCAGAATACAAATGTACCCCACACTTTTCACATATTTATTTGTAAAAAAAAAAATTGAAAACCATTTATCATTTTCTTTCCACTTCACAGTTATGTGCCACTTTGTGTTGGTCTATCACATAAAATCCCAATAAAATACATTTATGTTTTTTGTTCTAACATGACAAAATGTGGAAAATTTCAAGGGGTATGAATTTCTTTTTCAAGGCTCTGTATTTATTTATATTTGTTTTCATTTGTTTTTTGGAAAATCCTATTTTGTGTGCGGGGCATAAGCCCTACCTGTAGATTTAGTTCTCGTTCTGTATATGTATCCAGCAACAGAGCAGCAGCACCGAATTCCCAGAGCTTGGCCTTGACAGACACCAGCACCAAGCTGTGAGCACCATGAATTCCTGATTTAGTATTTACAAGAGATGAACAAGTGGAGCCCAATGCCTCGTACACACGATAGGAATTTCCGACAATAAAATCCACGGATGTTGGCTCAAACTTTACTTGCATACACACAGTCACACAAAGTTGGTCGGAAATTGCGAACGTCAAGAACGCGGTGACGTACAACACGTACGACGAGCCGAGAAAAATGAAAGTTCAATAGCCAGTGCGGCTCTTCTGCTTGATTCCGAGCATGCGTGGAACTTTGTGCGTCGGAATTGTGTACACACGATCGGAATTTTAATTTTATTCCGTACATTTTTTGGCTCTGCCTAACTTCTGCATACTTTCAGCTATTAAAACCATTCAACTTTTATAATGTTCAGCTCTTTCAACTGATGATGGGACTTTTTCAATTTTTTTTCTACTATTTATACTTTTTAAAATATTAAGCTTTTTAACATTTTTTTTTAACATTGAATTGAATGAGAGCATGTTTCAAATCCTTAAAATCTTCTTCCGCTCCCAAAAGTTTCAGCTCCTTCATACTTTCACCTACAGACGCCAAACAAACTTTAAAATGTTCACAAAATATTCAGCTATCTGGCTTTATCTTTTCAGTTTGATATCTTTTACAGTTTTTGTGAAAAAGCTGTTTAAGTTTAGTGATCATTTCAGGAAATTATATCGATTAAACAGAGTGTACTGGGCTGCTTAGAGTGGATGATGTCATAGCTAGAGCACAGAGCCTTAAAAAAATGATCTTAGTTCCTTCTCTATAAATTGCTCTCACGCCCACAAGATCTACTTGTCATACACGATTTATACATCAAAACGTAGGTATTTTTGTCTAATTTCAGGCAATGTGCTCAGTTTTGTGATACGCCTTTTACATTTGGCTGCTTGAGCTTCCAAATGACAAGAGTTCTACACTTTCTTCCATTGACTCTCCTGTATAAAATTCTTCACATTTCCCAGCGAAACGCACAGCCAACTTCTTACTTAAATCGCTGACATGCCCACATTTTTAAGTTTATCAACATAAATTTTATACCGATACGTTCACAAAGGCCGTGTGTCTCTAACGTTGAAGTCGCTGTTTCGATAGCATGTACTGTTGTGGATTTATTAAGGCTTGTTTGAAGGGTTCTCTCACACTGTCTCTCACTCAGGCAGCTAGCAGTTAGTGAGGAGATGTTTTTTACAGTGTGTTCAGGGGACAGGCAGCTAGCAGATAGGGAGATGCTATTCAGCATCCCCACGCATTTTCTCCAGGAAATGCATTTTCTAGTTTCTTTATATTATCATTTTTTTTTTAATTTACCACCTCAGTTCTTCAACCTTCTCCCACTGTGCTGCCAGAACATAAGTTTTATTTTGGAAATGTGTTGGTTTTGTGCCAAATAACGTTTTGCGTTTGTATTCCATCTATCTTATTGGGCCAGATTCACATTTGTGTGTTTTATTGCATGTTGCTGTAATACAAGAATAACAGGCCAATGCACCATGCCAGCGCACTACAACACATGTGTGTTTCATTGCACCACATCACAAAGATGTCAACCTGGAACCTATGGGTTGTGATGTGCTACGTTGAAGAAAAAAAAAAAAAAGAGGCGCATGTCCCATTTCTTTTACGTTTTGGTACATTGGCAGAGCTTACCGCAATGAACAATTATGCCCTGTACACACGGTCGGACATTGATCGGACTTTACGACAACAAAATCCATGGATTTTTTCGGACGGATGTTGGCTCAAACATGTCTTGCATACACACGGTCACACAAAGTTGACGGAAAATCCGATCGTTCTAAATGCGGTGACGTAAAAAACGTACGTCGGGACTATAAACGGGGCAGTAGCCAATAGCTTTCGTCTCTTAATTTATTCTGAGCATGCGTGGCACTTTGTGCGTCGGATTTGTGTACACACTATCGGAATTTCCGACAACGGATTTTGTTGTCGAGAAATTTTGTGTGTCGGATATTCCGATGAAAAATGTGTGATGGAGCCCACACACGGTCGGAATTTCCGACAACAAGGTCCTATCACACATTTCCCGTCGGAAAATCCGACCGTGTGTACGGGGCATAAAGATGTAATAATAAAAGACGGTTGTAAATCCAGCCATATGCACCTTGCTTCAGGACCATTCATTTCATAGTAAATTAGCTCAAAGGTTCATGAAATGCAAAATTCAATTTTAGGGTAAACAAACGCAATATATTACCCATTTAGATACCCAACATGTCAAGGCTTAGATTTGTGTGAACCTGTGAAACGTCAACAAACTTCAATTCATTTTCCATAGGTCAACCGTTTAGAGTTAAAGCATAACTCCACTTTCTTAGAAAAAAAAATAACAAATAAAAAAAATAATAACAATATAGTGTAAACAATTGCGACTCAAGCCATATTGTAATTGAATGTTACTAAAAAATGACCTTTCCATTTCAATCTGCAATCTTTAATTTTCTGTAGAATACAATATGGCTACCTGGAGGTGTTCTGTACACAGAATGTATACGGAACGCCCCCCGGAAACATTATTTCCTGCTTCTCTGATTGGCTCACTAAAAATTGAAAAAAAATTGTTTGTCAGAGCATTGGATCTTTGCCATCATTGAGTCAAATAATTTTGAAATTGAATTGAATTTGACTTACCATTGACGCAATGAGATAAGTTGTCTTTCCTCCACCTGTGTGTATAATACATACATGCCATTTACATTCCCATACTGCTGGATGCGACTCGTGCGACTGAGTCAGTAACTTTAAGTCCTCATGCACACGGACATTTTTACAGCTGCTTTTATGAGCTTTTTTGCAGCTTAAAAAGGCCTGTCTATGTTAGTCTATGGCTTCATGCCCACCTAGGCGTTTTTGAGCTGCAAGTGGCATAGGCGTTTTTAAGCTGTAAAAAAAACCCAGGACCAGTGGGTTCTGAGAGACGTTTTTCAGCTGTAAAAACGCTCAAAAACGCTCAAAACGTCATTCACCAACGTTTTGTAACGTTTTTGTTCCATTGAAAAAAAAAAAAAAATTTGAAAAAAAAAACCGCTAAAAAATGCTAACGCGGAAAAACGCTCAAAAACGCTAAAAAACGCTATTGCAAAAACGCTGAAAAAAGCTGAAAAAAGTTTAAAAAAATCACTGCAAACATACTGGCGTTTTCATAACGTTATTTTAACAGCCTGTGTGCATGAGGACTTAACATAAAAGCAGTCGCTTAGTGAATTAGGGCCCGTTGCTTTTTTACCCCAATGTCAGGAAAAGCTGTATATCTGGATTATGGAATGGACTGGGATTTGTGCATCCTTTGAAGTTTTCTAGTGTGTTATGTAAAGTATTACACGACGGCTTTGGAAAATGCAAAAATTCTTCTTGAGAGGTTTCATGTTGTTTTGGAGATACGCCGCCGAGTAATCCTAACCTCACCTTTGACAGTTTGTCTAACCATTTGATGCTTTGTTCTCTAGAAAGAAAAATGATCTGTAATCAGTATTCATTCTGTCTTCCACATTACAGAAGTTCAGGACTAGCAGAGTCGAGCCGCACTCTCAGCACATATAAAATAGCAGAGCAAAAGGAAGACCTATTCTCTATTTATGTGCCGTACTAAAATAAATGAGAAAATCCATTACCTTATGAATAATAGTTTAAAATGCATCAAAAACAAATCAATAAAATAATACATATATTTTAGGAAATTACAACCTGCAAGGTGCCTAATTTACAAACGCATAATCTGTGCTATATTCATGAAATAGACAAGAATCTATCAAAATATATAATAAATCGATCCATGATCCTGTCAATTAAAGTGTAGTAAGCCTCTGAAATGAAAAATGAACAAAGCATATACTTCTATAGCAGTGATGGCGAACCTTGGCACCCCAGGTGTTTTGGAACTACATTTCCCATGATGCTCGACTACGCTGCAGAGTGCATGAGCATCATGGAAAATGTAGTTCCAAAACATCTGGGGTGTCAAGGTTCGCCATCACTGACCTATAGAGTGTGTGCTGGGCCCAACCCAAAGCACCTAGTGGTCATGTGATCACTTATAAAAAAAAAAAAAGGTATTTATAATATTATATATATTAGGGTTGTCCCGATACCGATACCAGCATCGGTATCGGGACCATTCCGAGCATTTGCGCCAGTACTTGTACTGGCACAAATGCTCCCGGTGCCTTAGCCGATACCTGGCTGGGAGAGACAGCAAGTCAGCGGGTGGAGCGGAGGGCGGAGTAAGCGAGCGTAGCGGTAGGGCAGAGTCAGTGGGCGGAGCGGAGGGCGGAGCTGAGAGCAGAGCGGAGAACGCTCCGTGTTGCAGTTACACCATCAGTGTAACTGAAAATCCCGACGCCCATCTTGGTACACCCTGCACTCGGCCACAGTATGCCAGCAGCGGACATCTTGTTACACCCAGCCCATATAGTTCGGGCTGGGTGTAACAAGATGTTCGCTGTTGCTTTATTGAGGCCGAGTGCAAGGTGTACCAAGATGGGCGTCACAGAGGCAGCATAAAAAATGAATCTTCTCGTGCCCATAAGTGTCATCCATCAACCAGTGCTCATCAGTGACATCTCTTAGTGCCATCCATCAGTGTCCATGCAGCCAGTGCCACTGCCAGCCATCATTCAGTGCCAGCCATCAGTGTGTGACACCTATCAGTGCATGCCACCTATCAGTGCCTATCAGTGCGTGCCACCTATCAGTGCCCATTAGTGTATAATCAGTGCCACCTATTAGTGCTCATCAGTCAGCGCCATCTATTAGTGCCAGCCATCAGTGTGTGCCACCTATCAGTGCCAGCCATTAGTGTGTGCCACCTATCAGTGCCGATTAGTGTGTGCCACCTATCAGTGCCCATTAGTGCTACATGACAATAAAAAAAGTATCGGTAATCAGTATCGACGAATACTTGAAAAAAAGTATCGGTACTTGTACTCGGTCTTAAAAAAGTGGTATTGGGACAACCCTAATATATACCGGCTTCCGGGTCTTCAGAGAGCTCCGGCGGAGATCTGGTGACGTCACGGTGACGTCCATAAAGGCATGGATGAGCAAGTTGGGGGTGGAGGAACTTGACTGGCCTGCACGGAGTCCTGACCTCAGCCCAACAGAACATTATTGGGATGAATTAGAGTGGAGACTGCAGGCCAGGCCTTCTCTTCAACATCAGTGCCTGACCTCACAAATACACTTCTGGAAGAATTGTCAAACATTCCCATAGACACACTCCTAAACCTTGTGGACAGCCTTCCCAGAAGAGTTGAAGCTGTTATAGCTGCAAAGGGTGGGCCAACTCAATATTGAACCCTACGGACTAAAGCCTCGTATACACAATGCGATTGTTGGCAGGGGATTGTCTGTTGACTGACTGTTGTCCTAAAATCTGACCGTTAGTACGCTCCAATTCGACAATTGTTGTCCAACTTTCGGCCAACAAATGTTGGATGGCAGGCTAGTAAATTCTCAGCGGACAACGATCTGTTGTCAGATTTTCGTATGGTCAGTACACAAATCTGTCACACAAAAGTCGAAAGTATGCTCGGAATCAATGCTCACCAAACACGAAATTAGCAGAAGGGACCCAAAGGGTGGCGCTCAAGAACTGAATTTCCTCGTAGTACGTCACTATGTTCGTGTTTGTTGCACGACAATTGTGTGCCTTTTCTATGCAAGACAAGTTCCTGGCACACGCCCTGGGATGCTATTAAAGTTCATGTGCGTGTAAAGACAGACATCCCAATACTTTTGGTAATATAGTGTGTATATATATATATATATATATATATATATATATATATATATATATATATATATATATATTAGGGTTGTCCCGATACCACTTTTTTAGGACCGAGTACAAGTACCGATACTTTTTTTCAAGTACTCGCCGATACCGATTACCGATACTTTTTTTTAATGTCACGTGACAGTGTTTTTTTGGGGTTTTTTTTTAACAGTGCTTTCTTTTTTTTCGGGGGGGGGGGGGGGTGAACGGTGTATGTGTGTGTGTTTTTTTTTTTATTATTTACAATTTTTATTTTTTACAATAAGATTTTTTTTATTCTTTATTGCAATATGTGTTTTTTTTTTTGTTTTTTTTTTAATCTCCCCCTTGAGACAGAGAAAGAGACAGAGAATGGAGATTCCCCAGTCCCTTTCTCTGCAGCCTCTGCTGCACTGAGAATGAATGGAGAGAAGACAGCGGCTCCTCTCCATTCATAAACTGACACATCGTAATCACAGGAGATTACAATGTTTCAGTTATGTGAATGGACAGAGTCAGCTGACTCTGTCCATTCACAAAGGAAGGAGGAGGAGGACAGCACAATGGAGGGGGACAGCGGAGGGGACAGCAGAACGGAGGGGACAGAAAAGGAGAGGGGGGCAGCAGAACGGAGGGGACAGCGGAGGGGGACAGAGAAGGAGAGGGGAACGGCGGAACGGAGGGGGACAGCGGAGGGGGAAGGAGAAGGAGAGAGGAACGGCGGAACGGAGGGGGACAGCGGAGGGGGACAGAGGAACGGAGGGGGCATGGAGGAGGATGCAGTGGCAGTCAGCGGTGACCGATCACCGCTGTATGTCACTAAAGCCGCTGAAAGCCGCTAGAAGCCGATGGGGGAGAATCTTGTAACTCCCCCATGCGCCGATCACAGCTGACTTCCAGGTATCGGGGGAGGCATCGGGAGCATTTGCCCGAGTACAAGTACTTGGGCAAATGCTCGGTATCGGTGCCGATACCGATACTAGTATCGGTATCGGGACAACCCTAATATATATATATATATATATATATACAGTGCCTTGAAAAAGTGTTCATACCTCTTGAAATTTTCCACATTTTTGCGATGTTACAACCAAAAACGTAAATGTATTTTATTGGGATTTTTTGTGATAGACAACACAAAGTGGCACATAACTGAGAACCTGAAGGAAAATGATAAATTGTTTTTAACATTTTTTACAAATAAATATGTGAAAAGTGTGATGTACATTTGTATTCAGCCCCCCTGAGTCAATACTTTGCAGAACCACCTTTCACTGCAATTACAGCTGCAAATCTTTTTGGGGATGTCTCTACCAGCTTTGCACATCTAGAGAGTGAAATTTCTGTCCATTCTTCTTTGCAAAATATCTCAAGCTCTGTCAGATTGGATGGAGAGCGTCTGTGAACAGCAATTTTCAAGTCTTGCCACAGATTCTCAATTGGATTTAGGTCTGGACTTTGACTGGGCCATTCTAACACATGAATATGCTTTGAACTAAACCATTTCATTGTAGCTCTGGCTGTATGTTTAGGGTTGTTCTACTGGAAAGTGAACCTCTGCCTCAGTCTTAAGTCTTCTGCAGACTCTATCAAGTTTTCTTCTAAGACAGAAAGAGAGCAGCGCCATCTAAGTGCAGCATTATTAAGACATTTTATTCCATAAAAGACAATTGGTAACTCACAAGATGTATGAGATGTCAGTGCATGTGGGATTAATAATGTGGTTCATCTGCTTGTGGGAAAGACGATCTTCTCACTGGGGAAGAGGCAGCTGATGGGTCCAGGGCCCCCGGTGGTTCCCAGCGCTTCCAGACATTTAGGACAGCTCACAGACAGCGGTGTACATCACTTCCGGTTGAAGAAAGAGCGGGAGGAGCATGCGTTCGGATGAAGCAATCCACAGTCAGCTTATCTGAGAACACTTCAACTGTCCTTGTACCCCTCCACATGAACTCGATGTAAAAGAGAGTTCTAATTACCCACTCTCTCTTTATTCAGCTGATCGAATGCACATGATCGAATGTACTTTCCCAAGTTTTGTTCTAAGTTTGCCCTGTATTTGGCTCCATCCATCTTCCCACCAACTCTGATCAGCTTCTCTGTCCCTGCTGAAGAAAAGCATCCCCACAACATGATACTGCCACCACCATGTTTCACAGTGGGGATGGTTTATTCAGGGTGATGTGCAGTGGTAGTTTTCTGCCACACATAACGTTTTGTTTGTAGATCAAAAAGTTAAATTTTGGTCTCATCTGACCAGAGCACCTTCTTCCACATGTTTCCTGTGTCCCCCACATGGCTTCTCGCAAACTACAAACAGGACTTCTTATGGCTTTCTTTCAACAATTACTTTCTTCTTGTCACTCTTCTATAAAGGTCAGATTTGTGGAGAACACGACTAACAGTTGTCCTGTGGACAGATTCTCCCATCTGAGCTGTGGATCTCTGCAGCTCCTCCAGAGTTACCATGGGCTCTTGGCTGCTTCTCTGATTAATGCTCTCCTTGCCCGTCCTGTCAGTTTAGGTAGACAGCCATGTCTTGGTAGGTTTGCAGTTGTGCCATACTCTTTCCATTTCCGGATGATGGATTGAACAGTGCTCCATGAGATGTTCAAAGCTTGGGATATATGTTTATAAATAAACCCTGCTTTAAACTTCTCCAAAACGTTATCCCTGACCTGTCTGGTGTGTTCCTTGGCCTTCGTGATGCAAATTCACTAATGTTCTCTAACAAACCTCTGAGGGCTTCACAGAACATCTGTATTTATACAGAGATTAAATTACAGGTGGACTCTATTTACTAATTAGGGGACTTCTGAAGGCAATTGGTTCCACTAGATTTTAGTTAGGGGTATCAGAGTAAAGGGGCTGAATACAAATGCACGCCACACTTTTCTCATATTTTATTTTTAAAAAATTAAAAAAAAACATTTAGCATTTTTCTTCCACTTCACAATTATGTGTCACTTTGTGTTGGTCTATCACATAAAATCCCAATAAATTACATTTACATGTTTGGTTGTAACATGACAATATGTGGAAAATTTTAAGGGTATGAATTCTTTTTAAAGGCACTGTATATACAATATATGTGTATATACAAACACAAACATTTTATCTTGCATTTCTGTTTTAAACTGAATGGGTTGTTTTACAAGGTGAGAGTTCACATATACTTAATAATCTAGCTCCATGGGCATTCTGGCTATCCCACTGCCTTCTAAGAAGACTCTGATACCATCTTACAGTGTTATTTCACCTTTACAAAACAACTGCAGGTAAGGGGGGCTTGTAGATAAAATCAAGCTGTGCAGCTTTGACCAAAATCGCATAATGCCCTTTTTATAGGTGTAGGCCTTTTATTACCTCCCGAGGCATCATCCCATCCTGCCTTGCAGAGGTGGGGGACTTGAGTCACATGACTTGACTTAAGTCAGACTTAAGTCACCTGTTTGAGGACTTGCGACTTGCTTGACAAAATTAAATAAATTACTCGACTTGACTTGTCACTAATGACTTGCGACTTGACTTTGACTTGGGCTATTTGACTTGCAATGACTTGGCACCACCCCCCCGAAAATTTTACCCACACACTCCGCCCACCACTGCCTCTGAGCCAATCAGCATTTGCCAAATGCCATTGGAGCTGTTCAGGGTAGCGGTAAAAGTTATGTCAGTCCCTGCATCAAGCGCACCTGTTGAACGTGTGTTCAGCCATGGTGGGGTGATAATGTGACCCCATCACTCACAACTGAGCGAGAAAGTACTTTCCAATTTAATTTTTTGCAAATGCAATGCATTTTAAGTGGCTATTCTCATCACCATTCAAGTGTCCAGATGTTGGCATTGTGTCAAGTTCAAACTTTGAGCTTAGTTATTTTCCTTCTCAGCAAGGACTACATTTTTTCAGGCTTGTTGGCCATTTAATTGCTGAGTGTTCTGCTCCTTGTCTGCTGTTTGGGCATTCAAAGTGTTTCTTTAATATGCCAAGAAAAAAGCACTAAGCAGTTTTGTTAATGTTGAAAATAAAACAAAACCTTTCCTGAAAACTGACTTTTAACTCATTTAAAGGTGGAAATGGGGTAGATCAGTATTTTCACTTAATTTGTGACTTGACCAAAATAAATGACTTGACTTGCTTGACTTCTAGCAGGGACTCGACTTGACTTGCTTGCTTTTCGCCACAGTGACTTGGGACTTGCTTGTGACTTGAAGGTAAAGACTTGAGACTTGCTTGTGACTTGCACATGTGTGACTTACTCCCATGTGTGCTGCCTTGTTGGTAGGACGTTCCTGAGACACTCCTAGCCAATTCAAACCCCCTTGCATTCATTTCCCCTTCCCCGTTCGCAGTAGTTCTGAGCTTGGCAATGCTGCAATGGAGGAGATAGTTGACCACACATATTTAGGGGTTTAAGACCTTGCTCATGTGATGGTGGGGGTGATCAGTAATGGCTGGGAGTGCCTTAGCAATGTCATAGCAGCAAGGCAGAACAGCATGGTGCCATCTCTGGGTGTTTATTTGGCCAGGCTTTGGGAGGTATATAAAAAGCCTAGACCAGTGATGGGGAACCTTGGCACCCCAGATGTTTTGGAACTAAATTTCCCGTGATGCTCACCTACACTGTAGAGTGCATGAGCATCATGGGAAATGTAGTTCCAAAACATCTGGGGTGCCAAGGTTCACCATCACTGCCCTAGACCTATAGAAAGGGTATTATCCAACTTTAGTCTAAGAAGCACCATTTGTTTTATCTACAGGTACCCCTTATCTGCAAAGGCAGTTTTTTGGTAAAGGTGAACTAAGGGGGTCTCCAATCTTTCTAAACAAAGGGCCAGTATACTGTCCTTCAGACTTTGGGGGGGGGGGGGGGGCTGGACTGTGGCCAGCAAGAATAGTACATCTTTCTGGCATCAGTGGGAGTAAACCATGCCCCATCTTTGGTACTAGGGGAAGGAATAATGCCCCATCTTTGGTATTAGGGGGAAGAAAA
Source organism: Lithobates septentrionalis (assembly GCA_037952835.1). NCBI lineage: Eukaryota > Metazoa > Chordata > Amphibia > Anura > Ranidae > Lithobates > Lithobates septentrionalis. Next base: position 1,021,290 of record JBBDGP010002373.1, read on the forward strand.
ATGCCCCATTGTTGGTGTCAGTGGTCAGAGGGCAGAATAGTGTCTCATACAGTATCAGTGGGATGAATAGTGCCCCAAGTACCGGATAAAGGAAAGCAAAGGGCTGCATCTGGCCCTTTGGAGACCCCTTTAAGGTTTGGTTCAAATGTGTATAATGCGGCATGTGCGACACATGCTCATTTGTTGGTGCATTCATTTGAATAGGTGGTCTACCACATCCAGATCTCACCAAAGAAGTGCAATACCTGTTTTGTAACCAGTTGCCGGCTGTATAACTTATACGGCAGCAAGGTGGCACTGCTGCTCCAGGTTTGTACCTAGTACGTGATCCGACATTTCCGGGTCTATGCGCGCCGCCGGAGGCCTGCTTCCGCTGTGATTATACACAGCGGGAGTTGATCTGCGGGTACCCACCGATCATCCAGCACAGAGACAGAACGGCAGTCTGTCTATGTAAACAAGGCAGATCGCCATTCTGTCAGTAGGGAAGGTATTGATCCTGTGTTCCCGCAAAGCAGGGACATGGATCCATATCTTCCCTTAGTAAAAGCATGTCCCACAGTACACTAAAACATTGGTCAGGCACACATTTAACCCTTTGATCGCCCCTGATGTTAACCCCTTTCCAGCCAGTGTCAGTACAGTCACAGTGCATATTTTTAGCACTGATTACTGTATCATTTTCACTGGTCCCCAAAAAGTGTCAAGTGTCAGTTAGTGTCCGACTGTCTGCCATTACTAGTAAAAAAATCAAATAAATAAAAAGAAATAAAAATATCCCATAGTTTGTAGATGCTATATACGCTTATTGGGATTTTTTTTTTAACAAACTTATATAGCAGAATACATTTTGACCTAAATTGATAAAGAAATTAGATTTTTTTTTATTGGATATGTTTTATAGCAGAAAGTAAAAATTATTGTTTTTTTTTTTTTTTTCAAAATCGTCTGTCTATTTTTTTTTAAAGCGCAAAAAATAAAAACCGCAGAGGTGATCAAATACCACCAAAAGAAAGCTCTATTTTGTGTACAACATTGCATGACTGCGCAATTGTCAGTTAAAATAATGCAGTGCTGTATGGCAAAAAAATGGACTGGTCATGAAGGTGGAGGGGGGGGGGGGGGGGGTTCGGGGTAAATCTTCCGGAGGTCAAGTGGTTAAACCACACTGCACCAAAATGCGGGGCATTTGCTATCATGTGTTAGGATGCACAATTTTGTGTGGATGTTAGCATGGCACATTGGGGTGCCTTTATGAATCAATGGCACTGCCACACGCATGAAAAAGAGATGAACATTTTCTGTGCTCTTCGGGAGCGCGTGCAATTTTGTATCAAATGTGAACCTAACCTTATACATAACTTCAATGCATGCTGGCTTTTCACTGATCCACGCACAGAGTGCACTGAATAGTCTAAGTATTTACCAAGGAATAAGTGTTGCCCAGCGGTAGACATAAATATCTGTCAATAAACGTGTCATCTGCAATTGGCAGCAACAGCGCATTTTCTGGTTGCCCTTGTAAGATGTATATCTTGGCAGCCAGTACGGCAGAATTTAAGGAAGAGCCCAGTGACACTTAATGAAACTGACTACTTTCAAATGCATTAGTGACAACACAGAAATGACTTTCAGGGTGATAAATACATACGGGTCAATGCAATCTTGTTGTATGCAAATAAGGACAGATGTTAGCAGTTCTGCCGAGATAAAATCACAGTTCTCTCCAAAGTCATAAGGGATTTGATGTTGGTTACACTTAACCACTTCCATACCGTCATATGACATCCTAGACTTTGAGTGGAGATACAGTGGCGGCCCGTCCATAGAGGGCGCACAGGCTCTGCCTCCCCTATCCATGCGTCCGGCCCCCTGACCTACATATTGTTCTGTCTCTGTGCTGGATGATCGGTGGGTACCCGCAGATCAGCTCCCACTGTGTATAATCACAACGGAAGCAGGCCTCCGGCGGCGCGCATAAAATGGAATATTTTATATTTTGCCACAATTTTTGGGAAAATTACAAACTTTTTTTTTTTTTTTTTGCACAAAGTTGTCACTAAATGATATATTGCTCAAACATGCCATAGTTATATGTGGAATTACACCCCAAAATACATTCTGCTGCTTCTCCTGAGTACGGGGATACCACATGTGTGAGACTTTTTGGGAGCCTAGCCGCGTACGGGGCCCCGAAAACCAATCACCGCCTTCAGGCTTTCTAAGGGCATAAAATGGTGATTTCACTCCTCTCTACCTATCACAGTTTTGGGGCCATGAAATGCCAAGTTAGCACAACCCCCCCCCCCAAATGACCCCATTTTGGAAAAAAGACACCCCAAGCTATTTGCTGAGAGGCATGTTGGGTATTTGCAGATCTCGCTTTTTGTCACAAAGTTTTGAAAAAAAAAATATTTTCCTTTTCTTTCTTCATTTTCAAAAACAAATGAGAGCTGCAAAATATTCACCATGCCTCTCAGCAAATAGCTTGGGGTGTCTACGTTCCAAAATTTGGTCATTTGAGGGGTTGGGGGTTGTGCTGTCTTTACATTTCATGGCCTCCGAAACTGTGATAGGTAGTGAGGAAGTGAAATCACCATTTTACACCCTTAGAAAGCCTGAAGGCGGTGATTGTTTTTTGGGGTCCTGTACACGGCTAGGCTCCCAAAAAGTCCCACACATGTGGTATCCCCATACTCAGGAGAAGCAGCATAATGTATTTTGGGGTGTAATTCCACATATAACCATGCCATGTTTGAGCAATATATCATTTAGTGACAACTTTGTGCAAAAAAAAAAAAAAAAGTTTGTAATTTTTCTGAAATGTATGGCAACATATAAAATATTCCATAGACTCAACATGCCTATCAGCAAATATCTTGGGGTGTCTACTTTCCAAAATGGGGTCATTTGGGGGGGTTTTGAACTGTCCTGGCATTTTATGCACAACATTAGAAGCTTATGTCACACATCACCCATTCTTCCAACCACTTGAAGACAAAGCCCTTCCTGACACTTTTTGTGTACATGAAAAAATATTTTTTTTTGCTAGAAAATTACGTTGAACCCCCAAACATTATATTTTTTTTAAAGCAAAGGCCCTACAGATTAAAATGGTGGTTGTTGCAATTTTTTTTCACACAGTATTTGCGCAGCGATTTTTCAAACGCAATTTAAAAAAAACACTTTTTCTTTTCATTTTAATTCACTAAAACACACTATATTGCCCAAATGTTTCATGAAATAAAAAATATGATCTTATGCCGAGTACATAGATACCAAACACGACATGCTTTAAAATTGCGCACAAATGTGCAGTGGTGACAAACTACATACATTTTTAAAAGTCTTTACAGGTTACCACTTTAGATTTACAGAGGAGGTCTACTGCTAAAATTACTGCCCTCGATCTGACGTTCGCGGTGATACCTCACATGCATTGTGAAATTGCTGTTTACATACAACACGAGACCGACACTTGCATTCGCCTTTGCACATGAGCACAGGGGGACAGTGGTGCTTTTTTTTTTCCTTTCTTTTTAATTATTTATTTTGCTTTTTTTTATTTTATTTTGAAACAGTTCCTTTCATTTTTTTAAATCATTTTTATTGTTATTTCGGGGAATATAAATATCCCCTATGGTAGCAATAGGTAGTGACAGGTACTCTTTTTTGAAAAAAATGGGGTCTCCTGACCCTAGATCTCTCCAC